>OZ004708.1:116330812-116930812 GCA_963924515.1 Vespertilio murinus
CAAAACAAACAAACAAACAACACTTCTATTTGGGAAGAACATGAAAAAGTACAACTGCTTTATTAAGGCAGGGGAGCCCAACCTTAGTGCCTCCATACAGCGATACTAATGATGAGTCAGCATATTCACCCCCTGAACATTGTGCCCAGGACTCAGAGGCACAAAGTTCTCCAGAGATCAAGGATCAAACAAGGGAATTGGTTGAAAACAATACAGGAAGCATTTAGAACCACTGATCTCTCTTCTGAAAGCAAAATAATTATTCTCCTATCCAAAATTTTACTCTCAGGAGAAATTTACCTGGACAAATTCTGGACACCAAGGTCAAGAATTCAGAAATAAAGGACCACATCTAAAAAATAGAGGAAAAATATGAAAGTGTTCAGGGCCACAGTGCAAAGTGCATGGTGGAATTCCAGGATGTCTTCACATGTAATGGTGATGCCTTGATCTCCTCTCAACCACCTACCTCCTAGGGCAGTGGTTCTCAACCTTTCTAATGCCGAGACCCTTTAATACAGTTCCTCATGTTGTGGTGACCCCAACCATAAAATTATTTTTGTTGCTACTTCATAACTGTAATTTTGCCACTGTTATGAATCTGTGTTTTTCCATGGTCGTGACCCACATGTTGAGAACCGCTAGCAGGGTCGCCTAAGACCACAAATATTTACATTACGATTCATTAACAGTAGTAAAATTACAGTTATGAAGTAGCAACAAAAATAATTTTATGGTTGGGGGTCACCACAACATGAGGAACTGTATTTAAGGGTCGCAGCCTTAGAAAGGTTGAGAACCACTGTAGAAGACCAGCATATTTTATCACCACTCTACCTCTACCCCTATAAAGAGGACTGGAAAGTTCAAAATATTTTTATATATTGATATTTGAAACAATGAACCAGACAACTTGTCCCCTAATCACCATATAGAGAAACAGTGTGAGATAGGGATTTAACTTTATTCTTTTGCATTGGACATGCAGTCACCCAAGCCCATTTGTTGAAAAGACTCTCACTGTTTTTGGTCTTCTCTGTTTTGTTTTGGAGGCCTATTCAGTTGTTGGAATGCATGGCAGAAAAGCAAACTAAAGTCCTACATTTTAGCCATTGGTCCTAGAAGTTGAGCCTTTAGGACCTAAAGAGTATTAGAGGTCCCAAAACCATGCATCTGACCATAAACAAATACCAAAGCTTTGATAACAGCAATACAGAGTAGAACACTGCAATCAAAATAGATTCACATAATACTGCACAGACTGTAAAAAATGAACTGAAATTGGAATCACAGACCACAAGAGGTAGGTTAGAACTTTTGGTCTCAAGTTAACTTAATGATTGCCTGCTAAGTTGAAGGAAAGTGTTAATATTTCCCATAGGATTTAAACAAGATATATTAATCTATTAGCATAATATTTAATGCATATTTAAAACATGTATTTATAAATATACTATATTTAATATAGTAATCTAATAACTTAATTTTAATACAAATTACTTGCTGAACAGGATGAAAAAAATCTTAACAATTAATAAGGAAAAAGACAAACAACATACACCAATCCAAGATGACCAAATGCTGGAATTATGATATGAAGACTTTCAATGCAGCCATGATAATCATACTCTTGGAGTATGATTATCATGGCTGCATTGAAAGTCTAAGAGCTAAGGGACAACACTGTTGAAACAAATGGGAAAATAGAACATTTTAGCAGTGAAATAAAAGGTATAAGCCAGAACAAAGCAGCAGTTTTAGAACTGAACAACAGAAGAACTGAAATTAAAATTGTACTTGATGGATTGAACAGAGGAATGGAGATGACTGAAAGAAAAGTCATTGACCTTGAACTTAAGTGGATAGAAATTATCTAATTTGAGCAAGACAAAAGTATTTTTTTAGCAAATGAAAAAACTTCCCTCCTGAGGGAACTGTGGCAATACGTGGAAAGGTCTACTTTTCATGTCATCAGAATCCCAGGAGAAAATAATCAGGGTGGCTTAGAAAAATATTTAAAGAAGTGATGTCTTATAAGTAAGACACATAAATACTTAAAGCTCAGTAAAACCTGAACACAATAAACTTAAAGAAATATGTGCCTAGACATATAATCAAACTGCTAAAAAACAAATACAACCCCTTTCTCCAGCCTCCCCCAAAATTAATAAAAGCAGTCAGAGAAAAATAGCATATTATATGTAGGGAATCAATCATTTGAATGACATTTTTTCCCTTAATTTCTTGTAGGCTTACCAGTATATTTATTCAAGTCACCAAGGAAATGGCACTTCTATTACATATGGCATACCCCATGTTTCCATCTCACAGCGAGGCCAATGCTCCACCTGCTGTGGACTCCAAGTTCAGTTGGTCAGTGGGAACCGTAAGCAGGTGTAAGACTCCAAGCTTTCAAAGTTTACTTATTTTATCTGATTTTTATAAACAAAGAAGCCCATCAGTCCCATTCCTACTCAGATCTCCTGGTGAACCTGGAGGAGGACCGCATGGGGGACCCAAACGTTTTTAATGAGGTTTTGAAGTATATTGCTGCAGAATCAATGTCTCAGGCCACTCCAACCCACACAGCCAGCAATTCGGGAAGTTCCCTGAATGTTCAGGCACCTCACTCAGCACACTGGTTTTTTAAAGAGTTTAAAGAACAACTGTCAACAGTATTCTACATCCAGTGGAAATAAGTTTTAGAAGTAAAACTAAAACAATCCACCATCAGCACACCGGCTCTAAAACAATGCAAAAGGAAGTTGTTAATAAAAAAGGAAGTCATATCAGAGGGAAACTTTGAACTTCAGAAATGAAGGAAGAGCAACAGAATTGAAGAATTGAAGAATATGTGGCTTAATATATTTTTTATCTTTAAGTTCTTTGGAATATATATGGTGGTTGAAAGGATAAACTGAAACATTGCATAGTGTTTCTATTTTAATGTATATAAGATGTAATACACATGACAACCACATCATAAATAGGAGGAAACTCAAGAACCTATATGGTGGTAAGTTTTCTATATTTAGTTTGAGGCAGAAAATATTCATTTCAAATAGTCTGTGAAAATATAAGTACCTAGAGGCCCAATGCACAAAATTCTTACATGGGGCGGCGGGTGGAGTGGAGGGGCAAGGTAGAGGATGTCCCTCCAACTGGTCTGCACCCTCTTGCAATCCAGGACCCCTTGGGGGATGTCCGACTGGCCTGTGGGGATTGGGCCTAAACTGGCAGTCAGACATCCCCCGAGGGATATAGCAGTGTGCCAAGTGACAGGCAGCTAGGGAGGAATCAGAACCAGGACTGGGCTCCACACCACTCATGCTCATCAGGGCCCACTGTGCCTACAGCTGCCACTTGGTAGTGCTGCTGTGAAGTCAGGAGAGGCTCCTGCCGCTGCAGCTGTGCTCGCCAGCCATGAACCTGGCTTCTGGCTGAGTGGTGCTCCCCCCTGGGGGAGCTCACTGACCACCAGGAGCAGCTCCTTCATTGAGTGTCTGCCCCCTGGTGGTCACTGCGCATCATAGTGACTGGTCAACTGGTCGTTCTGACATAATGGTTGCTTGGGGTTTTATATATATAGATAGTTTGTAATATTTAGAAAAAAATCTCTAAGATACAGGAAAAAACTAAAAGAAAAATGGAAAGGAATATTAAAAATCTTCAAATAATCTTTAAAAAGTCAAGGAAAAATATAATTAAAAACAGAGGGGATAATCCAACAAATAATAAAATGGAAGACCTGTAAAGTATATCAATAATTACAGTAATTACAAGCTCTCTAAGTATATCAATTAAAAAACAGAAGATTGTCACAAGTGATTAAAAAATAAAATATGGGTCAATTATATGCTATTCATAATAAATTAGTTCAAATATAATGCATGGCTATATTTAAAGTAAAAATAAAATGTAGCAAAAGATACTGTAAGCAACCATTAATGAAACGGAGAGACTAAAGTAGCTACAGTAATATCAGAGAAAAAGTAAACTTCAAAGCAAATCAAATTAACAAGGGAGAAAGAAGGAGATTCTATAGAGAGAAATAGATAAATTTAAAATTATAGTTTAATACAGCCACCTCTCAGAAACAGGTGAAACTGTAGTCAGAAACTCCGTGAGGATATGAAAGAACTAACACATCTGTCAACTGAGTCTAATGAGTGAGTGACATGGTAGTCACAAAGAAAATTAGGAAGATTTTGAACTGAATAAGAATGAAAATACAAGATGTTAAAATTTGTACGATTCATCTAAAGAAGTGCTTAGAGTAAAATATATAGCATTAAATGCTTATATTAGAAAATAGGATAGGTTTAAAATCGATAATCTAAGCTTCCATCTCCAGAGAGATAAAGAAGAGCAAACTAATCCCAAAATAATTAGAAGGAAGGAAACAATAAAATAAGATGAGATCACTAAAATTGGACACAGATGAAATTATAAAAATATCAAAGAACACAAATCTCATTTTTGGAAAAGATAGTTTATATTGACAAATCACTAGTAGACTTGACAGGAAAAAGAGATAGAAATGACCAATATGAAAAACAAAATGGAAGATATCACTCTATAGCACACAGCCATTAAACGGATAGTAAGATAATAGTACAGACAATTCTATCCACATAATTTTGACAACTTCCATGAAATGCTTCAATTTCCTGGCAGCCGCAATCTAGCAAAGGTGAAATAGATAGAAAAGTGACCAAAACTCTGGAAAAAGAGAAGCTTCAGTCAGGCAAAGTTGAGACAGATAAGCCAGTTTATTGAGCATGTTGAAGAGAGTGTGCGGATGACAATTTCTTCCTTGGCATACTATTTTTTTTTAAAGTAAATTAATACAAGTGCAGCTTTTCCCAACCTAAGGAACCAAGTTATTCAACATTTATATAGAACCATAAAGTCAGGTTGACTAATTTTGGAATCATTAGAGGTAGGTTTAATTTTAGAGTATTTTATACATGTAGCTAGAAAATTCCCTGGAATTAGAACTGATTGTGTTTCATCCATTCAATAAATAAGTATTTACTGAGAAGCTTCATTTTCCAATCTACTCAAGGGATACAGAATTGGATAAGAGACATATCTTAGAGCTTATTCTAGATTTTCCTAAGGCCACTGTGATTAGTGGCAGCAAGGGTTACGTGATGAAATTGCTCCAGGAAAAGAAGCATTGCTGTATTTTATTAAAGATAGAAAGGGAGCACCTTCTTCATCCTGGTTTTAGCAAAATTAGAATTCTCAGATATTATTCTCTGGTTCCATATTATTTGACTTTAGTACCTTCATATCTGGAAATTTTTACTCTGGAGAGTTGTACTCAAGTCTAGTCTTTAACTGATACTAAGGTTGAAGCATTATGTTCTCTAATAACTCATTCAAGTTATTCATAGAACCTGGGTTTGCAAGTGAAAAATAAAACCTGAGCAGGCTTGGAGTGCCACTGACAGAATAGCAATTTGTCACAAATCAAGAGATGAGAATTTAACAAATTATGTTGAATTAAGGTTGATTAATTTTCCTGCCAATCATGTAATATTTCTGGGATTTCTATGATTCTAGACTCATCTGTTTAAGCATTTTCCAACCATTAAGTTGAGGGGGAAATGTGCATCTACACATTACATGTGTCTCTATGTGATCATTAAATAAATATGTATGTAAATAGCATTTCACTCAAGAAAAGTGCTCATTGTCATGTAACTAATATGGAATGTGGCATACATTCTTTAAATAAAATGGGTTTTGTAGTGAGACAAATAATAAGTTTGACAGCCAACTATATGCCACCTTATCAACTTGGGGACTTGGATAACTCTTTACCTCGTGAGACTTTTGCTTTATGATTTTTAAAATCTCAAAGGGTTATTAAAGTTAAAAGCATTAAGAGAGGAGATACCTGTAAAGTGCATGGTAATATCATTGGGCTCCTCCATGTGGTAGGAAAGATGGCTGGATACCAGGGGTCCTAACCTCCCACATTTAGGGCTTTGTGGTCAAACACAGAAGAGGGGTGTTTATCCCCATTGTTGACTTCTCATAGTTACCTGAGAACATTTTAATTTGATCTCCTGATTTAATGGGATAGTGGGGCCCAGATGCACTCTCCCTAATTCTTCTGTGTTCTACCTTTGGTATTTTGATACTTTAATTCCAAAGCAATTACTACTTGAGCACAAGTATTCCTTTTGATTCAGCAGTTCCATCAGTTGGCCTTTTGGTCTAGATATTTGAGATGCCAACTCTAAATTTCCCAGATCTTACATAAATTGTGTGGATAGTGGATATTTTTACAAATAATATTAAGATGGAAAATCAGCACAGGACTCTGCTCCTCTTAGAAATAGGAGAGGAAGACAAAGAAACATTGAGGTTGTGGTAAGTAGAGTTCTAAAATGTTCCTGCAAGCCGAACCGGTTTGGCTCAGTGGTAGAGCGTAGGTCTGCGGACTGAAAGGTCCCGGGTTCGATTCCGGTCAAGGGCATGTACATTGGTTGCGGGCACATCCCCGGTAGGGGGTGTGCAAGAGGCAGCTGGTCGATGTTTCTTTCTCATCGACGTTTCTAGCTCTCTATCCCTTTCCCTTCCTCTCTGTAAAATATCAATAAAATATATTAAAAAATAAAATAAAATAAAATGTTCCTGCAAGATTTCCAAATTTAATATCTTTGACTGTGAATATGATGAGAAATCATACCTTATCTGGCAAAAGGAATTTTGCAAAGATAATTAGAGTTGACTTTGAGTTAATCAAAAGGCAAATTACCAAGGTGGGACTAATCCAATCATACAAGCTATTTAATCACACATTTTCTCTGGTTGATCAAGAAGGTGAAGTCATAGAAAGTCAAAATACTGAAGAAGGGATCTCATACAAGTATTTCTAGAAGCTGAAAGTGACCTCCAGCCAAGAGCCAGCAAAGTCACTAGGATAACCACAAGGAATGAGCTTGAAAGAGGATTCCAAGCTCTAGAGATCCTGAGCAGAGAACTGGGTAAGCCTGCCTGGACTTCTGACCTACAGAGCTGTGAGCTAATATATGAGTGTCATTTTAAGCCACTAAATTTTTGGTAGTTTGTCACATAACAATAGGAAATTAATATAAATGTTTATCAAATACAGTAGTTGGGTATTATCCTAAGTATTTTCTTCATGGCAGTTAATTAAATTACTACAGTAATCTTGTAAGAGACAGATCCTTGTAGCTACTCTGCAGATGGGAAACAGGCCCAGGTAGTTACATGATTTACCTAAGGTCTCATACGTTATAAGTGACAGAACCCAGGCTGGCAGCCATTGGTTATCTATAGAAGTGCAACCAGCAGGGCACTGCTCTCAGGAGTCTGGTAGAATAGCTAGCATGGATACCATCTATCTTGGGAATGACACTCCAGAGGAATTCCCCATAAAAACACATTTTCCCCTTGAACTTCCCTGTAATAGTACACTGAAGACAGATCAGCCCTAAGGCTGAAATGATTAGTTCTCTGTGTTTCCTCTCAGCTGCATTGAATGTAACATGGCCTCTTTTTAGCACTTTGTTTCTAAACTGTGAGTTAGGAGTGCTTCCTTCTTTATGTATTGTTATGGTTTTGCTTACTGCAAGGACTTGTTTGTAAGTGCTTCATGATTTGCTTGACCTATATGGAGCTGTACTAATTCCAGCTGGCAGCTTACATAGGTACTTGTAGTTAAATGTACCTGCCAGTTCATCCCTCCTCAGCCCCATCACTAACTAAAAGGAAATAAGTCCTGTTTTCTTATGCCACATGAAATTCAAATGATTTTTTAAAAACATTTTTTTTTCTCTCCAAAGAAAGCCTAGTTTAGTTCACTTAAGACTAATCAGATCCATCTGTTAAATCTTTTACTTGATCGCTTGGACCATTGACATAATTACTAACTGAGTTTTAACAATTCCCACAAAAAGAAAAGATAGCCCAAAGAGGTTATCTAAGTCCAATTAAGATTCAACATCTATCTTTACAGATTTTCACAAAGTAATGTTTTATTTTCAAGTATTTTATTTCTTTTACAAATAAAATTTAACACTTGCTCTATGAATCTGTGGACGCTGAGAAAGAATATACTTACAAGGACTCCAGGTGGCTAACTAAGCTCAAATTAAAGCAAAGCAAAACAAACAATAGACAGAGCCGACCAGCTGTTTCTACACTGGGGCCTCTGATTCAAACCAAACTTCAGGGAAAAGCCTGCACTGACCTGCTTCCTTCCTGCACTGAACTGCCTGCCTGCACTGTGTTCTGCGGTCTGAGCCAGTCCTTATAAAGGAATTCTTAGAATCCTCTTTCAACCAATAGGACCAAAACGTTCCCCATTCAATAGGAGCTGTCCCCACAAGAACATCTCCATTGACCAATAAGAACAGCTCCATTGTGACCAATCAGAATAGTGCTTTTAGGGCCAATCAAAATGCAAAAAATTTTGAATATTTATCTGCACGAGAATGAACCAATCCGGGGCAAAGGGCAGGGACTTCTTTCTACATAAGCCAGCTCCCCTCTGTCTCCAGAGCACATTTCCCATTTCACTGAAGACTGCATTTCCATGAATCGAGATGAAACAGCAAAGATGTCTCATTAGATCAAAGCAGAGAAGAGCAGGCAGAGCAGAGCTGTCTAGCCAGAGGGGCCAGGCCTCCGCACAGCCTTGCTGCTTCTATAGGAGCTACAATCCTGTGGGTCTGTTCCACAGAGGTGCTGTTCTTACAGTCTTGCTGTATCACAGCTGAGCTATTTGTACTGAATAAAGTTTCACTGAACCCCAAATTGGGGATTCCTGTTGGTATTGAATTGGCACCAAACCATCAGTTGACAAATCCTATTTTGATCTGAAATATACCTAGAGTCAATTTCTATGATTTCCTTTTAAGAATATAAGAATGAACTTATTTTCAAAGAATTAAACATTTTGAAGTATTTAAGACAACTTTCAGTATAATATGGGTGCTTAGCTCAATCTGCATCATACACATGGCCCAAATTAATCTTTCTTGTAAATTGAGTATTTTTAAGTTGAATTATTTTTATCATGCCAAAATAGCTCTAGTTGATGCTCTAGAAATAAGTATTCAATTGAATTCCTCAGTATAGAACATTTTCCACTACATGAGATGGAACACTTAAAATGCATTCCAAATTATCAATTATGAGGAAGAAATCAAGTAGCATATTCTTATTAAAATAAACAAACAATTAAAGAAAAAATATGGAATCCTCCTGAAAGAAAGGAGGATAAATACACACACACACACACACACACATATATATATATATATATATATATGTATATGTATTTATCCTGAAAGAAAATAAAATATATTAACTAAATATATTAACTAAATAAAATATATTAACTAAATAAAATATATTAACTAAAATATATTAACTAAATATATTAAATAAAATATTTTATTTTCTTTCAGGATATATATATATATATATATATATAATTTACTTATAGAATTATACTCACAGTATCTGCAATATTAATTATTATCTTTTTCTAATATTTAAACTTAAGTACTTTCTCATGTGATTTTTAGTCTCTATGAGCATCATGTAGCTGAATAAATTTTAATATGTAACTGTATTTGAATCCATTCTTCATTTTTAAGATATTTAGATATGGCCAATTTTCCTTTACTACCATGATTCTTCTTAAAAAATATTTTATTGATTTTTTTACAGAGAGGAAGGGAGAGGAACAGAGTCAGAAACATTGAAGAGAGAGAAACATCTATCAGCTGCCTCCTGCACACCTCCTACTGGGGATGTGCCTGCAACCAAGGTACATGCAATAAGAAGGGATTTAACCTGGGACCCTTAAGTCTGCAGGCCAATGCTCTATCCACTGAGCAAAACCAGTTAGGGCACTAACATGATTATTTAATGAGTATCATTGTGTAACTCTTTTTTGAATTTCCTCTATTTTGAGATAATGCCACTTTTCATCAATTGTGAGGAATACTTTTCATCTTAAACTCTTTACTTCTTCAAACACCTTCAATCAATATACATTTCATTATCTAGGAGTTTGACTCCTGGGATCCCTTAATCTTCATTTTTTTCTAAACCAGCTTTCTGTGTTCCCTGATATAGACACCTCAGCATCCAGTGATTAGATCCTGGCACTCCTTCACAGTCCTCTCCCCCACAATGCTCCCTGCTCTGCAGATAACCAGTGATACACTTTAATTACAGTCATGACCACCTTACACAGCAGAGGCCAAAATAAATCATGTTTTATAAGATTCTTCAGTAAGATCAAGATTCAACACAGCTACCAGGCTTAAATAACTGATTTGCATATTATTACGTAGAATTCAAATGGATTTATTTTTTTCCACTCCCACCCATTAGTCATGTTATTATGGTTTAAAAATTTATTGATTCTGAATCTTAAGTCTGCAGTTAAAAATAAGAAGAATAGGAGGATAGCATTTGATTGCTAACACAGTTACTATATATATATATATATATATATATATATATATATATCCTCACATTATTTTGTATTCTGCCTGATTTAATTCATTATATCACTGGTAGGCCATTAATACATCATTAAAAAAAGTATTTATTAAATTTAATTATTTAAGTGAAGATTAATAATTATTATAACTTACTGAATGTGTGCTATCAATATGTGACTATGCCTAGTTTAACACATTATCTCATTTAATCCAAATACTAAGTCTATTTTAAATAAGTGAGAATTGAGTCTTAGAAAAGACAGGCAACTGAATAAAGCCATTTTGTCTTCAGTAGCAGAGCCCAGATCCAGTCTCAAGCTTACCTCACTCTTGAGCCAAAGCTCTAAACATGCTGTTTTCTATAGAAATGTCCTGTGCTGCACAAAGATAGCATATCTTGTACAGAGTATATGAAAATAATAGTCTTGTGCATTTAATCATTAACTTTTAAAAATGGAGGGACCACTGTGTGACAAGCACCAAACATCACTTGTAATTTTATTCAGTGTTGACATTCTTGCTTTATTGTTACCCTAAAGGACCGGTGCACAAAATTCATGGACAGGTAGGGTACCTACCCTGTTTCCTGAAAATAAGACGGTGTCTTATATTAATTTTTGCTACCAAAGAAGTGCTAGGTCTTATTTTCAGGGGATGCCTTATTTTTCCATGAAGAAGAATATGGTACACATTTATTGTTAAATGAAAATAAAGGAAATTTATTACCTGTATACGGTACGGTTGTACAGTAGTTGTCAACACAAACCAGACAAACTGTGAATCCTACAGTATCAAGAATTTACTCATTTATTCAATGACAATCATGTCATCATCTTCTGGAATATCATCATAACAACCCAATTCCTGAATTTCATGGTGAATTTCTTGTGACTCCATTTCTTTCTTCTGGAATATCATCATAACAACCCAATTCCTGAATTTCATGGTGAATTTCTTGTGACTCCATTTCTTTCAGAATCAGTGGACCAAATCTCTCATGTTTAGCAATAGCACTGTCTTTAAATGAGTACTTCTTGTCAAGGTAGCCTGCTCGCAGTGCATTTGCAATGCAACTGTCAGTGATTTTCTCCCATGAATTCTTCACCCAAGTCACAACTTCTTGCAGTTTAGGTTTCACAAAGTTTCCACGCTGATTTCTCTCCATTCACACAAAAGTAATGTCAGAACTCCGCATAAGGTCACTGGTTGCTAAACGCCAGTCGGGGCGGCCCTAGTGACCAGTTTACAGTAAATTAATTTTCATTCTGAGACAGAGCCTGGGGGCCTTATTTTCGGGGGGATGCCTTATATTTCACTTAGAAGGAAAGCTGTAAGTAGGTCTTATTTTCGGAGGATGGATGTCTTATTTTCGGGGAAATATGGTAGTGTAACAACAAAGGACTGCTCAGGGCCTTCCAGCTGCTGGCTGGGGCCTGCCTTCATTCTGCACCGCCCTCTGTTGGTCAGCCCATGCCATAGTGGGTGGTCAAACTCCTGGTCAGTCAAACTCCCGAGGGGACAATTTGCATATTATCCTTTTATTATATAGGATAAGCAGTTCGAGTTATCAGAAAAAGGAAGCATGCATTTTCTCTTTTGGTCATGATCTCTGAGTATTCTGAACAGAGGTTTGCCACAGCATTGATGAACCTAGAGGGTATCATGCTAAGTGAAATAAGTCAGTCAGAGAAAGACAAATACAGCATGATGTCACTGAAATTTGGAATTTAAAGCACAATATAAATGAACAAACAAAACAGAAACAAATTAATGGATACAGAGAACAGACTGGTGGTTGTTAAAGGGAAAGAGGTTGGGGGACTGCGTGAAAAAGGCAAAGGGATTGAGAGCTAACAAATTAGCAGTTACAAAATAGTCACAGGGATTTAAGTACAGCTTAGGAAATATATACAACAATATTGTAATAACTATGTATGGTGCCAGGTGGATACTGGAAATATCAGGAGGAACACTTTGTGAAGTACATGCTTGTCTAGCCACTATGCTGTACACCTGAAACCAATACAAAATAACACTGAATGTAAACTGTAATTTAAAAATGTAAAAACTAAAGTGTAAAAAGATATAAAGGCTGTTTTAACTGGGGGAGATATTGAACAGATCAGATGCGAGTTTATGGTCAGATATTAAAAGTCTGTAATATGCTAACGCTGGGGCCCTCTGAAAGGGTTAAGGAGAATAAAAAGGGGCAGAGAGAAATGGTTGTGCCCAGCAGGTATCATGCAGAAAACTCGCAGCCTTGACCCCCGCATAGCTCAGATTGCCAGGAGACACCTGGCTTCGGAGGAGCCACGTCCACCAGCAGAAGTTAATGAAGCCCCTCCTCCCCGTTCACTCTCCGCGGATTTCTGTCGGACTCACCCCTCCTGCACCCAGGGGCCTGAAATAAAAATCTCTTTCGATACATGATGGCCTCGTGTCATAGGTGCATGATCCCGGCCCGCTCCGACCCTTTCACCCTCCTCACAGCAAGGTCTGTGCTCAGAAGGCTGGCGCTTTCCAATTCCCGTTGCTGGGAGCCACAGAAGCCCCTGCCCGCTCCTTTATTTCCCGTGGATGCACTAGCTACAGTAAAACCGACACAAGACTAGATTAACAAGAGCAGGGGGAAAATTAATACATGCACATGGGACAACCACAATGTGGTGCCCAGATCACTAAATGAGGCTCAAAGAAGTGACTGAATCAGGCACCTTTTTGTACTTTGTGGACACAGAAGCAATACGCTTGTGAGAAATCTACAGGGCTGAGGAAGTGCTCATTCGGAAGCAATCTAAGCAGGTTTGGGTATTTGTGAGCGGGGAGTCTGATCAAAGTGTGGGCTTTGTCGTAAGTCAGGAAAGGTGTTCCGAGGTTTGTACAGGATCCCTACTCTGGGCTCTTTTAACTCTTGTGGCCAGGTTGTCCCTGCGCATCAGGAGCCTGTCACAGAGATTTATTTCCTGCTTTTAGAGACGGAGGAGGCTCAGAGAGCTCTTCCTGCTCTTGCTGCTTCTCCGGTGATTTTAGTTCAAAACAATCAATATGTCATTATCGAGTATCTTGGGGCAGCCTGCTCCAGGCCCTGACACTGGTGACTCAGAAAAAAAAAATCAATGTGCAAACACACAGGTGGGTGTTTGTGGCTGTGATAGAAGAACTCTGACAGGTGGGTGCAGCCGCTGGGGGCACTGAAGCTGGGGGGGGGGTCCTCACTCCCTCTTCAGTCACATGCAACCAGCACCGACAAGTTGGGGCAGTGAACACAGAGCCCAAACCAGACTTGCTGGCCCGAGTAACACTCCAGATCTCTAGTTATGTCTTTCACAGAAAGGAGGATGTTCACATATTTACTGCATGGCAATAAAAAAAAGAAAGGTTATAAATTATTTCCCTTCTTTTTTTTTATTTCCTTCAGAAAAGCTCAACCTTCCAGAGAGTTTACAGACTCTTTATCAAAGTTCTAACCATATGATTACCCAAGAACTCTAAGAAAATAGAAAAGAAATGGTAGAATAAAGTAGTAAAGCGAAAGAAAATGATGGGGTTGAGGGCTGGGGCAGAAGAAACAGAGAGGAGAAAAAACACATGCCTGCTTTAGACTTATATGACCGTATCTAACACTTCATTGATATAGATCGTCCATGCCTGTCAACTCTTAAATGAAAACTTAATGGATAGATCTAGATTCTTGTAACTGTAAACGCTCAGTACCGGTATCATTTGGTCACATTTTCAAAGATAACTTCATTTATTTTAAAGAGTTTACAAATGTCCCTTGTGGGGGAAAGAAGGTCCATGGTGAGTTCTAAAATGACACTGGACTCCTGAACACCTGACGTGGCTCCTTCACAGAGACAGAGACGAATGGAGTCCGCACACTGTTTGCTTCTTCTCCATCCAAGTCTCACACTTGATGGCCAGCTTTTAGGCCACTTGCCTGGCCTATGTACAGTGGAGCCTGGGAAAGTAAGTTTTCCGTTATGGCTTTTGGAGATGAGACTGCAGAATAAACTAATGTGAAAGAATGAGAAGAGTGGTCAAAAGGCTGAGCAGCCTATAATATGGAAATTGTCCACTAAGATGAATAATGGATATCACATATTTAACTTGGTCAGACCAGAGCCATTGATTTCTCTTAAAAATTCTCTCACTACCTCCTCACTACCTCCTCACTCTCTTACATTCATATCCTCTATTCATTCTATCAGTAAACCCTCTTAGTTTAGTTTTTGGCATAAAATCTACCCCAAATCTGACCTCATCTCCTATATTCATTACTAAATGCATGGTCCAAAGCACCGTTATCTCTTGCTTAAACTATTACAAGAGCTTCCCAATACTTCCTCCTTGTCCATTTAGTGATGTACCAACCATCAGAAAGGGTCAAATTAAATCTCACAGGAGAAATTATCCAAATCTTCATCTCATTATTTCTTTTTGTCCAGATGCAAATTGACTCACCTATACTGCCTTGCCTGCCCAAGGAAGTAGAGAAAAGGTAAAAATGCTCATAAAAGATCTCAGCACAACCTTTCTCCCAGGGACGGCATCTGTGTGAGCTTCACATTTTCATGGAGGGCAAGACCAGCGATCCTAAGAAATTCTGTCCCAGGTCAAAAGACTATATTGACTCACAGCAAAAAGTGCTGGCCAAATTTCTCACTAAAACCACCTTTCTCATGGGGTTACACTAGAAAACATGTGCTTAATAATCATAAGTATTTATAAGGAGACTTCAGCCTCTCATAGGTATCACAGAATTCTAGACGCTTCCATCAATGATAAATAGCATTAGTTAAATTTTTTCTTTCAACATGAAACATAAGGATTTATATCTTCGTAAAGCAAGTATACGCAAGATCCATACTGCAGTGAGGTTATTTCTGAAATTTTGACACCTTAGCCCTCTTGTTCTATACATCAATCTTTCAGATTTGCTTTTGTTTCTATTTGACTCACAGAAGTTTAACTCAGAGAAAAATTTTTTTTTTATCTCAAAGAACCTATTTTATTTTTTTCTGACTCACCAAGATGCAGCTCTGTGGCATGCTCAGAATCACTGCTGTGCAAAAATTATTGCATCCAAGCCCGTTATGGTGCAACAGTTCCCATATGAATAGGCCACCTATTATTTATCATTAGTCTCAAGGGCAGCCTTCCCGCCCTCCTCAAATGTCACCTTCCCGAATACAGATAAATACAGACAACCACAGTCTATTCTTCTCATTATTGCTTTCTATTCTAATGTGTCCTTTTGCAGGTAGCGAGCTTTAGAAGAAGTTGCATTGTTCACTCTAGGGTATCTTCAACAGCAAATACCTTTCTGTCCAGCGTCTGCAAAATTCTCTAGTAGTTTCCTTAACTAAAAAAATTCAGAAGATCTTACTCTTTGGGGTTTTAAGCCAAGTTCAAATAAAGTAAAATTCATAGTCTAGTACTTAAACCGAAATGGTATTTCTCTTCGGCTTTTCACAGCATCATCTATTGAGACAGAATCTCTTCACTTGATGCTACAAGAGTCATATTTGCTCAAAACGAAGAAGCTCGCAGGAGTTGTTCCAGAGACGCAGGCAGTGGTGTGTGCCTATTGGCATGTACACCTGTGGGAAAGAGGATGGCTCAGCTTGAGAGGCAGAGTTAAACTGAGTCCAACCCAAAGACATTACAGGACTCCTCGCATTTTGCTATTTAGAATGAGGAAAATGTTGGAAGCTGAGGCAGCCCGATCAAGGTAAGATAACTGTAACCACCACACTGCTCGTGTAGGGCCCCGGAGACTGTAAGCGTGGTTGCACCGATTTGGAGCGCTGCGGTTTTGTGTGAGAGAATCCCCTGGACATAACAGAGCTCCCTGACAGCAAGTCACTGGTGGGCTATCCGTCAGTTAAAAGCAACGTTTTTCCATCTGAGTAGCTGCCTGGGGTGCTGCCCAGTGACACCCCACCTGCGCGGTGCTATCTGCAAATGCGTGAAAGTGTTTCATGAAGGCCCGTCTCCCCGAGCCCCGCTGGGGGAAGCCCGGGGGGGTTTTCAGACCCAATGGACTCTGAGAACCTGGAACAGAGTCTGAAGCTCAGACCCCAGGGGTGGGCGTTCTGCTACTGCCAGGTGCAACAACACGTTTCCCCAGCAGGAATCCTCCTCGAGATGGCGGCAGTTCATATGCTGGCTTGTCTGAAAGTCAAAGGCTGGGTCAACACAGGAGTGCGAGGCCTCAGAGCACAGGGTTGCATGTGGGACAGGCCTGCTTTCCCGTCTCTCAGCCTTGCTGAGCCTCAGTGTGCTCATCTGTAAAATGGGAGCAACAGTGCCGTCTCATAATATTGGTTTTTCGTTTGTGTTTTTTAATTAAATTTATTGAAGCTACACTGGTTACTACCCTGTTTTCACGAAAATAAGACAGTGTCTTATATTAATTTTTGCTCCCAAAGATGTGTTAGGTCTTATTTTCAGGGGATGCCTTATTTTTCCATGAAGAAGAATACGGTACACATTTATTGTTAAATGAAAATAAAGGAAATTTATTACCTGTATACGGCATGATAGTACGGTAGTTGTCAACACAAACCAGACAAACTGTGAATCCTACAGTATCAAGAATTTACTCATTTATTCAATGACAATCATGTCATCATCTTCTGGAACATCATCATCATAAAAATCCAATTCCTGAATTTCCTGGTGAATTTCTTGTGACTCGATTTCTTTCAGAATCAGTGGACCAAATCTCTCATGTTTAGCAATAGCACTGTCTTTAAATGAGTACTTCTTGTCAAGGTAGCCTGCTCACAGTGCATTTGCAATGCAACTGTCAGTGGTTTTCTCCCATGAATTCTCCACCCAAGTCACAACTTGTTGCAGTTTAGGTTTCACAAAGTTTCCACGCTGATTTCTCTCCATTCACACAGCAGTGGCGTCAGGACTCGGCGTAAAGTCACTGGTTGCTAGATGGCAGTCGGGGCGGCCCTAGCGACCAGTTTACGGTAAATTAATTTTCATTCTGAGACAGAGCCTGGGGGACTTATATTCGGGGGGATGCCTTGTATTTCACTCAGAAGGAAACCTGTAAATAGATCTTATTTTTGGAGGATGTCTTATTTTCGGGGAAACACGGTAACATACATTTCACATGTACAGTATGATTCAATATTGGTATACTCTATAGTATGCTCACCACCCACAATCTAGTTCCCTTCAGCTACCACGTATTCGACCCATTTTACCCAGTTTGTCTTCCTCCTGCCCCCCACCCCCTCCTACCTTCTGGTAAGCACCATTCTGCTGTCTGTATCAATGAGCTTGTTTTTGTTTTGTTTGTTACCTTTTTTGTTTTATGTTCCACGTGTGAGTGAAATCGTACAGCTTTGTCCTTTTCTGTCTGACTTATTTTACTTCGCATAGCACCCTCAAGATCTGTCTGTGTGTTCCCCAGTGGAACCGGTTCCTATTTTTTGTGGCTGAGTAGGATTCCACTGTATGTGTATCCGTCACGGTGTTCTTTCAAAGACTAAGGAAGGGAGCTCTCGGAGCTGGGCTCAGCAGACGTTCCTGCTGCAGTGACTGTTGCTGTGGGAAGCTGGCTGGGTTCTTTTGAAATCTACACATCAGTCATCTCCGGAGGTTTCTGAGGGGAATTTTTCTCTGTTGCAAAAGTCTAATCTGCATAATTGTCCCCGTGGAAGAGTTTTACTGCCAGGAGCAAGCGTTGTCCCCAAGGGTTAGGGTCGTGCTCAAAGCCATACACTGGAGACTGAGCTCCCCGCGCCAAAGGCTTGCACACATCCCCGCCCTGACATGGTAGCTCTCAGAGAGAAGACAGTCCATGTCTGAACATAGGACACGATGCCAGTTACCTGGGTCTCTGGAGGTAAAGCTGAACTCACTCACAGCCACCTCCTCCAAGTGCAGTTCTTTCTCTGCTTCCAGAACCCCAGCCCCACTCTTTTTAAAAATATATATTTTATTGATTTTTTTAGAAAGGAAGGGAGAAGAATAGAGTTAGAAACATCGATGAGAGAGAAATATCGATCAGTTGCTTCCTGCACACTCCCCACTGGGGATGTGCCTGCAACCAAAGTACATGCCCCTGACCAAAATCAAACCTGGGACCCCTCGGTCCGCATGCATACTCTAGCCACTGAGCTAAACAGGTTAGGGCCCAACCCCACTCCTAGGTTTAGTGCTGGAACCAGACTGCAGCCTTCTATTTTCATGGGAATGGCATGTTAGCTGAGGCCTCCTTCCCTTGCCTGGACTACTCCAGCGGACCCCCTAACTCTGACTCAGCATCGCAGCTTCCTCCCTCCCAGAGGCTCCGAGGCTCCAAATGCAAATCGGTCCATGCCTCTTCCTAGAGCGCTGTGTGTCCGCGTGATGGGAGAACTGTCATATGAAGACATAGAAAATGGGCTCCAAGTTGAAGTTCTGATTCAGCCTGTATTCATAGAAACTTCCAGCATAATTTTCATGCTCTAATTCATTAATCACCATTTTATATCCTTTCACTTACTTGCCAAATAAATGGCAATTGAACAAAATATTATCTGTATTTTATCACTATGGGTGTTGAACCACAGTTACAGGCCCCAGGTCACCAGCGAATAATTGAGAGCCATGGAATCTGAATTCAGTTGTGTTAAGTCCAACAATCATTCTTCAGAAACACAGAAGTCCATGTTTTCTTTAACCTGATTTAAAGTAAAATTTTATATGGAAGAAATATAGTTTCCTGCTTTTTTTAATACCCTCACCCAAGGATATTATCACCATTTCTTCCTTTCTTTTTCTTTCTTTTTTTTTTTTTAAAGAAAGTGGAAGTGAGTGAGGAAGGGGGGAGAGAGAGAAAACAACAAGGACATCTAAGTGAGAGAGACACATCAATTGGTTTCTGAAGAACTTTACGTGGGTTACCTCATTTCATTCACACAACAGTTCCGAGAGTACATATTGTCATGCCCATTTTCAGGTGAAGAAATGGGGACTTGAGGCAACAATGAAGTATATTGTCTACGTCCCTTAGCTACCACATGGAAAAGGTTAGATTGAGATTCACGTAATCTGATGCTCCTATGATAAATGCTGATGAATGTACTAAATTCACTTCCTTCACTTTTTCAAACTTGAGGCTAATTGTGCGGCATGTCTCCAGAGAGCCCCCTGAGAACCAGGCTGCCTTAGGGGGCTGGAGGAGAATAATCTAAACTGACATGGCTGCCTCGAGTCTCAGCCTCGGGATTCATTCAGGGAGATTCTGGAACCAATTTGCTCAGGAACAGCAGGTCTGAGACACCGGCCTGTCAGGGGCTGTCAGTCCTCCCTGGCCTCTGACACTCCGTGCTGACAGACACCTGCCCAGACAAAGGACCAGCAATCTAGCAATCTCACAACCACAGGAGCAAGAAGGGTGTCCATCTCTCCTACACCACCACTCTGTTTTTATTGTAACATTTTCAGTGTGCTATTTCACTAAGGCAGAAGGGCTGGAGAGGCTCGCTTTAGTCCTGTGTAAATTCTTATAAATGGGTGCTTGCTTGGGGAAAACATCATCTTTGAGTATAAACGGTTCACGTTTCTCAATGCAAGTGTATAACCTTTTTGTTTCTCCTTTCTGATTGTTCGAGTTAGACAGTTAGCAGTGGTTACATTAATATTAGAGCATACTACAGTATTCAATTGAGGGGATATGAGTTTAGAAGCTTATATAATCACTAGAGACCTGGTGCACAAAATTTGTGCAGGGGGTGGGGTGTCCCTCAGCCCAGCCCGCGCCCTCTCCAATCTGGGACCCCTTGAGGGATGTCCGACTGCCTGTTAAACAATCCAGGACTACTGGCTCCCAACTGCTCACCTGCCTGCCTTCCTGATTGCCCCTAACCGCTTCTGCCTGCCAGCCTGATCACCCCCTAACCACTCTGCTGCCAGCTTGATTGATGCCTAACTGCTCCCCTGCCAGCTTGTTTGCCCCTAACTGCCCTCCCCTTCAGGTCTGGTCACCCCTGCCCTCCCCTGCAGGCCTGCCTCCTCCCCGCCCCCGCCCAACTTCTCTCCCCTGCAGGCCTGGTCACCCCCAACTTCCCTTCTCTGCCAGCCTGGTCACCCCAACTGCCCTCTCCTTCAGGCTTGATCGCTCCCAACTTCCCTCCCTTGCAGGCCTGGTCCCTCTCAACTGCCCTCTCCTGCTGGCCATCTTGTGGTGGCCATCTTGTGTCCACATGGGGACAGGATCTTTGACCACTTGGCGGCAGCCATATTGTGTGTTGGAGTGATGGTCAATCTGAATATTACTCTTTTATTAGATAGGATAGAGGCCAGGTACACAGGTGGGGTCAGTGGTTTGCCCTAAGGGTGTCCCAGATGAGGGTGGGGGTTCCCTTGGATTGTGGGTTGGCCTGGGCGAGGGTCCTTTGGTGGTTTGCAGGATGGCTATGCCCCTTGGTGACCCAAGCAGAGGCCCTGGTATCTGGGATTTATGTATTTTCTACAATTGAAACTTTGTAGCCTGGAGCAGAGCCAAGCCTCCTGCTTGCTCTGTGGCAGCAGCCATTTCTGTTGGAATTTGTTTACCTTCTATAATTGAAACTTTGTAGCCTTGAGTGGAGGCTTAGGCTGGCAAGGGCAGGTGGAAAGCTTGGCTTCCTCAGTTGCTGGGGAAACCCCAGCCATCTTGGTTGGGGTTAATTTGCATACTCACTCTGATTGGCTGGTGGGCATGGCTGGTTGGTGTGGCTGGTGGGCATGTATTATAGAGGTATGATGATTAATTTGCATACTACTCTTTTATTAGGTAGTTTTATTAAACATAATGTTTGAAAACAATAGATCATTACATGGAAAGACACTTCCAACAAATAGCTTTAAAGTGAAAAAGCATACCCATTGTAAAAAAAGAAAGTACATATGCACTCTATTTTTGAGGTACATACACTTTATTCAAAGGTGAATATTTGTCCAAATTTCTGAAATAATGCTGTTTAACAGTTGCTGTCAACGGAGTTTTGGCAGTCACCAAGCTAGGAGTGAGCTGCCACATGGCTATCATCTACCCACATGGGAACCTTGAGGTGCTGATTATCACTTCAGTTATATTCACTGGTGGAATCACTAATATTTTAAAGTAAATATGAATTCTTAATGATTGATTAAATAAATGACAAAATATTACAGTGGGATAAAACATTGAAATTATTGTTCATATAGCAGACAGCCTGTGTGTGACACAGACAGTTAGACAATTAAAGATGGTAGAAATTGTCACTACAAAAAGGATCCTTGAAATTTGCTGAGAGTACATCTCAAGATTTCTTAACACACACACATACATGCAAAAGTAAGTTTGTAAAAGGATGGATGTACTAATTAACCTGATTATGTTAATTATTTCACAAAGTATATGCACATTAAATAGTCACCTTGTGGACTTTAAATGTGTACAACTTTATTTGTCTATTATACTTCAATAAAGCTGGGGAAAAAAAGGACCCTGGGATTTTTCAAACATGTTACTTAGGTGCCAGACAATGTCTGTCAAAATCTTCCATTAAACTTTCAAGATTCAAAAATATATATATATATTCTGCACTGTTTCTCAATTAACACACACACACACACACACACACACACACACACACACACACCTAGGTTTTTAATGAATGGAAATGGAGATGAAACTCCAATATCTTAAATTTTCCTTGAAATTGCATTAGTTCAAGCACCTGATCAGTAATGAGGAAAAGCATTATGACTTTAAGATGCTTACTTACACCATGGTACACCATGATCTGTGGACAAACCATGAATGGAAGGAGGTTTAGATTCAAACTTTGTGCTACAAAAGACTAAAATGTTTTAAGTATGTATTAATGGACTCAAGTGTTTTTCTCAGTAAAATGTTTTCTTTACATTAAATGTTCATTTTTTTTCAAATAGTTGTTATTGAACCATTAAATGATGTTACATTAAATGGCATATTAGTGTATGTGAGAATAAAAATATATATTGTATTTATATTCATTATAATTACAGTCATATCTTCTTCACACATATATAGCAAACATATTGTAATATTATTATCCCAAAATGTGACTACGTCTCATAAATAAAAATTAAATTTCTTTTTCTTTAAAGTGTTCGAAATTACTTTTCACAACTTAAAGTTATTCAAATTAATATATATATCTAATTTTAAAAAATTATATTCTCCTTTAAGCCAGCCTAAATTTTTATCTTATACTTTTATCTTGTGACATCTTTAATCTCGCATTTTACAGTTTATATTTTATAAAACTAATTTTTATGTTACTTGATTGCTGCATTTATCTCCTCTCACAGAGTATAATATTTTACAAATTCTTTTACTCATCCTTAAATAAGAAGAGATCATTTGGATATGGTATTTACCAAAAGTATTCTCCTTGAATTCCCTGTCTGTTCAAGCTGCTTTATACACATCTATCCCATCGTCTCCAGGCCAGCAGTCATGATAGGCAGTGGAGAAGAGACTGGGCATGGCAACCCAGGATGGAGCTTGGTGAGCTCCTGGCCATGTTTGCTGATTCCTCTGGGGCAAGGGCCTGGCTTTCTGTTCATCACTCCAAAGGCCCCCGGTAGACATTGCTGGGAACAGATCTGGCAGCCTTTCTCAGTCTTCTTGTTTTTCCATTTGACTTGATGGTATTGTAAAATATGGTTATACATTTCCTCATTTTAAGACATCATAACTGCTGAAACTGGTTTGGCTCAATGGATAGAGCATCGGCCTGCAGATTGAAAGGTCCTGGGTTTGATTCCATTCAAGGGCATGTACCTTAGTTGCAGGCACATCCCCAGTATGGGTTGTGCAAGAGGCAGCTGATCTATGTTTCTAACTCTCTATCCCTATCTCTACCTCTCTGTAAAAAATCAATAAAATATGTTTTTTAAATGACATCATAACTTCCCTGAGATGAAGTCTATTTGAGCTAGTAAATTAGTCTTTTAATATCTGCTTAAATCTATATTCTGCTATTTCATTTACAAATTTTCCTTCTACCTTCCTTTATGAGTTTTGTCTCTGTTTATTTACTTCTGCTGATTGTCATATTTTGGTTTCAAGGTTTTTCTAGTTTCAGAAAGTGAATTGAATAGTCTTTCATCTTTTCCTGTGTTCCAAAGAAAATTATACAGAAATGAAATAAGAAATTATTTGTTCTTAAAACTACAAAGGATCTCTGTTGACAGTTATTGAAAAATATTTTTATGTGATTTTGAGATATATAAACATATAATAGGTAGAGATATTTGGCTGCATATAAAACCAATAAAGAAATTTGGTTCATAATAATGTTAACAATTATTAGTTCACTGAAGTAATTTTGGGTGATTTTCCATTTGTTCTTATTTCTCTATGCTTTCAAAACTTTATATTTATAGGCATGTTAAAAGTTAAAACCTATTAATTGAGGCTATAGATTCATTCCTGCATTACTTTACTCAGATATGTTTTCCAAGCTTTCAAATAAGTTTTTCCAACAACTCTCAGTTTTATGTAATATTTTCTATAACCGAAAAGCAGGAACTAAATCTATTCTGCAGAACTCGGAATATAAACAGCTCCCCCCTACCTTACAAGGCCAATGATTAAGAAAAAATCACTAAAAACTTCATTACATAAAAATAATTCATTCTAACCCTGGCGAATATTGTTAAAGTGTCAATATTAGATAGCGGTGTAAAATCTAATCTGTTTCTTTAATGGATCAAAAGTCTTAGAAACACAGACTTGCAATACATCAACAAGAAAATTAACATACCTTTTTGATAGTCTTTAAAGTATAAGATTAAATAGAGAGCATTTTTTTTCCTGTTAAATAACCCCCCAGAGAAAAGGTAGACACAAATGAAAGTTATTAATAAGTGTCTCATTTCATGAGATGATTTATGTTTATTGCTATCCTAATCAAAATCTCAATTAAATGTAAGAGTAAAGCCTAGACAAGGTGGGAGGGCTTTCTCTATCAATATTCATGATTAATTATAATGCTACATTACTTAAGATAGTGTGGTATTAATGCAGACCTGGCCACATCAGAATAAAGGAAAAGAAACAGAACCATGCATACTTATGCATATTTAATAAAGTATATAAGAGCCTTTTAATAAATGGTGCTAGGGTGATGGCCTATTATACCATACACAAAATCAATAATGGGCACATACAGATCTAAAGGGAAATACAAACTATAAGTTTTTTGGAAAATAATATAGAATATCTTTATTATCTAGGAGTTATAGAAATATATTTTAGACAAGACAAAAATGTCTATATATTAAAGAAAATGCTAAATTTCAGACCGAAACAAGATGGAGGCCTAGGTAGTCTCCTAAGCTGCCGCCTCATCAACAATATGGAAAAAAACAAGAGCTAAAATCAAAAGGGATCACATCAGACCCACAGGAAAGCTGGCGGAATGGGAAGGCTACAACTAGAGACAAAGAAAACCGCAGCTGCCGCCATGTGGAGTTTAAAACTATGGTGGAACCGGACCAGCCAGAGCCATTGGGGCCGCTGCCACTGCCACCGCCTCCACCGCCACCACCGCCGCCACCGCCGCCACCGCTGCCACCGCTGCCACCACCGCGAGTGAGGGAAGCCCACCGAGAGCAGAGCTTGCTTCACCCTGGGCCCAGGGAGTGGGCTGCTTCAGAGCATGGCCTCCGTGTCTGCAACCGTCCTGGCCTGCCCTTCATGGGAGTGAGGGAACCGATGCAGGAACTCGGCTGCACCTTCTGCCTCCGCAGGGAACGAGACACCTTGGAGCGTGCTCTCCCCGGCCCCAGCCATCTCAGCCCGGCCTCTGTGCCTGCAGCTGACCCAGCCCGCCTGTTGTGCTGGTGAGGAGCTGGTGCGGTGCCTTCCGTTCGCGGCCCCGGCGAGCCCTTCACCCATCAGAACCACTGCCACCTGGCCGGGCCGGAGCCTTTACAGAGCCCCCGAGGAGGGGTGCTGCTGCCGCCATGTGAATTTTAAAACTACAGTGGAAATGGAGCCGCCAGAGCCACCACAGCTTCCACACCCACCACCGCCGTCGCGGCGAGTGAGGGAAGCCCACCGAGAGCAGAGCTCGCTCCACCCCGGGCCCAGAGAGTAGGCTGCTTCAGAGCCTGGCCTCTGAGTCCGCACCCATCCCAGCCTGCCTGCCATGGGAGCGAGGGAACCTATGACAGGCCTCCGCGCCTGCAGCTGTCCCAGCCCGCCCGCTGTGAGCGGTGGGTCCTGGGGGACCCATGTGCCCTGGGTGAGCTGTGTGCCCCAGGAGAGCTGTGTGCCCAAGGGGGGTGGTGGGACCCAAGGAGCCGTGTACACCGGGAGAGCCATGTGCCCTGGGGAAGCGGTGGGACCCAGGGGGAGGAGGCGGTGTGAACCAGAGGAGGAGTGGATTCTATTCGTGTGGTCCTGAGACATTTGGACAGTCTGCAGCCATTAGTTACAGAACACTCTGTTGTATTTCCCTACAAAAACAAATGAGAGAGTGTCTCACTTGAAATTCATATACGGAAAAAAAGGAAAAGAGAAGGAAAAAAATCTGAGAAACAGAATAAAGTGGTGAATATAGTAGAATCAGGGGCAAAGAAGGGGAGTGGACTGATAATTATCAAGAGGATTAGGAGGTGGGGAAGCCGTGAGAGACTGGATTGAAATCGTATAACCAATGGATGAAGACAGTTGGGGGGAGAAGGGGTGAGGGCAAAGGGTAGGAAGGGAACTGGGTGGTAGGGAGCTTTGGAGAAGAAAAAGGAGAAACAATTGTAATAATCTGAGTAATAAATATTTATTTTAAAAAAGAAAAAGAAAATACTAAATCTAAATACTGTAAAATTCATCATCAGAAGATACCATAAAGAGATATAAGCCAAAGAATGGGAGAAAATATATAGAGTACATATGACCAATAAAAGACTTCTATATCGAAGTCTTATGTACAAATTCATATGTTGTAAAACACAAAACAAAACAAAACAAAACAAAACAAAAACAATGGGAATATCAACCAAATATTTGAATGGGCTCTAAATAATTAATAAACATAGGTTAATGTGCTCAACTTTAATAATAAGTCAAATTTAAAACCATGTCCACCTAATTTGCAAACATTCATAATTAGGATGTAATACATCGGGGATTTTCATACACTGCTAGTTAATGTATAAATTGGTATTACCATTTTGGGAAATAGTTCAGTATTTCCTTTTAAATCTAAAAAAAAACAAACATGCATACTAGTACTTTATAACTGAGCAATTTTATTTTCTCAGGAGTACATCCTTGAGAAATATGTGCACATATGTTAGGAAATATATCCAAAGAAGTTCCTAGAAGCATGGTTTGCAATAGATAAAAACACAAAACAACTCAAATCCGTCAATAGAAAACTGGATAACTAGCTTGCAAGCTTTTCATACAATGCAAAAAGCTTGCAAGCCTTTTTGCAATGTTGTAATCAATAAAAACAAATGTACTAGAGCAATATGCAACACCACAAATAAATTTTAATAGCAAAATATAAAATAAAGAATCCAAGCACTAAAGAATACATAAATTCATGTAAATTGAAAACTAATTGATGGCATTTGGGGATGCACTTGTGAGTTAAAACCAAAAAGAAAAGCCCTAGCCAGTTTTGCTCAGTGGATAGAACATCAGCCTATGGATCGGAGGGGGGTTCAATCCTGGTCAAGGACACATACGTTGGTCACAGGTTCCTCCACAGCCAAGACCCTGCTGAGGCATGTGCCAATGTGCTTCTCTCACATCAGTGTTTCTCTCTGTCATTCCCTCTCTCTAAAATCAATGCAAAAATATCTTGGGATGAGGATTTTTTAAAAAAGAAAAGAAAAGGAAATTATTGAGGAGAATTATGATACTGATACCTGGAAGGGAGAGTGACGGGACTGTGATGGGAAGGTATGCACAGAGGGCATCAGCAAGGTAGGAAATGTTCCATCTTGTGATTGCTTGGTGGTTACTTAATAAATATGCAGCATTTATTCTGAGTGTGTATATGTCACCAAAAAATAAATACATAAAAAGAAAAAAGGAAAATTGGGAAAACTTTTCATTCTGCAACAATTTAAATCCAATGAGAAGTATTTATTCCTTAAAAATCTCCTAAATTCTTTCATGCAATTCTCTGAACTTAGTTTTTCTTTTAAAAGCAATTACTTGATAATGCCATGTGTATTTTTCCTCCTTGTTTATTAACTTCTTCAAGTATTTACTTCTTTAAGTGATCATCTACATTTTCCAAGAAAGTTATCTTTTGGGGCAATTTTTCAATTATCTACCTGGTATATATATGAAAGGCTTCTCTATATATAAAAGACTAAGTGACGGTCTGCCAGAAGCCAATTCTAGCATGTCATAATTGCAAGAGTTTCATCAAAATGTTGATGGAGCTTGGGGACTCAACAAAAGCTGTTATCACCTGTTGGAATGGCTAAAGGCATTTCCACAAACCTGAAAGGGAAGCATTCAATTGATTGTTTGCCAGCAGACAATTCTGGGCATCTTAATTTACTTGTTATTGCCTCCTGTTGGCCAAACACCTGAACAGCTGTAGGCTATTCCCCAATCTGGCAATGCTTCTGTACAAAACCATACCCTTTGAAGTGTATGTCTTCACTTTGCTTTAGGAGAATTTGTTTTAATAAAAAGCAAGGGGTCCTGAGAAAAGGGGGAACTTAGCTCCTTCAGCTAGGCTCCTCTGGCACCCAATGACTTTCAAAATTATCTTTCGTCTCTGGACTCTGACTTAATCTATGCACAGCCTTTCTCCAGATTGCTGAACCCTTCTTAATGCGGGAACAAGAACCCTGGCAACTGTCGACCACCTGCTGGTAGCTATGACACGGACTGACCACCAGGGGGCAGGCACTCCATGCAGGAGCTGTGGCCACTTGACAGTGGCTGTTCTCAGGTGAAGGCACCTGGGAACCAGAGAGAAGGGAGCCTGATTCCTTGCAATTCATCTCGCACTGCTGGCCATCCTGTGGGGGCCATCTGTGTTACATGGGAGTGGCCATCTTTGACCACATGGGAGCAGCCATTTTTTGTGTTGGAGTGATGGTCAATTTGCATAAAACATCTTTATTAGGTAGGATAGTAAGCATATTCATTTAAAAATTTATAATCTCCTTGACATCCTATCTAATAAAGAGATAATATGCAAATTGACCATCACTCCAACACACAAGATGGCCACTCCATGTGGTCAAAGATGGCCACCTCCAGGTAGACAGAAGATGGTGGCCACAAGATGGCCTGCAGGGGAGGGAGGGCAGTTGGGAGGGACCAGGCTGGCAAGGGAGGGCAATTAGGGGTGACCAGGCCAGCAGGAGAGGGCAGTTAGGGTCAATTGGGCCAGCAGGGGAGCAGTTAGGCATTGATAAGGCTGGCAGGGGAGTGGTTAAGGGGTGATCACACTGGCAGGTAGAAGCAGTTAGGGGCAATCAGGCAAGCAGGCAGGCGAGTGGTTGGGAGCCAGAAGTCCTGGATTGTGAGAGGGATCCTAGATTGGAGAGGGTGCAGGCTGAGCTCAGGGGCAACCTCCCCTTGAGCATGAGTCTTATGAATCAGGCGTCTAGTTATAATATACTGACACCTAATAGCCAAAATAACATTTCTTTATGGCTATGAAAATTCTAAAGCCTGGGATTCAAAATGCTGTTGCAGACCAAAATATTATAATTATAGAATGACATGACAGGAAAACAAGAAAATGATTAAACTTTTAAAAAATTTTAATCTTGAGGTCCTGTAAAGAAGTTGACTATTACAAATTATACATTATTCAAGGCTGTAACTTCCAAGAAAGTCATCAGCCCATGAAATTAAATTATGCATTTAAAAGATATTCTAATACTAAAACATATTAATTGAAGATATAGTTGGCTAGATTATTTTTAAAGTCTATTTCTTTTGTTCAACAAGCTGGCTCAAAGTTTCTAACCTGACTTCTATAATGATCAAAAATACTTTTATTTTCTCTCTCAAATGAAGAGTAGCATGCAAACAACTAGAAACATGTCTATTTTAATTAAACTTGGAATTCTTCAAAGATCCAATTATATATTTCATTAAATTGCACTTGAATTAGGGAACTCTCATTTTGAAAGTAAATTAGTGCTGTGTTTCTCAAATTATGATTCTCATTTCCCAGGGAATCAAGATAATATACAAAGGTGTAGGTTAAGCCAAAGTATGATCATGAACTATCATCTGGAAGCATCAATTATGTTCAGAAATATATTGAAAATGAATGGGAGTGTGTGCACAGGGAATTAAGTAAATTACCTAGCTAGTACTACAAAATATTTTTATGTTAAATATATTTATATTTGTGAATAGAAAACACAACTTGAATGAAAATGTTGTCTTTACACACAGTAAATATTCAAATAATAAAAAAGAATATGTGAACTTTAAATATCCTTCCTGTCCCCAAATTCTCAGTTTCTGGTTCTTCTCCTAGTGCAATGGGTTTTGTAAAACAATGAGGGACATCTACCCAAGGGTTTTCACGCAGGACTGTCTGGTGAAGCTGCAGTGGAAAAGGGAAGTATTACTCAGATGTGAGAGAGCTATTTGTATTGCATGTTTGTTCCGGGCCCACTATTTATGAAACATTCTTTTTAGTTCTAATAGTTTTGTTGTTGTTGTTATTTAGTGATCTTCCCTGGATTTTTGAGATAATCAGATCATCTGATAAATATCATTCTTTCTCTCCCCGCAACCCCAAATTTATATTTCTTTATTCCTTTACAAGTCTTCTTGTTTAGAGTAGTATTATCAGAACAACATTTACTAGTTTTTTTGGTTATTTTGGTTTTATTTCCCTATGTTTAGTTAAATGTTTAAGAATAACCTTTATTAGCCCAGCCAGGGTGGCTCAATGGTTGAGCATCGACCCATGAACCAAGAGGTCACTGGTTCTATTCCCCAGTCAGGGCACATGCCTGGGTTAAGGACTTGATCCCTCGTGTAGAGCATGCAGGAGGCAGCCAATCGATGGTTCTTTCTCATTATTGATGTTTCTCTCTCTCTCTCTCTCTCTCCTCTTTCCCTTCATCTCAATATATATAAAGAATATCCTTATTAAGTATGATGACAGATAACTTTCATCATGTTAAAGAAATATGCTTTTATTTCTATTCTATACATAATGGGAACTAAAGGATGATTTTGGTATTGATTTAGATAATATAATATCCATTTTTTATATATTTAAAACTAATTAAGTCTGTTTTATGTGGCAGCATTTACTCTTCAACATTTTGACATAACTATCACAGAATGCTTTCATCATTGTGAACAAGTAGATAATTTTCCTCATTTTAATATTCCTTTGTTCATTTCAGCCTGTTGTGGAGAGGTTTAGAGTTACAAACTTATTCTAATAATGCTATTTTCCCCCATAAATTAACATATATGTATTTTAATAATAAAAGAAAAACTCAATGACCCACATATTTAAAAATTATTTTTATAATTAGAATATAGATACAGGGTTGTTATTCCTACATATTTATTCACAAATCTCACTAAAATGCTAGACTTTTGATTAAAAATTTAGGTATAAATGTTAAATATTTGTTTATGTAGATGGAATTCATAGGATCTTATGCCCAGATTTCAAGATCCCCAAGGACTGCCAGGGAGCTGAGTCTGATGCAAAAGCAAAAGAGCCTTTATTCAAGCTTGAGCCTGGTCTCTCTGCCTCTACTGATGCAGTGGCAGGATGCAGAGAGCCCTGAGCTCTGAAAATACAGTCTTTTTATAGGACTTAGGGTTGGGTGGTGGGGTGATGCTCAAACCAATGAGTTGGCTGGTTCTGATTGGTGGGGTGAGGGCCAGGGTCCAGTTACGCTGGGTTACTTCCCTCTGTATTTCTATTGGCTGATTTAAAGGTGGTTTGGGTAATTGATACATTTTGTGGTTTTTCTCATAAGGGGGTTATGTCGGAGACATAGTTGCACAAGATGAAAGACACAGTACAAAACGGAGTCAGTCCTGCTCTTTCCTTGAAAGAAGGCCTACATGCTGGGAAGGGGCGATGAGACCGTATCTCAAGGCCTGGCCTGGTATCAGCATTAATAACTCTATCTGGGGTATAATCCACAGCCTCTATGGAAGAATGCTCAAAAATTCTCACTCTCCCACAAGGACACATAAATATTTCCATAGAGAAAAGGGCTGTGTCTTCTAAGACTGTGACAAAATTATCTCCCAATTTTATATTGCTACTAGTGTCCCAATGCACAGATTCGTACACTTTAAAAGAAAATTAGAAGTTTGCCAGCGGGGCAGGACTGGGCGAGATGGGTTGCACATGCCCTGGAGCCAACCTCCCATGATCCCTTTCTGGCCAGCCACACCTAGTATGGTGCTGTGACTCAAAGGGCATCTGTGGAGTGAGAGGGGTCCCTCTGGCAAGTGGGGTCCCTTGGCCTGGCCTGTAGGAATTGGGCTGAAACTGGCTGTCTGACATCCCCTGAGGGGTCCCGGATTGCGGGAGGGTGGTTCTCAGGTGATGCACCTTGGACTCAGGCTCCCTCTTCTCTGGTTCCGGGGTGCGTCACCAGAGAACCACCACTGCCAAGTCACCACAGCTTGGCAGCTCTTGAGTTGAGCATCTGCCCCCTGGTGGTCAGTGCACGTCATACTTACTAGCGAGTCAAATGGTTGCTTTTATATATATATATATATATATATATATATATATATATATATATAAATGGTTATTATATGCAAGCAGTAAAAAGCCACCTTAATTTCTTAAACATTTGTAAAGGGAAAAGATAACAAACTTTAAGCCCATTTTTTAATTCCTTTTTGGATGTTCCTTCAACACCAGCAAGGCACTCTGTGAAAGGATGAGAGGACATTAACTATCTAGGGGCAAATCAGCAGGACTTCATTGAATGAGTTCTGTTCTCTTATAGAGTCAATGAAAATAGTTTCCAAGATTATTTTTCCTCCTATTTCACAGTTTCTGTTTATTTTTTCCCCCAAAGAGATTCTTTTTCTTAACTCCTCCCAAGACTCCGTGTATGTATTCTAAGGGTGACTTTCTTTGGAATAGAATTATTATTTAATGTTTAAATATGAATCTGCAAAAAGGGTTAGGCTTTACAAACCTTAAATATGTGGTAATATTATAATGAAATTTTTAGAGGTGAAATAAGCAGATTTAGGGAATTTTTATAATTAAGGGGGTCAATGGAAGAAACACAGGGCTACAGAGCTACAAAGGTTACATTTCCATAAGACAAGGGGAAAGCATAAGTTACATTTCCATAAGATAAGGGAACTGGGAAGAGCCAAAGGTCTAAATTTACAAAATAAAGATGGAGGGCCTCACAGGTCCCACATGAAGTTTGGCCTTTGAGCTCAGGAGTTGCTATAGTGACCAAATCAAAGGGGAATAGTGGCCAATCAGAGGGGATATCAGGCACAAAAACTGTAGCCTTTATAAATCAGGGGGAAAAGGAGCTCAGTGGGACTCTCTGCCCTCTCCACGTGGGAGTCTGTGCGGTGGGCCTCTTCCCACCACCCCTCCACATGGGAATCTATACTTGTCCTTTGATAAATTTCCACCTTTGCTATATCATATTCCGCCTGTAGTTTCATTCTTCTACTCTGACAAATAACCCGGGGAAGCCGTCCCACCCAGGGAAAACCGCGAGTTCCAGTCCAAGAATGCCTGTATCCGTGAAGTGGACTTACCTCCTGCGGAGGATGTGGAGGGTCCACAATGCTTCTGAGTGCCCTCTAGTCTCACGGCCCTCCTGGCTGTAGGCTGTGCCCTCTGGGATTAGACCTGAAGTGGAAAGTGAACGAGAGCAGCAACCTCTTTGGCAAGCATCTGTAAAACATCACTTCTGGCCCCTTCCAATGGAGCTAAATAAGAAGCCCTGGGTTTGCCAGATTTAAACTGAAAAAGACAATTCATCCCCAAGGAAAAGAAGCAGGGAGCACATTATTTGATGAATTTTCATGAGAAAAAAACCCAACAAAAAACACAATACACTATGAAGCAAAAGAAATCTTGGCTAAGCTAAGTATTCATTTTGTGGAGAACTATCCAGGAACCCAAAAGGAAGTAAAAAATCAAATTTCAAAAGGAAGGAATTGACCCTTTTCAAAAGAAGTTGGGCTGAACCCGCTGCTTTCGTTTTGTGAAACCACATAATTTGCGAGCAACTTTCGCCTCTCCTAATCAGTGCTCTGCAGGCCTCAGCACTTAGGGGACCACACTGAGATTTCTGCCAGCCAATCAGTGCTCGGATAACAAGCTCTTAGTGACTGGGATGCATACAGGATTACTGAACTTGTTATTTTAACAAGTGAATTCTCTCCACATTGAAAAGGAAACTATTACTGTGGAGAAGGTATCATTACTCCAAATGGATATGTTCCAGATTGCAATATGCTGATTGTAATTCCTGGGGTGGATACGGCTCTTTGAAGTGGAAGGGATTTGCTCACCACAGATATTTGTGAGGGCCCCTCCCCTGTCCTCATCACCTGCTGCTGGATCACTCCTGAGAGCAGTGGGTTTCCAGCCAGTTGTGCTAAGTGTTGCTTGTGTGACTTTTATCAGGTGGCTTCTCTCCCGTCGCAGTTTACTTACATCTAAAAGAAGAGCAGTCTGATTGCACAGAGGTTAAAAAACAAAAAGCATCTGACAGATACAGTTCCGCTCTTTCTAGGCTCAAGGTAGAAAAGGTCGTTCAAATATGGTATCTTCCACTGCGTCTGGATGAAGCACACTATTGGGAGTTGAAGGATAAACCTGTCTTTAAGTTTTCAGCCTGGGAAAGGCGAGCAGATGAGGAGCAGTTGGAGAAACCTGCTTTGAGCAGGAAAAGAAAAGCTCAGTGCATCAAAGTATGGATGGATTTTTTGAGACATCAAAGGAAGTGAGGAAACAGAATATGAATGGTGGGGGGACAATGGAGTTGCTCACAGGCCAGCCAGGCACTCTGTGAGGGGAAGTTCCGGAAGAGAAGAAACAGCAGTGCTGGGCCTCCTGGGCCTTGTGCCCTTAACATTGAATTGCAAGTGGGAGATCCCTAACAGAAACTGGGAACTCTACCACCTACCTGTGCCGTGCCAGCACAGCCAAGGGCTCGGGGAGCCTGAGGGAGGGTGGCGAAGGATGAAGAAAAGACAGACAAAGAGTGGGTGGATCTCCTGTGCCTGGCTGAGCCTTTATTTTATAGTCAGAGGTAAACAAGGTGGTGGTCACCATAGTTACAATGTTCTTGTGAGTTTCACTTGTTTTGGCAGCACTTGCTGCCCTCCCTCGGCCCATTTAGCTACCCAGGAAGGATCTAGGGAGTGTCATAAGGTCAAGCTTAATTATGCTAAGAGGGCTCTGCCCTCTAACCTGGGACTTGTTTGTGGCTTTGCCAACAGGCCAGTCCTCACGGCTTAAGCCTATAGCTGCTCCCTATACCTACCTGCACTGCCACTGAGATGTCACTGTGGCTGTTACCTGTTTTTCCCCTCAAGGGAAGATGAGGCTACCAGTCAGCCCCAAATTCCTGCAGGCTTCATCTTGCCCATGGATCCCTTTACTTGACACCTTTTGTCTTCATATCTAGGTGTGTCCTTCCTTCATTGGCCTCCGTCTTTGGTACTGACTTCTCACTAGCATTTCTGCACCCTCCTGCCCGCTCCCCAGTCTTGTAGAAGCCTGGGGACTACTTTCCCCATCCTTCCCCGCCAGCAGGGCCCTGGCTTCTGTTCTGATTAACGAAGGGGTGGTGTTTGGAAGGTGGAGGAGAAGCCGTATTTCTTCTCCAGCAGTGGGGAGCAGGCATGTGGCCCCCAGCAGACAGCAACCTGTGGGGTTGACAGTCGTTTTGGGGTGTCCACCTGTGAGTCAACGATGGCGGTTCCCTGCGATTGTTGTACACCCAGCTAGCCGAGAGCTGGCAGGGGCCAGCCCGGCCTTTCCGCTCCTGTTGCTGTCACCCCCTCCCATTATTCTGTGAGTCTCTGACACTTGTTACTAAATAATTTTCTGGGTGAAATACTTAGAGTGGTTTCTGTATTCCAAACCAAACTGTGATTGCTAAACAGCCAACTTTAAGATAGCCTGTGTCCTGACAGAATAAGAAACCCACCGGACACTACCGTCAGCAGTTGTCCTGGCACACTCTAGTTGATGTGCTGAGAGGTCTCTAAGCCTGCAGCCTGGGGACCCAGAACCCCACCAGGCAGGGTTCCTGCCTCTTCTCTAGAAGGGATGAAGGAGACTACTTCTTCCACTCTTCTTAATAGCATCCTCTGAGAGCATGATTATCTTTTCTCACTTAATAGGAAACTGAAGACCAGAGAGTTTCAGCAGCACAAAATCTGCTGAGAAGCGTAAGTCTGATTTGAAAGAGGTTTTCTGTGTTATTTTTACCTCTGAATTATCATCTAGAAAAGACCATCCAAGAATCCCTTACATCTAACTCTAATCCTCCATTTCCTTTGGAATTTTCACTGTAGATATGTACTGTCAGATTTAAAACCTTGCCTTCCAGAATATTTTCTGACTGTGAAAGAAAACTGGAATAAGAACTTAATATTTAAATATTTAAAATATGACATTTTAAATATTTAAAAGTATTATCTATTAAGAAGTTGCAAATGTCAGACACTGTGCTGTTTTAATTACTCATTTAATCATTACAGTAATCCAGGTAGTCACTCATGTTTTACAAAAATAAAATTCCACACTCAAAGGTTAAATCCAAGGTCACATTGTTGGTTTAGAGCAAAGCCAGATGGAAATCTACTTCTCTCCAGTTCCAATGCTTCTATGGATTCATTTAATAAACACCGAAGACTCACTTCATGCCGGGCACTTGTTTAGGTGTGTTTGTGGTGGTGGGAGGGCGGACAGGAACACATAAATAGCAATAGGAAAGGAGGCAGGCGATGGAGTCCAGTTTGAAAAATTTGTTGTGACTAACAGGTACTCACATGCCAACAATAAAATGCGCTATGATTATTTAAGAATGAAGTAAAAACGTTTTATTTGAATCTATGGTTATTAGTTTTTCAAATAGCTACACATTTATGGGAATATAGATACTTATTAAATAGTTTCAATCTACTTAACACATGGGACTGTGTGCCTAAGGGTGCTATGGAAACATCACTGTGACACTAAGGCTGCCACAGGCTGAGAACATGGTGGAACCTCTGGGCTATGGGCTAGAAGTGAAACAAAATTTCACTTTAAAATTCACCAATGTGATCACAAATTTGAGCATTTGCTCTAAATTTTAGTGTGTGTGTGTGTGTGTGTGTGTGTGTTTTCCTTTTTTCGAAGTACATCTCAATCTTCTTTAAAGGTATGTACTCTGTGATTTGCTTCAAGGCTTTTTCATTTTGCAAATCTTTTTCAAAATGCCCCTTCTGTAGGAAAACTGTGAAAAAGAAAATTGGAAATGGGTAAAAACAATTGCTTCTTTAGAAGATGTTTTGATCTTAATCCTCTATGCCGATGAGCCCAATCCTCTCTCCCCCCGGGCTGTCCGTGGGGGCCCTGAGGTTATCTGGAGTCAGTTCCCCATCCCTTTCCCACAGAGATCCACCGGTGATTTTTAAATTTGTTTTCTTAAGAATTTAGAGCCTGTTTATTTCTATAAGGAATGTATACAGTTATAGTACTTGGCATTATTATTATTTTTTTCTAAAAGGTAAATTGTGTTCAGGTCCATTACGAGTTTTCTGAAATCATTCTCACAGAAATTTCTGAGTTTATGAACCAATGAAATTTGCTTCTGAGCAATTTCCAGACACTCCATTTAGACTAAACATATCTGGTTTTGTGGCCATTGCCAATGATACTGGTTTCCTTCCAAAATCCGTGAATCCTCTTCAAAGCATTTTTATAAACTAGTGAGTTGGTAAGAGGTAAAGGCTTTCTTTTCTAAAGGCAGAAGTGGAGGTGCCAAGAGATAAAGTAATTATGGGATTCGTCCTGACTCAAATCTTGATGCTCCTGTGTCACCAGGCAGGTGCTCAATAAATATTTGTGACAGAAAGGCAGGGAGGAGGGAAGGAAGATAAGGAAGAAAGAAAAGAAGAAAAGAAAACAACAAAAGAAAAAGAGAAAGTAAGGTTAAGGATGGCCCAAAATGTATTTGTTGAATTGTGATGACTACAGTGGTTAGAAGTATTACTGTTAAAGTATTGCTTTTTGAATGATGGCAACAATAGGCCTTGAATGGCAAAGGAATGACCCTGATAATGGTGTCTGCTTGCCAAGCTCCGTGGATGAAAAATAAAGGGAGTAGCAGAACCAGCAATTAAATAAATCCATTAGCATTCCTATAAAAACCTATTGCTATTCGCTCACAATAAAAATGTATAGAAGAAATACAATGAGTCCAAGGGCTGACCTCAAAGAAACTGCTTACAAGAATGCCCAAATAACCAGGGAAATTGCCCCCAACAGTAATGAAAGGCTGAAGTGAAGCACAACCAGCGTGGTTCAAAGATTCTGAATTATACTGAACTGTTCTTTTCCACAGTCACTGTCAACATTTAGCCTCGGTGGTCTTCCCCTCTTAGAATGTGAGCCCTGGAGAACCAGGGAGCTGGTTTTTAACCTGTGAAGACTTTTACTTCTCTCAGATAATTCGTTCCGGTCATCAAAAGCTTCTCTAAGCAGAAGATCTATAATATCTGCTCTTGTTTCTCTTGCGTGTGACTTGAAACCATGTCTGGCATTTAACACTTTGACCATCAGTCTCTACCTGATTGTGTATGTTTAATAGGCCAGTGGCTTCCTTTGATTTATTGAGGAGAGGGTGTGACGGGCCTCCTGTGAAATCATTGCTGCCTCTTGGAAAAGCCCATAGGGCTCATGTCAGACTCTGTCACATTATACATGAATGGCAGGACTCTCAAATTCACTTGCACCACAATATGAACAATTCAGCTCAGAGACATTAAATGGTTGATTTTTTAAAAGAAAAAGAAAAATAATACACACATAGATTTAGAGTCTGACTTGTGGATTGAAGGTATCAGCAATTTAGGAAGTCCAAAACCCTGGCCTTTTCCTTCTGCTCTGCACAAGCAATAGCAATTAGTGAGAGAGCTGGGATGTAACTTCTGCAGACAGTGCAAGCAGCAACGAGTTAGAAGACCATGAGAGTGTATCTTGAAGAGGGATCATAAGTCTTTTCCACATTGGGAGGAAGATGGAGAACCTTAAAAGCTGATGCAAATGAGATCTTTGAAAATATACAGCCTCCATGCAGCTAGTCCAGAGGAGATACAGCAGACTGGAAGCTTCTGGAGGGCAGGATTGGCTGTCACTCATCTTTGTTTCTTCACTCACCCCCACCCCTGCTCCCAGGAGACTCTCCTTCAATGGTTGTTGCCCAATGCTTCCCTGTCAGGCACTGGGGCACATGGATTAATTATATCTGATACACGGTACCTTTTACCTCTCACTAACGCAGACCATGTCTCTTGTGAAATTGTCCCCAGGGGAACTGCCCTCAAAATGACAGTCTCTTTACAATTAAATGTCTAAGTTATCACTTTATTTCATAACCAAATATAACTTTTGAATTGAGTCATCTTTTTTTTTTCTACCTTGTGTCACATTTGATTTCTTAACACGTTCTTCTCCATTGACTTCCCACTCACTGTGTTATCTGAGGTTCTGTGTGCTACCTGCTCCTTGGCTCCTGCATCCTGGAACTGCACATTCCACACACTTCCCTCCTGTATCTTCTCCTTATACACAAATAAAGGGAGGCCTTAAGTCTGCATTTATGTATCTGACTGTGTCTTAAGAATGATTATAAAAGGCAAGTTACCAGTTCAAAGAGTATGTCTATTTTAAAGTGTCTTCATTCATGTTGCAAATCACTTTCCAGGAAAGTTATACCAGTTTCCTTTCCCACTAGAAATACACCTTGATGGATATAGAATGTTAGCGTCAAGCCATTCAACAATTTCTTGAGTGATATTAATACGGCAGTGGGTTTTCTGAGGAAGTTAAGCATCTTAAAGTGCTATGTGCCCTAAGCTGCCCTGGTGCATTGGGCCATTTTTATGTTGGGCATGTCTGAGTGAATGTGAAGAGAGAGTAAGTGTCAGCGGCTAAAAGGTCAGGGGGGAAAGAAGGACAGTGATCAGATTTGGAGTAGCTCATCAGATACGCTCCTGCCGCTGAGGGTATGACCCCCTTCTACAACCCAAGTGGACCCATGAATCCTAAAAGCGGTGCAGAGTGTGGGAGTGAATCAGTGTGCCCCAGCTTCTTTAGTTGGGAGGACTCACTGTGGTTCACAAAGAACTGCAAGGACTGCAGAGGCAAAGAAGCTACTGTCATTATTTCCTCACTAATAATGCAGTGGGTGGAAATTCTGCCCAGATTTTGGCCAGTGTATTCTATGTTTAATATACAGGGCTTCTTCTAGTCTCGGTGACTCTATAAATCTTCATAAAAGCTGGGAGAAGGCATGCCAAGCTTAGAGACTCCTACCATCCAAACCCTGGGAAGAATTCTTCAAGTCCTTCAATTTAGTTCAGAAATATCACTAGCACAAATATGCTGTAAAAGTTCCAATCTTCTTACATAAAGATGTACAAAGGTACAGAAGATGCAGACTCTGCTTTTAAGTAGCCCATTTAACCAGCTAAAGAAGTAAAACGGATATCAAAATGGCTAGAGCATATGCACGGCTATTAGCCAAAGATTATGAGCTTAAGTCCAAATGAAGAATGTGAATGGAAAGTATAAGAACCACAAGGGCGGGAAACTAACAGCCTGATGGATGTGGGCAAACTTTCACAAATAATATTCATCTGATATAAATGTGAAACAATGGACAACATTTTCAGAAAGCAGAAAATAAGGTCTTGTTTGGGAAAAGGAGGCAGCATTTCAAATTGAGGAAATTGTGTATGAGCGAAGGTTATGTATGGAGCAGAGCAGTTTTTCTAAGACTGGTGGGTTTGTATTGTAATCGTGGATGTTAAATGTTAAGATGTCAAAATTGTATTACATTCAGTTGCCACTGGAAGCCACTGAGAGGACCTGAATTAGGACAAGATTTGATGTTGAATTTTACTGTGAAGCAGTATTCTTATAATAAGATAAAGTTTGGCTTAGAACAACAACAACAACAAAATGGGAGCAAAATGCCCAGCTAGAAGGCTCTTATTCCATTCATTTGGGCAAAGGATAAAGTGCACTCAAATAAAGGGGGAAGAATGGAAAGGAAAATAAGGGAAGAGATGCAGAAATGCCTGGTGGGGAAAAAAAGCTAATGACTTAGAACTTAATTAAACTTGGGACAAGGGGATAGATTTCAAGTCCAGGTGGCCAGGAGACTATTAATATTATGGTGTTGTTAATAGATGATTAAAAAAGAAGAAAATAATGTAGAAAAAGAGATGAGTTTGAATGTGAACCTATAACTTTCTATCTTTCAGTTTCAATTCATTTCATAAGTAGACAATTGAAAATGAAGGGTTGGGAATTAGGAGAGAAAAAGCAATTAGGTTTATTTAGGACCAATTACCATGTTTGACCTTGAGATGAGTACATGACCCAAGATGGGTGAATCAGATTTTTTTCTTAGGAACAAAAGAAAGGAGGAAATGGCCAACCTTGTTTTGCTGACAGCCATGTGTCTCAGAGAACAAAGCCAACAGAGAGGGAGGAATGGATGAGGGAAGGAGAGAGAGAGTCCTGGGGGCACTTGATTCCTTAGAAACGACTGCATCCCTTCCCATGGTTACTTGAGCCTTATAATGAATGTATCTTTTTGCTTAAATGAGTTTGAAGAGAATTGGTATAATTTCTAACAAAAGAAATCCTGACTATTAACACTGTTAAAAGTGAGAACCAGTCTTCAGATATTTCATTCCAATGTTAAATGTGCTCTCGGATTTATTCTGTCATCCATTCACCTTTGTTAAGTGCCCGCTCTCTTGTGGGTGTTGTGATAGTCTCCAAAGATAAATTGGATGTTGAATTGGATGAAGGACTGAATGAAGCAGGGAGGTTTTGAAGACAAAAGCCCAATTAATGAACAGGCAGAATTCCAAATACCCTTTTGCAAATTGGCTGTTTGACAATTGGAAGAAATTACTCCACGGAAACCGCATTGCAGATAGTGGTGATGGGCCCAGAAGAGCTTTCAAAAGCCCATTTCACATATAACATGACAAATTAGACATAAAAACAATAATGTGACCACATGTAGCATGTTTTTCTTAAAAAAGCTCATACTGAGCAGCATCAGGGCACCACATATAGATGGGACTTGAGTGGATTCTCATGCATTGAAAGAAGTCCTTGTGTCCACCACAAGGTCTTCTCACTGATGGCAGAGAGTTTCCTACGTGTCCTAGCTGTGATGCAGAGGCATTCTCCCAGGCCTTGCATGCAGTTGAGTTCCCAGTGATAGTTCTCTAAGAGATATTTGTAAGTCAGGGATTTCAGAGTGAGGCCAAGTGAGTTTAAATATTCACACATGCATGCACTCACATTTGCATTTAATGTGTGTATTAAGTAACTTCTATACTTTTCATATGTTCAACAAAATGATAATTTCTTGGGGATATGAAAGAAATTAAACCCAGGAACTTATCCTATATAATAAGGAGGTAATATGCAAATTGACCATCACTCCAACACACAGATGGCCACCTCCATATGGTCAAAGATGGCTGTTCGCATGTGGACACAAGATAGCCACCACAAGATGGTCATCAGGGGAGGGCAGTTGGGGGGAACCAGGCCAGCAGGGGAGGGCAGTTTGGGGAAACCAGGCCTACAGAAGAGGGCAGTTAGGGGCAATTGGGCTGGCAGAGGAGCAGATAGGCATTAATCAGGCTGGCAGGGGAGTGGTTAGGAGGTGATCAGCCTGTCAGGCAGAAGCAGTTAGGGGAAATCAGGCAGGCAGGCAGGCAAGCAGGCAATTGGTTGGGAGCCAGTAGTCCTGGATTGTGAGAGGGTGTAGGCTGGGCTGAGGGACACCCCCATGCAGTGCACAAATTTTGTGCACCAGGCCTCTAGTAATATAATAATAGAACAAAATAGTTCATTAAATCAATGATAAAATACTATTGGAACACAGAAACTCTTAACGCAGTTGTGGATTTTTCCAAGCAGTCTTTATTTTTCTCTATAGCACTTATTAACGCCAGACATAACATATATAGTTATTGACCTATTGTATATTTGTCTTTCCTCACTTAAATATAAGTTCAATGATGTAGGGAAAAGTGAATTTAGGCCTTCCCAGACATTTACAGGAAAAACTATGAGGAATGAGTGCTGTTTACCTGTCTGTTAAGGACAGCATGGACAAAGGTAGGGATGGAAAAAGAACTTCTCAAATAATGTATTCCATAGAATCCTTGTGGAAGAGTGATCATGTAATGATAATAAAGGCAAGTAGTAATGACATACATTTCTATAGGAGCGATGATATACAAGACACTGCTAGGAACACTTTGGTTACATCAACATGTGCAGTCTTCACACATCTGCAAATTGGTGTTATTATGATTGCTCCCTTAAGGAGAGGTATGACGTACAGGCAGCTAGTTAGCGACTTGAGGAAGATCACATGGCTAGGAGGGATAGGAGATAAGATTTGAACCCAGAGAGTCTGTTGGGAGATGAGGTTAAAAAGGTCGGACAGGGACCAAATAAAAAAGACCTTGAATGTCATAATAAGAAATATGGCTTTGGATTGGAGACATGGGGAACCTCTGAAGGGGGATTTCTGCAGAGGATCCACCTGATGTGACCTACATTTTAGAAAGAGTGTTTTAGAGTAGAGTACAGGATGGACTTTAGGAAAAGAAGGCTGGAAAGAGGGAGGATAGCAAAGAGGTGATGGTAGCAGTTTATGGGAATAATAATGAGTCTGAATTAGAAGTGTGGCAAAGGCGATAGAGAGGAAAGAGTCGGATTTACTGAGGAAAGAAGCAAAAAGGAAGTTGAAATATTTTGTTCATTTACACTTCTACTTGCAAAGTTTCAGGCTGTCCAATTTCTCTGCCACCTAACCTACATTGAATAATATTATAATTTTAAATTCTTTCCAGTTCAATAAACAAATAAATACATCAAAGTTGGTTGTATCTTTAATTTCTTTGCTTGTTGGAGATTCTGTTTTTTATATGTAGAGGCCATTTATATCTCTCCATATGTGAAACGTTCTTTGCCTATTTTTTCTATCAAAATAATGCATTTTCTTATTGATTTCTAAAATCTCTGATATCCTTTTATACAACCCTGTACTCTATTCTGGTGGAGGCAATCTGTTCTATTTTTTGTCTCTGACTCCTGTGGGAAGTCAATCTGATCAGGACCTGATTAGAACCCTTCTACTAGGAATTGTAAATCAGGTACTATCTTAATTAAAGCAACTAATAAGGTTTGATGATTGAAAATAATGTGTTTACTTTGTGAAATGCTTAGTTAATGTTTCTACTGAACAAGTGAATTGAACTAGGTTAGGAGAATGCAGAATTGGAAGCAATTATTTGAGAATTGTCAGCATGTCATGATGATTAAAACCACATATATTGATAATATCACCAATGAAGTGTATGGTGTGAGAATGGAAAACAAACAAACAAACAAACAAACAAACAAACAAACACATCCAAACAAACAAAAACAAAACCTAAAAGCCCTGCACAGAATCCTGGAGATGTCCATTAATGAGTCTTGGGGATCAGAGGAGAAAACCCTGCCAGAGAAACCCAACTTAAATGGGTTTGAGGGAAAATAAAACAAAAATAATTATGCTGAGCAAAGTGAATTTTTCCAGACCAAAGAGTAGATAAATGCTTCAGAGAGACTAAGTAAGAGGAAGAATAAACTGAAATCTTTGTAGTTAGCCAGTAAGCAGCCTGTGATGAGTTTAGGATTTCATGGACTCTTAAGGAGTAAGACTGGATTTAAAATGTTGAGAAGTGAATAATACTTATACTACTCCTCCCAAATGTTGTTGTTAATGAAGAAAAGGAAGGAAGGTCAGGATGATGACCACAGAGAGATAAAGAAGGAGCTATATTTTTAAAGTTAAAAAAATGTTATTTTCACGATGGAAAGGGGATAGTAAGCAAGATTTAGGAGATGCAGCAAATTTTGGAGAAGATATAAGAGGATGAGACCCAAGTGACAAGCAGAATAACTATTCTTGGACAGAATAAAACATAGGAAGGTGGACAGACATGTTGAGTTTAGATGAACCCAGCAAGTAGGTATTGAAAGTTCAGTTGTGGAGTCATTGCATTTGGCTCCACAGACACAAAGATTATATAAATCACTATTTATGCTTCAAAGACTCTTAGAGTCTAGTTGGAAGGGAAGTTGGTGATTAAGGGATGGACTGGAAGATGAGGAAGCTCCTGAAAGATGTCCTATATTTTTCTGTGAAGGAGTAGCAAAGTCATCTCTGAAATGAAAGAGAGTAGGAGTGGGAAAGTGACTGGAGGGTGTGAGAAACATTCAGAAATGCTGGTGAGAGTCATAAGTGAAGAAATGGAATGAGTGTAAATAACAGAATTTTTAAAAGGTGAAAGGGTTCAGTAGAGATAAGAAACTTTACTTTATGGGAGGCTGTGTGATTTCCACCAACACTTTCTTGGAAGAGATTATGAGTGTGTATTAATCCAGGTATAAAGATAGGAAACTGAGAGGTCAATGGACATGATAGAAAGAAAAAAAGGCCAAAGGATTTCACTGAGAGATCATTATAGTGGTTAAACCTTTGATCTGGGATGCATGGGGAAGAAACTGACACGGCAGACAGACAGTGGTGGATGAAGAATGTGTGGGGTAAGGAGCTCTTGATGATGTTGAAGAGCAGATGTCATTGGTAGTGAAGATTAGGGGTCTGGAAGCAGAGTTCATCTTTTGAATCTAGACAACAGGGTTAGGTATCAAGGGTTGGGTAGCCAAAGCAAAGTAAAAAGAAAGGTCATTGTGAGAGAAGAAGAAAAAGACACATTCATTGTGTGCCTGTTTTGTCTTAGGCACTAAAGATGAGTTTAAGATATTGAAAGTCAGGAACTCAGCTGGGCCATTCATTTTAATAACAAAGTCCCCCAGGACAATGGTAGGGAGTTGAGATAGAAAGAAATACTAAAACACATGCCAAATGCTGTGATGAGTAGTGGACAATGAGCTAGTGTGTAAATAGCAGCAGTAAGTTGTGTGTGAGATAAGGCACATAACACAAGCCATGAGACTTGTGGGAATAACTGATTTGAAAGAGAATTTTAAAAAAGTCAGCTATCTGGAATTGTCATAGGACTTCAGGAACTCCACATGCATCTTCTTGACCTGCAGCATATAAGACAATAAAAGAAAACGGTCAGCCCCTTGAGGGGAGAAGAAAGTATCACTTAAGGACAAATGATACAGAGTCCAGGAAAGATGTATCAAGTAGTTATTACTGCATAACAAAGAACTTCAAAATCTCAGTGTATAAAGTTGTAAGCATTTATTTAACTTACGTATGTGTGGTAGATGGGGTTGGCTGATCTCGGATGGGCTTGGTTCAATCAACATATCTAGGATATCTCTGTTTTATATGTCTGTCACCCTCCCTGAGCCCCCTAAGCTAACCCAGTCATGTTCTCACAGCAATAACAGAGGTGCAAGTGAACACAAGCCAGCAACAAAGACTGCTGAATTATGACTGACTGCTTATATCTCATTGGCCAAAGCAAGTCCCATGGCCAAGCCAACATCAGTGTAGTGAGTAAGTGTACTATTGAAAAGAAAGTCAAAGAAAAGAGAGGGTCATCTGATGGACCACAGGAGTGAAGTTTACTTATATCAATTACATGAGAAGTAAGGGACAGCTAGGGGTGGGAGGAGCATTCACAAAGTGGACCAAGCAGAATAGAGACAAGGATTCAGAGGCACCTCTATTTTGCAGTATCCAAAGGGTGATTGGAGTTAGCTGGGCTGAAGGCGCATTTCTAGTGAAATGCTGTTTTGGAGAACTCTGCTTTAGCCAAGTTGTTCCCAACCTTGAGTGGGCATTTCCAAAATTCTCAGAGAACTATGAACTGATACTGACAAAATCAATCATACCAATAAAATATCAAAGCAGTCTGTACCCCAAGATTTCTGTGATGCTATATACCTCTGATCTCCAGGATGCCTGGATTATTTACTAGAATCTGGCCCTCTCGGCTCCTGCTGCATGGCAGAGGTACCAACTGAGGTGGAAGATGGGGTCTGCCAGATTAGAACTTCTGCAGTTACCACATCTGGTGAAACCCATGTGTATTTTGATTATGGTTTAAACGGCTTCTGGGAATTTTGGTTGGGGATTAGTTAAATCCTACTTAGCTCCCTAATTTCTAAGATAAAATGAAGAAAATAGACAACTTGAAATACTTTACTTGATAATTATTGCTTTGATTTAAAAGAAAAACAGGTGTGGATTGTTTAAAAAAAAACAAACAGATGGGAATAAACACCTGAGAACTTTTTAGCTCAACTCATCTGCAGCCCTACACCTGCTAACATTCTTCACCGAAAATTCTCCAAGGATTAGCCTCTTCCTGTTCTCCCCATTCTACACATAAATATTAATTACCCTTAAATACAACTCATCTACTGCTATCAACAATGAAACATTTAAAATGCCAAGACAGTGTGAGATGAACTGGGATCTAAACTACTGCATTGTGCTGTGTGCTCCCCAGTGGCAGTCAGACTAGGAGTGTCTGACTGGGGGACTGTGTCCACGCATCACCTGTGAGTGATACTTGCAACATGCCGGAGGAGACTTCTGAATTTTCAAGAGGCTTTAATGACCCTGGGGCACTGGGCTGTGGTAGCTGGATCTTGTTAATAGAATATAATCTCAGTGTTACAAAAAAGTAACTGTGTGGTGAGAATGCAGACAGGGGCTAAATACTAAACTTTCAGTCTGGACTGTTTGGATGGCCAATGGAAATTAATTTTACGAAAGGTGGGTTCTAGTTTTTCATTTTATAACATGAGAGAAAGGTAACTAAGAAGGCAAAGGAGAAATGGAGGTGCAGAATTACATTATTTACCATTTTTATAAAGCCCATTGCCCTACTTTCTTCTTCTTTCTCTAGGAGGAAGGCACAGAAATGATATCCTACAGCCATATGAGATTAGTTGAAATAAGTTAAGCAGCAAAGACAATAAGAATATAATAGAAAAGTATAATCTGCATTATTTAAATTATGCAAAGAATGCTAAAAATGTTACTCAGGTCACTCTGATGCATATAATAATGTCTGATGGGCTAAAACTTTGTGTGTGGTCTTTAAAACGTAAGTTCTCTTATACAAAAACAATAAAAATGCTATGCTTTGGGAAAGGTGTAAAAATACTAAGACTAAAATAAGCAGTTAAATATTATGTTGTTTCCCAATATCATTCTTTTTAATTATTGTTAACCGATTATAAAAGCAGTGATAATTTCCCATAGAACATTTACAAAGTATCAAAATATAATATAGTTTAAAAGAAATATCATTATCACTAGAGGCCTGCTGCATAAAAATTCATGTACTGTAGTGGGGAGGGCTCTCAGCCCAGCCTGCCCCCCTCATAGTCCAGGAGCCCTCAGCAGCGGGAGGCGACCAGGTGATCAGGGGAAGGTGACACCCCATCACACCTCTGCTGCTGACACTTCTGGCAGCACAAGCCTCCACCAGCCCTGGTTACCTGAGCCTCAGGGGCTGGGGGGCTGAGAAGACTGGAGGACTCAGGCACAGACTAATGTGACTGAGTGCCACCATCTTGTGGCTGTGGGCTTTGCCATCTTTCAGCATGGCACAGTCAATTAGCATATCCCCTCCTTATTGGCTGTGGGTGACACCATCTTTTGCAATGGTTTGAGGGTCAATTAGCATATTCCCTCATTATTAGATAGCATTATTATAATCCACTTCATAAAATGCTACATTTTTTTCAAGGGTTAGTGATTTCACTTTGCAATATATTTGAATACCAGTTTGAATTAACAAAGTTAAGTCAATGATTAGGGGTACTTTTATTGAACAGGAAATGACATTAGAGAGAAGACTGACTTTATAGATTATTAGTTAATATTTAAACTTTATGGCAACTTTTGAATCGTTTGGCATGGTATTATCATAGCATTTTAAGAAATAGAATTCTTATAAAATAAGACTCTCATTTAAAAAAATCAATGTGTTTTGAAACAAATGTTCATGACTCATAATTCCATTGTAAAATACTGTTTTTCTGTTTAATGCTTTTTGATTGGAATTGTATTTCTCTGATAGTCACACTACAACCACTCTGGAAAGCAAGCAAAAAGCTTTCTTTTTATTGTTTTTAATGTATCGAGTATTATTTTGCTTATTATTTTACAAATGCCATACCTGTCTCACATCAACATTCATAATTAATTTGACACATCATAGGAGTGTTTCTTTTTTAAAAAAGGAAGTAACTAATTTTATTTATTACCATTGCTCCTATATTTTACCTTATGTTATTTCATGTAATATTTTCTGATTATTTTATTAACTTTGTTAATTCAAAATGGTATGCAAATATAATATTTTCTGATTTTATGCGTTCTTATTTTATCATGGTTTCTACATTTTCATTGCGGTAAATTTTTCTCCTTCTGATAGGTATGTTCTGTCAATATTATATGCAGAAAATAGAAAGTAAGACAGCATCCTATATAATAAAACCCTAATATTCAAATCCACTGAAGGGTGGAATGACCTGGTGGAATACTCAATGCAGGAGCTTCCCCTTGGTGGTCAGTGCGCTCTCACAGGGGGAGCGCTGCTTGGCCAGAAGCCGGGCTCAGGGCTGGCAAGTGCAGTAGTTGTGGCCAGAGCCTCTCTTATCTCCACTGTAAGAAGGTGGAGAGGAACATAGGGTCTCTAACTGTGAGAGCCCTAGACTGTGAGAGGGATGTCTGATTGTCAGCTTAGGCTCGATCTTCAGGGTATCTCCCAGTCATCCCCCATGGGGTCCTGGACTGAGTGAGGGCACTGGCTAGGCTGAGGGACTCCCACCTCCCCAGTGCACAAATTTCATGCACTGGGCCTCTAGTTTGTTATAAAATTGTTAGAATTTCTAGAGAAGCAAACTGTAGCCTGGGACTCCAGGAATAACTTTCTGCTCATTAAAGAACTGACCCATCATAGGAGCTACCATCTCTGAGATCAGCTCGGAATGTTTGAGTTTATGAATATCGTGAGAGATATCATGGTGTAGGGAGCTGAATCAGGCATCTAACGTTGCCTCTGCTACTGTTGCCACCTCCACCACATCACCTGGGAAATGGGAAGCTGAGCAAGAAAGCCTTGTGTCCACGGTCCTATTCACCAATAGCTAAAATAGAAAAAGAGGCCAGAGAGGACCTCTAATTCTTACCACTTAAAAGTTTCTGTGCCTTTATTTGATTGGTGAGAGCCATTTCACCCCAACCCTAGCTGTGAAGAAATCAGGAAACCACTGTTTTGCCCTGGAAGCGTGGGTAGAAGAGACCTTAAAAGAGAGGTGGGATAGAGATGGAGCCGGCCAGTCCACAGTAACATTCCTGAAATGGTTATGTCCTGTTTGTGACCCTATTTGAATCATTTGAATCTTATATGCATGATTTAAAATTGTTCTGTTCTACAAAATCAGTTTTCAAGTCTATGTCCAGATTGGTGAGAGATAAGTTTTAATTCTCAGGCTTTTTAATAGGAAGGTTATTTTCTAAGCATTGCACTTATATTTTTATACATATAAAAACACTGCAATATTATATATACATAAAATATATAAAATAATAAATATATATTATATATTTTAAAGTAATTTTTTGACATTTGCTTGTAACCTGATATGCCTATTTTTAGAGCCATCTTCCTTTTTCCCACTGATATTTGAAAAAAAATTTGCCCTAGCTGGTTTGGCTCAGTGAATAGACTGTTGGCTGGCAGACTGAGGAATTCCAGGTTTGATTCCAGACAAGGGCACAAGCCCAGTTTGTGGGCTCAATCCCCAGTAGGGGGCGTACAGGAGGCAGCCAATCAATGATTATCTCTCATCATTGAGGTCTCCATCTTTTTCTCCCTTCTTCTCTAAAATTAATAAAAAATATATGTTTTTTAAAAATAGAAATGTTCTGTGTTTTAGTGAAAAGATTAAAAAATGCATTTGAGACTTTTTATGAGTGTATGAAATTATAACTGATAATTTACACTATAACAACACATTTCTTACCAGGAATAACATTTGTGTATCTTAAAGTTATTTCTCAATTTTAGATGTATTTCTGTTAATTTTTATTGTAAGTTAAAATCTGGACAATTTCCCATGTGTATGGCTGGTATGTCTTTGTTTCTCTCAGTGCATGTCTGTCTCACATTTGAGCTGTTCTGAATGCCTGAGTGATGTGTCTCTGAGTCTCCCTTTCTGTTTCTTCTTGTCCTTCTGTGCTTCTATTCTATGTCTCTATCTCTTTCTACCATTGTGTGTCTGTGTATTTATGTCTGTAATTGTGTATGTATCTCTCTCTCTCTGCATCTCCGTATGTGTTTACTCATTAGGTCTCCACATAGCTCTGTGTAGCCTTTTCTCTGTGTTTAATTGTATGTCTCTGTGTGAATCTTTCTATATGTGTATCTATTTATTTTGTATTTTTCTTCCTGACACTACTGAGAGCAGAAACATAGTCTTTTCCCCAAACCAACAAGAATGTGTAAAAGCCACATCAATATTTCAGAACCTTACGTGACATATTTCTCAAGGAGGCTTGGTCAGCCAATAGGAGTCCTCCCTGTCCTCTTGTCACCTTCATCATCCTTCAGTTAAACCACTGGACAGTAAATGAGTCCCTCATTTGATGGGGAGAACCTGTGTCTTTGAGTACTTTACACAGTCTCAGGCACACCTATTCAGCCCTCACCTCAAACTCACACTCTCCTAGCAACGAGGATAGATTTGTTATTCATTTTAATCGTTCTAATCAGACAATAACCCTGCCTGCATGCAGATATCATCACATAATAGTCATGTCACTTCTAACTGCATACTGATACTTGCAATCACATACCTTTCTAGGGCGTGGCCACACACCCCCAGCCATTAGCTTCACCCTGCAGCTTCTTTCATCTGCAAAGCACTTTTGTGCAATACAGATACTTTACAGTTTGGCAGGCAGCACCGTCTTCTGCCCTATTTCACCTTCACATCTAAAACATCCTGTGCGTTTTCCTTTATGGATCTCTGACTTTGAAACCTGTTGTGTTCTGATCCGGGTGTTATAAAGTTCTTCCTTCTTAGTTGCTCACAGAGGGCTCTTTCCTTCATTGTCTTCTGCTCAAGGTTGACTCTTTATTCCTCTGCAGCTGTCCTTTCTTCAGCCTTCACAATTTCCAGTGCTAACACCCTGGTCTCCATTTATTTGTGAATAGTCCCCATAGCGTTTTCTGATAAAACACAGCTTGGATATTTCCAAAGATAGTTTTAAAATGTATTAACCCAAATAGGATTCATGAGTTAGGTCATAAAGGAGGACAATGACCTGTGGATCTCTGGAAAGAAAGGGGTCAGATACTGGAGTTTGGCTTTAACTTTTGTGCTGGCTGGGTGGACCCTGGGTGACTGTCTCCATATGAAAAAGGAGGAATTCAACCTTATAATTGTTAGGATATGGTTGGGTTCTAAACGTTTCTAGTCATCATAAAAACAAATTTTCACTGAAATAAGAGCATGTGTTACCATTCATTTCATGACACTTAAAGAAATTAATCCAAAACCTCCATGCTCGTGTTTTCAATCAAACATTAGTTTTGCAAAATAATTTTGCATTTGCATTTTGCACATGATTTCTAATATGGTTTAGTTTTTGTTTCTAATTTAGACTTTTGTAAAACTTTTACTGAAAAACAATCCAGTTGACTAGAACTCATTTCACTGCTAAGAGGCAGAATAGGTCCTTAATTTCATCTCTCATTATGAATTCCAACAACCAACTTTATATTCATTTATTTACAGTACATTAGTTCCTTTTTTCATGCATGAGAAATTTGAATCTAACATATTTAAGCTAGAGAAAATTTGCTGAGATCCATTGCAGTATCTGACTCTTTAATCACAAAACAACAAAGCTATTTAAGACAATGGGACATCAAGTACTTTAATGTCTTTTGGCTCCCTAACTACTTATTCTGCAAATACTCTTATCTTCTTGAAAGTATAGAACACAAAATCTTCTTTTTTCTCTCTCTAGAGAATCAATTCAGCTCAAGATCATAATCAAATAATGTCATAAATACATTTTAAAAATCAGAATGAATCATGAATATAAGACACTTGGTTAATTAGCATTTGAATTGGAAGAGGAGTCTAATGTTGGTTAAATAATGTCAAAATCATTTCAATGAGCATATCCAAGGACATACATTTTGCATTTTGAGATTTCTGCCATATATGAATAGTATGCTGACACTATTACTTGGTTAAGTCTTGAGTCATTGAGCATAAGACAGCTTTGCTGTAGCACAAATACTCTACATTAAGTTCAGCTGATCTAAAGAAAAATAATAAAATAAAAGGGGAAACAGAGGGAATTAGATCTCATGATTTATATATTTCTGATTTATTATGTCTTTGTTTTTTTCTATTTTAATTGCCATATAACAGTGAATTAAAATGTTAGCACAATTGGGTTTTTCCATTCTTTTGAGTGTTTGTAACAGAATTTTTGCTTTATGTATTAGAATGGCTTGCTATTTCTTGAATATAAATAGATTCAGTGTTGTCATGTCTGCCTGTCACTTTCATTTTTATGTAAATCTGCCTTCTTATTTCACTTTATGGCATTTCCCCTAAATTTTACTGATTTAAATATGGGAAGGAGACAAACAATGGTGGCAATATTAATATTAGGCAGATAATTTTGTCCACTGACTAACCTTTGCATTTTTAAGAATGTTAATGGGCTGCCTCCTGCATAACCCAGACTGGGGATCAAGCCCACAACCCTGGTATGTGCCCTGACCAAGAATCGCTGACCAGGAATCGAACCATGACCTCCTGGTTCAAAAGTCAGTGCTCAACCACTGAGTCACACTGGCTGGGCAATAAACTTGTTTCAAGCTATCACATCAGTGGTCATTTGTTAAGAGCAGAAACAGGAAACTAATATACCAGCTATGTCCTTAAGTTTGCCACTTTGTCAGAGTAAAAGCTATCATCTGAAGTAAAATTTTTTCTTATTCTCCAACATCTGAACTTTCTTAAGGATGAATTATGCAGAGATGTATCAGAACATTTATATCTTGCTTTTGTATGTGAATATCCGTATGGCTGCATAGAAAATTATTGAGATGTGCCTTTCTATCTCAGAATTTCTTATGTAACTTTATTTTTATTTTACTTCCAAGTAGCATGATTTTTCTCCCTAGTAGCTTGTTTATTTATTTATTTATTTGTTTGTTTGCTTATTTATTTATTTATATTTTTTATAATTTTATAGCATACTATGGTAGTCACGAGCGCTATCACAAATATCCTGTTTCTCCATATTTCCCCCCTAGGCACTTCATAGGATTGTACTTTTCTGCCCCTTTTTAATTTAGACATGATCATGCAATGTGATTTTGTATATTTAGGAAGTTTTTCACTTAGGGCAAAAGAATATGGCCTCCAAGTACCTTAGTCAAGCCTTTGTTTGTCTAGAGTACTAGTATGGCCACATAATTCCTCTCTGTTTATTTCCTTATGCTTCCAGTAGGGGACACACAGCAGGGGACAGCATTTCCAGGACCAGGCTTAAGCCTTGGTGTGACTTCCTTGCTTCCCATACTTTCAATCTACACTAATAAAAGGGCAACTTAACCATGCCTTTGTGATGCCCACCAGCCAATCAGGAGTGAGTATGCAAATTAACCCAATAAAAATGGCAGGTTAATTTGCACACACAGGCTCTGAGAGGGTGGAAGTTGGGCAGGATGCTTGTGTAGTAGCCATGGTCACGATGTAGGCATTCTGCACCATCCCAGCCGCTCTGTGCCTCTGAGTAGTATGGGAAGGCAGAAAGGCGGCTCCAGCCGGAGCAAAGGCGGTTATGGCAGCCAGGGGAAGGAAGGCTCATTCTTGCACGAATCTTCATGTATCGGACCTCTAATAGGAATATAGTCTTGGTCCCTGCTTTTTCGTCAGCCTTTCCACTAGAGGCTCACCCAGAGCCAGTGGGTGGCAATACAGGCTACCTTTGATTGGAAAGTGACTTCTGACTAGGTACTAATAAAAGGTTCTCCAATTCTTTTACCCCATAAAATATTTTAGTACCAAGGTTCATTCCCATTTTTATTTTTTTATGAAAGTAGATATTTTTGCCAGGGGCAGCCTGACAGGTTAAACCGGACTGAGGTAGGAAGGGTGGGAATTGGGGAAAGAAAAAAAGACAGGAAAATGGAATCAGGAGGACTACAGGTCATCAAGAGACTGCAGCAGCTTTATTAACTGTGTAATGCTTTTTATACACAAAACACTGAATAGGAGGTCTGTCAAGAGGAATATATTCTTTGTTCCTCTTAATTTCTAAGGGAGAGAAAAAGCAGAAGGATAAATTCTCGGTACAGCAAATCAGGCAGATTCTCAGTACAGCAAATCTCAGTAAATAGTTACAGACTTCTTGGTAAGCCATGAAAGGTTGCTCTCATTCTACTGAAAACTGCCATCCAAACAAGTCTGGGAAAACTGTGTGGGTAGGGGACCAGCCTTGCTAGTCCCTTTGGGTGCAAGGACTGTGTCAGCTTACACCTGGTCTCCAACATATTTTCAGGGAAATTGAGTGTGAAGAGACAACTTGTACCTAAGTTGATGTAAGGCATAAAAAAATTATGATACAGGAAGCTAGATGAGAGGAAAGAAAGCTGTAAAGGTAAATACCTAGGGATTAACAAAGATTATTGAAAGAGATTTTGGCTATCAAACACTGAAAGCATTAGATCCAAGTCCAAAATCCAGAGGGTGATCTGCAGGAGGTATGAAATAAACAGGAAATTGCTCTACCTGGTATCTATGCTATGATAAAAGGACTGAGCTGGACAACAAGAAGGCACAGGGAAGAATGGAGAGGTTGAGAGATAGAGAGTGAGGGGCTGTTGGAGGGATCTGATGGACTAGATGATGGGGAGGGCTGTGGTTTCAGTTTCCTCATAGATATACCAGAGTAAAGAGGCCATCCAGTATCTTCAGCTGCCATTGGTGATGATGAAAAGTTCTGGTGGTTTAACGTCTGCTCGTTTACTTTCATGGCCTGCCGTTTATTATGCTGTGACTGGAAGCAGCTTTTTAAATTTGTTGTGCTTCTTATATCTGAAAATTGCTTTTTAATCAATTCTGGAAAATTTGCAGCATTAAAATATTTCGGAGTGGCTCTCTTTATTTTATGTGGGTTTCCAGTTAAATGGTGCTAGGACTTCTCTGGTCATTGGTTTCATCTGATTTCTCCTTCATAGCTTAGCTTTTTTTTTTTTTTTTTTGAATTGCATTATGAATAGTACCTTCATATTTCTCTGGTAGTGTGCTGATATTCTCTACAGCTATGCATTAGCTTTCATTTAAAGACATCAGATGAATTTTAAGTTTTGGTGATTATATCCTTTTAAATTTTGTGTCTGTTTAAAACATTTCTCATGGTCTCATTTCTTCATACGGTTTTCAATCTCTTCCATTATTTCTTTAAACACTTAAATAAACTTATGTTGTACGTTGTTTCTTATATTTTCAGTATCTGCTTTATGTGTAATATTCTGCAGGCTATGGTGTGTTGAGTAGGGTATTGCATTTCCTCATCTGTTTCTTAGATTTAATTATGAGCGATTTGGTAGAACTTTAATTTTAAGAATCCCCAGGGCCTACATTGAGATGACTCATCTTTGTTTCTGCCAAGATAAGAGAGCTCTACTGATCTGGAGAAAAACATTTTCATTTGGTTTCCTGGATTTACTAGTAGATGTTACAAAGTGTTGTGTAATTCAAATCCCAGGACTGCATGAGAGAAGAGCTAGGGATGCAAATTATAGGGAAGATGATATTATTTTTCCCACCAAAGTCTAGCAAGCTGTCTCTTTCATTTGGTTTGGTCAGCATGCAAATGGTTCTACTTTTCATCAAGATTTGGTTGCTCTGGATGACTGTGTTAATGCGGAGGGAGGTCTGTCAGGTCTGGCTCCCAGGCTCCTCAGGCCTGCATCCTCTCCGCCAGGGGGCTGATCTTCAGCCCAGCTGGAGGTCCTGGGTTGGGCACACGTCAAAGCACTCCTTGGCTGCCTTGTGGGCTTTCCATCTTTCCATTCCAGTTTTCTCTCCAAGTTCTCTTGGACTGTTTTGTTTCTGTTTTGTGAGTTGATTGATGCTGGTGTTGTCGCTCCTGGAGGACCCGCCTTATTGTTTGTGAGCTCTGCAGTGCGTTTTAAAGCATGTTAACTCTAATGAGACAGCAGTTAGGTGTTTTGCAGAGAAAAGGTGTTTCAGAACATCCGGCCTTATTAAACTGCTGCAACAGAAATCTCATATCTTTTATCTGTTCTTTAAAAAAATTGGATTTCATATCAAGCTCACTAGCAAATTTGAAATATAACTCCATGCAAAATACTTGTGGGGGGGCGCTTTGCTGTAATTATATGTATATATTTTCAGAGTAAGATGTAACCATTATTTCAAGTGTCAAGCAGTTTGGTACGTTTTAAGAAAAATCAACTTTCAGAATTTATGTTATTATGACTTTGTAGCTATTTATAACACCAAGTATATTTTAAAATTATGTTTATTTTCCTATATAACACCTCACTTTACCTGCAGTGTAATGATTTCCTTGATTTTTTAAAAATTATTTGTTTACTTTCATGATTTCTGTATACCTGTAGTCTCTCAGGCCTTCTGATTACATGGCCAGACCATCATGAAATAATATGCATTTCCTCTGTGCCGCCCTCTTGCCCTGCTCCCTCCTTTTAGCCCCAGCTGCCTGCTGGAACGTGGCTTTACTGCACTCCTGTTACAGGAGCCCTGTTTTTTAGAGCCGATGTTTTTATTTTCTTTGGTAGTTTCCCTACTCTAGTCTTAGTAGCAACAGGTCTTCAGTGGCTCCCTAGGAACTGTGCATGGGAGGTTGAAGCATCCATCTTATATAAAAACTTCTGTTTGAAATTTTAACCCTGTTATTTGGCTTCTGTAAATTCTTGATTGCTAAGATGACTCCCACTTCAGATAGGTCATTAAACCTTCCCCAGACAAGGTTTTCAGTGCTGGTGCCAGGCCAGGCCTCTGGTTGAGGTCTCAAGGCCCCAGCACATAGGGGCTCTTTAAGAACTTGCAAAAGGGGCAGGAAACACTCATATTTGGGAGACAAAGAAAGTGAAAACATATAAATAGGGAAAATTCCTGCATGTTGGAGCCCAGATTTTGAGAGACATTTTCCTCTGGATCATCGTGTAATAAATGTAACTCCATCTCTCTGATATTGCTTTGTTCTTCTTTGGTTTCTGTAACAAGGTGATGTTTGTGATGACTTGTACATATAAAATAGTATTAGTCCATATTCATTCTCAATAAGCAGGGTCTCAGGGTAGAGAATTCTAGGTTACAAATCATTTTTTATTTTGTTAAAATTTTGAAGGTATTCTTTGCTGTTATCTAGCTTTCTCTGTTGCTGGTTAGATGCCGGTATCTTTCTGATTTCTCTAGACTTTGTATATGTGTTGTTTTTGTTTAGACACTGGTAAGTAGTTCCCTTTAATCCCTAGTTCTATGTTCTGAATGTGTCCCCCTCACATTCATATGTTGAATCCTGACTTCCAAAGTGATGGTATTAAGAGGTGGGGACTCTGAGAGGATTAGGTCTTGAGGGCAGAGCCTTCAAGAACGGGATTCATGTTCTTACAAGAAGAGATCCCAGAGAGCGCCCCAGCTACTTCTTCATGGGAGGATGGGTAAGTTTGCAACTTAGGAGAAACTCACCCACGCCTGCAGGACCCTGATCTGGGACTCCCACCCTCCAGAACTGTGAAAAGTAAATTTGTGTTGTTTGTAAGCTCCTAGTAAGTGGTATTTTGTTACAGCATACAGAACAGGTAAAACAGCTGGTAATCTGCAATGCCATTTAACCTGCTTAAGGATCTTTTTCATTCTCTGATCATGGTACGTGTTGACCTTTTATTCAGCCCTTTAGCTCTGAGCAATACTATTGAAAATGTCTTTAAGCAACTTCTCCATATTGTCTCAGTGTTTGATAACCATATATATCAGCTTCTCTTACGTATGTTTTTTTTATCTCCTGTTCCCTTCCAAAGTGTGTTCTTAACTTTTCTCCCCTTCAGGATTGTTAATAAAAGCACTTGATTTTCATTCATCTTGTTATTACCTTTAATTTAAAATAATATTTACTTTGTACACATTATATATAGAGAAGTCTGTTTAATGGAGTAATCCATTATCCAACCTCCCTGAAAAAGAAAACAAACTTATTTTAATTTAAAAATAATGTATTAATATGGCAAAACATTCAGATTACACAACATCATGAAATAAAAATAAACTTATCTACACTAGTATTCCAATCTTCTTCCCTCAAAAATCACTGCTATAGGATTTTTATTTTTGCTATATTTTCTAAGAGTGTGTGAGTGTATGTGTATGAGTGATATAATATAGATATGGAAGAATACTAAAACAACCTTTATATTAATATTATGTCACATATTACTTGAATTACAGTGTTATTATCACACTAGATCACACTGTACACAATTTCATTCTTTTTTTTAGTTTAATATCCCTTAGAGATTATATATATATATATATATATATATCATGTGTGTGTGTATATATATATATATATATATATATATATATATAATATTATGTATATATATTTAAGATTTTAAGCTTTATAGTATTCCATGTATAGGTAAATCATAATTTATTTGACCAGTTATTGGTTGATGAACATTATCAAATACTGAGGCTGCTAAACGCAAGGTTGCACATTTCTTAGCAGAGTTTCACACATATGTCCTCACAGGCAGATTCCTGGGCTGGAAGATCTCAGAAGAGTAATTCTTCACTGAAGTGGATTGTGGGATGTGTACTTCACTCTCTCAGGAAATCTGGATGAGCCTGAGCTTTGTTCATTTCAGCCTCTGTGTCCTCACATATACTATTTACAAACCCAACACCTACTGTGTCTTCCTCCCTGTTCTAAATTAAACAGAAATAGTAACTGCCTCTCACAGAGTTGTGAGTTTTAGAAAGAATATACAGGATGGAGCAAAAGCAGATTTATAGTTGTGAGTATGTGAAACAGACTTTATATTTGTATTATTATTCATTAACTAGAGGTTTGGTGCACAAAATTCATGTACTGGTTGGGGGGTCCCTCAGCCCAGCCTGAACCCTCTCATGTAATCTGGGACCCATATGACATCCCTCTCACAGCCTGGGACCCCTTGCTCCTTACTGCTTAGCTTGCTGCTCCTTAGCGCTGCTGTGGGGGTGGAAGAGGATCCCGCCACAAATGCTGTACTCGCCAGCCCCGAGCTCAGCTTCTGGCTGAGCACTCCCCCTTTGGGAGTGCACTGATCACCAGGGGGCAGCTTCTGCATTGAGCATCTGCTCCTGGTGGTCAGTGCGCATCATAGGGACCAGTGGTTCCACCGTTTGGTCTATTTACATATTAGCTTTTTATTATACAGGACTAGAGGCCCAATTTATGAAATTTGTGCACAGGGGTGTGTGTCCCTCAGCCTAGCCTGAACCCTTTACAATCTGGGATCCCTTGAGGGATGTCCAACTGCCGGTTTAGACTCAATCCCCATGGGATTGGGCCTAAACCGGCAGTTGGAAATTCCTCTCACAATTCAGGACTGCTGGCTCCAAACTGCTGGCCTGCCTGCCTTCCTGATTGCCCCTAACTGCTTCTGCCTGCATCTTGATCACCCCCTAACCATTACCATGCCATCCTAATTGATGTCTAACTGCTCCCCTGCCAGCCTGTTTGTCCCCAACTTTCCTCCTCTGCCGGCCTTGTCACTCCTAACTGCCCTCTCCTGAAGGCTTGATTACTCCCAACTGTCCTCTCTTGCAGGCCTGGTTCCTCCTAACTGTTCTCCCCTGCTGGCCATCTTGTGGTGGCCATCTTGTGTCCACATGGGGCAGCCATCTTTGACAACATGAGGGAAGTTATTTTGTGTTGGAGTGATGGTCAATCTGCATATTACTCTTTTATTAGATAGGATAGAGGCCTGGTGCATGAGTGTGGGGGGGGGGGGGCAGCTGGTTTGCCCTGAAAGGTGTCCCAGATCAGGGTGGGGGTTCTCTTGGGGCATGGAGTGGCCTGAGCAAGAGGCCTGTGGTGGTTTGCAGGTCAGCCACACCCCCCAGCAACCCAAGTGGAGGCCCTGGTATCTGGAATTTATTTACCTTCTACAATTGAAACTTTGTTGCCTAGAGCGGATCCAAGCCTCCTGGTCCCTCTGAGGCTGGCAGTCATTTCTGTTTGGATTTGTTCACCTTCTATAATTGAAACTTTGTAGCCTTGCATGGAGGCCTAGGTCTGCAAGGGCAGTCAGAAAGCTTGGCTTCCTCTGTTGCCTGGGAAACCCAAGCTTCACTCCTGCTCTCTGTGGCTGTAGCCATCTTGGTTGGGTTTATTTGCATACTTGCTCTGATTGGCCAGTGGGTATGGCTGGTGGTTGTGGGTGTAGCAGAGTGATGGTTAATTTGCATATCACTCTTTTATTAGGTAGGCTTATTGTATCATTTTCCATATGAACAACTGTAGACCTACTTTTGCCCCATCCTGTATGTGAATGCCCATATGTCATTCATATTTGGTAAAATATAAGGAAAAATTGCTTACCTTTGTTCTTTTAGTATATTTATTAAGGAACTAGAAGGGGGAAACATAATAGACAAGTAAAATAAAAACTTATCTGTGTAACTCTTTGGTTCAAAATAAATATGGTAGGGGTTGAGGGGAGCAATAGAATTAAATCATGTTCCTATATTCATACTGTTGCCTTAATTACTTTTCAAATGAATTATTGTAGTTTAAAATGAAAAGATACTCATATAATTTAACATAGAACATGAAGATTAAACAAATGATAAAACACGAGGAGAAGCAAACCAGGAACATGGAATTACAGTTACTGTTATTGGACCTTGAATTTAACCATGAAGATCCATGCTTTTACATTGTCATTAGGCAGCTGTGTGGTATTTTAGTGTCTCACTGGTTTGTAACTCCTCATCTTCAAACCACAGTTCCCACCTTCCCACCACTAGTGGGAGGCAGATGACTTTATTTATCAACATTCCACCTTTTGCTGGCTAGCTGCCTCTCTGCATCACCATTCCTGTGAGACCACACTGGGGACAAATAAACAAGCCTTCTTCACACATCAGAAGGAGACCAAAAGGGAAGAAGAATGAAATTGGGGCCAGGAGGTTAAGAGAGGAAAGATGTAGTCGCTCTTTTTGTGGAGCAGCATGTCGTGGTTTCTGTCTCCATGAGCAATTACAGATCTCTGGGGAGCCCGCTTTCTGTTCATCTGCCCCTAGCCTTAATAATTTGGTCCTCAGTACTTGTCCTTGACTTTTTAAAATATATTTTTCCCCTTGAAGCTCTGGGTCAAAATGTCTCAGGTAAAAACTTTCCATTTTCTGTAATAAATTCTCAATTTTCAACGGCTGTTCTGACAGTGCTGAAGTGTTTCTTACACACACACCTCAATTCTACAACCACAGAGTCCATAAAAGGTACATATACGGAGAGCAAGCATAAGTCAAAAGAGTACCGATCCCATGGTTTGTATATATATGTCCAAAGTTTTATTAATAAGCATGCTTCTGTCTTCCCATTTCTGTTTGTACAGCTGAGATATATCTACTTTCCTAAACTTTTTGTTTTCTCCTGTCTGCATTCCTCTACATTCAATGGTAAACATATGTGTTTATATCCAACTAAAAGATATACATGCACACAGGCATGTATTTGTATGTATGATGGGTCCAGCAGCTGCCGCTCGTACCCGCTGAAGGTGCTGAGTGATTGGGGCTGGAAATGGGCGTTGGTAGTGGGTGCGAGTGGGGCTGGCACCTGCAGCAGGAGCAATCACCGGGTGGGACCACAGTGTGCAGGAGCAATGGATTTTCAGTAACAACCAGAGGCTCACCCCAATGACAGTGTCCAGTGCCCTGCCTTGGTCTGTATCTCCTCTCACCTGTTCCACCGTCCCGCCGTGGCTGAAGCCCACCATGTTCCACGCTCTTCAGCCTCCTGCCATTGCCTGCCATGTACCGCACCTCTCCCCCTCCACCCCCCCCCACCCCCGGTGGTTAATGCTCAGCATAGCAACCAGTTGTTCAGTTGTTAGGTTGCTCTGCCATTCAGTCTATTTGCATAGTAAGGGTTTTACATAGAAAGATGTGGAAAAAGAAACTTTTCTTTGGATGTGATAATGTTTAGAATTTTGAGATGGGGAGATTATCCTGATTGTTCAGGTGGGTCCAATGCCATCACAAGAATCCTTAGAGGAGGCAAACAGGAGGATCAGAGTCAGAGAAAGAGATGTGGAGATTGAATCAGAAGTCAGAGTGATATGGGGAAAGGGCCATGAACCAATGAATGTGGGCAGCCCCCCAAAAGTTGGAAAAGGCAAAGGCATGTTCTCCCCTAGAGCTTCCACATAAAACTCAGCCCTGCTAATGCATTTTGCACTTCTCATCTCCAGAATTGCAACAGTAAATGTGTGGTGCTTTAGTTCTCTATGTTTGTGGTAATAGTAGCATGTGGAAATTAATGAACTTACTTTACTTCTTCTGTTTAAACTACACATCTAAATAGGCTGTGGACTCTTATTTAATTATTTTATATAGATGCACATTTCATTTTCCTATTTTACCATCATGAAAGTAAAGTAATTGGAGGCAAAATCAAACCTCTGCAACAGTCATTGCCTGGACCAGTATGCTTCTGATAATGGGGAAATTCAAATAAATACATAAATAGTCTCACACGAAGGCCACAAGGTTGATTCTGATAGACCATCAGCTAATGGCACTGTTAAGGATACACTCCTGGAGCTGTGTATTAAGTTCAAAATTCCAGCTAAGAGATGGGGGAGGAACTCTGACTAAAGGATATTGGATTCAATTAGGATGTAGGTCATATTAGTTTCTTCCCGAAAGGTTCTTGACAAGGTGCTGGAAATATTCATGCCGTCTTTCTGAGAATCAGTTTTCTCATCACATATTTTTACCTAGAGGACCTTAAGCATTCACATAGAAAGTTACACTCAGTGGTTATTTACTCTCTCCTGGTTCTAAGACACAGTGACTGCCTTCTTTGTGACATACAGACACAGCCAAGTTCTGGGCTGATTAAGTACCAGCTTGTGGGAACCATGATAGAGTTCCAGGGTAGTCAAAGCTAATTAGAGTGTGGAGGCCTTGTTGCTAGTATGCCGGACTTCCAAAGCCACTCTGAGCATGGGAATCTTAATCAGATATGTCCTAGGACAACATAGCTATAAGGCCACAGCAATCTCTCAGTACAATGTGCCCTTCTATAATCCAAATGATTGATGTCGCTGTTGGCTACTAGCCTCTTTAATGTACATCATATTAAAAGTATATTACTAAGGTTAGAGAACTCAGATGGGTTTACAGCTGGCACTGCTGCGATGTCAGAGGTATAGCTATTGTGTTAGCCAGCTAGTGTGTGGGGCAGGTAAACAGCAGGAGCTACTGAGCCAAAGAGACTGGAGAAGCTGCTGAGGCAGAGAGCTCAGGTGCCACTACTATGAGAGGCGATGAGCAGCAGTGCTCCGGCATGCTCTGCCTGTATCTGACACAGACTTGAAGCAAGAACTAATTATTTCAGTAGAAGTAGCACCTGGTAGTCTCTAATCCTCAACTGGGGGTTTGGTAGTCCCAGAAGAAAGCAACACTTTTTATCCTTTCCCTTTTACACTAGTTCCTAAGAAATAACACTCACAGGGCACAGGAATCTTTCAAACTGACCGTGGCTGGAGGTAGATATAAAGGTGATGAGTTAGTTCCCATGGATCAGGCTTTGGCTGGATGGAGTCCCCACTGAATGTAAGCCACAACACAGACTCAGAGGACGGGCCTGTACTGTGAGTAGGATTCTGTCTTATATAATTTTTCTAAGCATTATTAGATATAAAAAAGAAGAAAAAATGTGCTTCTCTGGGAAAATTAGAAAAATTTATCTAAGAAAAATAGAAATAGTTTAAATAATTATTTATAACTAGAGGCCCGGTGCACAAAATTCATGCACAGGGAGGAGGGGGGGTGGTCCCTCAGCCCAGCCTGCACCTTCTCCAATCCAAGATATCTCTCTCACAATCTAGGACTGCTGGTTCCCAACTGCTGTCCTGCCTGCCTTCCTGATTGCCCCTAACTGCTTCTGCCTGCCAGCCTGATCACCCCCTAACCATTCCTCTGCCAGCCTAATTAATGTCTAACCCTAACAACGGGCTCCCCTGCCAGCCCGTTTGCCCCTAACTGCTCTCCCCTGCAGGCCTGGTCACCCCTAACTGCCCTCCCTTGCAGGCCTGGTCCCTCCCAACTGCCCTCCCTTGCAGACTTGGTGCTTCTCAACTGCCATCCCCTGCTGGCCATCTTCTGGTGGTTATCTTGTGTCCTCCTATTTAATATAATAAAAGAGTACTATGCAAATTGACCATCACTACAACACACAAGATGGCTGCCCATAAGATGGATCCCACAAGATGGCCAGCAGGGGAGGGTAGTTGGGAAGGATCAGGCCAGCAGGGGAGGGTAGTTGGGAGGTACCAGGCCTGTAAGGGAATGCAGTTGGGGGCTATGAAGCTTGCAAGGGAGGGAAGTTAGGGGTGACCAGGCCTGCAGGGGAGGGCAGTTAGGGACAATCAGGCTGGCAGGGGAGTAATTAGGGGGTGATCAGGTTGGCAGGAAGAAGCAGTTAGAGGCAATCAAATAGGCAGGCAAGAGAGCAGTTGGGAGCCAGCAGTCTTGGATTGTGAGAGGGTTGTTCGACTGCCCGTTTAGGCCCAATCCTACTGGGATCAGGCCTAAATGTGCAGTCAGACATCCCTCAAGGTGTCCCAGATTGGAGAGGGAGCAGGCATGGCTGAGGGACACACACCCCCATGCATGAATTTTGTGCACCAGGCCTCTAGTGTCAGAGATGATGTAGTCAGTACCTTATTTACTCACATAATTACAGATGATGCATCCCAGTTGGTGAGATCAGACCTTCTTTAGAGAGGGGTCCCTGATTGAGATGCGTGCCATCTGGCTGCTGAAATTACATTTTCCAGACAGTTATGTACATGATTTGGTTAGCATCTTAGCATGCTTGACATAAGGATGCTGTGGAGTCACTTTCATTTTTATTGCTCAGCCTCAGTGGCTGGTAATATTTTTGAAAGTTGGAATGGGCTTCTGTTTTTCTCTTGTTTCATATTCCAGTTAAAAAATCTGAGGAGATTTAGGTGTGTAACTTTTCATTGCTCACTTTATCAAAATCCTATCTTCTCTCATAGAAAAATCCATAAAAATGAAAAAATATTGAACATGATTTATAATTGATATATTAGTTTGAAAATAATGATAATTATATAAAATAGTAAAGATTTTTACTAAAATTCAGTAAGCATCGCAAAATAACATATTTCAAAATAGACAAAGCTAGAAACAGGCTTTCATTCTAAACTATTAGTTATTTTTAACCTCCACTGTTTACTTTAATACATTACTTTAAAGAATAAAAATAGAAATAATACATATTATTGCTATTTTTTGTGATTGTAAAAATTTTTGTTTGTGCAATAATAAAAATAATGTGAAATATAAAAAATATTCATAGATTTCATAATTGCATATCTAGAAAATCCTGAGTAGTCAATTTAAAATGATAATATCTAATTAAAATGTTCACTTAAGGAGCTGAGAAACAGAAATTAAAATACAAGTGTTTCTGCATTCCAGCAATATTTAACAAAATTATGAAATTGATAAGTAGCAGTCACAATATAAAAGAAATGGTAAGTATTCTGGGGAATGGACAATAAGAATCTGGGTGAAATATTTATGTGAAAGAAAACTGCAAAGTGAGGACCTGCTCAAGGACGCATATTTTATACATCAGAGTGGGTGTCCGGGAGATGGGTGGAGGAGAGATGTGTTATGAATAGGACAGAAATGAAGTAAGAACACAGCCTTGACCAGACCATGACACACCACATCGTGGACAGAGGGTTATGTTTATTTATTCATGTCCTTGTTCCTGAGCTTAAACTAAAAGAGAAAGAGAATAAAAGATAACCAGAAACTTGAATCATGTTTTTATTTTTACTAAATGCTTGTCAAGTGAATTTATAGTTTGAATATTGGACCAATCAGTATTTAAACAGAAGTTTTCTTTGACATTGGTAATGTTATTCAGGGTATATTACTGAACAAGTATATAAAAATGAAATATTTGTCAAAAACAGAGTTTTGATAACTATAGTATATGATTATCTCATACAAAAGGAACTAGGAAATAATTCATAGGAGAAAAATGGAAAAACCTACAATTGGTATAAACAAATCATCCAGAGAAGCTTGAAGTCATATCCAGGTGACCTTTTGGACTCCTCATCATTGCTGCTTCCTTTTAGAGAAAAGTGAATCCCAGATGAGGTAAGTCACCTGAGGGCACAGCTTAAATCCACAAACATTATGACTCCCTGCTAGAGAGAGATACTGAATCAATGCCAGACATTTCAAAAATGGAGGACAATATTCTTTCTCTGACTTACATGTTGTTTATTGTGAAGTCCAGAAATCAGTAAAGCAAGTAAGCAAAATAGATTTAAAGTCCAGGTCTTTTTGACATCAAATTTTACATTAATCCCATTACCATGCTATGTTCTATATCAGAATACAAATAGTAACAGACTTGGGGGAGGGAGGGAGGGAAGGAGGGAAGGAGAATTAATTTATTAGATAAATTTTATTAGTTACCAAAGAAATACAATTAACCTTTTCTACTCTTAATTAGCAAATATGAAAACACTATTTATAACACTCAAGAGTTCTTGCCATGAAAAAACAAAACAAAAATCTGACAGAGTTATTCATCACTATCACCTGTGGCTGTATTCCAAAGGATTGTTCCTACTTCTACAAACTGCCAATGGTCTTCAAGATTCATAAACATACTTATATAATTTAACTAAATAATGCTATCAATTGTAATTGAATCTTTAAAATTACACTGAAAGATGGATATATTGATAAAAAGATTTAAAACAATTTTGTATCAATATATTTTTATTGATCAGAAAGGGAGGGAGAAGGAGAGAAATAGAAACATCAGTGATGAGAGAGAATCATTGATTGGCTGCCTCCTGACCAACCCCTGTTGGGGATGGAGTCCACAACCTGGACATGTGCCCTTGCCTGTAATAGAAACCAGGAGCTTTCAAGCCAATGCTCTATCCACTGAGCCAAACTAGCTAGAGCAATATTTATTTCTTAATGATGATAATTAAATATAAAAGGGAAAGTGAGAGACAGATTCTGAATAGTAATGGAATATTTTAATCAAAGACAGTATAAATATTCAATGGGAGGTCAAAGCACTATTTGGAAATTATGGTGAGAGAACAGGAGAGAGAGAGAGAGAGAGGGAGAGAGAGAGAAGAGGGAAAGGAGTAAATATCATGGAAATAAAGCTGTTGTTGGGTGGTAGTGAAAGTTAATTGGTATTTCTTCATTTTTAACTGCTTTTATAATAAAATTATGTGTTCTAAATTAAAAACATATACAACTACATAAAACTTATATTAGCTTAATTTAATACAATACAACTACATAAAACTTATATTAGCTTAATTTTTAAATTAATTCTTACTTGAGAACATTTTTTTCATTGATTTTTAGAGAGTGTAAGGGAGATGGAAAGACACACAGAGAGAAACATTGATTGGTTGCCTCCTTCATGTGCCCCTATCAGATCGGGCATGGAGCCTGCAACCTAGGTACATGTCCTTGACCAGAATAGAATCCTGGACCCTTCAGTCCATGGTCTGATGCTCTAACCACTGGGTAAAAATGGCTAGGGCAAAAAATATTCATTTAAAGTGATGAATTAAGAAGAAATGTTATAGTGTAAGCTTTCACCTTGAGTGTCCTCATGAAAGATGAAAAATTATGTGGAATTTTTAAGTATCTTCTAAATCTCCAACAGCATCCGAGCAACTAACCATAAAAGATACTTCTTTCAGTTTTCATTCCAAGATATCTTTATTATTTCATTCATATCAATAGCCTAAAGTTCAGGCCTTCACATTTTACTGACCTAAAAATTTCAGATTAAATTCGCTAACAGAAACCATCAGATAAACAAGGTCCAAGCCTTTAGTAACCTATGAGCATCTCAGGATTCATGTACTGCCCATTAAGAAAGGTGAAAACATCCCATTTCTTTCTTCTTCTTGGCCTACCCTCTGTTTTATTTTTTTTTAATTTTTTATTGTACACCTTGTGTGGAACTTCTATAGGGACAGGAGTTCATTTTTCTTCTAGTTGTCATTTAGGAAATTTTTCTCTTTGATTGATATTCTCCAATTTGGGGCATTCCTTTTTCACACCCAAAATGACATAGACAGTAAGTTTTAGACTCCTTCAGCCACATGCTTCCCCTGGAAAGTAAATTAAAACTCCATACCAATTTCTCATTTGTTCCCTTCACTCCCACCTAACATATTGCTTGGTAAGACATGGGAAAGTCAACATAGAGGATGTTTGGGAGAAGAAGTCATCACCTTTCTGGCTTCACCACCATTCACTTCTCATCATCCTATATCTTATGGTGAATTATTTTAGTGACATTATCACCAGCACCATTGATTGTATTGTCTACATATTGTTTAATTATTATTTTCTTGATGCATCAATAGGGAAACAAGGAATGACTCAAGGTACTTGAATTAAAGGATTTCAAATTGGGATGAAATTATATACACAAGTGGACCTTTTAGGAGATTATAATTATCATATTGTTTTACTGTTCAATTATGTATCAGAAGATTCAATCCATTATTAAAAGGTAATGCAATTCTTCTGTTTACATTAAAATAATTTATATCATTTATATAAATAAAACAATGCCAAAAAATAATACAGAAGAGCCACACTAAATTATGTAATCTTTCACAATTTAGAATTTTTAACAATGTTAACATTTGGTAACACTATTCTAGTCATCTTTTGATGCATAAAAAATAGCAGTAGCAGTAATGATATAAATATATATTCTCAGACTAAAATGTATTAAAGGCCATTCTAACTGAATTCAACATAAGGAAAAATGTGAGGTGAAATTAAAAGAAATGCTAAATTTCAGTAAGTATTTTTCATGGTGGAGGATATTAGAACCCTATATGATTTCATTTATTCTGTGTGAAGCAGCTGGGGCTTTGAAATTTCAACCACAGTTGAATATCAATTTACTCAGGGCTATGAAAGATGAGAGCATTATCTTCTGAAAGTTTTCCCCATATCCCGACTCTGGTTTCTTATGTTTATTTTGTTCGCTTGCTTGGTTTCTGAGGCAAATGACATGTACACTATACTCTGTAAACATTACTGTTGTTATTCAGAGTTGATTCCCCCCCCCCCTAGTGTTTTCCAGCTGCCATTTTATTAATCTGCACCTATTTTTGATGTTTGTATTAATACCATATCCTCCCTAGGTTGGGGGCCTTGGGCTTGTCGCTTACCACATCTTTCTTTAACCTGTAATAAGAGTACTTGCCTCAGGGGGTTGTTTGTGCCAGGCAAATAGCAAGAAATATGTTAGTCCCAGGAATTCTATTTTATTCCAGGCTTTGTGTTCTATTGTTATTGCATTTCCCCTCGGGGATTAGGGTTCCTGGTTGCACAGGATCTCAAGGGAAATTGGTGAGGGAGAGAAGAAAAGAGGGTAGAGATGGAGAGGGTCTCAGGCGCAATTCCAGGGAATGTGGCTTCCTTTGGATCCTGCAGAGGAACTTGAGTCGAGGGGACTGGGCTTGCACATTCCCAACCTTACCAGACTTCTCAGTTGAGGACAAATATACTAAAGTTATTCTGATCTAAGTAGCTGAGAGTAGACCTGTGAAAGCCTCAGGTGGAAGGCCAGGGAAACTGGACAGGAGTGGGAGTGTACACAAACATGAAAAGAGGAATGTGAGGAATATGAGAACAAGCTCCAGCATTAATTATCCTCTGCGGATTTCCTAAGTTTCCCTATATTTAGGATTTCTCTTAAGATTACCCTTAGGATTCCTCAGGTTTCACTATATTTGAATCTTTCCCTTTTACAGTCACTTTTTTGTGGGCTTAGAATACAATGAGCCTACTTGTACATAACACTTTGAAAATTCAATGCAAACAATAATGGTGACGAGCCCCTGCTCTGTGAAGCTAACTTGCTGGCTGCTTGCATAAAGCACTCTTTTAAAAACGTTATCTATGAACCTTATTATTTGTATCAGGCATCTGGTGGCAGTGACTACTGTAGATCAGGGTGGGGCTTAGCCTCCCATACCAGATGTAGTCCTAAAGACCCAAACCCTTTATTTAAAGCATTAGTGCTCATTTATTGACATTAAATTTAAAGTTGGAGTTAACCATGTGAGAATATTCTTTGGGGTTATGGAAACTGATAATTTTCAATTTATCAACCCTTTCAACTGATATACTGTGGTGCCTCCACGTTTAAACGTTCTTCTGGATTATGCTATCAAATCACAGAATCTTTGCAAAATTTAACTTATAGATTTCACTTGATCAAGGACCACTTTCTGTATCTGCATACAATGAAGTACAGATTTACTTTATTGAAAGGCAAAGCAACAATAGAATAATTTTATGATTCAGGGTATGTAGTACAAAATGAAGTAGATGCAAGTTATGTGGGAAAATATAACAGTGGTATCTGTAGGAAGAGTAAAGAATCATAGGTCTAGATTAAAGTAGTTCTCTCAAAGAATGTCATTGACTTAGTTGAGAAAATAATATGAGAAAGAGGAAAAAAAATCTGCACATAGAAAAGATGGGCCAGAAATAGTGGGGGAAGGTGCTTGTAGGTTTGAAGTTATAAAAGAGAAGTTGCACAATCAGCTTTTCTTTAGCTTTACGAAAATCACATTTCAGTTTTTTAAATCTATCAACACTGTTTCAATAATTAATGGATTAAGAGCTTCATTTTGAAACTTGAGTTTGTATGATGTGATGATCATTATTAATTTGAGTTCTTGGACATCTTTTTGTAATTATTATCTTCTTTGTGATGTGGAAATTAACTTACAAAGAATATTACTAATATACCTAATGTCTATAATTAGGAAGTGGAAACAGGACTCATATTCTGATCTCTATTCGCTCTTGTCTGAAATGCTAACAAAATTGACAAAAGAATTTTTTATAAGTATTAAAATAAGGCTATGGGGCCCTAACCAGTCTTGGGTGGGTTTGATTCAGGTCAAGGCATATATCTTGGTTGCAGACTCCTCCCCAGCCCGGGCCCTGCAGGAGGCAACCAATTGATGTGTTTCTCTCACATTGATATTTCTTTCTGTCTTTCCTCCTCTCTTTCACTCTCTAAAAATCAATGGGAAAATATCTTGGGGTGAGGATTTAAAAGAAAAGGAAAAAATAAGGCTATAGGTTGGGCTTTAAAATTCATTTTGTGGTAAATATTATGTAAAGTTATGTAGCCTTAAGTTAAAAAAATGAATGAAGAGTATTAGAAACATATTTAAGGTTCATTTGTGTTGCCTAGTGGCTAAAATTGTTTATGAATACTACATTGATGCATGTCAAACCAGTGGTAGGGCACCTGACCTACTTTCTAAATGTCAAATCTTATTTTGAGTGTTGAAGTATGTGAAACTGGACTTGTCTATTTTACAGATTTTAGAGCAAACTGAAAGAGGGATTTCCTGAGTGAGCACATGAAAACTTCTATTTAAGTCATATTAGTAAAATAGCAAAGGAGAAATTGCCCTTACCTCTTTAGTGAGTAAATGCTTAAAAATGACATTTAGATTTAATTAAAAAATTAAATATGTAGTCTCATAACAAAACCACCATGTTTTCTCATCTGGAATATTGTGTCCAGTAAAATGATATTCATATTATGGATATATAGTGTTTCTATTATATATTAAATAAGTATTGGATATTACTAAATTAACATAGGTGTTCCACTGCATATAGAAACAATGAAAGTTAAAAGGGGGGGGTTTCAATTAAATTTCTTTTTATTTTTTGGTTAAATGTATTGGGGTGACATTGATTAATATAATTATAATGTTACAGAAAACCGAAGAAGAACAAAGCAATATTAGAGAGATAGAGTTACATTTATTACTTGAGGCTCCAGAGGGAAATGTCTCTCAAATTCTGGGCCCCAACATGCAGGAATTTTCCCCATTTATTTGTTTTTACCTTCTTCTTCTCCCAAATATGGAGTGTTTCTGGCCCCTTTTGCAAGTTCTTAAAGAGCCTTATGTGCTGATCCTTGAGACCTCAACCAGGGGCCTAGCCTGGCGCCAGCACTGATAACCTTGTTTGGGGAAGGTTTAATGGGCTCTGAAGTGGGAGTCATCTTAGCAATCAAGAATTTACAGAAGACAAATAGCAAAAATTTCAAACAGCAGTTTTCATACAAGATGGATGCTTCAATGTAGGTTTAAAGAGTACATTTCTATGATAAATGATCTGAATATTGCATTGTGTGCTCACCACCCAAAGCCAAAGTATCCTCCATCATTATATATATCTGTTTCCCATGCCCCTTTACTAGCCCAACTCTCCTTCTGTGTGACTAGGAATTTCAGTTTTTACACCACATATAAGTGAAATCATATGGGTCTTAGCTTTGTCTGACTTACTTATTTTGTTTAGCATGATATTATCAAGGTCTACCCACTTTGTCACAAATGGCAGTATTTCACCTTTTTCTGAGTAGCTATTCCATCATATATATTTTCATGTCTGAGTAGCTATTCCATCATATATATGTACCACATCTTCTTTATCCAATCATCAACAGAGAAACACTTCAGTTGTTTCCATGTCTTGGCTACTGTGAATAGTGCCTCGATGAACATAGGTGGTGAATATATCTTTGCAAATAAATGTTTTCAAATTTTTGCAGTCCATACCCAGAAGAGAAGTTGCTGTGTCATATGGTAACTATATAAGATAAATTAAATATATTTTAGTTTAAGATCAGTCAAGGCCAGGGGTGGGCAAACTTTTTGACTCGAGGGCCAAGTGGGTTCTTATACTGGATCGGAGGGCCGAAACAAAAGCAACCTGACCATGCTGGTACTCTCATCTTGGGCTGCTGATGAAGGAGCGAAGGGGAGAGCAAGAGAACCCTCTGCTCTTTTGGCTCTGCTGGCCGGATAGAATAGCCGAATGGGCCAGATCTGGCCTGCGGTCTGTAGTTTGCTCATGGCTGGTCTAGGCCAATAAAATAATGATAATGCTAGATCAAGTTATGAAGAAAAATAAGTTCATCCAAGTGTATTATACATCTCTGATGGAAGACAAGCTTATTTATTCAAAAATACCTCTTAATTTACTGTCAGAGAGGAAGTGGACAGAAGGAACTTTTGTTCTAAGAAAGATACTCATTTTCCTTCATACTAGGACTCAGTTTTCTCATTTTTCAATTTATCTAGGTTACATGAGTTTACACAAGAGCCAGTCTGCAAGGCCAGCCAGGAGAGACCACTGCCCACCTGGTTTCTGTACTGGGCCCCTGGGTGGCCCAGAGGCCCACACTGCCCCAGCCCGTAACATCTGGCCGCTCTCAATACATCTTCTCATGGGGACTCGGGCACCATGACTCAGGTAGAATGGGGTGCGAGGGGGCCCTGAGGCCCAGGTGTTGCCCAGGGCCCAGAGGTCAGCTGGGACCTGCCTTTCCATGACGGATGCTCGCACTTTGATCACTGGCCAGGCCTAGGGACCGCATCTGTGCATAGATTTTGTGCACCAGGTCTCTAGTAAGACTTATTGTAAGGTTGAATAAAGCCAGAATACAATATTTTATGGCAAACATTAAAGCAAGGCTAGGCCCCAAGGGAGGTTTCATCTCTTAGGTACTCATCTCATGACGACCGACCTGACCACTGCGGAATTCACCTCCCGGGAACAGACCAGCCTAACTTGTAATTACGGAAGATGACCACCCCAGAGATGTCGCAAAAGAGGACTTACGCAAGGAAATGGGAAGGGAGAGGCAAATGGTGCTTACTTGCATAGCTGGGCTAAAGTATAAAACTTAGAAGGAAACTTAGAACAGGGTCCAGTTTGGAATGGGTGAGTGACACTGCGCTGGTGCCCCAGCTCAGACCCTAGCCTGGGCTAGAATAAAAACTTTCTGCCTTTGCATCAGACTCGGCTCCCTGGTGGTCTGTGGGTTCCAGAATCTGCGGGGCACAACACTATACATTGTGAGAATGGTAATGTGAATGTGAGGCCGGTTGTCAGAAACTACAATGAAGTGACATAAAAGCAAGCTGGTGAAGAAGGCGGGGGGGGGGGGGCTGACTCTGGCCCTTGCCACAGCTTTACACTAAGAGCACGGGGGCCTTCTGAAGGCTTTTAAGCAGAAATGTGGAATGACTAGGTGCCTGTCTTTAAAGGATCTCGCAGGGTACACTTTGGAAAGTGCACTGAAGGCAGGGAGGAGTGGATTCAGTGAAGTCAGTCTAGAGGCTACTTTGGTTGACCAACTAAGAAACAAAGGTGGCCAGACCAGGGAGTGGCAGCAGGAGGCATCTGTGACTGTCCTTGTACTGACTGTATGCTGCTCTGTGTGGCCGGGTCTTCAAAGTGACACCTTACGCATAAGTGTCCACTTGTCTATAATGCTTTCATTGTTGATGTCAAGATGAGCTGAGTGAAGATACTTCTTGCTATCAGTTGTTCAAAACTGCATCATCATGGGTAGAAATAAATATCATGCCTCGCATCAATTGTATTGCAAAGTAGGGAGGTTTCATTTCATCAGCTGTGAGATGTATAGTTTGCCTGGAATTTGTAAAGTTGAGGCTGGGTCCTCTGGCTTGGGCAGCGTGACTGAAATTGCTTCTTTTAAACTTTCTGTAGAAGGAAGTGGTCTTGTGAGGCAAGGGTAAGCAGTCCTGCTTTTCGAGTTGTTTATTCAGATGAGGTAAACACACTACTGATTTGGAGACATTTATTACTGTGTCTCTCTCCAAGGCATTTCCTGATTTAGTTGAATCTTCACTAAGGAGCCTACTTAGGAGGTCACAACACAGGGGAAATACATCTAATCTCCATAAATATGAGCCTTGCTTGCAAAAGTAAGCCAGTTTAAGATGAAGTAAAATAAAATAAAAATCCAGCCCTTGAGATGAATTAAAAGACAAAGCATATGCAAACAATATATCATCGTTTTTAACTTCCGCAGAAGCCAACGCAATATTACTTGCTATTTGTGGTGAAACTGCCAAATTCACATTTATTTCAGCGTGACTAACCATAATCAGAAGTGCAGCTGGCCACATGGTCTTGGCTCCTATTACCCTCGAGATGCTCCCAGGCCTGGGTGGAAGTCGAGCAGAAGACCAACAAGGAAGGACATCTGAGGAGTCCTCCCAGGAGAAGGACTCAACACCCATCTGCTCTCCCAGGCAAGGGGGTCTGTCCGCGTGCTGAGTCCTGGGGGGAGGAAGAGGTCTTCCATCAGTGACTCCTGAGGATGACTGTCTTGAGAGAGGTTCCCAGAGGCACGTGCTCCGTTACCCAGGCTGCAGTGTGCCTGAGACTCAGGGCTCATCCAAATCCCCCTCAGAAGAGAGAGTGACACCTGGAAATGGCAGTCTTCCTCAGCAGCGCTGAAAATTCACCCCTCCACAAAAACAACAAACCGAAGGACTGGTATACATGCATATAAGTACAACCAATGGACACAAAACTCTGGGAAGGGGGGCAGGTATGGGAGGAGGGAGGCAATGGTAAGCTATGTACATATATAATACCTTAATAATTAAAAAAAAAACACACCTGCCAAATAGTCAAGATTAACATTTTCAAAACTCTGGAAATGAACCAAAGGCTGGAGGCACCCTGGAAATGTGTTTATTCAAGAAAAATGCCAGAATCTCGGTAAGTAAGAACGGCAGGCTTTGTGATGTAGAAGCTCACCCTAACCCTCTGTTCCACAGCTGAGGGGTCTACTTGAAAAGCAGCAGCCCCCATTTCCAGGGCAGGAGGTGGCCGAACCCGAAGCCCTTTCTGAGACTCCTGCCCAAACACCTGTCATGGGTTGACCTTTCTAGTGGTTCCCTGGGAAATGCCACTAAAATGCTGGCCTTTGTCTAACCTGACAGAACGTCCCCGTGGTAAAAGCCTCTTGCTAGCACTGGAGGTGGGGGTGGGGTGTAACATTCAGAACAAATGACAGACCAATTTAAGAGCATAAATAGAAATAAGGTATCCATGGAGCTTTGAAAACTGCCAACATATTACTGGGAACCTAGAAGACCATTCAAATGCCTAGGGCTTTAAAGACCTGGGAAGGCCGAAACTGGTTTGACTCAGTGGATAGAGCGTCAGCCTGTGGACTGACAGGTCCCAGGTTCGATTCTGGTCAAGGGCATGTATCTTGGTTGTGGGCACATCCCCAGTGGGGGGGGTGGAGGTGTGCAGGAGGCAGCTGATAGATGTTTCTAACTTTCTATCCTTCTCCCTTCCTCTCTGTAAGAAATCAATAAAATATACTAAAAAAATAAATAAAGACCAGGGAAGGCTCTAAATTTTCACCTTTGGTTGGCCTTGATGCTGTGAAATACAAAGTTGTAAACTGTTAAAGGTACATGCCAGCATATACCTAACCCAAGGGAGTTTTATTGGTTTCAAAGACTGGAAGATTTATTGGTTTCAAGTATTTAAAGAAATTTGTCTGATCATTATCTGACCACCAAGTTAACTGCCTGGAGATGTTCAGTTTTTTATTTGTTTGTTTGTTTTTAAAGAAACATGCAAAGAAACAAAGAATAGCCCATACACAGGAAAGCTTTCATATACTATTGAAATTAAATTGGTACAAATTTGAACTAAATTGTTATACATTATAATGGTAATCATAATTACTAGGATAACCATTAAGGAAATAATTTAAATATGTGTATTAGCAAAAGATAAGATAATTAAAATAGTTCATCAGAAAACATACATTTAATGGAAAAGAAAGCAATAGCAGAGAAATTGAGTAGTAAAAAAATATATGGTATGTAGAAAACAAATAGTTAAATGATAGAATTATATTCTGTCTTAATAGAAATTACATTAAATATGAAAAATTTAAACTCTCCAATAAAAACGAGAGATTAGCAGAATGTACTGAAATATATGATCCAAGTATATGCTGTTGAAAAGAGACTCATTTAATATTCAAAGACATAATAAAGGCAGAATACATATATGTTTACATATATGCAACCTATGAAACAAAATAGGCTTTAAGCCGAAACTGGTTTGGCTCAGTGGATAGAGTGTCAGCCTGCTGACTGAAAGGTCCCGAGTTCGATTCTGGTCAAGGGCATGTACATTGGTTGTGGGCACATCCCCAGTAGGGAGTGTGCAAGAGGCAGCTGATCGATGATCCTCTCTCATCAATGTTTCTAACTCTCTATCCCTCTCTCTTTCTCTTTGTAAAAACTCAATAAAATATATTTTTTTAAAATAGGCTTTAAGACAAAAATTGTTACTAGAGACCAAAAAAGGGTAATTTTATTATGATAAAAGGGTAAATCTGTCATGAATATATAACATTTACAAACATATATTCATCTAACAACAGAGCCTCAAAATATATTCAGAAAAAAACTTGAAGAATGAATAATGATAATATTAATAACAATGTCAACTACGGCAAACACTCCTGTAGCATATATATATATGTTCCAGGCACATTCCATGTCTTGTCATGTAGGAACTTATTTAAACACTAGAGGCCTGATGCACGAAATTCAGGCAAGAGTAGGCCTTCCTTCCCCTGGCTTCCAGCACCAGCTTCCCTCTGGAATACGGGACTTGGGCTTCCCTCGCAGCCCCAGCTTAGTCCAGAAGGATGTCTGGTCTAATTAGCATATTACACTTTTGCTATTATAGATCATAATAACCCAAAAATCATATTTGTAATACTATTCCCATTTCATAAATCAGAGGGAGATTGAATAACCTAAAAATTACATGTTTTCAATATAGATATTAGGAATAAAGATTTTTTCCTTTGGTATTTTATTTCTGATAGTAAACATATACATCATGAAATTTCTTCTTATTTATTGTATTTATTTACATTTAACCATTTAAGGCAGTATTTTTACACATTGGTAAAGTTATTTTCATTGTCAAAGAAAAAAATAGAAATATCATAAAAACTGCACGAACACATCACAACATAATCTGATTTAAAAAACAAAACAGCCATGTGTCCCAGGGGGCCGAGTGCCCCGGGTGAGCCGAGTGTCCCAGGGGGCCGAGTGCCCCGGGTGAGCCGAGTGTCCCATGGGGCCGAGTGCCCCGGGTGAGCCGAGTGTCCCAGGGGGCAGAGTGCCCCGGGCGAGCCGTGTGTCCCAGGGGAAGCAGTGGGACCCAGGGGAAGGGGCGGTGAAAACCAGAGGAGGAGCTGACTCTATTCATATTGTCCTGAGATAGTCACCATAAAACAAGCAGACTGCCAAATGAGGAGCGGATTCTATTCATGGGGTCCTGAGATGGTCACCATAAAACAAGCAGATTGTCAAATGACAGCGGGGAGGGGAAGGAGACCTGGGGGGAGATAGGAGAACAACCTAGGGACTGGTATGCATGAACATAAGTACAACCAACGAACACAGAACTCTGGGGAGGGAGGACATAAATGGGAGGGGGGGCAATGGTAAGCTATGTACACAGATAATACCTTAATAAAATAAAATAAAATAAATAAAACAAAACAAAACAACAATAATGCAAGCCCATAAGAAATTAGACACACCCCTCAAACAAAACAGATGCAAAACAAACAAAAAAAAGAGAATCTTTTGGGGCTACTTTGTTATTAATATTAAAGATTGCATGCATTAAATAAAACAAGAACTTTTATGAGAGAGAGAGAGAGAGAAAGAGAGAGAGAGAGAGAGAGAGATAGTGTTGGTGTGTGCCCACACATGCACATGCCTGTGTGCAGAATAAGCAGAATAAGATGAAAATAGAGAGGCAGCAGAAACCGGTTTGGCTCAGTGGTAGAGCGTCGGTCTGCGGACTGAAGGGTCCTGGGTTCGATTCCGGTCAGGGGCATGTACATTGGTTGCGGGCACATCCCCAGTGCGGGGTGTGCAAGAGGCGGCTGGTCGATGTTTCTCTCACATTGACGTTTCTAGCTCTCTATCTCTCTCCCTTCCTCTCTGTAAAATATCAATAAAATATATTTAAAAAAAAGAAAATAGAGAGGCAAACCCTTGCCTTGTTAACAGGATTCAAACAATACATACAGAACTAACTGTAAACTTACAAAGATGAAGGAGCAGAATTGGAGCAGGTGAACATTAACTTAATAAAAGGCAGGTCTGGAGATAATTACACTGAATTCTGAGAGGGGAAAGCTAAAGAGTAAGCATAATAGGTATTACATACAAAGATAAGATAATAATTATGGAGACAAAGACAAATAATTATGAGAATATTTAATGGCTTTGAAATAAAAAACACTATAAAATAGGAAAAAAAGAATTTAAGGCTACATTAGAAAAACAACATTTTAATGAAGAATTGAATTTACATTTATAAAAGGCTTTCTCCATTCCAGAAAAAAACTCAACCCTTGATATTTGTCACAGAGTTATTAATTTTCTTAAAGTTACAAAGATCTAATTTCTTTATTTATAATAAGCTTATAAAATCATTAAGAAAAATATAAATTAATTATTAGAAAAATAAGCAAAGAATGAAAAATAATTTTGATATAAGTAAAAATGACTAAAAAAGAAAAGATATGAAACATAAACTTCCCTGTTACTTAAATAAATTTATATCAAATAATGAAATACTATAATTTATCAGATTGCCAAGTTTTAAAAACTGAAAATACATGGTTCTAGAAGACTATAGGAATACACATTATCATAACATGTTGGTAGAATAGATTTACTGTATTTTTCGCACCATAAGACGCACCTGGTTTTTAGAGGAGAAAAATAGGGAAAAAAATATTCTGAACCAAATAGTGTAATAAAATATTTAATAAAATATAACAGAATAATATTTGAACCATATAAACTGAACAGCAGTCAACAGTGGCATTGAGAACCATTATCACTGTCATTAACACATAAAGACAAAGGTTTGAGTACTCTAGTCTTCTGAAAACCCCAAGAACTCTTCTTCGCTAGAGTCAGAATTCATGAAGCTCATTTGGTATGACATTTTACCTCAGAAGCCGATGACTGGAGTGAGGGGCATGCGCACTGCTGTGTACTGTAACACCGCCTACTACATGCTATCCTCCAATAGCATAAGGCGGTGACACAGTACAGCAGCATCGCGCCTTCCTGCACACATCGGTAAGGAAGGTGAGGGAGGACCTGCTGCCACTCTGCCAGTATCTCAGTGGACTACTGAGAAGCCTGGATATGGGGCGGGGGAGGGATGATGCAGTCCCCAGGGACACGAAAGGTCCCGGGGGACCCGCTGCCGCTCTGCAACTCGGACCATAAGAGGCAGGCACTTTTCCTCCCACTATTTGGTGAAGAAAAAGTGCGTCTTATGGTCTGAAAAATACGGTAAGCAAGTATATGAGTGGAGGGTTTGAAAATAGCTCTCAGGACTGATCCTACGATGGCAATGTAATGATTAGAGAAATATATTATGTAGGGAAAGAAAAGACCTAAAAGTTAGCTACATGAGTGAATTAAACCAATGAATTAAGAAAACTATGCCCATGAGGAACATTTTTTGTTTGTATTATTTTTCCTGGGAGATGAAAACGAAGTCAAATAAAATATTAAAACGTGAGAGAATACAAACAAAACAATGGGTTCAATTTTTAAATTTTGTCACCAGAGTGAAGGTAGTTAAGTGTCTGTGTATCTAGGAGAATACAAGCAGTCAAATAGGTACAAAGGCTCCCCAACTTCCACTGTGCAAACTGCAAACACTTGCCTTGCCAAGTGGAAGAACTTCAAGATAACAACATTAGAAACAAAACAAAACAAAAATATGGAAATGAGCTCCCCATTAATTAAAGTCGGAGCATGTCAATTAGCTCAATTCTGGAGTAAGCTGGGAGGAAGTGTTGAGGAGGCAGGAATTTGGGAAGGATTTCTAAATGACACTAAGAATGAGGCCAAGAATCTAATCAAAAGTTTGACTTGAGCCAACAAGCATCAGGATGTGAAGCTGTTTTCTGGCAGCCTGGTTTAATGCTGCTCCCCAGATTGCTACGATTATTTAATATGAGTAGAAATAAGAAACATGTATCGATATCTATATCTATTCATATCTGTATCCATCTGCATATGGTGCATCACCTAAATAAGGCTTACTTTTAGAAACTTAACAGATGGAATGCTTTCCCAATAATAAAAATACTATCTTTACATTTGTTTTATTTTATTTTATATTTTTAATATTTTTTGTAATTTTTAAAAAATTATTGTTGAAAGTATTACATATGTCCTCTGTTTCCCCTCATTGACCTCCTCTAGCCTCCCTGTTCCCCATCGCAGGCCTTCACCACCCTATTGTCTGTGTCCCTGGCTTATGCATATATAAAAAACTGAAGCATAGTAACCTCCATCTTGTGGAAAATAAAAACTGCTGTATGAAATTTTAACCCTGCTATTCTGGCTTCTATAAACGTTTGCTTTCTTAAATAATAGGGAAAATATATGTATTTCAGAGAGGAGGAAGAGGGGAAGAGAGAGAAACATCAATGATGAGAGAGAATCATTGAAGAATCATTGATCTGCTACCTCCTTCATACCCCCTACTAGGGATCAAGCCCTCAATCCTGGGAATGTTCCCTTAACTGGAATCGAACCTGGGACCCTTCAGTGCATAGGCCAACACTCTATCCACTGAGCCAAATCAGCTAGGGCAAACATTGTTGATTTTTTTATGTGTGTATTTAGAAGGTCAGTATTACATCTGTATAATCACTCATGAAAATATACCAAATTTGTTTCCTTGGTCTATCAGATCTTAGCATTTAGTTTGCTAAACTAAATAATGAGATCAGCTTCAATGTAGAGCCTGCAGTCTTGTCTGAGGATAGCAAAAAAAAAAAAAAAAAAAAAAAAAAAAAAAAAAAAAAAAAAGGATGAAAAGAGGTAAAATAGGCAGGTTTAGGAAAGTTTAGGAATTTCTGGGGTCAGTGGAAAAAATGCAGGGCTACAGAGTTGCAGAAGGTACATTTCCATAGAATAAGGGAGCTGGTAGCAGCAGAAGGAACACACTTAGAAAAATAAAGGGAAGGAAGTCCCTCATTCAGAGAGGGAAGAGGAGAGCCCAAAGGGAATAGGAGAACAATAAGGGAGAAGAAGAGAAGAACCTCAGGTATTTCACCTGAGGTTTGAGCTCTGGAGTTGCTATATTGACCAATTGAAGGGGATGGTAACCAATCAGAGGGTTAAACCATGGAAAAAGGGACTTAGTGGGACTCTCTCCCCTCCCAACCCATGGGAGTCTGCTTGTTTCTCAATAAATCTCAATTTTTTACTATACCACCTTTTGTCTGAAGCATCCATCTTCTATAAAAACTGATGTTTGAAATTTTAACTCTGCTATCTGGCTCCTGTAAATGCTTGCTTACTTAAATAATGAGGAAAATAAGTACTCCCTCTTCAGAGAGTCCATTAAATTTTCCCTGGAAGAAATTATCAGTCTGGCACCAGGCCAGGCCTTTGGTTGAGGTCTTGTAAGACCCCCAGAAGGAGACCCTCACTCTGTCCCAAGGATCGACAGCGACCCAATCAACTGCAGGAGGCGTCACTTGATGCAAACCGCAAGAGGCTTTATTCCGGCGCGCTGGGGCTTGACTCGTACTCAAACAGGAGCAGAGGAGTCTAGCGGCAGAACAGGAAATTTTACAAGCATATATAGGCAAAAGTTACGCATAGGAGGGGTTACACATGGAGGGGGAAGAAGGGAACAAAGGAATTCCAAAAAGGGGAGCTGGGCTCGTTAATTACTTGTTTCATGAGAGAGTCTACACTTAGTCAACAGTCCCACCAGGTAATCTTATCTATCAGAGCACTGTTCAGGGGCTATAACTCTCAGAGCACTAATTGGGGCTATTGCCTTGAGCGGTTTTAAGAGCTATGTTCCCATCACTAATGGGGGACCTTGGGAGTAGAGATAAGACACACAGCCTTCTTAAAAAGATGTTTATCCTTTTAACAGCTCAGGGCAGCCACAGGCCACATGCCAATGAGAAATTCCAGCTTCCTCACTGCTAGGTGAAGGCAAGGGGGCGGGGGTTTGCGTCTCTCAGTCTCAAGGCCCCACACATAGGGGCTCTTTAAGAACTTGCAAAAGGAGCTGGAAACACTTCATATTTGGGAGACAAATAAGGTAAAAACATACAAATAGGGAAAATTCCTCCATGTTGGGGCCCAGAATTTGAAAGTCATTTTCCTCTGGACCTGTATGTAATAAATTTAACTCAAAACTCTCTGAGCATTGCTTGATTTATTCTGGTTCTCTATAATATGTCCAAGGTTTCATTCTTCAACATCACTGAACAAGGACCCAGGAATCATCCTTCCCAGAGGAACATCACACATTGCAGTTCAATTTTCCCGTTTCAATTGTATTAAATCTGTAAGGTTTGAAGGGACGCAGGAAACTGACACCAAGGAATTTCAGAGCAGAAATGACAGAGGGAGTGGGGAGGGGGCAGGGGTTCCAGCCAGGCTGCCTCCTGAACATGGAGGAACAGCAGCACATGGCTGGCCTGGGGGTCTTTTTAAGGGCCAGAACGGAAGAGGGTTGGACCCAGGGCAAAACAGGAAGGGGTGGGCTCCAGGACACTTTGGCATGTGCTGATTGATGGTTCAATGTCTTGGAGATGTCTCTGTGACAGGTGCCAGTAATGTGGTAGCTTCACCCATCAGTTGGGAGGAGGGAGAACCTTACAAAATCAATATTATCTGTGATAACAACTGATAAATATAAGATAATATGAACACTATGAAGTAGTAGGATGATTAATTAAATGACAAATTGGTAGTCTTCCAGTTTTCTGTATTAATTTTTACATACTTAACTTTGTATGTCATACTGTAGGAGACAAAAGAAGATATGGTGCACAATTCTTGTTCTCAAAGAGCTTCCGCCTAATTTCATGAAGGTATTTTCAGTTTTGCTCCTTGTAGATTTTGACACTGAAAATGATGTCTATAGGCAGAGCCATTCCATTGGGCATGGGGTTCGACAATCCAATGTGAAGGGGTATGCTAATATAAGATCCTGAATTTTTAATCAAATATAGCAAAGAATGTTTAATGACATATAAAATATTTATCACATACTGAAAAATGAAAATGCAAGCATATATAACAGAGTACAAATGAGTTTTGTGAAAGGTACTTTTCCTATGTATATTTATACAAGGGAGGAACCCAGGAAGCCATCATATGGAGCAAAGAGTAGGCCCTAGTAATACTTGTTGAAAATATAAAGTGAATGATCAAGTGAATAAGAATATGTCAATATTTATCTACTTTGAGTATTGGAATTATGAATCCTTTCTATTTTATTTTATTTTTTGCTTTCTTTGTAGTCCAAATATTATATAATAAATACATATTTTATAATTTTAAAAATTAAATATGATTTTAAAATATACTTAAGGAGAAAGCAATCACAGATCAATTTAAGAAGTATCTGCAGCCCTAGTTAGTTTGGCTCAGTAGATAGAATGTTTGCCTGTGGACTAAAGGGTCCTGGGTTCGATTCTAGTCAAAGACACATGCCTAGATTGTGGGCTCAGCCCCCAATAGGGGGCATGCAGGAAGCAGTCAATCGGTGATTCTCTCTCATCATTGATGTTTCTATCTCTTTCTTCCTTTACCTTCCTCTCTGAAATCAATAAAAAATTAAAAAAAGAGAAGTGTCTGCAGAACAAGTAGGGCTAACTTACTTTCTTCATGACTAAGAAGGCAGTGAAAATGAATGCAATTTACGGGTTAATAACAGTCTCAAATCCTTCTAGGACCAGCTATAAAAGCTAGGTGGTTAACCTACAGGTGTTACTCCTTGTCTTTCCACTGCCAGTAAATATAGGGGAGGATGAAAATCTTGTTTCTCCCTCCCCCAGGAACCTCTCTCACCATTAATTTAATAGTTTTCCACTCTTCTTATGTCAAACCAACCCTACGGACATACCATTAGGACAGTGGATGTTATCTCCTTGCTGTATTGTAAACTCTTTGAGATATTGTACTATATTCACCTTTCTATTTAAAGCACCCAACACAGCATCAGGCAAATACTGGGTATTTAAAAAAATCCTGTTGGGGTTTACTTACACAGCTTTCCCAATATTGGCCCTGAATTACTGTGAATCCTTCATTATTTTCTAGTCTACATTCCTGGGCTATTAAGAGTAAATCTATACGATAGCTGACCTTGTTGGTAGCTCCAGATGGTGGTCAGGGAGTGACAGAATGGGCCTTTTGTGTATCAGATCTATGCAGTTAGTATCATATCAACAGAGATGGTGTGTTGCAGACATAAAGAGGATATGGAGAGATGGGTATACAAATTCAATTAGAATTAATCAGGAAACTATGGTCTGATACAAATATAACCAGAAAACTCTAACTGGCAAGCCAAAATACTTTTGGAAGTCTAACCCCAGAAAACAAGTTTTCTTACATGCATACGCTGACTTGTGGTGTGGCTTTGACCCTGGTTTGATGCACCATTACCTCCCTCAATCAGGCTTCACATCTGATTCCGTGCCCTCTCTGTTTGAGTTGTCTTTCTGTATCTTGAAGGCAATGAAGCTACCTAACAGCCTGGCTGTTAACATTGCTTAACCTCCCCAGGGGTTATCTTCACATCTCATTAGCAATAAATTTATTTGCCACATTAAATCAGCACTGAATCAAGTGGAGACATGAACCTAATTTTTCAATTAACAAAGTTCAAGAACCATATACTGGATGAGGTGTAGTGATACTGCTAATTAATCCTTTTTTCTCCTCTTTATTCCAAAATCTGTAACAACTCATTTTTCTTTTTAATGATTTCACAGCTAAAGTCATTCTAAGAGGCTCTCTTGCTGCATACCTTTAAAAACAAATTCAGGACCCATTTTTTTCCTCATGGAGAAATCATAAATTTAAGCTCATATGGGATTCTTATATATCCTCTTTCTCTAGAAACTGAAACCAAGATTTACATTTGAGGTAAGATTTACATATGCTTTAATGAGAGGCCTAAAGAAAAAAAGGTGATGAGATACTTGGAATTTTAATTAAAACATTGAAAGTTACTTTCACTTTTTACTGTCTTTGCTTTTTCATATTCTCTAATGTGGAAAATATGGGTTTGTTGCTTAATTGTGAGTATATTTCCAAAATGTATAAAATCCCTTTCTTTTTGGTTTTATTATTCTGCTGAAAAAAAAGCTATGAATTAAGACAGAGGCTTCTGTAAAGCAGAAGTTAGTAAAATTGTGGAAATTTATAGGCCGTAAAAGATTTAGAGAGGCTTCCTGGTTAGAGTTGGAGTAGTGATAACGAGAAGATTTCTAGTGTGGCTTTTGCTGCCATATAAATATATCACCATGAAATAACTATTTGATATTTTGTATTCTCAGTATTCTCATGTAAAATAAGAGCAATGGGTGAAATCCTCTTTGAAGAACATACTATCAGACTAGGATTCTAAATCAGGTGCTTATATAGATGTTAATGAATTTATTTATAAAATTATATGATATTTTTAATAAAATCTTTAAGTATTAAGGAGTGTGGCAGTTTTGTGTTGTTAGTCATAAACATGCATAAGGAAATAGGTGATGGTTCATGTTAGATTTACAAGAGGGAAGGCTAGTTCCAGGAAAATGTCCCACTTCTTTCTTTCAGCCTTGTGTTAATGAAAGATCATTAATTGATTATAGCCTATGGCTTTGTTGAGAATCCTGAGGCTGGACTTGAGGTCAAACCCTACCTCTTGATAATGAAAAGGAAAGGCACAGTGATTAAATGTTATTCAAGGTCAGAGTCGTGTGGATGATAGACCCTGGAGTTAAACCTTGAACCAAGGTCGTGAATTTCTCATCAGTAACAAGTAAAATGCATTTATGTGAAGATTAATATTTCCGCTCTGTTTTAGGTGGCAATGGGTGACGCATAATTCCCCATGGGAAACAAAATTAAAATGACAAGCAGTCCTGGGTTCCATTCCTGGCCAAAGGCAGGTGGCATGGCTGCAGGTTTGTCCCCAATCCATATCGGGGCATGTGCGAAGGCAACCAATTGATGTGTCTCTCTTGTGTCAATGTTTCTCTCTCTCTTCCCCCTCCTCTCCTTCTTTTCCTCTCTCTAAAAAACTAATGTTAAAAATATCCTTGGGTGAGGATTAAAAACAAAAACAAAAACAAAAAACCAATTTAGAGAGATATGCACACACAAAGGCCCACACCTGCTATGTTTATTGGTTAACTATTGCCACATTATTGCTTTGTAACAAAGTTACAAAAGTCTCAGTGGAATTCAGCAATTCATTCAGTTCACTCTGGCTCAGCTAATCTAGGCTACAACAGCTAGAGGCTTTGTTTCATGAACTAGTTCTTCATTTTAGTTGTCTATGTTTTCCTTTCACTTTGGACCACCAGATTACTCAGGAATATCCTTCCTATAGCAATGTCAATGCGAAAGAATGCATGTCAAAATGGATAAAATCTCTTCTTTTTTTTTTGTTTGTGTTGTTAATCCTCATCCAACGATATTTTTCCAGTGATTTTTAGAAGGGAGAGGGAGAGGCAGAGAGAAACATCAATGTGAAAGAGACACATTGATTGGTTGCCTTTTGCATGTGCCCCAACCTGGCCCTAGGTAGAGCTTGAAACTCAGGCATAAGCCCTTAACTGGAATTGAACCTGAGACCTTTCTGTCCAAAGATCAATGCTCTATCCTTTGAGTTAAGCTGGCCAGGTCTGGATAAAACTTCTTAATGTCCGGGCTCTGAACTGACATAATTAATATCTGCCTCAATCCACTGGACAAAGAAAGACATAAGATGAAACCCAAAGTCTAGGGAAAGAAATCCAAAGTCACGTGACAAAAGGTGTAGATCCAGGAAAGAGGGAAAAATTGGGGTCAATAATACAATATAGCACACTATATAGTACTAGTTATATTCCAGAAATGATTTCTAATTCTTCAGAGATAATTAGAGTTTAAAATGGTAGTGATAATGAGAGATTCTGCAAAGGACATAGAAAACAATATAAGTAGAAAATAAACATAAACATGATACTTAGATACAGCATGAACATGCTCAGACTTTCTGCAGATGTTGAGAGGGAGACATATATTTGGGCCTTGCTCTTCAGCATATCCAAAATAATGAAATAAATGTGTTGAGCAGCAAACTTCAAAAAATGAATTATATAAAGGGTGGGGGAATAAGACTCTTCCACATAGAATAAGCTATGTAGATTGTTCACTCTTTTTTTGGGGTGGGGGATCCCAACAAAAAAAAATATCTTATTTTATCTTGAAAGAACACATAAGAATGAATTCCCATCTTCTCTTGTTTTGAATACTATTTGCTTTTGCCTCAGACTTGGCTCTGAGGCACATTGGATAAACAGAAATTGTGAACTTGAACATGTTAATAGCATTCGCAATTCCTCAGCTACAAGGATTATAGCAAAATCCTTTAGGTACTTGCAGTAATTAAATGGGCAGGACCCCGGACCTTATCTAATTCAGTTTTAGCAATGTGAAGGGGAAGGTCTGCAGATAACACTTACCTTTTATATCTCCAGTTAGAAACTCTCCCCCGCCCCTTCTCTACTCTTTTGGGGCATTCTCTAACATTAAAATTCACCATGTATCAGATGAGTTCGAAGGAATGGTGAGAAGTGATCCAGACAGTCAGATAACCGGTCAACAACTACTTTATTTAAGGCTATATTAAAAATGTAAAATATAATTACAATAATGTACTTCTGTATGCACTTAATGGGGAAATGAACTTCAGGAATTATTGGATATTATTTCTTCTTGGTTTTAAGTTTATTCCTAATAGTGCCTTAATATATGTTTCATGATGATTAATTCAATCAAGTAAAAAATTAAGAAAAAAAACCCACAATCACGCCTTTCTCTTGATGTACGGAAGAGCAAACATTAGAAATGCTGCTTGATAGACAAAGGTAGGCTTGGATTCACTGCATTGAGCAAAGTCTGCTTGTCGTCATTACTATCTCCCTTTTCACATATAATTAGATAATACTTTGATGTGTAATTTCTGCTCCCCCACAGTCTATTGTTTGGAGGACAACAATAACTCTTAAGGGTACTGCCCATCTTCTATGAATATTAGTCTTCAAGCACAAATGAAGGTTGGCTAGTTAAAATTGATCATAGACTCTTCCTGGATAATAGCGAATTCATTAGCTGAATTACTGCTATTTAGACTGACTTTCTATTTTTTGGTCATCACTTTAAGGTGGGTTAGCATAGTATTAACACATACTTTCCTAGAAATCAAATTTAGTATCCCATAGAAGACATGTTAAATTTATTCATTTGTCTCCTGAGTTGTACAACTCTACATAAATTTCCTAAAATATATTTTAAATGAGATGAAGAGATGGTATGTGAATGTTAGCATGTGTACATTATTTGTCATTTAGAGATTTAGGGAACTAGTAATAGTCTAAAGAGTAATCCTATTGGTTGTGTTTCATTTAGCTGAGAAACATATCCTTGCACACAGCTGTTTTACTTGGTGTGGTTCTAAAAAAATATCTCATACATGTACATAAAGAAGAATTCATAAGATATATATTATAGCAAATTTTAAAATAGTTAAATTTAAAATACATACATATATATTTATATGAATGGGAGTAATCATAATATGATTCAATACCATAAAATATCCTACAACAGTTAAGAATAATGAGGGAATTCATACACTTAAATGGATGTCTGAGTATAAATAATCTTCTGTTACATACATAAATACTAATATGAAAAAATACTTTGAAAAAAATCGCAGCATATAAGACTTGTAATCAAGGAGAATTTTAGCTTTATGAGCATTATCTGTGTTTTACTAACATAGGTAATTAGAGGCCCAATGCACAAAAATTGTGTAAGGGGTTAGGCCCTCACAGCCCTGGCTTTATTCAGGTCTTTGGACGGGCATTCTGGTGTTCAGTCTAATTAGCATATTAGCTCTTTATTGTATAGGATAAATATTTTCATGGGAGAATGAATAAAATTTATAAACAGTTCCATATTTGTAAATCAACAAATGTGATATATCACATAAACAAACTAAAAGACGAAAATATCTTAATCATATCAGTAGACACAGAAAAAGCACTCAACAAAATCCAACATCCACTTTTGGTAAAACTCTTAGCAAAGTGGAAATAGAGGGACCATACCTCAACATAATAAAGACCTAATATGACAAAGCTACAGGCAACATCCTACTGAATGGGAAAAATCTAAAACCATTTCCCCTAAGAACAGGAACAAGTTAGGGATGTCTGCTTTCAGTACTCTTATTTAACATAGAACTGGAAGGGCTAGCCACAGCATTCAAACAAGAAGAAATAAAAGGCATCCAAATTGGAAAGAAGGAAGTAAAACTCTCATTATTCACAGATGTCATGATATTGAACATAGAAAACTGTAAAGACTCCATCAAAAAACTATTAGATTCAATAAATAAATTTGGCAATGTAGCAGTATACAAAACCAATACCCCCAAATCAATGGCTTTTCTATACACCAATGATGAATTCTCTGAAAGAGAAAATAAATAAACAATTACATTTACCATTACAACAACAAAAAAATTAATATACTTAGGAATAAACTTAACCAAGAGGGTAAAAGATTTCTACTCAGAAAACCACCGGACATTTGAAAAAGAGATAGAGGAAGATATAAACAAGTGGAAAAATATACTGTGTTCATGGATTGGTAGAATTAACACCATTAAAAACACCCATACTAACAAAAGCAGTCTGCAAATTCAGTACAATTCCTATTAAAATACCAACATTATACTTTACAGATCTAGACCAATATACTTCAAAAATTTAGATGGAACAACAACAACAAAAAAGACCCTGAATAGCCATAGCAATCTTAAGAAAGAACAAAGTTGGAGGTATCCCAATACCAGATATCCAAGTTATATTACAAAGCCACTGTAATCAAAAACAGCATGGTACTAGCACAAGAAAAGATGCATGGACCAGTGGAAAAGAACAGAGAACCCAGAAATGGATCCAAGCCATCACATCCAATTAATATTTGACAAAGGAGGCAAGAATATACAGCAGAGTCACCACAGTTTCTTCAATAAATGGTGTTGAGAAAATTGGACAGATACATGCAAAAAAGTGAAATTAGACCACCAACTTACACCATACAGACAAGAATCAACTCAAAATGGATACAGGACTTAAATGTAAGCCATGGAACAAAAAAAAAAAATCCTGGAAAAAGCCACAGGCAGGAAAATCTCAGACATCTGTCATAGCAATATGTTTACTGATACCTTTCTAAGGGCAAAGGAAACGTAGGATAAAATAAACAAATCTGGCTACATCAAAACAAAAGCTTCTGCACAACAAAAGAAATTATCAACTACAAGTAAAAGGAGGCAGACAGGGAAATCTTGCCATCTTGAAGGGAAGAGGTTTGTGTCAGAGGCCGGAATATCCACAGCCACAATGACCACCAAGCAGTTGTGAGCCCCAGAATGCTGACCACAGTCAGCGTGAACACTTGGACTCAAAGGAGCGCTCCACCCCAAGGCGAAAAGGTTAGATTTCCCAGAAATCCGGGGAGGCTGAAGAACTGGACCGATATTTAAAATAAACCCCCTGGTTATGGGCTGGTGGTGCCCCTCACTGTGGACAGGGCTCCTAAGTGGGGGGATATCTAAGGAGCAACACAATCTGACTCCGAGGCATATCTGGAGAGTTACAGGGGAGTGCAGTTGGCTCGGTCCTTCCTTCCACTCCCACCCCTCCACAGATCAGGGACACAGAGAGGTGAAAAAAGCTAGAAAGGCTTCAGAGCCCTGGAAGTCAACCCAGAAACACTGCCACACAGAGGCTAAATCACATATGGACACTAGAACTGCTTAAAGTTCAGGATCTGATTACAACACAGAGGAGCAGTGAAACACAGGGAACTGCAATTACCACCCAGATTGGGAACAGGCAAGCCAGACAGAACAACAGAGGAAGTGAATAACCTTCATTACTGCAAATTTTATTTAATTATTTTACAGGAAAATAAACCATCAACAAAACAACAAGAAATCCCAAGGTATGGGAGAACATATTTGCAAATAATATCACTGATAAAGGTTTAATCTCCAACATCTACATACAGCTTATACAACTCAATAAAAGAAAAATAAATGAGCCAATTAAAAAATGGCCAATGGACCTAAATAGAATCCTCTCAAAAGAAGACAGAAGGAAGGCCAAGAGGCACATGAAAACATGCTCAAAGTCACTAATTATCCGAGAGATGCAAATTAAAACAACAATGTGGTACCATCTCACACCTCTCAGAATGGCCAACATAAAAAAAAAAAAAAAAAAAAAAAAAACACAACAAACAACAAATGTTGGAGAAGTTGCGGAGAAAAGGGAACCCTGGTGCACTGCTGGTGGGAATGCAGACTGGTGCAACCACTGTGGAGAACAGTATGGAGCTTTCTCAAAAAACTGAAAATGGAACTCCCATTTGACCCAGTAATCCCCCTACTAGGAATATACCCCAAGAAACTAGAAATACCAATCAGAAAGGATATATGCACCCCTATGTTCATAGCAGCTCAATTTACAATAGCTAGGATATGGAAACAGCCTAGGTGCCCGTCAGCAGATGAATGGATTAGAAAACTATGGTACATCTACACAATGAAATACTATGCTGCCATAAAAAGAAGGAATTCTTATCATTTGCAGTAACCTGGATGGAATTGGAGAATATCATGCTGAGTGAAATAAGCCAGTCAATGAAAGAGAAACACCACATCACTTCACTCATTTATGAATAATAAAGAACATTATAAACTAATGAACAGAAAGATAGATACAGAGACAGTAAAACAACAAGCAGACTGTCAAATTACAGCGGGGAGGGGAGGGAGATCTGGGGGAGGTAAGAGATCAACCGAAGGACTGGTATGCATACATATAAGTACAACCAATGGGCACAAAACTCTGGGGAGGGAGGGCATGTATGGGATGTGGGGGGGGGGGGGCAATGGTAAACTATGTAAACATATAATACCTTAATAAATTTAAAAAAAAATATAAAAGAAAAAAAAAGAAAAAGGAGCCCACTGCATGAGAGAACAATGATAAATTGATAAATTGATAAGGGGTTAATTTCCAGAATATATAAGGAACTCATACAACTTAAGAAAAGGAACACAGACAATCTAATTAAAAAATGGGTAAAAGACCTTACTGACCCTTCTCCAAAGGGGACATACAGAAGGCCAAGAGGCATAGGAAAATATGCCAAAAGTCACTGATCATCAGAGAAATTCACATTAAAACAACAATGAGGTATCATTTCCCACCCATCAGAATGATCATCATCAACAAATAAATGACAAGTGCTGGTGAAGATGTAGCGAAAAGGGAACCTAGTACACTGCTGGTGGGAATGCAGTCTGGTGCAGCCATTATGAAAAACAGTATGGAGTTTCCTCAAAAAATTAAATATGGAACTGTAATTTGACCCAGTGATCCCACGTCTAGGGCTATATCCTAAGAAAACCTAATACCCATCAGAAAGAATATATGCACCCCTATGTTTACAGCAGCACAATTTACAATAGCTAAGATCCAGAAACAGCCCAAGGGCCCATCAGTATATGAGTGGATAAAAAAGATGTGGCACATCTACACCATGGAATACTATGCAGCTACAAAAAGAATGATTCTTGCTGAAACTGGTTTGGCTCAGTGGATAGAGCATTGTTCTGGGTTCGATTCTGGCCAAGGGCATGCACCTTCATTGTGGGTGCATCCCCAGTGGGGGGTGTGCAAGGAGGCAGCTGATCAATATTTCTCTCTCATTGATGTTTCTAACTCTCTATCCCTCTCTCTTCCTCTCTGTAAAAAAAAAAAAAAATCAATAAAATATATATTTTTAAAATGATTCTTACCCTTTGAGACAGCATAAAGGGACCTGAAGAGTATTATACTAAACAAAATATACCAGTCAGAGAAAGATAAGTATCACATGATCTCACTCATACCTGGAATTTAATGAACAAAATAAACTGATGAACAAAATAGGTGCAGAGACAGAAGCATTAGAACAATCTCAGAGGGAAGGCGGGAGAAGGTGGGTGAGTGGAAGAGACCAACCATAGAATGTGTATGCATATACACATAACCCATGGACACAGACATGGGCTGGTGAAAGCCGTGGGAGGGGGATGGACTAGAAGAGGTCAATGGAGGGAAAAAGGGGGCATATATAATATTTTCAACAATAAAGATTTTAAACAGGGAAGTTTACTTTAAAGTGTATTAGACTTGGAATCAAGTTTTCCACTTGATTTTTACTTGTAAACATGTAACTTTGGACAAGTTACTATGTTTATTCATTTTTAAATTTAGTCATGGTTCAAAATGGATATATTAACAGTTCTTGTTTTCTAAAAATGTGTGACAGCATCCATTATGCCACATCTCACCTCTTAGCTCACATTGACTCCAGGAAGGGTAGCTTCATAGGAATCTTGATTAAGCTTCAGCATGTTTCATGTATGTACTTGTCATTCATTTGGTGAAGTGTCAGTGTCTTTTGCCTACTTTATTGGTCATAGTATTTTATAGATTTAAAATATATACATCTAATATTTATTATATATTAAATAGATTATACATTATTATAATTATCTTATAATTATTCTAATTAACGTAATTATAATGAAATTATACTAAATATAAATCAAATACATAGTTATCTTATAGCTATTAAATTAAGTAACTAATTATTATAATAAGTATGTTAATTATATATTAAATGTATAACTTAAACTATTAAGTATATATTTAAAATTCATAATAAGATAACCAACAAAAGAAAGCAATGGATTTGTAATTTTAGGTAAAATCTAAAGTTAAGCCCTTTGTAGCTATCTATTTTGCAAATATTTGCTTTTAGTCCATGGCTTGCCTTTGTATTTTAATATTGTGTTTTGAAGAAAAAGTTTTTAATTATAATGGGGTTCAACATTATTTTTATTTAATAAATATCATGTCTAATATTTGTCTGATCTATTGTAATTAAAATTTTTCGCACATTTTCTTACAGACATTGTATAGTTTTAGCTGTAGGAGAATCTAGCTGCTTTGGCCTCTCCAGTCTCCAAATTCTGCTTTTGACCTCAAGAGGCCACCATTCTCTGCATTTCTTCCTCCCTGCACTGAAGTCTGGAGAAGCTCCAGAGGTAGGCTAGGACAATATTAGGGCTCAAGTCATTTGCTTTCTTTCTTCTGTGCTAGCTTGTGCCCAGTGTCTAAAAGCATCATTCTATATGTTTTGTCTGGTCCTTTAATTGTTTAATGTGGGGGAGTATGTCCAGTCCCTGTTCTCACAGCATGACAATAAGCTGAACGCTATTGCTCCTTATAGGTCCTTTGTATTCTTTTTCCAGGCTTGATTCAAAATGCTTAAGCTCTATAGTTCATAAGAGGTCAAGTGAAAATTTATCTAATTCTACTTCAGAAGCCTTCCCACTTATTTGAAGACTAGAGGCCCAGTGCACAGATTTGTGTACATTGAAAGGAAATTAGAAGGTGGCCAGTGGGGTGGGGTTGGGGAGATGGGCTGAACACACCCTGAAGCCAACCTCCCACAGTCTCTCTCCAGCCTGCTGAGCTGGGGCTCAAAGGGCATCTGCAGAGTGAGCCAGGGTCCTTCCAACATGTGCGGTCCCTCGGCCTGGCCTACAGGGATCAGGCCAAAACCAGCTCTCTGACATCCCCTGAAGGGTCCTGGATTGTGAGAGGGCAGTTCTCAGGTGACGTTCCCTGGAATTGGGCTCCTTCCTCTCTGGTTCTGGGTGCATCACACAGCTGCCAAATCACTGCAGCCCTACAGCTCCTGCGTTAAGTGTCTGCCACCTGGTGGCCAATGTGAATCATAGCTACTGGTCAGAGTGTCTGCCCACTGCTGGTCATGGCATGTCATAGCTACCAGTCGGATGGTCAAATGGTTGGAGGGTCGCTCAGGCATATTAAAGTTTTATATATATATATATATATATATATATATATATATATATATATATATAACTTTAATATTTAATAATAAAATCATAATATTGATGGTGGTCATTATTGAGTACTTATGCCAATGTATTTTCTGATTTATTGCAGCAGACCCAAGAATTAAGCAATATGATCATTTTTATTTTATATATGAGAAAAATAAGCCTATTGACATCAGAAATTGGATTTCAGAAACAGGTAGTCTCTCTCTCTCTCTCTCTCTCTCTCTCTCTCTCTCTTTTTCTTAATCTGATTATTTTATAGTGTTCAAATTTTATTCATTCAATTCAGATTTGTTCTTGGTACTAGAGATTCTGCAGAAAATAAAGTAGACAAGCTCCAAACCTCTTTGAACTTATGTTCTATTTGTCACTTGCTTATTTAGTAAGTATTCACTGAAGGTCTTCTGCTGATATTGGTAAATTTTTCAGATTCCAGTGAATATAATAGCAGATTATGAAAGAAACCAACCTTTTCCAGTGATAATTGGAAAACCTAGTATTACTGTTATAATTTTAATACCTAAAATTTACTGTTTACTAAATGTTAAACATGGTTCTAAAAGTTTAGAGGTATTAATTCGCACAGCAATGTATGAGTATTGTTATTATCACCATATTATAGCTGAGAAAATTGAGACTCCATGAGGTTAAGATCACAGGCAGAAAAAATTCAGAAACGCTACTCAAATCCAGTGGTTCATACTCCATAATCTTAACCACTAGAAACAAGTTAAATGTTAGGAAGTTAACACAGAGATATAAACTTTTGAAGGAAAAGACTCTGATTGGAGATGAATTATCAAGGACTTTTGAAACTGAAAGACTAAAAAATTAAAAGGGTTTTTGTTGTTTTGGTAAAAGTTGGAGTTATATAGGGAGTAGTAGTGGATTGAAGAGATGTCTTAAAATATTTAAAGACCTAATAAATTAAAGAAGGATGTGTTGTGCAAAATAGTATAATTTAAAACCCCTATGAATTAATAATTAGATTCAAAGTACTGAGTTAAAATAGATGTTGACATAGAATCTTGTCTAACTGTCCAATTATATAGGTAAAGTTAGGTTAGATCAACATTTTGTTTACTATGACATGTTATAATAGAACCTCATATTTTAATCATTTTCCTTTTTGCTTCAGAATAACACACACACACACACACACACACACACACACACACACACACATATATATATATATATATATATATATATATATATACCTATGTGTACAAAATGCATACATGTATATGACAAAACCTATCAAGCCAGAATGGGCAAATATAATGATTAAACGTCAAGCCAACAATACAAAAACTGTGGGTTTAATGAAAACAGAGCTTTTGAGCATGTAAGCTAGTGGTAAGGTATGCAACAAGTCTATTTAAACAATGAAAAGGAGTTATAAATTTTAAAACATGTTAACTATGAATTCCATTGCCTCTGCACCTAAAGTCCCAGCACTCATTAGTGTCATAAACACAAATGGTTGAGAGATGCTATAGAATCCTATTGGGTTTTAATAAAAGTTATATTCAAGATAGGTAATTGGGAAAGGAAGGACATTATGAAAGAAGGCATTCAAGTGCTCTTTACTTAGATTTCCAAGCCTGAATGAATGGAGAATTGGATCTGGGACTGCTATTGGTAAATTGGAGCACACAAATATGAACCAAGTGTTTATAATTTAAGCTATTTGCCAACTCTGTGTGAAGGGAAGGGCAAGAATGATGGTGATAGTGACAGTGACAGTGACTGTGACAAAAAGAGAATGCATGAATAAGTGAATGAATTTTAAATAGAAGGAAAAAATACTACCCTATTTAATGATTAGTATACAGGTATGCCCTGGACTGAGTTTAAGGTAAGATATCTAAATTTGTCAGTCTTACAGTGGAGTCTTGGTTTTAGTGTTTCTCTCCTATTCTGGGAATCTAATGATGCTCAATATGATTTTACTTTTCAGTATACAGTGATATTGCACAATGTGATCCTTAAATACAAAATAAATATTTAATTTGCTGTGAAACTTATGCAATAGTTATTATCCATCTTAAGGATGGCATACTTTGATATATTGAGTATTTCTAAGGAAAACATTTCAAACATATAGATAAATATAACACCCATTAACCAATCATAGCTCTATCAAATTTGAACATTTTTCACTCCCACTCAACTTTCTTCCACTTCCAAAAAAAATATCTCTATTTTAAATGTACAGTTTAATGTGCCCAAGAATGTTTTAACACTTTTAAATTATTCTGTGAAGAAACATAACTAATATGCCACTGTTTCACCTGGCATTACTATTATGTAAATGACATACTGCACATAATCCTTCTACAATAGATTTTTCATTCAATAGTTTCTTTTTGACTTTGATCCATGTTAACATTTACCTAGCTAAGATTCACTTACTTGCTTAATGGCATCAGTTTATATAAATATACTGCAGTTTATTGTTCTGTGGATGAACACTGGGTTTTTATTTTCAATCTTTTACCATTGCAAGCGATGCTACAATGCACAGTCATCCTATACAAATTTCTTTGTTCGTGTGAGTATGTTTCTCTAGGTTTAGATCTGTGGTTGGCAAACTGTGGCTTGCAAGCTACATGCGGCTCTTTGGCCCCTTGAGTGTGCCTCTTCCACAAAATACCATGGCCTGGGGGAGTCTGTTTTGAAGAAGTGGCATTAGAAGAATTTTAAGTTTAAAAAATTTGGCTCTCAAAAGCAATTTCAATTGTACTGTTGATATTTGGCTCTGTTGACTAATGAGTTTGCCGACCACTGGTTTAGGTGAACAGTCTTCTGTATGTCTCTAGAAAAGCTGTTGGTGCTCCAAGTTATCAGTATAGTCAAATTGACAACAGTTTATTTTATGGTTGTGTTCTTTGTGGCTCACTTTAAAAATCTCTGCTGGAATAAAATATTTAAATATTTCACAGGTTCCTACCTCTAAATTAAGGTTGTTGAAACAGCAAGAAGTACATTTTTTCCTTATGGATATACAACTATGTTAGCAGAATGATTTATTGTGCAGTCCATTCTTTCTAATTATGATACCACCAGTGTCATATGTGACTCTGCTTTGCTGCATTGGTTGGTTTACCTTTGTTGATAGCATGCTATTTCAGTCACTATATGAAGCTTTGCTATCAGGTGGGTTTAGCACCAACACTTCCACTCAGCTTCTTTTGTAAGAGCATCTTCATTTTCTCGATCCTTTGGACTGATATGTAATGGTAAACTGAAGAGTCAATGGGAAATTCTAGAAGAAAACATTTTAGAATTTTAACTTTTACAAATCAATTTCTAGAAAATTGACGTTTATAATATTTTAATTTTTATATGGAAGCTGTCCATTTATTGAAGAAATTTTTGTTCTATAAATACAATTTTCACCATGTAGGTTTTGCATATATTTAATTTATCTTTATTTATTTTTTCACTTTTTTTTTTATTAAGGTATTATATGTGTACATATCTTACCATTGCCCCTCTCCCTCCCATACATGTCCTCCCTCCTCAGAGGTTTTCGTCCATTGGTTATGCTTATATGCATGCATACAAGGCCTTCGGTTCATCTCTTATCTCCCCCATATCTCCCTCCCCTCTCCACTGTACTTTGTCAGTCTGTTTGTTATTTTACTCTCTCTGTATCTATCTTTTTGTTCATCATTTTATAATGTTCTTTATTATCCATAAATGAGTGAGATCATGTTGTGTTTTTCTTTCATTGACTGGCTTATTTCACTCAGCATAATGTTCTCCAGTTCCATCTAGGTTACTGCAAATGATAAGAATTCCTTCTTTTCTATGGCAGCATAGTATTCCATTGTGTATTTAATTTATCTTTAAATGCCTATTTTTTGTTTGCTCTTACCAATGCTATTTATTTCAATCTACTTTAATTACAAGTTCTAATCAGTTGTTGCTGGTGTACAGAAGAGTAATTTTACATATTCATTTACAAAAACATTGTTGAACTTCTATTGATCTAATCATGTACCTGTGGACTCTTGGATTTTTACAGCAATTGTAAACTTAGTAAATAAATAAGGTTGAAAATTAAAGGCAATTTTCCCCAACACTTTTTTATATTTATTCTTGTGTTGAAATAAAATAGCATTGAATTGGAACATCCTTATCTTGATTCTAATTTAATTATACAGTATTATAAAATCTTACAGTCTAAGATAAATATCCTATATAATAAAAGCCTAATATGCTAAGTGCCCAGTTCAACCAATCAAAGAGGAATATGCTAAGGTCACTCACTATGACATGCACTGACCACCAGAGGACAGACAGTTGACCAGTTGCTATGATGAACACTGACCACCAAGGGCAGATGCTCAATGCAGGAGCTGCCTCCTAGTGGTCAGTGTCAGGAAGCCAGAAATCAGGGTCACGGCAGTGAGCACAGCGATGTTTAACTGCTGGGGAATGGGCCTACGCCATCAGTTAGACATCCTCCAGGGGCTCCTGAACTGAGAGAGGCTGCAGGCTGGGCTGAGAGACCCATTCCCCACCCCAAGTGCATGATTTTCATTCACCGGGACTCTAGTTAGAATTATATTTTTCACTTAATATCTATTAAAATAGACTTTGGTTTAAAAATTGTATTAATTACATTTTGTGCTGTTCAAACTGCATTTTCTTTATATTGAGTGTAATAATGAATAATTTCAAAGGGCATACTTCTTTTAAAATAACGTTTTTTTATTGGAAGATAATTGGTGCATTAATTAAAATAGATCTCAGTATTCAAGGTTTCATAAAATTTTAGGAAGCTTCTGAAAGTCAGAAACATTCAAGGTGAGAATACCTTGTGCTTGAAAGTAACTTTAGTGTGCCTGCAGATGTTTATATAACCATAAAATGTAAAATGATACATACAAAATTAATAGTAATAGTTACTTCAAATGGTTGGCTATAGTAAAAAAATATGAACTTAGGTAGATTATTAACTTGCTACTTTTGAATTGTTTCACTTGTGAAAATAAGCACGGATTACCTCGCCAATTTATAGAAACAAATAAAATAAAACAAGTAAATAGTAATAGTCATTAACCAGACCATTAATAAGATGTAATAGAATACCTTTATGCATTCTGTGAGTGATTGGAATAGTGTATCTTTCCTTTCAGCTGTGAGGTCATATAACTCAAAACAGGTGACAGCAATCTGTTTTTATTTGCTGAGCTCACACTTTAATTTCCACTCCTGGATTGAGGTTTGTTGAGCTCCAGACAGTGTGTTTATTTTTGAGGTGCACATGGTATTTGAGAAAGGTCACATAAAAAGATAGTCAGCCCTGGCCTATGTGGCTATGTGGGTTGAGCATTGTCCCAAGCACTGAAAAGTCACTAGTTCAATTCCTGGTCAGGGCACTTGCCTAGGTTACAGGCTCAATCCCTGGTTGGGATATGTAGGAGAGGCAACCAATAGGTGTTTCTCATATTGATGTTTCTCTCTCCTTCTCCCTCTCCCTCCCATTCTCTCTAAAAAATAAATAAAACATATTAAAAATAATACTGTCAGCCCTGTCCAGGGAGGCTCAGGTAGTTGGAGTGTCTTTATATGTGACAAAGGGTGACAGATTGGATTCCCTGTCAGGGCAGATGCCCAGGTTGCAATTTTAATCCAGGTCAGGGTGCATATTGGTGAGGTGACAGATAGATATTTCTCACATCGATGTTCCTCTCTCTCTCCAATGTGTCCTTGGGTGAGGATTAAAAAAGAGACAAAAAGACAATAATATGGAGAGCATCTGATTCCTCAGATGGAAACCCAGAAGCAGGAAGTCCAGAGGAATTAAACATTAAACTCCACATTGTAAAAATTGTGCTTTTGTCCTTTAAGAAGACAAAAATGAACAAGTAAGTTACTTCTAAGTGAGATACTTTGGGAACAATATTTAAGTTAACTGCAACTAAGTCATTAATGTCATTTTTAATTAAAAAAAAACCCTGATTTAAACATGTTGATATTATATTCTAACTTTTAAAGTGTTCTATATAAACTTAGAAGTAAACTATTGTGATTATTTATTATTTCATTAACAAAACATTACTGAGAAAATTCTAAATGTCAAATATTAATTACTCTAGGTATAAGAAAATCAAAGATGAAAATGCATTATTTACCTTGAGGAACTTTTTATAAATGCATTGCCTGATATTTTCTGATAATTTTCTATTTTGTTTTGCATCTAAAAGCATATGAAAATATAATTGTTTTCTATAAATAATACACTTCTATTGTCTTCCATGAAGTTACCCTCAGGCTGGACACTGTCGTTTTGTGATATCATTTGCCTCTTGGCTTTCTGATGAATGGTAGTGTTTATTTTGTATTATCTTTTAAGAAATAAGATGTTTGGAGGTTGATGTAAAAGTGACAGGAATGTTTTAAAAAGATACACATTTAGTGGAAGATGGAGAGATCTGAGACTTAAAATTGCTGTGTATATTTATTCAGGGATTACCAAATTGATGCTTTTGTGTTAATTGCATCATCTCTGTGATTATTGTTTTGTATTTAAAATAGGGTACTAATAAAGCTCACTTCAAAGGGTCTGAAAGTCAATTGAAAGAATATACAAAGATGCTTTGTTTACTTAAAAGGAACAAAGTCTTTTTTAAGCCATGGAATCACTTTTAGAGAAAGCCCTTATAAACTTTAGTTATAAGATGGAAAAGTTCAGGGGATCTAGTGTACAGCATGGTGATTATAGTTAACCATAGTTTATTTTATACTTGAAAATTTCTTTCTTTTTTATTTTTAAAAATATATATTTTTATTGATATTTTACAGAGAGGAAGGGAGAGAGATAGAGAGCTAGAAATATTGATGAGAGAGAAACATCAACCAGCTGCCTCTCGCACACCCTCTACCGGGGATGTGCCCGCAACCAATGTACATGCCCTTGACCGGAATCGAACCCGGGACCTTTCAGTCCGCAGACCAACGCTCTACCACTGAGCCAAACCGGTTTCAGCTATACTTGAAAATTTCTAAGAAAGTAGATATTAAATGTTCTCACCACAAAAAGGAAATTATAATTATTTGCTGTGATGAGAGTGTAAGTTAATGCTAGGGTGACGATCATTTCACAGTATATGTGTATCAAATCAACATGCTGTGCATATAGACATTCAATGTTATGTGTCAACTGCATCTTAATTATAATAGAAAATATACACAGAGGATAGTATTATTCTTTTTTTTCTTTTTTTAAAATTAAGTTTTTATCTATGTACATATCTTACCATTGACCCCTCTCCCTCCCAAACATGGTCTCCCTCCCCAGAGTTTTATGTCCATTGGTTGTACTTATATGCATGTATGCAAGTCCTTCAGCTGATCTCTTATCTCCCCCATATCTCCCTACCCTCCCCGCTGTAATTTGACAGTCTGCTTGTTGCTTTATAGTCACTATATCTATCTTATGGTTCATCAGTTTATAATGTTCTTTATTATCCATAAATGAGTGAGGTCATGTGGTGTTTCTCTTCATTGACTGGCTTATTTCACTCAGCATGATGTTCTCCAATTCCATCCAAGTTGCTGCAAATGATGAGAATTCCTTCTTTTTTATGGCAGCAAAGTATTCCATTGTGTAGATGTACCATAGTTTTTTGATCCATTCATCTACTGATGGACACCTAGGCTGTTTCCAAATCCTAGCTATTGTAAATTGTGCTGCTATGAACATAGGGGTGCATATATTCTTTCTGATTGGTGTTTCTTATTTCTTGGGATATATTCCTAGTAGTGGGATTACTGGGTCAAATGGGGGTTCCATTTTCAGTTCCTTGAGGAAACTCCACAGTGGTTGTACCAGTCTGCATCCCCACCAGCAATGCATGGGGTTCCTTTTTCTCCACAACCTCGCCAACACTTATCATTTATTGATTTGTTAATGTTGGCCATTCTGACAGGTGTAAGATGTTACCACATTGTTGTTTTGATTTGCATCTCTTGGATAATTAGTGACTTTGAGCATGTTTTCATGTGCTTCTTGGCTTTCCTTCTGTCTTCTTTTGAGAAGATTCTATTTAGTTCCATTGCCCATTTTTTAATTGGCTCATTTATCTTCCTTTATTAAGTTATATAAGCTGTCTGTAGATGTTGGAGATTAAACTTTTATCAGTGATAACATTTGCAAATATGTTCTCCCATACAGTGGGTTTTCTTGTTGTTTTGGTGATGGTTTCTTTTGCTGTGAAAAAGCTTTTTATTTTGATGTATTCCCATTTGTTTATTTTCTCTTTAGCTTCCATTGCCCTAGGGGCAGTATCAGTGAAGAAGTTCTTTTGGCATATGTCAGATTTTGCTGCCCGTGAATTCCTCTAGTATTTTTATGGTTTCCTGACTTATGTTTAAGTCCTGTATCCATTTCAAATTTATTTTTGTGTATGGTGTAAGTTGGTGATCTAGTTTCATTCTTTTGCATGTATCTGTCCAATTTTCCCAACACCATTTATTGAAGAGACTGTCTTGACTCCATTGTATATTTGTGCCTCCTTTGTCAAATATTAATTGAGCATAGTGATTTGGATTGATATCTGGATTATCTATTCTATTCCATTGATCTATATGTCTGTTGTTGTACCAGTATCAGGCTGTATTGAGAACAGTGGCTTTGTAATACAACTTGAAGTCTGGTATTGAGATCCCTCCTACTTTACTCTTCTTTCTCAGGATTGATGTTGCTATTTGGGATCTTTTATCGTTCCAAATGAATTTTTGGAGAGTTCTTTCTAGGTCTATGAAGTATGCCATTGGTATTTTAATGGGGAGTGCATTGAACCTATAAATTGCTTTGGGGAGTATGGACATTTTAATGATGTTGATTCTACTGATGCATGAACATGGTATGTTCTTCCATCTGTATACATCTTTCTCTATCTCTTTTTTCAGTGTCGTGTAGTTTTCTGCATATAGGTCTTTTACCTCTTTAGTTAAGTTTATTCCTAGGTATCTTAATTTTTTTGGTGTGATGGTAAACGGGATTGCTTTTTTAGTCTCTGTTTCTGTAAATTCCTTATTGTTGTATAGAAAAGCCATAGATTTCCTGGCGTTAATTTTGTATCCTGCTATATTGCCGAATTCATTTATTAAGTCTATTAGTTTTTTGATGGAGTCTTTTGTTTTTTTTTTATGTACAATATCATGTAATCTGCAAATAAGGATAACTTTACTTCTTCTTGTCCTATTTGGATGCCTTTTATTTCTTCTTCTTGTCTAATTGCAATGGCTAGTACTTCCAGTACTATGTCAAACAGGAGTGTTGAGAGTGGGCATCCCTGTCTTGTTCCTGTTCTTAGAGGAGTGGCTTTAGTTTTTGCTCATTGTTGAGTATGATGTTGGTTGTGGATTTATCATATATAGCTTTTATTATGTTGAGGTATGATCCTTGTACTCCCACCTTGTTGAGAGTTTTTATCAGGAAAGGGTGTTGGATTTTCTCAAATGCTTATTCTGCATCAATTGATATGACTATATGATTTTATCTTTCAATTTGTTAATGTGATGTATCAAGTTTATTGATTTGCGGATATTGTACCATCCTTTCATTCCTGGAATAAATCCTACTTGGTCATGGTGTATGATCTTTCTGATGTGTTGCTGGAGCCAATTTGCTAGCATTTTGTTGAGGACTTTGGAATCTTTGTTCATGAGGGATATTGGCCTGTAATTCTCTTTCATTGAGTTGTCTTCATCTGGTTTTGGTATTAGAGTGATGCTGGCTTCATAGAAGGAGTTTGGCAGTGTTCCTTCCTCTTGAATTTTTTAGAATAGTCTGAGAATAGGTTTTAGTTCTTCCTTGAATGTTTGGTAAAACACTCCTGTGAAGCCATCTGGCCCTGAGCTTTTGTTTGCTGGCAGCTTTTTGATGACTGTTTCAATTTCTTCCCAAAGTCACTGGTCTATAGAGTTTTTTAGATTCTTCCTGATTGAGTTTTGGAAGGTTGTATTTTTCTAGGAATAGGTCCATTTCCTCCAGGTTGTCCAGTTTGTTGGAATAGAGTTCCTCATAATATTTTGTAACAAGCCTTTGTATTTCAGCAGGGTCTGTTGTTATTTCAGCTCTTTTCTTTCTAATTTTGTATATTTGGGTCCTCTCTCTTTGTTTCTTGGTTAGCCTGGCTAGAGGTTCATCAATCTTGTTTATCCTTTCAAAGAACCAGCTCTTGGTTTTGTTGATCTTATGTATTGTTTCTTTGGTCACTATGTCGTTTATCTCCACTCTGATTATTATTTCTTTCCTTCTGCTTACATTGGGATTTTCTTGTTGCTCTTTTTCTAACTCTTTGAGTTTTAGAGTTAGATAATTTGTTACCATTTTTTCTTGTTTTTTTGGAATAGGCTTGTGGAGATATGAACTTTCCTCTCAAGATTGCTTTTGTTTTTTGCATAGATTTTCGATTGTTGTGTTTTCATTGTCATTTGTTGCCAGGATGTTTTTAATTTCTTCCTTGATTTCTCTGGTAACCCAGTCCTTGTTTAATATCATGCTGTTTAGTCTCCATGTGTTTGATTTCTTTGGATTATTTTTATTGTAGTTAATTTCCAGTTTTATGTCACTATGATCTGAGAAGATAGTTGATATTATTTCTATTTTCTTGAATTTGAAGAGACTTTGCCTATGTCCCAAAATGTTGTCTATCTTTGAAAATGACCCATGTGCACTTGAGAAGAATGTATATTCTGTGGTTTTGAGATGGAATATTCTGAAGATGTCGATTAATTCAATTTGGTCTAGTGAGTCATTTAGGATTGATATTTCTTTGCCGATTTTTTGTTTAGATGATTTGTCCAAAGGTGACGGTGGGGTATTAAAATATCCAGTGATGATTGTATTACCATTAATCTCTCTCTTAATGTACTCTAGTAGTTTTTTTTATGTATTTGGGTGCTCCTGTTTTGGGTGCATACATGTTTACGAGGGTTATTTCTTCTTGTTGTATTGCTCTCCTTAGTATTATGAAGTGGCCTTCCTTATCTCTTGTTGTGTCCTTCACTTTGAGATCTAATTTGTCTGATATAAATATTGCTACCCCAGCTTTTTTTTTCATTTCCATTTGCCTGGAAAAGTTTTTTCCCTCCCTTCACCCTCAGTCTGTGTGCATCTTTTTTTTCTGATATGGGTTTCTTGTAGACAGCAGATGTATGGGTCTTGCTCTCTTATCCAATCTGTTACCCTATGTCTTTTGACTGGAGCATTTAAACCATTTACATTTAAAGTTATTATTGATAGGTAGGTATTAGATGCCATTTCTATTCTATACCCCCATGTTCCTTCTTTGCTTCCTATTTCTTTATTTTTACAGTAGACCCTTTAGCATTTCTTGCATTGTTGGTTTGGTAGAGATAAATTCCTTTAGTCTATATGTGTCTGTGAAGCTCCAGATTTCACCTTCAATTTTGATTGATAGCCTCGCTGGGTACAGTATTCTTGGATTCAGACCCTTCCTTTGCCTGACTTTGTATATTTCATCCCATTCCTTTCTGGTCTGATGAGTTTCTTTTGAGAAATCAGTTGCTAGTTTGATGGGGTTTCCTTTATATCTAACTTTCTGTCTCTCTAGCTGCTTTTAAGATTCTTGTTTTATCGTTGGTGTTTGTTAATTTAATTATAAGGTTCCTTGGTGTTGGTCTTTTGGGATTCATTTTGTTTGGGACTCTGTGAGCATCTTGTATTTGTGTGGGTTTTTTTCTTCTCTATCTCAGGAATGTTTTCTGTCATTATTTCTTGAAATACCTTTACCATATCTTGCTCAGTTTCCTTTCCTTCTGGAACCCCTATTATTCTAATATTGTTTTGTTTTGTAATGTCCCAAAGTTCCCTAATGCTCTCCTCCTGCTTTTTAAATTTTTTTTTTTTCTTGAAGCTGCTCTAATTGGGTATTTTTTCCATCTTGTCTTCTAGCTCACTGATTTGGTCCTCTGCTTCTTCTAGTCTACTTTTGATGCTTTCTATTGAGTTTTTTACAGTAGCTATGTCATTTTTCATTTCTTCTTGGTTCATCTTCATTTCCTCTTGGCTCTTACTCGTATGTTCAAATTTGTCTTCCATTCTTTTTAGCTATGTTATTATCATTACTCTGAATTATTGCTCTGGTAGGTTGCTTGCCTCTAACTTGTTTCCTTTCTTTGATTTGTGGGCTGTTTTTTTTTGTCTTCCCATGATCTCTCTATTCAAGATGTCTGGTTATGTAGATCTCTCTCTCCTGCGTTGATTTAAAGGCACAAAATACAACACAACCAACACACAAGGCACTGAAAAGATATATATTTTTGATATTAATAACCTCCAATAAAGGTGACCACTAGAGAAAGGCAAATTAGTGATTAGGAGAGAAAAAAAAGAGTAAAAAGTGAAGGGAGGGGAAAAAGAAAAAGATAGGGAAAAAAGAAAGAAAATTGAAAGGGAGTGTCAAAATAAAATTGGGAAACAGGGAGAGAGTAAAAAAGAGAGAGGGAGAGAAAGAGAGAAAGGGACTAAGAGAGTAAAGGGGAACAAACTGTATATATATGGAGCTAATTTCAATAGAGCAACCACTAACCCCAGCAAATGCTGGCAACAGTACCTGGAGAATAATATAAACTACAATACCCACAATATCTAGCAAAGTAAAAAAATGAACAAAAACAAAGCATATACAAAAATACCCAGCAATAACAACAACAAAAGATTAAGCAAAAAAAAAAAAATACAATATAATCAATATTCACACAAACAGCATCAAAAGGACAGAGGAAAACATGTTTTTTTTTTTCTTCTTTTTCTTCCACTAGTTAACACAGATCATAGAGGCGTGTGTATGCACTTGGCCCAGGGGATTGGAAATTAGCTATATAAGTAGGGTAGAAATTTTAACAGAGGGGAGACAGAAAGAGTAGCGAAAATCTAAAGCAGGAATGTGTTAAGATAAACAAGATCACATAAGGGGAAAGGTTAGAAAGAGAGTGATGGTGTAAAGGTCCTGTTAAGATATGGTTAAACAATGCTAAAGGAGAAATTAATATAGAATAAAGAACACTAATTCCAATGTAAAATAAAGAGAAAATAAAATGGCACTTAAAAAAAAAAAGAAAAAAAAAGAAAGGAAAAGGAAACAAAAAAGTTAAAATAGCAGTAGTAATAATGCTGATTGAACCTAAAAATATAATTAAAAAGGTAAAATCAAATGAGAGAAAAGGGAAAAAAATTGTTACTTAAGTAAAAGATGAAAAAAAAATGTGAAAAAAATAGCAAAAAAAAAAAAAATGTGCAGTTGTGAAGGCCATTCACTTCCTCTGTTATTTTGTTTGGCTTGCCTGTTTCTCACCCAGACCATACTGCAGATTCCTGCATTCTTCTGCACCTCAGTGTTGTAAGCTAGTCCTTAATGTTAAGATGTTGATTTCTTAGTTTCTTGGTTTTCATTAAATAAAACTAGTAATAAACACAGTCAATTTGTACTCAAGCCCCTACGTGGCAGTGTTTCTGGATTTATGTTGGAGTCTTTTTGGATACTCTAACCTTCTTTTTCTATAGGATTCAATACCGATTTTGCCTCAGAGCTGAATCCCAGCTGGTCTCTCCCTCACTCTGCTTCCCAGCTTATAGAAAAGCAATTTCCCCCTGCCTTTTCTCAGAGCCAGCCAATATGGGTGTCCTCTCCTTTGTAATCAGAAACAAAGGGTTGCTGGTGCGCAATGGGCCAGTCTGTGTGCACTTACACACAGACTGTATATCTTTCCAACTATGTTCTCCCTCCATGTCAGATCAGAATGGGTTGCTCTCTAGGGAACCCTACAATTGGCAACCCTGAGGACCCCATCCACTCTCTTGGATCATGCCAGATCCAGCAGCGGAGGGCTTTTGTGGACATAGATTTCCGCGGTCCCCGCGCAGTCCCAGGCTTAAGCTTTTGTCTCTGCTTCTGCAGTTGCCAACGCTGCCACTGCTGGGACACAGACACCCCACATTATCCCCAGCAAAATCCAACCTTTCTGTGGAATCCGAGTGACTGCATCGATCGGGGCCCCACAGCTACTCAGTGGTCTTCTCAGTTGTGGCTTTTTCAGGTCTCAGATATGATCCCCAGTTGTAGCTCTGATGTGGATGTGAGAGGCAGCACATACAGTGTTTATCTATGCCGCCATCTTCTCCCCTTTCGATAGTATTATTCTATCAATATATATATATATATATATATATATATATATATATATATATATATTGATTTCAGAGAGAGGAAGGGAGAGAGTCAGAAACATCAATGATGAGAGAGAATCCATTGATCCACTGCCTTCTGCATGACCCCCCCATTGGGGACTGAGCCCATAACCAGGGCACATGCCCCTTACCAGAATTGACACTGGGACCCTTCAGTCCATAGGCCAATGCTCTATCCACTGAACCAAACCAGCTAGGGTGAAGAAAATATTACTCTTATCATATTTTGTATAGTATTTTAGAAGGCAGTTTCCTATAAAATTAGTATTTTTATTTTATTTATTTATTTTTTAAAATATATTTTATTGATATTTCACAGAGAGGAAGGGAGAGAGATAGAGAGCTAGAAACATCGATGAGAGAGAAACATCGACTAGCCGCCTCCTGCACACCCCCTACCGGGGATGTGCCCACAACCAATGTACATGCCCTTGACCCGAATCGAACCCAGGACCCTTCAGTCTGCAGACCAACACTCTACCACTGAGCCAAACCAGTTTCGGCAAAATTAGTATTTTTAAAATATATAATCATATAAGCTCTGTAACAAAAAACCCAAAAGTAATCACATATCTATTGAGCATCTTCTATGTACTAAGTGCTATGCTAGGAAGGCCCTAGAGATACAACAAATACTCTCTCTACCTTATGGAGCTTACAGGTTTTATATCAAAGTAATTGCTCCAAAACATCAAATTGTGACTAAATCATGAGACATTGCATAAAATGTACACTGTAAACAGAAATGAATGTATCATGTCGTTTGTAACCAGGGCAAAACATAGGCATCAGAACAGCTCCCCCTGGGGAACAGAAATCTGTGCTGCTGGTGCACAGACATATAAACTGTACTCAGGCAAAGGCACCATTATAGTGAGGCTCTCTGGGAATGGTGTAGGCCTGAATATTTCCCAAAGTGATCACTCTTTGTGAGGCAAAATAAAAACATCTGAAACACCCTATATCAAAGGACATGCAAAGAACATGCCATCTCTTCCTAATTAGACTGTGGCATGTTCCTGTAATCTCCTCAACACATTAATCTGAGAACAGCTACAGAATTAGATAGCTTGCATTATATATTATAAAATATATTGTGCATTTTCTAAATCATCCTATATAATAAAAGCCTAATATGCTAAGTGTCTGGTCATCTGGTCAGCTATCCAACCAATTGAAGTGTAATATGCTAATGATATGCTAAGGCCATTCATCTGCTTGCTGTGACCACCAGGAGTCAGGCGTGCCAACTGGTAGGTTAGTTTGCTGTTGGGGTTCAGCTGATCAGGACCCAGTGAGATGGGCTGGACATGCCCTGGAGCCCTCTCATGGTCCTTCCCCAGCTGGCCAATCTCCCTGGTCCCTCCCCAGCCTCAATTGTGCACTGGTGGAGTCCCTCGGCCTGGCCTGCACCATTTCTAAATCTGGGCTGAGGGACCCCATCCCCAAGTGCAAGAATTTCATGCACCAGGCCTCTAGTAATATAAATAAAATAATGTGTCTCTCTAAGAAGCCAAAGCAGAAAAACCACACAATTAATTTTGGAGATATGAAAATGACGTATGATAAAACCCTAGTCCCATTTCTATTTTACAAAACTGAAAACATATATTCTTTAAATTGATTTTAGAGAGAAAGAAAGAGAGAGAGAGAGAGAGATTGATTGGTTACCTCCCCCACTTGCCTCAACCAGGGATTGGAACCCAAAACCTAGGTATGTGCTCCAACCAGGTATTGATCCTGCCACCTTTTGGTGTGGGGGACAGACAACATTCAACAACAGAGCCACTCGGCCAGAATGAAACTGTATCTTAATAAAACATTCATTTGCTTTGACTTTGGGGATAATTGTACTACTTCATAATTGAGTGCAATGCTGAATATTATAAAACACCGCTCAGCATCCTTCTTAATCATTAAGCACAAATGTCAAGAGAGGAGGGAGACCCCAGCGTTGATTGTTTACATCGCTCCCGATGCACAGTCATTTCAATTAGAACAAAACGTGAGGAACACAGGAGAAAGGAGGCAACACGGTTATTGTCATTACTAGCAGATGATCAGGATGCATTCCAGGAAGTCCCTAGCCTACCCGAAGACATTGAACACTGTTAGCAAACACAGAGTAGATCAATAGTGTTACTAGTCACAAGATTAAATAGGTTTCCAGGATCAAAAACAGACATAGAAAATGTGCATACACACTTGCTAAAGTAGTGTGTTACTGCCTCCTTAGACAGGGAGCTCTCTCCGAGGGAAGGGTTGTTTATTTTGTCCTTAACTCATGGCACATTATTGCTTATGGTCTCTGCCAGGCCCCTCTCTCGTTTACTTATTTATTTATTGCCTTTTTTTTTCTCAGCATCCACTTATTACTCCCTTAACATCCTAGCAAATAACTTCTTCTGTGTAATGTGCTCTTGCAAAACACTTCATGACATGAAAGCTTACACATTATTTCTTGATGTTCATATATACATTTTTACCTATCCACTCCCCCAGTGAAGCAGTGAATTGATTTTTGAATTAAAAAGTTTCTTTCAAAATATTTGCTCTTAAAAGTGTGTATTTCAGGCTCACAGCTATGGGCTTGTGTTCTTCTTGCCTCCTTTTCCATCACATTGTGAGTGAAGGACACCTGCCCTAAATAGTGAGGAGGCCAAACACCTGGCACTCAACATTGGAAAGACGAGAGTGAGTCATAGCAGTATTAGTCACATGTGACATGTGATTACATGTGACTAATGAGGGGGAAGGAGGACACTGCAGGCTATGCTTGGCCATAGGGGATTGCACGTGAGAGTAAAGTGAACCCCGGTAGGGGATGTGGGGGGAAGGTTTGTTGTAAGGAGGGCGTGAAGTGCTCTGAGGTTTATGTGGGAGGCTGGGAGTGGCTTATGTGAAGAATGCTGCAGGCTGTCAGTGACGTTAAGTCCACTAGGTTGACCAGTGCAGCTGTCCAGCTGGGTGGGGAGCCTTACCCACTGGGTGGGGAATATACCTGACCAGAACAGGGGCCCCATGGTCTATATTCAGGGCCTTGTACAGGTGTCAAGGCAGCACCTGAAACTTTAGGCTTTACCACACAGCTTGCAATTCTGACCGTATTTCTTGTGTCTAGGTCTCCCAAAGGTGCCATAAAAGTCATTCTTTTTGTTTGCTCCTAATCAGCATGAGCAGCATCCTATTAGTACCAGCTAACAGACACTGCATGCATCCCAGGGCAGCCTGGCTCTGCTCTGGCGTTTCCGTTAGCAAATACATAGAACATTCATGGGTACTGATTTCCTTGGCGATCTCACAGAAACCTTGTTATATTCCAAAGGAGTGGTTCATAAAAGGCTGTGATTTCTTATGGCTCAATTAGCATGTGCCGAGAAAGGTTAATTGGTTTATAGACTTTCTTATTCTCCTTGAAAATCAGTGACCTACTAGAGAAGAAGCCATTTGATCAGCAGATAAAACAGGGCTGAAAACACTGTATGGCGGTGGGAAGCTTACGGTTCCTTCTGAGGAAGAAAACCAGGTCTACTTTTGAAAACAATGACTGAAACACAGAGAGAATCTCCTCATTCAGGGGATTTAATGGAGAAGAAAAACCGGTGCTTTCCTGGGTAGAGCAGATAAAGGGTCCCCAGTCTGCTCTTATTTGGGGGAAACGGGCCATGCCTTCTGACACGAGGATTACTGGGAGAAGAAGGGAGTTGTGTCTGAACAGCACCCTTATGTGTAGCTCACGGGAAGGGAGAGCAGGGGGAGGCAGGATCACACCGGGGTCAGCGGGGTCACTGAGAGAAGAGGGTCACGGGAGGGCATGTCTGTGAGCGAGCCTTCCTCCTTGTGCTCTGAGTACCAGGGTGCTGCTACTTTCGCCGTGACATTCAGTGGAGGGTTTTGTAACCTGTGTTTCCTCATTAGTGTGATCCTCTGTAAACTTCAAACCTGCAAAGAATTTTTGTGAGTTTACTTGAGCCAAACTGTCAACAATTGCCAGGGAGCAGAATGTCAACATATTGGGATAATGCTCCGGAGAAGGGCAGTTCTTCACCTTGTTTTATACATTACAATCAAAGGAAGAGACGTAATGGGTTACATGAGATCCTTTGTATAGATGAGGGAGGAGGGAGAAAGCAAAGCAGGGAAACCTCAGGGACTGGATAAAAAGTGGAATGATAGACACATGCTTCTTTTATTTACCTGGTAGGCAAGAGCAGGATATTCAGCAGTCAACAATGAACAGGATAGGTAACAATAGCAATGAAGGGATCTATGGTCTCAGTCCTGGAGCCCATCCATTGGTTGTGCCCTGGGTGATTGGGGAAAAAGGGAAGTCACAAGTTGACATTTCACAGGCAAGTTATCTTAGATGCAAAAAGCCAGAAGGCTCAGTTCAGGTAAAGACTGACCTTTGTCAGGGAAGATGCTGGCTTAGGACAAGGGGACCCAGGATAAGCTGCTTTTAGTTAAAGTGTTCAGTTCAGACCATCCTTTGTGGTTACTTTAGGTCTTTAAGTTTGTAAGACTGCCATGCAGGCCTTCCCTGAGCTGGTCAGGTTAGTGTATGGCCTTTATTCATGGCTGGGTGTAGTGGAGTGATGGTTAATTTGCATATTATTATTTTATTAGGTAGGATGAGTGAGATCATGTGATATTTATCTTCTCTAACTGACTAATTTTGCTTGGTATAATGCTCTCCAGTTCCATCCATGCTGTTGCAAATGGTAGGAGTTCCTTCCTTTTTATAACAGAACAATATTCCATTGTGTAGATATACCACAGTTTTCTAATTCATTCATCTGCTGATGGGTATTTAGGCTGTTTCAAAATCTTAGCTATTGTGAATTGTGTCATTATGAATACAGGAATGCATATGTCCTTTCTGTTTGGTGTTTCTACTCTCTTGGGATATAGTCCTAGAAATGGGATCACTGGGTCAAACGGGAGCTCCATTTTTAGTCTTTTGAGGAAGCCCCATACTGTTCTCCACAGTGGCTGCACCAGTCTGCATTCCCACCAGCAGTGCAGGAGGGTTTTTTCTCTGCATCCTCTCCAGCACTTGTCATTTGTTGATTTGTTGATGATAGCCATTCTCACAGGTGTGAGCTTATTACTATTGCTTTGACTATTCCCAACCCTTTCACATTTATGGAATGAGAACGGCAACTTAATTCCAAGCTTCATTTTTCTGGAGCTGAGTGAATTACAGTGACATAAAGACAAGGTATTGTTTCTACGTCCTTACATCAGAACAAAGTATGTACTTTTATGATGAAGTCGAGGATAATAAAATTAAACCAATGATTTTTTAACTTGAGTATTCATTTCTCTTTGCCATATAAAGAGGAGGGAGAAAAATAATTTTCACTGCTAAAGCATAAAGCAAATTAGACATAATGGTACATAAAAGACACACCATAAGCATACTCTTGAAAATTAATGCCTCTACAGGATTATGAAGCCATTAATAGAAAAACCTGTCACAACAGTCTTACCCTATTCCGGTTTCCATGCTCCAGGGACAGCACTCTCTGTTGACCGCATTCTGGGAAGCTGGCACCGATAATTAAATACACTGTATTGTTTAAAACTTACAGTCATCTAACATGGCGGGAAGCCAACTCTTCCCTCTCACTTAAAAAAAAAGTAATTACTATTCTATTTTCTTACTATATATATATATATATATATATATATATATATATATATATATATTTAAAACAAAATGGTTTTATTACAAATTCCTTTTGTCACAGTGGAATCTGTGGCCTCCTCTGTGAAAGCTAACTGATGTCCACAAAGCTGTGGCATAAAACATTGTGCTTGTAGCCAATTTGTTTTTGTTTGTTTGCTTTTTTAGCAAGGGCAAAATACATTAGGCCTCAAGTATCCATGTAATGTGACTATTAGATTTGCGCCTAACCAATCCCATGTGATTGTTAAAGAGATCCCAATGCTGATTTGCTAGGATTTCAGATACTGCTCCAAGTCAGGCCAACTCCGTGCTGACAGTGTGTGACCAGTGCCCATTACAGCTGGAGCCTCATTCTGACATTACGTGTGTTAACCCCAGGTTTTAAACGGAGCTTAAATGTATTCTTTATAGGTGGTGGGAGGCACAAATCTAATTTCATTTATTCTCCAAATGCATAGAAATTATTCCAGAAATACCATTGTGTCTCTATTAATATAATGTGTATGCATGTAAGAGGCATTGGGGAACATGCATAAGTAAAACCAAAAGCAAGGGTAATAAAGAATGACATTGACAAAGTGAACATGCCAAATTGCATTCATTATGACAAAGATCACAATAAAATGAAAAAAGACTATTTGGATAAAATTGTTCATTGTTAAAGACAAAAGTTAATATCCAGAGTTCATAGAGAGCTCCTACAAAGGCAAAACATTAAAAAATAGAAAAATATACACATAACAAGTTATTCTCTGAAGAGGAAATATAAATGGGCATTAAACATATGAAGGCATGCTTAACCTTGATTGTGTTCTGAAAACTGAATTAAAATAACTCCGATATGCCTACTTTCACATATAAGATCATTAGAAAAGTGGGAAAAGATAACTAAGCAACAGGCATTCTTAGAAATTTTCCCTGTGGGATTAACTTTATATTATCCATTTGGGCAGGAAAACTCTATTAAAATTTAGATTATGTATAGTCAAGTATTTCACTTTTACATATATCTCCTGAGACTCATGTATACTTGATGCTTATGCAAGGGTTTTTACTGCTGCATTTTTATAAAGCAAAATATTAGAAGCCTGCTCTATAAAGAGCAGTTAAACTGTAAAACATGTACACTATCACATTCTATGCAATAATTAAAGAAGAGATATAAAAGATAGAAAATGATTCCTATAGTATAAATCCTTTATGTAAATAGAAAATAGATAAAACTCTCTCTCTCTCTCTCTCTCTCTCTCTCTCTCTCTCTCTCTCACACACACACACACACACACACACACATATATATATATATCTATCTCTATATATATATATAGATAGATATATATATTAATAAAAGAGAAAGATGCAAATGGACTGTAGCTCCATGACATGCATCAGCCAATCAGGAGTGAGTATGCAAATTAACCCATCAAATATACATATACAGGGGCCAAGTGGCTGGGGGTGGGGTGGCGCCAAGTGGCCTGAGTCCTGGGAATGGGTGCCAAGCCCACAGCTTCCCAGGATCATTGTTGGCCCCGGGAGGCGAGGGTGACCATGCAGTTTGACAGCAGCCAGCAGGGCCTGCTTGGTTGTAGCCACAGTGACCTGTGAGCAGGCAAGCGGGACCACAGGCAGCAACCAGCAGAGCCTGCTTATCCATCATCATGGGGTGGAGCAGGCAGGCCCCACAGAGAGCAGAAAAGCATGGGGAGCAGGACTAAGCCATAAGTAGGACAATCCCTAAAGGGTCCCAGATTGGAGAAGGTGCAGGTCAGGCTGAGGGATCCCGCCCCATAACCCTGTCCAGTTCATGAATTTTGTGCACTGGGCCTCCAATATATATTCAGGAAGAATAAAGAAATAGGCAATAAAGGTCATGTCTGGTAAGAACACTAACAGGCACTTTGACTTTATTTGTATTATTAGATGATTTTGACTATGTAGAAGCATGCTATTTTCACAAATACAGACACTTCTAGATATAGTATCTTTATTAAAGCAGTTTGACACCACTCTAATTATAAATTTCGGTACATATTTTGCTGTTGCTTAATCCTAACAGTAATACACTCTCTTTAGAGACAAGATTGTCTCTTCATTGCCTTGCCTTCGAAATAGGTCACCTCTCCTACTTTTAGTTAAAATAAATTAAAGTGTCATTAATCATGCTGATGTCTCACAGGATGTCCAGTTGCATGAAAGACATTGTGCTAAATGAACCTTGTGAAGCAAACATTCTAGATTCCCCACTGAGACACATCCTTGGCAGAGGGTCGGGGATGAGCATACGTGAAACAAAAGAGCCTTGAGCTCTTGAATTTTCTAGGATCTAGTGCTATGTTAATCTATCTTTACTGATGGGAGAAACAATTTTTTGTACGTGGTACTGCATAGTACAAAACTAGAGGAATAGCCCTTGTGGGCTTCTTTGGATTTTTGAGGAAATTCAGTGTTTGCTGTGTTGCTTCAATTATTTACAGATTTTAGTGGGGCCGGAACCAGGAAAGCCCATTCATACAGGCCCAGGTTGGTACAAGCTTCTCTATCACTTGGATTTCATGACTCAGTAGATCTGTTGTTATTGGAAGTGTGTGACTTATAGAGATATGCTGTTTAGAGTGAGTCTTTGGCAAGTCTTAAACCTCCCTGGAGTTTGTAGTAGAGACCTGGGTATTATTTGATCAAATGAATCATAATATTGGATATGCACAGTAGGATTTAAATTTAAAATGGAACTGATGTTTATGAGATTGGGTTTTAGCATGTCCAGAAAGTGTAGGCAAATTGACAAACAAGTGGCTCAGATTCCCAAGGGAACTATTCAGATAGCTAGGCTTCACAGGAATTTCCAGCCTTTTATATCTTAGGCAAATCCTAGTAAGTTATGATGTTTTATCCTTTTTATCCATTGCTACATTCGCTTAACTAAAAGTCTGTTAAAGACTTATTTTTTAATCTGGGAGCTTTGTCTAAAACCTTGTTATTTGTAATGTTTTGACTCCTTTGGCATCAGGACAATTTTCTGGGAGAGTCTGTATAGAAGTAGTGGTTTTTCTTTCTTAAATACAGTTCAGAATTCATCAGAGAAGCCATCTGGGCCTGGAGTTTTGTTTTTTATATTTTAAACATTATATATTTAAAATATTTGTTATATTTTAAATTCAAGTTACCTGGTTCTTCTTGAGTGAACTTTGTTAGTTTGTGTCCTTTGAGAATTTTATTGATTTCATTTAATTGCAAGATTATGTCATACATTTTATTAATTATTTTTACTTATTAACCTTTTGGTATCTGTAAATAGATATTAAAATAATGTCACTACCTAATGGTTGATAAAGATAATCTCTGTGTATTCCCTGGTCAGTCTGGCTAGAGGCTATTTGTTTATTTTTCTGTTTCACTAACCCAACATTGCTAGCATTTGGTTATACTGAGTTTTTGTCTATTTTATTTCTATTTTTTATTTCATTGAATCTTGCTACCACCTTTTAGTGCAGGTCTGTAGTTCATGATTAATTCTTACAACCCTAAAATGTCTGGAAAAGTCTTTTTTATTGTGGTAAGAACATTTGATATGAGACCTACCCCCACCAAATTTTAAGTGCACAATGCAGTATTGTTACCTCGAGGCGCAATGCTTTATTGCGATCTCTAGAACTTATACTTGTTGAGAAGCAAGCCCCATTTCCCCTCCCTGCAGCTACTACCAACTACCAAGAGTTTGTTCTCTAGATCTTATGTAAATAGAGTCATGCAGTTTTTGTCTTTCTGTGACTGGCTTATTTTACTTACTATAATGTCCTCAAGTTTTATCCCTATTGTAACATATGGCAGGGCTTCCTTCATTTTAAGGCTGAATAGTATTCCATTATATGTATATATCACATATTATTATCATTCCATCCATTGATAGATGTTTAGTTCGCTTCCACATACTGCCTATTGTGGATACAGTATACCTCGAGATGTTGCAGTTTCAGTTCCAAACTATAGTAATAAAGTGAATATCACAATAAAGTGAGTTATAATCTTTTTGCTGGGGGAAGGTCTTGCCTTCCACTTAAAAATAAACCAAGATAGCCTGGCCTGTGTGGCTCAGTGGTTGAGTATCAACCCCTGAATCAGGAGGTCACAGTTTCATTCCCAGTCAGGCCACATGCCTCAGTTGAAGGTTCAGTCTTAAGTAGGAAGCCTGCAATCAATGATATCATTGATATTTCTATCTCTCTCTCCCTTTTCCTTTCTCTCTCTAAAATAAATAAAAAACATGATAAAAAACCACATATAAAAATCCAACATCTATGAAGTGCAATAAAGCAAAGCACAATAAAACAAGGCATGCCTATAATATTGTGATGAACATGTGAGTACAAACATCTCTGAACGATCCTGATTTCAATTCTTTTGGATATATACCCAGTAGTATTGCTGGATCATATGTTCTACTTTTTTATTTTTAATTTTTGAGGAATCTCCATACTCTTTTTCATAGGACTTCTATGATTTTAGATTCCCACCAACATTGTTTAAGGTCCTAATTTTTCTATATTCTCTTCAACTCTTGTTTTTTGATAATAGCCTCCTTATCAGAAGTGAGGTGATATCTCATTGTGATTAGTGATGTTGAAAATTTTTTTATTTATCTGTTGGCCATTTGTATGTCTTCTTTGGAGAAATCTCTATTTAGGTTCTTTGTCCATTTTTTAAATTCAATAGTTTTAAATTATTTTGTGTTTCTTTTTGCCTTTAAGTGGAAAGAATATACAGGATGGGAAGGGCAGATTTATAGTTGTTTGTAAAGAAAATAATAAGATAATAGCCTATCTAATAAAGAGGGAATATGCTAATTGACTGTCACACCCTCAAAGATAGTGGCACCCAGTACCTTCAATCCTGCTGGGGTGGTAGGTGCGCTGCAACATTGGGTCTGCCCCCAGGCAGGACCAGCTGCCCTACACGCCTGCCTCCGGAGTCCCCCAGTCCTCTCAGTTCCCCAGCCGCCTAGGGCTGGCCTGAGGTGCAGGCAAGTCTCAGATGACAACTCCCCAGCCACCCAGGGCCACCCCAGGCTCAGGTAACCAGGGCCGGCCGAGGTTTGCGCTGCTGGCAGTGGCAGCAGCAGAGGTGTGACGGGGCATCACATTCCCCTCATTGCCGGATCACCTCCTGCCCCTGAGGGCTCCCAGACTGTGAGAGGGGACAGACCAAGCTGAGGGACCTCCCCCTCCACTGCATGAATTTTCATGCACCGGGCCTCTAGTATAATAATATAGTAATAAATTATATGTTTCACATACTCTCAACCATAAATCTACTTTTTCCCTACACTGTGTCTATTTTGGAATTGACCCTCTATTACAGTGTTTCCCAAAGTGTGGTACGCAAACCCCCAGGGGTACGGGAAGAGTTTGGTGGGGGTATGCTTTGCACTGGAGTTTGGTGGGGATATGCACTGCACCATGCTTAGCTGAGCCTAATTCTATGTTTTCATGAGTCAAGTCAGTCTTGTGAGGCGTGAGATGGTCCGGTGTGCAAATAAATGTTATTTATAATATAACATTTATATTTTATTATGAATAATTTCATTTTTTGTTTATTATTATTTTGTGTATGTACCAAAAAATAAAAACATTTTGAATGTTATTAAAATATTCCTTTTTTTGATGAGGGGTACTTAGCATTACGAAAATTATAGAAGGGGTACACATATGTCAAAAGTTTGGGAAACACTGCTCTATTAGATATAAGATTTTCAAATTTTCCCCCATTCCATAGTATGTCTTTTCACTTTGTACATTCTTTCCTTTGCTGTGCAGAAGTTTCTTAGTTTGCTATAGGTACCACTTGACAATTTTTGCTTTTGTTGCTGGTGCTTTTAGGATCACATCCATGAAATGACTGCCTAGAAAAATGTCATGAAGATTTTCCTCTATGTTTTTTCTTAAATATGTATTTTAAATTAATTTTAAAAAGATGAAGGAAGAGGGAGTAAGGGATAGAAATATCAATGATGAGAGATAATAATTGATTGGCTGCCTCCTACAGGCCCCCTCCTGGATATCAAGCCTGAAACCAGGGCATATGCCCTGACCTGGAATTAAACTGTAATCTCCTAGCTCATAAGTTGTGTTTTCCAGCAGGTTTTCCCCTATGTTTAAAAATAAAGGTTTTATAGTTTCAAGTCTTATATTTAAGTCTTTAATCCATTTTTAGTTTATTTTTTGTGTATGATATAAAATAAAGGTTCAATTTAATTTTTTGCTTTGTGTACTTAGTTTTCCTAACACAATTTGTTGTAAAAAAATATTCTTCCCCATTATATATTCTTGGCACTTTTACTGAAAATTGTTTGACTATATATGCATAAGTTACAGTATTTTTGAAATCTTTACTATCTTCCATTGGTCTATATGTCTGTCTTTATGCCAGTACCATGCTGTTTTACTCACTGTAAATTAACTCTCATTCTTACCTTTTTTTTAAAAATTTTTTTTTTTTTACAGAGAGGAAGTGAGAGGGATAGAGCTAGAAATATCGATGAGAGAGAAACATGGACCAGCTGCCTCCTGCACATCCCCCACTGGGGATGTGCCCGCAACCAATGTGCATGCCCTTGACTGGAATTGAACCTGGGTCCTTTCAGTCTACAGACTGACACTCTATCCACTGAGCCAAACCGGTTTTGGCTCATTCTTACCTTTGTTTTACTATATACTAGGAGTATAACGTGGCCTTTCCCTTTGACACAGTTTAAAATTTTCTCTTTATTATAGTTTTAAAAAAAATATGATGTGCCTTGGTTTAGTTTTGTTATGTTTCTTTTGCTTTTATAAAACTTTAAAAAATATTTTTAGGTTTATGGTTTTCATACAATTTGGAAAAATTTAACCATTATTTCTTTAAGTTCTTTTAAAATTTTAAAAATTTATCCCTCTTTCTACTTGCCTTCAAGGACTACAATTATACACGTATTAGAGTGTTTAAAGCTTTTTCCATAATATAACTGCAAACTTTTTTTTAGTATTTATAAATCCTTATTTTATGCTTATTGTTTTCTGAGATTCAAGGGTCTTAAGTTCTGACTAATAAGAGAATCTAGTCTCTCTGGACCATAAAATCTGTTCAATCCCAAAGAAATTGTAACAATTTTTTTTTTATCCCCATGGACATACTGAAAATAAGGCAAAATCATTGCATTCTATCGAGTGCCTGTGTTCTACTTTTGTTCATGCTCCACATCCCACTCAGCTACTTCTGACAGCCAATCCTTCTTGTTATAACTTGATATTTTTCCCCATGAAATTGTCAATTTAAAAATATTGTCTTGGTCTTTAACAAGTAGTCACTGTGAAACCTAAATCTTAAAGTCTTTTCTGTTGAGTAATAAAATATATCTAAAAATTGATTTAGTTTTTGCTTTCAGTGAAATTTTTTCTCACCAATCTAAATACTTATATTTTCTCTACCTTTGACCCTCAAGCCAACAAGATTTTCTTTTGGAAGTCTTCAAATGATATTATTAATCTGATATGCCAATCACATGGAGTCTCTTTATATAAACCAATTGTCTTCCATAAATAAATGTGTGTTTTTAAAGTTTCTAGTTCAGGCTATATAAGAATACCATAACTGTGTGGCTAAAACAGCTAACATCTGTATCTCATTGTTCTGGAGGCTGGGATATTGGAGATCAAGGTGTTGGTACATTCAATGCCTGGTGAAGGCCCTCTTTTTGTTTGCAGATGGTCCCCTTCTTGCTCTTTCCTTACAAGGCAGAGAACAAGATTATCTCTCTCTTATCTCTTCTTACACAGCCACTAATCCTTCATTAAGGTTCTATATCATAACCTCATTTTGGGCCCAAAGCCCCATCTCCATGTTACCATCACAATGGGGAATAGTACTTCAACATATGTACTAGGAAGGGCACATATGTGTCCAGCCCATTGGATAAGACTTTTTTTTCATATAGAGTAAACCACCCATTCACAGGCTTCCTCTTATTACCTTGAATGAGCAAGGTGGCCATTATGTGATTGATGATTCATACTGCTAAGTGGCCGAGTATGTATTCTATGACTTTCTACAGTGCACTTTTATCCTCAACCATTTTAGATTAAATGGGATTGAAAACGTGTATAAGAATTGTTTTTAGAAAATACAGTTTTTAAAATGTAGAACTATAAATTGATTAAATTAACAAGCTTGCTAAACTGCAGAGTTCATTCATATTTGGTAAAATATAATAGTAGCTGTAAGAGTCAAAATATTTTCCCCCCTGTGGAATATGCATTATTATTGTAATAAAAATAACAAAGAATTAAAGTTCATGTGCCTGGGTTCCAATAGTACACATCATTTATGCCCACTCTTCAGTGGTTAGAGTTTGTTCACAATCTAACTTCAAGGGAGACTGGGAAATGTAAAGAAACATGTGGTTTCATGAGCAATAGCAATCCACTCCTCCTCAAAGTTTCAGTAAATGTCTCACTTCCTCCTGCAAACCTGATCCTAACCCCCAACTTTGCTCCTTGATATATTTGAAAATATTTAAGGCTTAATTCTTATGAAAGCATTTTACATCTTAATTTTGACATATATAGTATCAACAAGTTGCCCCTTAATTGTGTATACAAAGGTAAACTCTTAGAATTTCTATTTTCATACTATGAAAATCATACACACTTAATTTTAATTAATTTATTAGATAATTTATAAATATTCTGATGACTTTGTTTCTCAGATTCCCCACCCCTCAGGTATTTATTTATTTATTTATTATTGATTATAGTATCACATAATTGTCCTTATCCCCCCATTCCCATCCCAAACCCCTCTCTACATATGCCCCCACCCTCCTGTTGTCCATGGCCACTGGGTAGGCCCATGTGCAGGCACACAGTCCTTTGGTTGATCTCTTCCCCTTACCCCACCCTCCCCTACTTTCCCTCTGAGGTTTGAGAGTCTGATTGCTGCTTCACTTTCTCTGGGTCTATTTTTGTTTACCAGTCTATGTTGTTCATTATTTCCTCTAGATGTGTGAGGTCATGTGATCCAAGAAGTACCCTTGTAAGAACCTAAACTGAGACAAGCCTTAATGGTTATGCTGATCCACATTCTTAGCCTAATTTATTAAAAGGCCTTTGCCATTTCTGAAGGTGTTTATTTTTCACTGAGATTGTTATTGCCTTTTGATTGCTTCCAGAGAGTTTTGGAGTTAAATGCAGTTGGAGGTATATTCCATTCTTATTTTACCTAATTTTATCTTTTTGAGATAATTTAGTTTCCTGTCTTTGGTTTTAAAAGGTCTTCCTTATTTGAACTTTATGAAAACACTAGAGGCCTTGTGCACAAAATTCACGCACTGGGTGTGTGTGTCCCTCAGTCCAGTCTGCACCCTCTCCAATCTTGGACCCTTTGAGGGATGTCCAACTGCCCATTTAGGCCTGATCCTACCTAAACAGGAAGTTGGACATCTCTCTCACAATCCAGGACTCTGTCTCCCAACTACTCACCTGCCTGCCTTCCTGATTGCCCCTAACCACTTCTGCCTGCCAGTCTGATCACCCCCTAACCACTGTTCTGCCAGCCTGATTTATGCCTAATTGTTCCCCTGCTGGCCTGTTCCCACCTAACTGCCCTCCTCTGCATACCTGAATTCCCCCCAACTTCCCTTCCCTGCAGGCCTGGTCACCCCCAACTTCTTTCCTCTGCCAGCCTGGTCACCTCTAACTGCCCTCCCCTGCAGGCTTGATTGCCCCCAACTGCACTCTCTTGAAGTCCTGGTCCTTCCCAATTTTCCCCAACTGCTGTCCATCTTGTGGTGGTTATCTTATGTCCACATGGGGGCAGCCATCTTTGACCACATGGGGGTGGTCATCTTGTGTTGGAGTGATGATCAATTTGCATATTACTCTTTTATTAGATAGGGTTCTCTGGAACAATCTGAGTTAAAGAAAAAAAAAGATAGGAATTCAAGAACTTCTGGTGGATGATAGAGATCTAATAAACTTGAGAACAGAGGAATGTGTGTGTGTTTTGTTTGTTTGTTTGTTTTTACAGAAGCTAAAATGGCTGGCTTTATGAAAGGCTAAGAGACAAAGTGATAGCACTGTTGACACAGGAGTTCTTTAATAAGCCCACCGACAATTGTGAGCAGTTGACAACAGGACACTCATGGGAAATAAGGCTCATGTATAGTGGTGTCACTCAGAGCACAGTGTTGTTATTTGATTCAGTCTCATAGGCAGAGGAATTGACTATTCTTTTTATATGGACTATGTGTCTATTTAGTAACTCTACATGGTAAGAAAAACCTCTCCCTAATAATCTTCTCTCTCTGGAATTCCTTATATTTTATAGCCTAAATTGAATTTGACGATTAGACTAACAACATTACATTATGTCAATTAATGAATCAATGCCACTTCCCTATCACTCTAGAGAGCCCAGGATAGAAATGAACAATCCCTTTTAGCAGCTTCTACATTTTCCACCTAAGATGCTTGTTTGGCTGCCTCTACAATCTTAGGCACATGTCATAACAATGTTCTTTGTTCCGTTCAATTTCTATCCCATTCATCATCTATTTTGTCTCAGTCTTATTTCCCCCCCAAAAATGACATGGCTAAATATTTCATCAATTTCCATTGTCTATCCCCAAAATCTACTTGATCAAACTTGATTGGACACCTAATCTCCACCCAACCTTGAATAAATAGGACTCAGTGCAAAATTTATTTGATTAAAAATTATTGTCATTGTCACATAATCCATTAAGTGTAAGTATTTTCACTCTTAGGGTTGTTGTGGTGTTTTTTTTTTTTTTTTAATTCCCCAAATCAGTAGCTTCTCAGATTTTTATCATAGAAAATAAGACAGAATTATATTTAGTTACAAATTTTTGCTCCCATTGAAAAATATTTTAATTAAATGTATAATTATAAAATTTATACATCCACATGCTAATTTTTCAATCAATACAAAAATGATATGACTCTTATTTAAGTCCACAGAGGAAAATTAATTTTGATAGCTCCTATCAGAAAAATTTTATTGATACTATGTTCTTTACTCATAATACTTTTTATAAGATTCCATTCATATTGTTGTGCTCTTTATTACTTAACAATATGTCTTAAAGATTTTTCTATTTTACGGCATACCGATCTATTCATCTCTTTTAGGGCTATCTGGGGTTGCAGTGTGTGCTTATATTAATTTACTTACCTGGTCCAGATCAGATACAGATTCTCAGCCTTAGGATCCCAAAGCTGAGCTCTTTCCTTCTGCACCACAATGCCTAGAAAATCATTGCCCACTTACTATATTTGACAAATGAACTTACTGAGACCCAAATAGGATAGGTGACTAGGCCAAGGTTATCACAAAATTAGCAGGAATGTGGAGACTGATGCCACGTGTTTCTCTTTCTTCCTGACTGAATTCCAGTGTAGCACTCTTTCATAATATTGTTTTCTTTCAGAATTAGATGTACATGAATCTGTTAAATGGGTACCTTAAATGAGCAAGACATAAGAGTGTCCATTTGTGGTGCATTGAGTATAAATCACAAGAGTGTTGAGGGAAAGCCCATATACTGTCAGAAAATAAGAAGACCAAAGGATTATTGAAATGTTTCAGGGGATTTGGGGTGGGGAAAGCACTCATTGAAGTTTATAGTGTATTCCCTACAGAGAATTCTTTATGTTTTGTCAATTTTGTTTTAACTGCTCTGTTATCCCCTCCTTGATTTTATCAATTCCAAGAATATTTCCTGTACTTTTGAGATTAAATATACATATAAAAATGAGTATTTTTCAACAATAAAGATACATTTTTTTTTGGGGGGGGGAAATGAGAATAAGGACTGTTGTCATGTATCTAGTGTCTTGGCATTTGCATTGGAGGCCTTTTCAGGCAATTTAGTTAGCCATACTACTGGAAGTAGAAGTCCATTTAACCTTTTCTGGTAATTTTTACTCAAATATATATACAGAAAAGTGAAAAAATACTAAATGAAAATTTATGAATTTCAAAGTGAACATGAAATGTAACTAACACCAGATCAAGAGACAGAACACGGTCTGCATCTTAGAAACCTCACCATCCCTCATTTTAATCATCATCCCCAACCCTGGCAGCATACAACTATGCCGATATCTACCAACATGGGTATGTTTTCTCCCTGCTTCACAGAAATTAACTCAAGTAGAAGGTACACTGCTTGTCAAACTTCTCACATTCTGGATATTGTTTTTGAAATGCGTATTTATTATGTATACCTGTAGTTATTTATACTGCTGTATAGCATTCCATTGCATATAAATATGAGCATTTATCTTTTTTGATGGGCATTTGGTTAATACCTACATTGCAAATATTTGGTGAGTGTACGTATACATTTTTAAATATATATTATTGATTTTTTACAGAGAGGAAGAGAGAAAGATAGTCAGAAACATTGATGAGAGAGAAACATTGATCAGCTGCCTCCTGCACTGGGGACGTGCCCACAACCTAGGTACATGCCCTTGACCAGAATCGAACCTGGGACCCCTCAGTCCAAAGGCCAATGCTTTATCCACTGAGACAAACCAGTTTTGGCGAGTGTATGTATACATTTTAATGTATTTATCTATGAGTATAATTGCTATGCATTGATATGCATATTTTTACTCTATTATTGAGTTGTCTACATGTTAATGACTTTTAGAGTTCTTTATATTTTCTGGATATTTGTTCTTTGTCAAAAAAATATTGGAAATTTGTGGCTTGTCTTTTTAGTTTCTGCAGGAACCGAAACCTAACATTATCACTGGTAATAAAATGTAAAGGGAACTGGCCGACCTTGATGGCTCTGAAAGGTCAGAGCTACTAACTCATTGACTCTAGGTTGAGTCACTAGTGATAAAATGTAAAAAGAACTGTCTAAGGAAACCAAACATTGTCACTATTGTTAATATGCAAAAAGAGATGGCCAACCTCAATGGCTCTGAAAGGTCAGAGCAATTAACTCATTGTCTAGTTGAGGTAGTAGAGCTTGAGGCAACTTTAGTTTGTTAATAGTATGTAAATTCTTGTTAATTTTCTGCTGCTGGAACTTTTCTGCCTAAGCAATGTCTTTGTCTCAGAATCTCAATAAAAGGGAATGGCAAAAGGCTAGATGGGGCCGGGGTGAGTCTTCCCACTAGAGGCTTGACTCCCCGCCTGGCTTGCATTTTTCCCAAATTAACTCTTTTTCCAGTCTCTTCATTTTTAGTGTATGGCCTTCTCCAGAAACCGGACCCTGAGTGTGGGCCCTGAACCACGTTGGTCATGTCAAGGGTTCCCACAAGTTTCAATGTTATCCTTTGCTGAATAAGAGTTTCTAATTTTATAGTCTGATTTTTCAAAATCATTCTTTATATCTATAGTTAGTGCTTTTTTAATGCATCTGTAAGAAATATTAGCCTATCACAAAGTCATGAAGGAATTCTATATTTTTCTCCTAAAAGCATTATTTAACCTTCGCATTTAGATCAGCAATCAATCTGGAATTGAGTTTTCTATGGCCTGATTTACTTCAACACAGCCAGATGACATGTATCCATCATTGTTCTATGAAAGCTTCTGTGCTTTTGTGAAGATCATCAAATAACCCTAGGTCTGTTCATCTTAACTCTGCTCATTAATAATATTTAATGGATTCCCATGAACACCATGCATTTTAAACTCCTTAGCAAGGCTATGGGATCTTCACGATTGCACTTATATTAATTCTCTAGCATTGTAACCTGTCGCCCTATGTCTTTACACAATGGATTAGCCATGCCCCTTTCTATCTAGTGTATTAGTGTGCTAGCGTTTTAGCTCTTACTCTTCTCTACTAAGTAAAGCCCTATTTATTTCATGTTGCTTGGTCCAAAAATAAATAAACTACCCATTTCCAGCCCATGCTCCGCAAGGCAAATTTGCCAAATTTATCATTCCCTGAGCTGTTTTACTTATTCTGATATTTCCCAGATTCTATTTTTATTTTTAAAAAATATATTTTATTGATATTTCACAGAGAGGAAGGGAGAGAGATAGAGAGCTAGAAACATCAATGAGAGAGAAACATTGACCAGCTGCCTCTTGCACACCCCCTACCGGGGATGTGCCCGCAGCCAAGGTACATGCCCTTGACCGGAATTGAACCTGGGACCTTTCAGTCCCCAGACCAATGCTCTACCACTGAGCCAAACAGGTTTTGGCAGATTCTATTTTTATATCATCTCAATAAAATAAATATTATTAATATCCTCATTTTACAAATGAAGAAATTTAAAAAGTTAAATTGTCCAATAATTAATAAACCAACATTTAAATGGATGTAGAGTCTGGATGGATATGCTATCATTCTTTTCTAAGAGTTTATGAAAGCAGGTTTTCCAGCACTCATCATTATCTCAAGGGCACTGATATTTTTCTAAAATGTGGTGAAAAAAAGGAAAGAAATTAAAATCCATGTGAAAGAGTATTATGTGAAAAAGCTGCTTTAATGTCAAATTTGGGATATGAATAAACTACTTGAGCAATAAAAAATTAATTTTGACTTTTAAAAATAAATTTAGAAGTTTAATAATAATTATTTTCTGAGATTTTAAATAAATTGACTTAGTCTTCATTTGGGGTGTGGCAATTGCTTTAAAAAAATAAAGAAAATTTCCTAAAGAACTTTGTGCTTTATATTGGAGGACTTTTGGCCTCATAGATGTTTATAAACTGAAACAATGTAAGTCGATGTACCACCTGGCAAACTTTTTGGCCTAAGTATCAAATTTCTTAACATTTTCCAGTAAGTAAGAGTTCAGAAAATGCCTTCCAAGAAAATCAACAGAGTGTATCTTTCAGTTTATATTCCTGAAATAATTTACTAAGACTCTTTTTGTTCTTTTTTAATCTGACTGAATAGCTTCCTCGTTATAAAGCATGTTGATGAGGTTATTGGGATAAAGATAATCAAGTGGTTCACATACCTAAACTCTCTGGTCTATGACATTTTTAATTTCACACAGCTTTGCACTCACTTCTTCTGCCTGGGGATGGAGGTGGGAGTGAGTGAACAGAGCACAGCATGTTCTTTCTGGTTATGTTCTCCTCTCCTGATGTGTGGAGTGAACTGAGACGTTCAAGATACGGTGAACAGATTGGAGCTCAGTTCAGTTCATCCCACATCGACTGCCTGCTATGGGCCAGGCATTGATCAAATCCTTTGCATTCAGAAAAGTGATGAATGTCATGCCCTTCAGAAGAGAAAACCACAATACAAATAATTCAATAATACAAGGGTTATAAGAGACATATGCAGTGGTATTGAGATACACGTGACAGAATAATCAACTCTTCCTGGGTTTGGGAGCTGACCAGAGACCACAGCAATGTGACATTGAAATGACCTTTGAAGCACTGGGTACAGAGGTCAACATGAAGAGACTGGGACCAGGAGCAACCTTTATTATTCAGAGAGGATACAGATCGCATTTCCTGTCCTATTGAATTCACTCAGGTGATAGGCAATAAAGGTCCAATTCAAAGAGTTCTCAATGGAGAGATATGTGAAAAAACAAAAACAAAAACATGTTTGGAATTATTTGGGGATTATAAGCTATAAAATTTGGTGACTAGATAAGAGAAGCAGGATGACTCTAATTTTTTAGTTTGAAGTATTGGTCAAAGGTAGGTGCCATTAATTTAAGCCTTGCAAACTTTAGCCTAACTCTTGAATTGCTAACCAGCTTCCATGCAATACTATATTTAGTATTATTCTAATTACATTTTGAATGATGAAATAGCTAGCCCTTAAACTCCAGGAAGTATAGATACATATTTTCTCTATATAATAAAATATTCAAGAAGTTTGATGTTATAAATTATTTGTGTATCATTGGTTTGTCTTAAAATACATCTCTATACAGAGGTAATATCTTATGGATTTAGGTTGGTCTTACTGAAAATCTAACTTACACAGAAATCCTGCCACTAGAAAACACATTCTATCACAAAGATGCACAGAAATGTTGTTATAACCCATGCTCTAATTAACATCCTCAGAGATAAAGCCTGGTCTCAAGGACATGCAGATTGCCTCATAGTGACTCCTGATGATACAAGGCTGTAGGCATCTACACCCAATAACATTCAGTTACACAATTTTTCATCAAACTGTTAAATGCCATAAAACTCAGAAAGTTTTAATCTCTTTCCAAAGGAGACCAGACCTGTATTCTGAGTCAAATAACTAAAAAATGAGCCATTGCTTTGGAAGTAAAATAATTAAAATTTCCAATATATTTGATATGCTTTATAGTATATTAGCTGTATACTATAAAGCATATCAAATATAATGGAAATTAGACAAATTTAATTTAGCTTTTTGAAAGTGAAAACTAGACAAATAAGTATTGTAAAGAATCAAAAGATTAAAAAGACATGAACTTAAATAAAAGAAAGAATTTTTGTAACAAAATTGTTTTCAATTTCAAAAAGCAGACATTAATAAATTTAGGACAACTATCATGTGCTTTAGTAAAAAGAATCAATAACAATTCCTATCTATTTATAAGATTAATGTATTTATTATAAACCTTACTTGATAACTTTTATCTAATGTTCTCTTATAAAAATGATCAAATGTACAGAAAAACTGGAAAAAAAATTAATGAATTCTTATATGTCTACCATTTCTATTCTAATATTAACTTGCTTTATCACATAGGCATCATGGTATCAACTCCTATATCACCCATCAATCAATATTTTATTTTATTTTTTATGTATTTAAAAGTTAATCATGACTTTCTAGGCAAGCTGGACTATATTTACTGGTACCTGCACTAAAAGAAAAGCATGCAAAATGAATGAAAAAGCAGTTTTCATGACATTGGAGATCAGGCAATGAAGGGCAATATACATTGCCCATGTTTACTGCCTTGAGAACGTTCTAGACTATGTTTCAAGGAGAGAGAGCCCAGAAATTTCACAGATGCTCTGAGTAGGGGACACTGAGGTGAGCATCTGGGGAGTCAACCTGGGTGAAATTCCTTAAAGACAAAGATAACTGAAGTGCATTCAGGAAGAAGTAGGTACCCTGAGAGCTCTAGATCTGTAATAAATTGAATTTCTACATAAATATCCCATAGAAGGAAAGCTCTAGGCTCAGAAATCTTCACTGAATCCTACCATACATTTAAGAAAGAAATAACACCAATTGAAGAGGAGGGGGGACCTCCCAAATCAGTCAGTAGATCAACATAACCCAGGTATCAAAATGAGAAAAAGGTTACAAGAAAATAAATCTACAAGTCAATACCCCTCATAAATATAGACATAATGTAAACAATTCTGAATAATGTTTAGTGGTCAAATTTAATAATAAGTATACATAATACTAAAAAAGCACATCATGATCTATTGAGATATGAAACCAAATAACCTCTGAATTAATCAATGTAATTTATTATCATGAAAAAATAAAATGATCATCATAGCATATACTGTAATACATTTAAAAAATCAATTTCTGAACAAACTATTAAGAAATTAGGCATAGAAGGATCATCTTCAAAATGATAATCTTAAAAAAACCCTAAACCTCCAAAACTATGGCTAATATTTTCTTTGTTGATGAAAGACCAAATGCTTTCACCCCAAGATCAGCAGCAAATCAATGATGGTCTACTCCTGTTACTTCTATTCTACCTGAAATTGGATGTTCTAGCCAGTGAATAAAGCAAGAAAAACAAGGCTTCATATTTGAAAGAAAGAAGTAAAAGAGTCTTTATTTGCAGAAGACAATGCTCTGTGTAGGAAATCTCATTGACTTAAATAAGAAAGGTAATAAGTAGGTTTAGCAATGCCTCAGGCTGTGTTGATCAGTATGCAAAATTAATTATATTTCTATACTGGCCACAAGCAAGGAGAGGCAACACTTATGGAATATGTAGGAATAAATCTCCAAAGGATATGAGGCATTTATACACTGAAAATTGCAGAGAGGAGGGATTTTTGTGGATGTTTTGTTCTGTTTTGTTTAGTGGATGGTTAATAAATACAGGTTTAACTGTTTGAAGATTAAAGTAAATATAGAAAACTAGGGTATTCAAATGAATATTTCAGTATTAATACTTGAAGCTCCAATAGAGCCATTTGTATTGCTCTGATTTTCTGCTGTATCCCCAGAATCTAAATCATGCCTTCCATATCACCCACCAATATAGAATCACTGCGTGTATGGCTGTATGTATCCTGTGCTTGTGGAAGGGATATAGTGTTAGGAGTCATTAGGGTGCTCCTAATGAAGCAGATTGGATAGTCTGTGATGGAATGTTTATAAAGTGCTTATCTGAGAGGTTGGGAATCTGGCTTCTGGCCAAGCCCAGCTGCTAACCATGTACCCTGGGAAAGCCCTCGAACATCTTAGATCTGAGCTCCATACAGAGGTAGGAAATTAGAGAAAGACCTCAATTTTCTTAAACCATCAACTTTAATAGAAATGGGATTTTTCCCTGCCAGGTATCTCTGTTGGTTGGAGCACTGTCCTGTACACCAAAGGTTGTGGGTTTGATCCCCAGTTGGGGCATGTGTAGGACTCAACCAATAGAGTTTTCTCTCTCACATCAATGTTTTTTTCCTCTCCCTCTCCCTCTCTCTTTCTCTCTCTCTGAAGTCACTAAGAATATATCCTCGGGTGGGGATTTCTTAATTTTTAAATGGGATTTTTATTTTCAAGATAAAAGAATGTAATAATTTGGAGAACAACAAAGAAGAAAAGAATAGTTATGAATGGGAAATACTCAGACATCCAGTTCTACACTGTGCAATAGAAAACATGTGCATGGAGAGGCAGCACCAGCTATTTCTGGCTCTAGTTGTACAAGGTAGAGGTTTTGAAATCTTAAAGAAGCAAATAGACCAGAGGTTCTCAATCCTGACTGCATATTGGAATCACATGAGGAGTTTCAGAAGCTTCAGACACCAGGCGTCACACCCAGAGATTGCTGTTCTTGATGCCCAAATAATTCTAATGCACTGAAACGGAGAGATGGTGCCTACAGATTGCATCAGTGTGATTCAAGATTCTAGCCTGTTGAGGGGGAAAGTAACTGAGATTTCTGACATTGCTCTGACTTTTGAACCAGATACCAGTATGGGAGGATAAATATACTTCATTAAAACAAGAGATTGAATCAAGAAGGAAGAGGGTATAGACTCCAGAAATTAGGCAACTAAACAAGGAGGAAGACAAAGGGGATGCTGAGTATCAAAGCAGAAGTAAGTCCCAAGATCCTGGCTTTGCAGTAGAACATAGCAAGAGCATGAAGGTGTCAGAGAGATATCTTTAAGAAATTGAACTAATAAGGTAAAGGATATGATGGGCCATGCGTAACATTGCATTTAAAGACTTTAAGACTTCAGGAAGGTGTATGAAGAATTAGCAACAGATGCAGAAAATTATAAATGATGAAAAACCATTAAATCAAGTAAACAAAGCAATGCTGAGTTGATAATACCTGTATAGAATATATACATGTAAACAAAACATTTGAACACACCTGTGTCAGAAGGATGTTGTGAAAAGCAGAGAAAGTGAAAGTATAAAAGAACTGAATTATCATCTTTATAATTTAGAGATAATAGGTAATATACCTAACTGGAAGTACAAAAGATAGCAGTGTATGTATGTTATTCAGACCTGTGGAAATGTGTGAAAGTAAAACAAACAAACAAACAAACAAACAAACAAAAAACCACAAAAAACACCTAAAAAGTGGAAGATAGTTGCCTCTATAGAGGGATCTGTGGCTGGGTTCCTCAACCTTGGAGCTCTTAGACATTTGTTGTGAGAGTCTGTCCTGTGCATTTTAGGATGCTTAGCAGCATCTCTGCCTTCTATGCACTAGCTGCCACTATCAACTCCCTCTCCACAAAGATATTTGTGAAACCACAAATGTTTTTGAACATTGCCTAATGTGTCCTGGCTAGCAAAATCATCCTGGTTGAGAACCTTTGGAGAGGAGGAAAGAGAAGAATTCATAATTCCATCTAATGAAGAGGGAATATGCTAACTGACTGATATGCCCTCAAAGATGGCAATGCCTAGTCCCCTCAGTCCTGCTGGGGAGGCAGGTGTGCGGCAAGGCTGGGGCCTGACCCCAGGCAGGCCTGGCCACTCTGTCCACCTGCCTCTGGTCCCTCCTGTCCCTCAGTCCCTCAGCCTCACAACCACCCAGGGCTGGCCTGAAGTGCAGGCAAACCTCAGATGGTGGCTGCCTAACCACCCAGGGCTGCCTGAGGCTCAGGTAACCAGGGCCGGCTGAGGTTTGTGCTGCTGGCAGTGGCAACAGCAGAGGTGTGATGGGAACATCCCCTTCCCCTGATTGCTAGGTCGCATCCCAACCCTGAGGGATCCTGGACTGTGAGAGAGGATAGGCCAGGCTGAGGGACCCTCCCCCCCCTCCAGTGCATGAATTTTCATGTACTGGGTCTCTAGTTTGTTATGAACATTTATAATTTGACTTTTCAAACTATGAACTTGTATTACTTTGACACAATAAGTAATAACTTAAAATAAGAGGGTTTAATGAGATGATTTTAAATATCCTTTACAATTTTCAATGTGTAAAGTCATTTTCCCTGAGTATTCCTTTTTAGGTACATTTTTGTTGTTGTTGAAAACTGTATTTAGCAGCTAAAACTCTACTGAATGCTTTCTACAAGCACAGTTGGGTACAAAGTTCTGGATACACAGAATAGGTAAAATGCTATCCCTGATTTCCAATTACTTATAAATATATCTGTGTATCTGTGGACGAAAACAATGTAATTATGGAGGAATTTGCAGAAGGTTTTGGAGTAAAAGAAAATGCCCTTATTTCCCCACTTCCCACCCTCCCCCCACATTAGCGCTCTGTCAGCGAGCCACATTTGTTGAAGCTCCTGGACATTTGTTGTGAGAGTCTGTCCTATGCATGTCTGACACATGCACCCAGCAATGTAATTCCCAGCTGCCCTTGTCCCACATTCTCTCTCAGTTCTATGACTGTGACATCAGACTGCAACTTATATTTCACTGAGTGTGCAAATTAAGTGCTAGCGGTATTTCAAGGAGGAAGCCATGACTCAGCCATAGAAAAGGTGGGCAGCATTCTTACAGGAGAGCGCAGCCTCCCAAATGTGCACAAAACAGGGCTGTGCGTCTTACGTCCTTAGGTCCACGTCAGCAGACACTTCCCCCCTTACCAGCAAAGGTAAAGTAATAACCTCCCCTTCCCACGCTCAGTGCGAGCACCTGATGGGGTTATCCTCATTCTCATGTTGCCATCATGACTGTTGGTCTGTCTCTGACCCTCGGTATTTGTTTGGTATGAAATTCAACTTAAAAATGATCAGGCTTGAGAATGCTAACAAGGCTCTGTCTGGTAATAAATTTATTTCTTTTTTTTAAACATATTTTTATTGGTTTCAGAGAGAAAGGAAGAGGGAGAGAGAGATAGAAACAATCAAAGATGAGAATCATTGATTGGCTGCCTCCTGCACGCCCCCTACTGGGGATCAAGCTTGCAACCCGGGCACGTGCCCTTGAACAGAATCAGGCTGGCATTCTACCCACTGAGCCAAACCGGCTAGGGCTAAATTTATTTCTTAATGGAGCTTATTAGGATCATTGGCGTTTAACAAATGCTAAAAATGTTATAAACAGAGTTTTTTGTTTGTATTTTGGTGAATGGGAATTAAGAAGCTTGTAAAACCTAGGTCTAAATGTGGCTCTAAGTGGCAATTGGACAAAATCAGACAGTCTGGATAGACTTGGTCTAGCCCTCCTTTCCAGATGATTATTTGTTTTCCAGACGAAGAATAGTCTTCACCATAAATCCGTTTTGTTGCAGTGAGTGCCATTATTTGTTAGTACAGGTAGAGCAGAGGGCATCTTCGCATGGCATGAAGGAGGTTTTTATTTCTGTAACCCAAGAACAGACTGAAGTTTGCTAGTGAAACTGCCTTCGTAAATACCATCAATTCTCATGACAGATTATTTTCAATAATCCCAGGCAATTCTGCTGCACTGCCGTTATGTTTAGGTGATAGCAAATTAAAATGATAAAATGTCTTTATCTCTCACCTGCAGCTGTTTTAGCAACCCCACGAAATGAGTTTACACTGTCAGCTGTCCAGAAATATATACATGGAGGTGGCATTGTTCCTTAAGTATCCCACCAGTCACCGCGCTGCATGGGCAATCTAATGGTCCATTTCCAAAGAAATGTTTCAGGGTCTGTTTTTCAATTATTTGAGAAAGAGACACATCCATTGTTTTGCCTGGCGTCAGGGTCATCTCACCATATACACGGTGGTAAATTACTCTAACAGGAGCACTTGGTGTGTGGCGTTAGAGTGAAAAGAGAAACAGATTGGATGGAAATAAGGGTTCATTCATTCTTCCTCCTTTCTACTGTGTCTGCCCCGAGTACCACCGGGGGAGCTTATTAACCTTTCTCCCGTTGTAAATGCTTCTAGAGAGCAGAGCTGAATCGAACAAGCTGTGCAGTCAAACAACATTTCCCTCATTCCCCACTGAAGAGAAATGTTTCTTTCCTAGGCCACTTAATGGGGATGATTCAAGCATAAATTTGGACTTAGGTTTGTTTTCCTCTGGCAATTACATGTGTGGACTTTCTGTGGTGGTTGCTTAGAAAGCTCTCTCTCTCTCTTTTTTATTTTTTGATAGGTACCCTTGGGAGATCTTTTGTAATGAGCTTATGATTCCACTCCTTTCACAAACATTTCAATGAATTCTTACCCAGAAGCACCATGCTAGGCGCTGTGGTTTGACCAGGTAGCACAGAGTTCACTAGGAATCAAGTTCATAGATTCACCGACGGCCTAGCATGTCTCTGGTCATCTTGTACCTGAGCTCTCTTCCCACAAACACACTCCATGGTTTCCAGTGTTCACTTCTCTATATGTAAGTTTCTGGAGCATATGTAAGTGTGTCTTTGCAATGTCCATATCATTGTTGCCCATTCTGGTTCGGTCCCCATTACTTCTTACCACTCTTCTCTAAATAACTGAACTAAACACACAGTAAGATATCTGCTTATGAGATTTGGACCCAACTAGTTCAGATCTTGCTTTGCTTCCATTAAATATACCATTACATTCAAAGGAAAGAGCATGACAGTCTGCTGGGTACGTCACCTCCTTCTGTTTGGAAACAGTATGCCTCAGCATGTCAAGGCAGCCCTGTTTCTTGAGGGAGTAGATGCCAGGGAATAGATGTTCATGGTTATAATGAATGAACAATTGGGAACATCCTGGTCTCAGATCAGTTTTAAATCAGTCTCTTCATATGACTATTCCTTTGTTACTTGGACTGACGATGCTAAAGGGCATAGTACTTCTTTCTGTACCTCATACATATTGATCTGGGACAGATGAGCACAGACACCAAGGCCAGGGGACCTGCAGTCATAGTAACTGAGCTTCAACCCCTTACTTTCCACTCAGTCTAAGCCGGTTGTTTAATCTCATGTATTTATGGGAGAGTTAAAGTAAAATGAACAATTTAAAGCAGGTACCAAATTTCTTGATATATGTTAAGTATTTTCAAATTAAGAGAAATAGTAAATAACACAAATATCACTGTGATGAGGCTTTTAATTTGAAAAACAGTGTTTTCTGAGGATCCCTGGAACACTCCCAATCAACATTTTACCTTAGGAAAGATTCTGGTTCCAACCCATCTACACTACTCATGTCCTTCAGAGCAAGTCCTCACAATTTAACATGATGGTGACTTTTTTCTTTGAAACACTGGACATCAGTCTTACATGCTTTGAGACTCACCAATAAAAGTGACTAAAACAATTCTTTTAAAACTTGGAAAAATGTATTAACATTCAAGGTTTCAAAAATCACTATTAACCAAAGGCAAGTGCTTGGTTCTTAAAAATATCAGATACTTCTAGCATTGTAGATAAGGCAGTGTGTTTTTTGGTTAGTTTTGTTTTCTTTTTATGGAAAACAAAAATCTCATTATAATAATTTGATTTCAAGTATTATTCAATGACTTAGAGTATAAGTGCAGGTAGAAAGCTACAAGATTCCAGGAATGTTGACAGCCATTTAAAATATGATGTATCTGGGGACACGCTCAAAGAACAGAACTACTGCCTTTTGTGTTAATGTACAGCTTTTATATCTGATGGATATAACTATTCTCTGTGGATTTGTGCTGACAAGATGCTATTTCTTAGTTGCTGATAGTTATTTATAAACATACTTAGTGTTCTTAGGGTTGTATAAAATGGTGTTATCTATCCAATTTGAGTGCACATCATAGATCCTGACAACCTATTTTTTGAAAAGGAAGTCAATATGACTTTGCATCAAGTTGACTTGTCTACAGGCTTCCAAAGAAGATGATGCAAATGAAGTAATTCCTTGCCAGAAATGGAGTTCATGCCTTGGGTAAAGAAGATGTGGGCTTAGAGCCTCATCCCCAACCAACATGGAGGTGTTGACCCTATCTCCAAGCAAAGAGATCTCAGTTTGTGTCCGGGTTAGCCATATATAATGACCTGTTTGGCTGGTGGTGTCTTAATCTCTCTAACCTGTTAAGTTATTTGTACAGTGAGGAAACATAAGAATGCTGTGAAAATGAAATACAATAATAAACATAAAGCATTTGTCAAGTAGATGACTCATATACTTAGAAAATGTAAGCTCCTGTAAATATCAGTAATACCTCTACTATCATTATTGTTATTATCTTTATTATCATTCCGCTGCCTCTCATTTTTGTCTTTAACTTTTAAAAAAGTTATTATTTTTGGTGTCAAATGCCCACATATAAGAAGAGAAAAATCAGGTCATTTTTGTCTAACATAAATTTGCTTATCAAGAAGCTAAAAGAAAGGTTAATTAAATTATCACAACTGTATATCAAGACCATCACAGATAGTAGAATGTAAATTGTTCAGGCCTGAGGACTACCTTCTCATGAGGTATATTGGCACCCAATGTCTCCAACCCAGCATGTATTGTGGTGCACATTGCTGGGACAATAATCCACAATAGAGTGTTTGTAGGATTTCCATGCAAGGGAAAATTTTAGATCATGAAGAGTAGAAGCCTGCAGTACCAGCTCCCTTCCCTGCCTCTCCATCTGCATTTCTTCCAGAAAGTGACTCTTTGGGCAATATTAGGATTATTATGAGAGGTCTTCAAGAATGTAAAATATAAGTTGTCTTTAATTCCTTCTGTAGTCATTTATGCATCCTTTTGTTCATCTGTTAATTCATAAAATCATGTACTGGGTTTCTGTTAGGTGATAGGCATTTTGCTGGGTTTGAGGAAAATCATGATAAATAGTGCAAAGTTTGGTTTTGCCCCAATGAAGCTTTCAGACTGGTGAAAAGAGAAACATTGAATTCATAATAAAAATGTATTGGACAAAATGGGGGGAAAAAAGCAACAACATGCAGATGGTATAATAAATGCATGTCCAGAGGGGATATCTGGATTAAAAAGGGAGGTAGAAAAATTAATAAAAGGTATAATGTAAACAACAAAACTGTATAAGTTGGATAAGTGGAGTTAAGCGGGAGGAGTTGATGTCAGCATAATGTTCTGAGAAGAGAGGATAACAAGTTCAAATGCATGAGCAAATAAACACAAACAAACAGCACCCACCATTTTGCTAAATAATTAGTATAATCAAAGCTTTTAATATGGAGATTATAATTTAGTTTACTGAATGACACAAAGAGGGATATATATATATATATAATTGATTTTCCACAGAGAGGAAGGGAGAAGGATAGAGAGCCAGAAACGTCCATGAGAGAGAAACATTGACCAGCTGCCTTCTGCACACCCCCTACTGGAGATGTGCCCACAGCCAATGTACATGCCCTTGACCGGAATCGAACCTGGGACCCTTCAGTCCGCAGACTGACGCTATATCTACTGAGCCAAACTTGTTTTGGTGACACAAAGAGTTTTTAATGGTATTAATGCAAACAGATCATATGTTTTAATTTATTTTTAAAATATATTTTATTGATTTTTTACAGAGAGCAAGGGAGAGGGATAGAGAGTTAGAAACATGAACGAGAGAGAAACATCCATCAGCTGCCTCCTGGATACCTCCTACTAGGGATGTGCCTGCAACCAAGGTTTATGTTCTTGACTGGAATCTAGCCTGGGACCCTTGAGTCCACAGGCCTACGCTCTATCCACTCAGCCAAATTGGTTAGGGCAGATCATATGTTTTTAAAAGGCTTTGGGCTGTACATGGGTCTGAGTGGGGGAGAATTATAGAAGCTGTAACTGTTTGGAAGCTACTACTGGCATGTTAAGAAAAGACACTGTTGGTTAAAGGAGAGGCCTGGGCGTATAGAGATCATGAATGCAAGAGTTGTTTTTTTTTTTATTCACCTACTATATATCATTTTTATATCACCTAATATACTTCATTAACTGCTTGAGAACAAGCATGGTTTTTGCTTGAGAGAGAGGGAGAGAGGGAGATAGAGAGAAAAAGGGAGAGATAATTTTCTTGTGACTCTCTTAAGGTTAAAGTTGGGGAAGTAAAGTGTTATATCAAGTTGTTGAAAACATAATCATCCAAAATCAGTTAAATGAATGATGAATTCCTCTGATTATTAGTATATGATACTAATTATTATATTGTTGGAGCACTACAGTAATTTCTTTATATACATTATCTTATCTACCTGTCTTTACCACTCAATTATCAGGACTCTAGGTTCTATTTCACCCTATTTTACAAATGAAAAAAATTGAGACACCAAGTGGCTAAAGAGCTTGGTTAAGGTCATTTGGACAGACTGTAATGAAACTTGAATTTCATTTGCCTGACATCTGAGTCCATACTTTTAGGGAGTTAACAATGTCAAGTATCTCGATAAAGAAAATGTACAGGGAAAAAATTGCCATAAAGCAGGAATGGAATAGCAAAGAAGGAAGGAGCCCATTTTGGGTTTAAAATGTTTTAATTCCTCTTTTTAGGATAAAGACTGTATCCTTTTTAGGATAAATAGCCAGAAGTGAGAACTGAATTTAATAGTATCATTTCAACGAGGGATGAGAACTTTTAAAGCAAGTGCTTGAAACATTAAAGAAAATGTTGGAGACAGCATTTCCTTAATTGAGTAACATCCAATCCCCTCCCTTTGGAACACAATGAAACAACATGGACTTGTTGGAGGTCCTGGTTCATCATATTTCTGTGCTTTTCTGGCTCAGGGACTAGGCAACAGTGAGAAGTGAAAAAATTAAACAAGTTTACTCAGCGCATACATCAAAGTTGTCTTTTCTAACTATTGAAAACAGTGTGTGTTTTTGTGGTATTTTCCACAGTTATTACTGATTTAGTAACTGGATTAGCATTGCTAATTTATCAGCAACAATGCAGCCATCAATTGGCCCAGTAATTACATTGCTCTGCTGGGCTGGCGCTGAGACCTACAATCAAAATATCTTTTTATTTGCACAGCCCATGATATAGTAGTCATTTTACCAGATTTGTTCATTTTTTCTGGCATTTTTATTCACTGTATTCCACTGAGTGAGTGTTTCAGTAAATAACAATGTCATAGTTTACGTACATAATTCATTAGCACATAGGCATGGAGACATGTTTTTCAAATTAAATTTTTATATTTTCGTAATGTTGAATAATATTTAGTGCTGGTCTTTTGTTCCCCATTTCTTACCAATATCTGGTTGCATTAGGACCGAGATTCATTTGCTTACTTTAAAACCACAAGGCCAGTGTAGAATAGGAGGGAGCACCATTCCCACTGTAACTTACAGGACCAGGGGCTGATGGGACCACCACCCCTCAAACTTAGGTGCACAGTGAATCACTTGCGATGCCTGAGCCCCATCCAAGAGATTCCACTTCATTAGAGGTGTGGTCCAGCTTGGGAAGGGAGTGCTTAAGAAACCCCAGATTATTATTTTTTTATTATTAAATATATATTTTTTAATTAATTTTTTTACAGAGAGGAAGAGAGAGGGATAGAGAGTTAGAAACATCGACGAGAGAATCATTGGTCAGCTGCCTCTTGCACACCGCCTGCTGGGGATGTGCCCGCAACCAAGGTACATGCCCTTGACCAGAATCTGACCTTCCAGTCCGCAGGCCCACATTTTATCCACTGAGCCAAAACAGTTTCGGCAAGCCCAGATTATTTTAATATGCAGCAGAATTTGAGATCCACTGTCTAAGAACATAGTCCTTTTAAAACAGGACATGCAAGAACAAAGAACAACTTACTGCCCCCTTCTCACTCCTTTGCTTTCTTCCTGGAAGTGTTTAGTAGTTATCAAATATCTACTAAGTGTCAGGAAATGCACTAGCTGGTGGTCTTTGTTCACATGGTTATTACATCAGTTCTGGCCCCAGATTGGTCTGTGGCCTCAGCTGCTCACATATCCCTCAGCAATAATCTTCTCTGTTCTCAGTGAGCCAGGCTCTGCACTGCCACAGTGATTTCTCAGAGGTGGAGGTAACTACTTCCTCTGTGCAGTTACCTCCTACTTGCTCTGTGTAGTTACCTCCTACTACCTCTGTGCAGTTACCTCCTACTACCTCTGTGCAGTTACCTCCTACTACCTCTTTTGATCTCAGTTTAATCCCCACTACCTTGACTTGCATGACTCTGTCCAAACTCCTCTCAGCATACTGCACACCTCACTGCAGGTGCACACACGATAGATGAATTATGTTCTCATGTGTTTGATGTTTCTTTTTAAGCTAGGCATGAATCACCAGCAGGAGCCTTCCATGGGGCTCCTTCCTAAATGCTTAGCCCTGACCAGGCGGCTTGGTTGATTTAAGTATTGTCCCCTCTCTTACACCAAAAAGGTTGCAGGTTCACTCCCTGGTCAGTCGGGGCATGTGCAGAAAGAAACTGATCAATGTTTCTCTCTTACATTGATGTTTTGTTTTGTGTGTTTTTTCCTCTCTCCTTCCTTTTCTCTTAGTCTAAAAATAAACATATCCTCAGTTGAGAATACAAATAAATAAATTCTTGCTAAAATATGTATTGAATAAGGAAATAATTATACATGAGTTAAGAGGAGTTTATCCTGGTTAATTTTTGCTGTGTGAAAAACTACCCTAAAATTTAATTGCCTGAAACAGTAACCACTTCATGACCTCTTGTTCTGAGGGCTGGCTGGGCTCACCGGGGTGCCTACTCGATTCCACATGCTATGGATTGGGACTGCAGCCATCGGGGGCTCACATGGGCTGGATATTCAGGATGGTGTCCTCTCGTGTCTGTATCTTGGGAGAATAGGGCTGGAGGGCTCGCTGCAGTGAGGGGTTGGGACTGCTCAGCATCTCTCTCACGTGGTCTCAGCTCTTTTCCCTTCCCGCTTGGTCTCTCCAGAAGGTAGTGGTTTGACTTCTTAACAGAAGCCCAGGGCTTCCCAAAGGAGCATTTCCGGAGAGGAAGCCAAAGCTGCCAGATCTCTTACAGGCTATTTGGGAAACTGGTTCAGGGCCACTGTTGAATTATCCTGTAGTCAAAAAAGTCACACATCCATTCCCGAATGACTGAGTAAAACAAAAACAATAAACATATCTCCCTTCTCTATGGGAGATTCATCAAGTATCTGAGACTGTCTTTAATTCATCATAGAAGCTTAACCTCAAATTTAAAACACTTAATTTTTTTCCTTTTATTCTTTTGGGAGAGGGGCCAGTTTGAGTTTTCATTTTATTGTGGTAAAACAATGTGAAATCTACTCTCTTAAGAGATGAAGTATGTCATATGGTATTGTTAACTATAGGTACAATGGTGTACAATAATCTCTAAAACTTATTCATTATTTATAATTGAATTAAAACCATTAAAGTTTTACATTTTCCCCTCCCCCTCCTTCCTACTTTAGATGCCTCATGTAAGTGAAATCATGCAGTATTTGTCTCGCTGGCACTGGCTTATTTCACTTACCATAATGTCCTCAAGGTTCTTTCATGTTGTCACCTATTGTAGATCTACTTTCTTTTTAAGGGTGAAGACTATTCCATTGTATATACACACCACATTGTTTTAATCTACTCAATAATTGATGGACATTTATGTGATTGCCACATCTTGGTGCAACATAGGAGGGCAGATATCTCTCTCAGATCTTGATTTAACTTTGCGGGGAGTAAACATCTAGAAGTGATTGCCGATAACATGGCGGTTCTAGTTTTAGTTCTATTTTTGAGAAATCTCCACACTGTTTTCCATGGTGGCCTCACCGTTTGGCATTCCCATCAACTGTGTGCAAAGGTTCCCATTCCTCTACATTCTTACACTTGGAAAAATATATCAACATAGCGAAAGGCAACAAAATGGGAAAAAGTAATAAGAGGTTAATATCCAAAATATGTAAGAAACTCCTTTAACCCAGTAACAAAAAAAGTAAATAAAATAACTCAATTAAAACCAGGGGTAAAACTTGAATAGACATTCCTCCAGTGTGGCCAACTGGAACCTGAAAAGGTGCTCATCATGACCAAATCATCAGGGAAATGCAAACGAAAACCACCTCACACCTGTTAGGATAGCTGTTCTTAAAACCACAAAGTGTTGGTGAGGATGCGGAGACGTTGGAACTCCATTTACTTTAAAAGGGGTGAAAGTTTCCCCACCCCATGCCTGACTCAGAGGCCCGATGGAGCCAGCCTACTGGAAACATATCAGCTCTTCTTCAAGACCCCGCTACCACAATGTAGTGTAATAGGCCCTGGAGGTGCATTTTGATCAGCACCTAACAATTCCCATTGTTAATGGCAAGCCTGGTCTTTTGGGGGGCAGCTGGTTTGTAGCCCGTGTGCTATGTTTGGGGCATGGGGATTGCATGTGTGAGTGGATATGCTGCTCCCCGGACCTTGCTTCCCTTGCAGCATCACTCAGTCATTCTATTGTGAGGCCTTCTCCTTCCCTGGGCTTTGCTAGGATAGAGAGAATGGCTCTGCACTGAGATGGGGAGTGAACACAGCTGATACTGATCAAATAACTTCCTTACATACCCTTGGGTTCCTTGAGGACTAGGACTAGGTTTTCTGATGGTTGTTCTACCACAGTTCTCCTTTGCCTAGCTTAGTCTCTCCCTTTTTGGTTCTCTTTGTTTAACTTTTTATTTTGACATTATTTCAGAAATTTTCAAGTACCATGTATTTTTTATACTCCTTCATCAAGACTCTCTAAATGTTAAGATTTACTCCTTCTCTCTCTAGCTCTTTGTCTATGTCATCTATGTTATATAATTCATGTCATTTTATGTGTAACAGTTCATGTCTCCTCCTGTGGTGCAGTTAATTGTATATTTTCTAAAAGTGAGAACATTTCCTATTGAGTTACAGTATAATAGCTAAAAACAGAGAATTGCCACTATGCATATTCAGGGTTTTTCAATTGTCCCAATATTATCTTTTCCAGGGAAAGAAAATTCCAACCATGCATTGCATTCATATCTCTTACCTCTTGGTTTCCTTTATCCTGAAACACCCCCTCATTTTCCTCTTTTTAAAAAATATATATTTTATTGATTTTTTACAGAGAGGAAGAAGAAAGGGATAGAGAGTTAGAAACATCGATGAGAGAAAGACATCGAGCAGCTGCCTCCTGCACACCCCCTACTGGGGATGTGCCCACAACCAAGGTACATGCTCTTGACCAGAATTGAATCTGGGATCCCTTCAGTCAGCAGGCCGACACTCTATCCACTGAGACAAACTGGTTTTGGCCATTTTCCTCTTTAAGAGCATTGGCACATTTGAAGAGTACTGGGCTGATACTCTGTAGAATGACCGTCAATTTAGGTCCATCTGATGTTTCCTCATGATTAAATTCATGTATTTCGTTTTGACAAGAATGCCACAGGAGTCCTATTGTGTTCTTTGTTCATCATATCAGGAAGAATTAATGACAGTAGCTCTCATCAGTTAGGGTTTCTGCCAAGTTTTCACATTATGATGTCACTGTCTTCTTTTGTAATTAGTAAGTATATTGTAAAATTAATAACTGCTTTGAGGGCAGATAAATACCTTATTATTTATTTCACTTTCTAACATCTGTTGGTGGCTTTTGCCTGAGTCAATTTTTATTGTGATGGTTGCCAAAGGGTGATTCCTCTTTGTCTTCCACTTCAGTGTGTACTGGGATATGAGTCAGACATTGAGTGCTGGGTCTAAGTAGGGCATGTAGGATGGCTTTGTCAGAAAGGCAGGGATAAGGATAAGGAAGCCCAGGGACATTTTCCTGAGCCTGAGATGAGCCATTTATTGTCATGATTCTCTTATAATCAGGACTGACAGATCCCAAGCTAAATTTAACCTTTGCCCTATAATTTGATCTGGTGGTGGTTATATAGATAAATTTCAAGTTGTAGATATAAAATTTGGCATGTATATAATGGTATGGGGCTTAATAGCTTATCCTTTATTAAATTATACTCAATAATTTCAAAGAGCAACAGGGCAAAAAGATAAAACAACAACAAACCTCTAACTTAGTTGCTTAGTTAGATAGCATTATAAATGGCTTTATATATTGTACAAAACTTAAGAAAATATGTTCAACCATGAATCGTTCAATGCTATAAAAGGAGAATTTTGGCCTTGTGATAGCACTTAGTGGCCACCTAATAACATTAAGTATGTAGTGTGAAGGGAAACAACAGACTGTGGACTAGCAGTGTTGTGGACTGGCATCCCCTAAAGACCAGGCCCAACATGTGACTTTGACATAGGGATCCTCAGGCAGATGGACTGGGAGATACTTCTCTTCTGCTGAGTGGGTGGGCACTTTAAGGTCTCCATATTTTCTCCAATATTGCCATCAAGTCCCATCTAATCTCTAGTGCATAGTAGGTAGGGCTCCGAAATGCCATTGGTAGGATGGTCTTATACTACAGTCTCACAGGGCTGACCTAATCAAGGCTGGGATGTGATTTCCACAGCTTCACTCAGTAGCTCCCACGTTTGCTTGCACCAGCATGCTTCAATATTGCTTATGGTTCCTTTCCCCATCTTTGTAACTTGTCTCTTCATCAACTGATCTTTAAAAGCTCGAGTTGGTTAGCTTGCATGTTGTACTGGGACCCTAATGGATGCAATAACACAAGGTAGGGATGGAAGAAGAGATGTGAAGTTTCTAGTAAACAGCTGATGCATGATAGCCAATAGGAAATAAACTAGGGAAAGTGTTTATTTTGTCTCCATTCTGTGATGCCCTTGCTATAGGATCTGCAGTGAAATCTAACAATAGTTCCTAATTAGCCTTCTGGAGGCATGTGGATATACGTTTCTATTCTGTACAACAGCAGGTTATGTTAATTTTATTTATGCAAAATTATTTTCCAAATATTGCTGAAAGAGGACCTCAGGATTGGAAGTGCAGGAAACATTTTAATACTTTAAACATTTTTATCTGCCATGTGACTTTTAACTGTATAACCTTTCTCACTAGTAAGTTTATATTCAGTAAGATGCAAAGCTGATAAAATGCTTCTATAATATGTACCTGAGTGTTGCTGGAGAGGAATCTAAGCGGGAATAGGGCCCTTCAGGCATAATCTTGTGGGGATAAGTGATTAAGCACCAGAATGGATATCATAGTCAAAGTCTAGCCTCATTTATTTTACTGATGCTGCTGCATTTAGACAAAATGCCTCTTTATATCGTAGGCAATTAGGCAATGAATTAGAAGAAATAGTTATAAGGAAAACAATAGATTAGAGAGTCATTCCAGTGAAGCTGGGGAGTGAATGGGTATTTGAGTTAGTCTCAGATTCATTAGTCTTAGAGTTTATTACTCTAAAAGTCAGACTCACAGCCATGTAGATACATTTACTGTGCTTAAATAAATCAAGAAAGGTTTATTTTCCAAAATGCCAGATGTCCTGTATTTCTATGGTGACAATATAAATCTGAAGTTTATCTATGCTAAACATCTGTCAAATATACAGACTTGTTTAAGGGAATCACTGACAGTATAAAATTGAAATACTTTGAATAATGCATCAGTAAGCAAAAGGATTGCTCATTTTATTGGCAATGAAATGAATAAGCCAAACAATACTATTCAGTGTTATAAATATGCATATTATGGGTAAAATTTTCTAATAAAAACATATCTTATATATGGAATTTAAAAAGCAAAACAATGGCTAATAAAAGTAGGAAGTACTCTTTTTTCATTATTCTGGTTCGATTTCTTCTAATTTAGAAATTCACACATGTAAACATGGCAATCTGCTAATAATTTTTAATATATTGTTCCTTCACAGTAAAAACAAAACCAAAACCCATAGTCTTCAAGGAAAAAATGGATTAAAATCATATTTGTCCAGACAGAGAATTTAAGGCTCCAAGGGATTAATAAAAATTTCCCAAGGTTAAAACAAAACAAAGCATTGCAGACATTAGGTTGAAAATATAATTTAGCTTTGCAAAATGCATTTTTATGATTTTTCTATTGTAGATTTCTAGAAATTTGCTTTTGAGTTGTTGATGAAATACTTGCATAAAGTTGAAAATTGTAACCACATGGATTCTTTCATCACCATTTCTTCCTGGCTCTGAACATTTTTCTTCCTGAATGTCAGTGGCACCCTGGGGTAAAGACAGTAAATAAAGTGCTATCAGTTCAGTGGCTTAGAATAGTCATTTTCAAGCCCACACAACAACAAAAAATGTATAATGCCACAAATGTTCATTTCTTATTCTCAACACTTTTAAGATTTTCAAGGGCTTATTTTAGAAATTGGAAGATTTTAAAAGAGTGCATAACATATGGCAAAATGAAGTGCTAGCCTGTGATTACTTCTGTTTTTACAGTTCTAGGCTAATTTTCTGGCAGTTGCTTGTCTGAATTTTCTTCTCAGCAGTCAATGTATTCACTCAAGAAGAAATTTGAGTTCATTTTCTTGGTTTCTTTCTCTTTTTGTTTCATTATTTAATGTTTTTTACTCTGATTAAGAGATATCTTTGAAGTACAACATAGAAAGAGCAACCCTGATGGTGGCACTAGGATTCTGCAACAATCTAGCTGTCTTACTGGGGTCTCTCAGGTCAGAGAGTTACAAGCTCCAGAGGTGAGTGTCAGGAGGTGATGGTAGGAAATGAGGGAAGGGCATAATAGGATGTGTAAGGACCCTCCTACGTTTGTTTGTTTCTCAGTTATAAGGCAGCTTCTTGTCTATAGTGAGATAAATTATTTTGACTAGAGAAATGGTGGTAGGAGGTAAGGTAAGACTCAAACATAAAGCAATGTTAGAATATTGTGCATTTTATTGTACTTATGAATTGATTCATTTTTAAATGTCTGTATCAAATCAATTTAAAGGTTGCCCTAAATAGCGGATTTCATGAAATATAAGTGTATACATATTTTTTAGTTTTTTTTTAAAAATATGTTTTTATTGGCTGAGGCCGATTTGGCTCAGTGGATGGAGCGTCGACCTGTGGACTGAAATTCAGGTCCCAGGTTCAATTCCGGTCAAGGGCATGTTCACTGGTTGCGGGCACATCCCCCAGTGGGGGAAGTGCAGGAGGCAGCTGATTGATGATTCTCTCTCATCGATGTTTCTAACTCTCTACCCCTCTCTCTTCCTCTCTGTAAAAAATCAATAAAATATATTATTTAAAAAATATGTTTTTATTGATTTTGAGAGAAAGGGAGAAGGATAGAGAGGTAGAAGCATCGATGAGAGAGAAACATCCTTGATTGCCTGCCTCCTGGGGGACTGAGCCTGCAGTCTGAGCATGTGCTCCGACTGGAATCAAACCAGGAACCTTTTGGTTCATGGGTTGATGCTCAACCACTGAGCAACACTGGCATGGTCCTAACTATATTTTTATTTTTTATTTTTTTAAATATATTTTATTGATTTTTTACAGAGAGGAAGGAGAGAGGGATAGTTAGAAATATCGATGAGAGAGAGATACCGATCAGCTGCCTCTTGCACACCCCATACCGGGGTTATGCCTGCAACCAAGGTGCATGCCCTTAACCAGAATCGAACCTAACCTTTCAGTCTGCAGGCCGGTGCTCTATCCACTGAGCCAAACCGGTTTTGGCCTAACTATATTTTTAAAAGAAAAAGTTTAATTGGAAGCAATGTGGTTTTACATATTTGCCGATGTCTATCTCAGCCTCTACTCAGTGTGCTGCAACATGCTACTTCGGTTCATGAGAAAAATTCAGTCTCGCTCAGCTGCATAGTGAAAAACAGGAATATTTTTTAAACTTTCAGATAATTAAGACTATTATTCTTTGATACTATACCAAAACTTGATGATAATTTCATAAAGGTTAGTATACAATGAACTTTTAATCCTATGTTACATAAAAACCCATGGTTTTCCTTTGCCCTTTTAATAAGTCCTTTGCCTGTGAATGATTTTAGGAAAAAATCATAGGGTCACTAAATTATACAGTCTATTCAAATGTCGATAGATTTCATTATGTGATATAAAAAACACAAATATTAATGTCACCACTGATCTCATCAGAAAATTCTGTATTAGCATGTTGAGATTATGACAGATACAAATTTTCCAAAATCCTGATTTTTATTTGAAATCTTGAATTATAGTTTTGGCAACAAATACTTATCAAATGTTTTTCTTAAAGTGATAAACTCCTGTTGTTCGTGTTCAAGAAAATGTCAAATTCCCACATTTTAATAGCTGTTTTTTGCTGTCAGTCAATCTTTTAAGTAAAACTAGTATCCCACCTCTCAACTCAAACTATTGCACAAACACTCTTCCTCAACCATAATGTTTCAGAAAACAGAAGTTCTTATTTTATTTATATTTCTTATTTTGTCACACCACCATGGATTGTGCAATATCAGTGCCAATGTCAACAGAGCAAAACAGGTAAATAATTACTTGTATGGTTATGAAAATACTTCTGCCTTAGTGGAGTCTGTGAAAGAGCCTGGGGACCCACAGAGCTGGGCACGCCACACTCTGAGACCTGCTGTGTTAGACAATGTCCCAAGCCCTCCACAGGTGTGAGGATTGCCATCTTCACAGCAAACCCATAAAACGGAAACTGAGACTTTACATGTTTCTTTGTTTAACTTAATCATTCTGCTAACCTGGATACCCTAGAATTAGATATGAGTTTCAGTGAAAAAAAGCTGTGGTTAATTTTTTAAATAATTAGTACCGTATTTGCCGGCGTATAAGACGACTTTTTGGCCCTGAAAAATATGCCTCCAAGTGGGGGGTAGTCTTATACAGCGAGTATATAACAAACTCTGTATTTTTAGTGGAAATTTTAGTGGTTCGTCTTATACGCCGGCAAATACGTATTTTTCAGGGCCAAAAAATCGTCTTATACGCCGGCAAATACGGTAGTTGACATACAAATAAGCATGTTGTTAAAAAAACAAATGTCTGTGAAAATTAATATACTGATTTTGAAAACATATAAATGTCCATGCAAGACTGTGAATTTCTGCTTCTGTCTGTGATGAACTAAGAGGAACAGTATCTACCATCCTTCTCTAAACAATAAAAAAAAATAGAGCAAAATGTATAAAACAATGATTTTCCAGTATTGAGCATGCTGGATGTGATCGCTGAGAGGGAAAGCTAACAAGTGCCCATGTTTTCTTTGTAAAATAATACTATGAACACGTTTTTGAGTAATGTGAAATTATTTCAAATTCATATACATTTGAATGCATTTTCTAGCATACTTCTAATGTGTCTTATATATTACCTAGAGGCCCGATGCATGAAATGCATGCACTCCATGGAGGGGGGTGGTCCCTCATCCTGGCTTGCACCTTCTTGCAGCCCAGGAACCCTTGGAGGATGTCCAACTGCCACGGAGGTGGGAGAAACTTCAGCCACCACCATTGAGCTCCCCAGCCATGAGCATGGCTTCTGGCTGAGCAGAGCTCTCCCTGTGGAAGTGAGTGCACTGACCCCCAGGGGGGCAGCACCTGCATTGAGTGCCTGTGCCTGGGGGTCAGTGCACATCATAGTGACCAGTCATTCTGCTGTTCAGTCAATTTGCATATTAGCCTTTTATTATATAGGACCAGAGGCCCGGTGCACATTTGTACATGGGGGGGGGGGGGTGTTTTCCTAAGCCCAGCCTGCAACCCTTCCAATCTGGGACCCCTCGAATGATGTATAATTTAGTGACCATCGGATCACTAAATTATACAGTCTGTTCAAATGTTGATAGATTTCATTAGATGATATAAAACAAACACACTTATTAATGTCACCACTGATCTCATCAGAAAATTCTGTATTAGCATGTTGAGATTATGACAGATACAAAATTTTCCCAAATCCTGATTTTTATTTGAAATCTTGAATTATAGCTTTGCAACAAATACTTGTCAAATGTTTTTCTTGAAGTGATAAACTCCTGTTGTTCATGTTCAAGAAAATGTCAAATTCCCACATTTTAATAACTGTTTCTGTCTGTCAGTCAATTTTTTAAGTAAAACTAGTATCCCACCTCTCAACCCAAACTATTACACAAACACTCTTTCTCAACCATAATATTTCAGAATGCAGAAGTTCTTATTTTATTTATATTTCTTATTTTGTCACCATGGGTTGTGCAACATCAATGCCAGTGTCAACAGAGCAAAACAGGTAAATAATTACTAGTATGATTATGAAAATACTTCTGCCTTAGTAGAGTATGTAATGAGTGATGAGTAGAGCTCTGGTCACCCTTAACTGCCCTCCCCTACGGGCCTGAATCTCCCTTAACTTTCCTCCCCTGCAGGCCTGGATCCCCCTAACTGCCCTCTCTTGCAGACTTGTTCATCCCCAACTTACCTCCCTTGCAGGCTTGGTCCTGTGGTCAATTTGCATATTATTCTTTTATTAGATAGGACATTTGAATGCATTAGCATACTTATAATGTATTATATATTACCTAGAGACCTGGTGCATGAAATGCATGCACCCGGGGGGGGGGCCCTCATCCCAGCCTTTGCCCTCTTGCAGTTCAGGAGCCCTTGGGGGATGTCCAACTGCCAAGGAGGTGGTAGAAGCTCCTGCCACCACCACTGTGCTCACCAGCTGAGAGTCTGGCTTCTGGCTGAGTTCCCCCTGTGGAAGTGCACTGACCCTCAAGGGGCAGCACCTGCATTGACCAGCCCCTTGGTGGACAGTGCATGTCATAGTGACCAGTCATTCTGCTGTTCAGTCAATATGCATATTAGCCTTTTATTATACAAGGATAGGGGAAAAAAAACTTGGGATTAAAATTATGTTTGCTCATTCTCACAAATCAATTGTAATTTTTTGTATACAATAATAATAGAGGAAAATATCATTTTTTTAAAGATGACTTTGGGGAAAATACAACCTTAATAATTTCACAATTTTTTGATAAGTTGAGTTTTTGACAAAGTGTCATGTTCATATTTCTTTCAAGGTAGTGAAAATTAGGATTCATGCCAGAGAAAAATATAAACTATGAAGCCAAAAAATGATAATGAAATGTGTCCTGCAGTGACAACAACATCCTATGTCAATAAAAATGTATTACGACTAGTATGGCTCAGTGATGGAGCATGGACATATAAACCAGGAGGCCACTACACGTGCTAGGTCAGAGCACATGTCCTGGTTGCAGGCTCAGCCCCCAGTAGGGGGTGTGCAAGAGACAGCCAACTAATGATTCTCTCTCAGCATTGATTTTGCTATCTTTCTCCCTCTCTCTTCCTCTCTGAAATTAATAAAAATATTTTAAATGCATTACATTCAAGTAGATATCCAGTTTGACAGATCACAATATAGTAATTTAGACAAATCTCTCTCTCTCTCTCTCTCTCTCTCTCTCTCTCTCTCACACACACACACACACACACACACACACACACACACACACAGAGAGATTTGCCTCTTAGTAAATAATTAAATTTGAGGTTACTTAAATCAGTATTTTCCATGACCTAAATGTTTCCTAAATCTATTGTATATAAAGAAAATTGTGAACAATTTATATTGAGGCAAGAAAAACTCAAATCATTCTTTTTTTTCAAATGTAGCTAAGAGTCAAGGTTAATCAAAGCATTTGAAATGATTTAAAGTATCTCTTCTAAAAGGTCAGCTAAATAAAAGAAATGAACCATCCTTTTTCATTTCTTTACCTTCAACTGCATTAAAAATATTCAGCTCAAAACAAGGTCGATTCTTTGTCATTTTGGTTATATAAGAAAGCTCTTTTGCAAAAATAGCAGACCACTAAATTATTTTACCTGCTAGTCTTCAATGTATATTAAATGTCAAGCAACTAATTTTATTAAAATAATTTGACCTGGTTTTAATGCATTGCTTCTCTGTATAGTTCCAACTTTTGGAGAAATTTGAATGTTAATTCTTTTCTACTTTCCTTGGATTTTTTGATAACTTCAAGCTACTTCTTTGCAAGATTTTTTTGACAAGAAAATCTCAATACAAGCTCTATTTCATTTACTATTTTTAAGCATACATTTATTATGCATTTTCCATGTGCCAGCACTATGCTTAGCCTATGATGCTATCCCAGCGAGTAATACAGAACTGTTTTTCTATTCTACACCCATGACTATCCTTTTTTAGTAAGAAAAACTAATACTAAAACATCTCTTGCTATGGCCATGGATGTTATAAAGAAGAGGGTCAGGGTTTTGTTGGAGAATTTTCCATGAGGACTGACTTACTTTTGTTGTATGAAGACAACGCTTAGAGTCAGAGACCTGATGATAGGATAAGCAAGGGGATAAGAAATCTGTATTAAGTTTTTGGAGGTGAGATCAAGTATATTTCTAAACAAATGAAATTTGAGGTAGCAGAGACCAGAGACCTGAGAATCAGGCATTGACACTGTGTTAAGAGCAATTTTAACAAGCTTGGATTTTTATCAAGTCTGTTGAAATTTACTGAAGGATATGAAGCATGAGAACAACGTACTTAGAAGATAGTTTCGGACATGCTACTTTGGGATAATGTGAAGGAGAATCTTGCTGTGTTGATTATGTGGATGTAGGGGAAGAGAAACAGGAGGCCCTCCAGCCCTCTGAGGGACAGAACATGAGGGCCTAGGCTCACCTGATAACACTGTATGTAGCAAAGTCTGTGCTCCCAGCAAACAACTTCTCACACAAAGCCCACAAAATGGGATTGACCTGCAGAGTCCCTTTATAAGCCTTTCACATTACCAAAGAGGATCTAACCAGAGAACTCTCTGCACACTTGATCAATATTAAAAAAAAACAAAAAAACCTCCAATTCTTTTTGCTATTCTTTTAATTAAAACATTGTCTCCTGGAAACTTTTTTTTGGACATTTTCCTCTGTTTATCTTATTGAAAAGTACTTTAAGTTGGTTGGAGAAGCTTAGTAGTACCAAATAAAATTTGGTGTGTGAGCAGTAGTTTTATCCTATGTTGTCCGCATTTGACGTGTAGTACTGCACCTCTGACTAATGAATACTCTGTTTTAGTAGGATCAGTAGATAGACCCAGATAGATGCACAGATATATGTGAGTCTATATATTCAGTAGTTGTAGGTAAAGGATTAATTTTAGTAACTGAGTAAAGAAGTCAAGTTATTATTTATAGGGACATTGTTTTGCAAATTAGTCATTTACATTATCAGAGAGTATTACAGGGAGCAAGGTCTTTTGAAACCATTAACCTCATTAGATAATGGAATATATATTTCATCTCTTCATGCTTTTTAAATTAGTATTCTTCCTTAACATAAAAAGTAAAGATTGGAAGATAACTAACCAAATTAATAATACTTTTTTGGGGGGTATTGGGTACTAATTATAGGACAAATTATAATTTTAAATACTTGTCATGGGGAAAGCTTAGAATCACTGGAGAAGAACGTAGCAGGAAATGGATTTTTACTAATTTTCTTGGCATCTCAGAGATCTAACAGATATAATAACAAAACGGATATATGATATATACTTTGCAAAGGCAAAAAATTGATCAAAATGAACTTTTATTGTTGCAAAATACTTTTTCATCTGTTAACTGCCTCTGGTCATGAACACACCATTGCTACTGCTTATATGGACGACAGGATAATATCAAATTCGTGAAACCATTCAAACACAGTCAAGGGTAATGAAAAATAAAGCAAATGGTCAAATCATCATGGGCAAGATGACATTTGGAAAAGAACGTTACTGGACTCTAAATATGTGGACACTGGCTCCTGAGGGAACCAAGTAGTGCTTGTCTTGTGTCACACACATGCTCACCATTAAAAGGCCTTGAGATCAGGCACCAAGGATGTAAGTAAACTAATAAAAGGAAGATGGGTCCCAGCCATGGCCCTAAGCACACTGGCACTCAAAAAGGTTAAATCCAAGTAGCTAAGTGTGAAGCTGATACACTATTTTCATCTTCAATCATATCTAAAGTAAATGCATTGTTACTCTAATTTTAATAATATAATTGCTTACTGTATTCTAATTCTAAAATATATGTTCAATAATTTTACTTTGTAAATGTATATATATATATATATATATATATATATGGTATACACACAAATATATATTTTTTTCAAAGAGGGGAATTTTATAAATAATATTTCTTATGTGCAATAATGCTTTACAACTGATTTATAAGAATCAGTGAAAAAAGGAGAAGGATAGTAAGCTGGGGACAAAATCCACAGTGAGGTAGCTCTGGAACAGACAACTGAAATAATTTAGTTCATCATCTTATTTTTCAAATAGGATGCAAATGTATCATTCCTCAATGAGAATTATGATCGAGTCCTAATAAATCCATTTATTTAATGTCTTCCCATCCATTATTGTGTGTCTTTTGCAATCATTACTGATCCTGACACTTAAGCCACTGAGAGAAGTCTTTGGAAATATAATAGGTCACATTTACTCCAATGAAAACAATATCCATTGGCTTATGAAGCTAATACAAAAGTGCAGCTCCTATGGTTGAACAGTGGTGCCATTGCACGAGGTCCTTTAGAATAGCTCAGGAAATACATTTCACAGCTTGCTGCAGGGAAGAAAGGAGGGACCACTGTTCCACTGAATCCCATCCACCGTTGGTCACAGTTGGCTCTGCGGGGCCTTCATTGCCCTGCACATATGCGATGAGCATGCAGGAAGGCCCAGGTGCTGGCTCTGAAGGCCCTGGGCTGCCCACCAGAGAAGCCTCAGGGCAGGAACCAGCAGGCACAGGTTAACATGAGCCAAGGCACTGGTAGGTTGCACCTGTAGGAAACTGGACAGTCTCTGGAGCACTTCTCCCTGGAGCACTGGTTCGAATAGGAGGTGAGACTGAGGAGCTTGCAGGGTGAAAGGAGTGGCCGATGGAGAGGTCCTCATGCCCATCGTACAGACGACGACCCAAAAGTTGAGGAAGCGTTTTGCCCAAAGCCACGTGCTGGAAAGTAGCAGAGAGAGCCTGATTTCCCTATGAGACTAGAACCGGCGCTAAAGACCATGGGGTACTGCTTTCTCAGGCATAGATTCTCATCAAAGAGCACTTCCACGATATGTACACAGCGGGGCTTCTCCAGGCCCATGGAGCTGTACCACTTTCTGTATGTTGCTTATAAATCACAGCTAAGATGAGGCAGCAGGGCTCTGTGACTTCCTGCAGAGCCACTGCTTCGAGGAGGAGGCAAAGCTCTTCAAGAAGATGGGAGCCCCCTGACTCACGTCCACAGGCTGGCCGGCGTCTGGGGGGCTGGGCCAGGATGTTTCCACGTGCTTGCCCTCCAGCAGGCTGGGAATCTCCGGAGCCCTGCGGCCTTGCAGGCCCAGGTGCGTGCCCTGGTGTCAGGACTTCTGCCTGAGCCGTGCCCTGAAGCCACAGGAAGCTTTTCAACCACTCTTACTAGTAAGCCTTCTCCCAAGTAGTGGACCAAATAGAAATTGATAGATCTTCCCTTCATCCAACTGATGGACACAGGTAAACTACACCTGCAGGCGGACATTCCTGAGCATTGCACCACCAATCAGCACCTGCCAAATACCCTAAGCCTCAGATTTCTAAGTCCCTACGTCCCTAATCATAGGCCTTACATGATTAAACCACCAATCAGTGAGTGCTGAGTGCCCTAAGCACCGTCCCCTCTTTTTTCTCCTAGTAAAGGTGCTTGTACCCTGGCCCTCATCTACTCAGCTCTCTCTCTCTCTCTCTCTCTCTCTCTCTCTCTCTCTCTCTCTCTCTCTCTGGAAGCAGCCAGCAGTGGTACTCTTCTCCTCAATAAAGCCTGTGTCCTGGCATCCCGGTCTCTGGCCCCCTTCTCTATTTCATCTTTCAGAAATAAATCTTTATTCAGGGGGAAAACTAACACAAGATAAGGGTGCAGGGTCATGGTCAATGCAAAACAACTTGGGACAGCTTCCACAAAGGCTGGCTTTATAAAGACACGTGCTTGGGTGGAGAGCCTGTTCTTGGCAGAAGTCTCACAAGGAGCCTTCACAAGAAGCCGAGGTGTGAGTGCGTTCTATCTGTTCCAGGTGCGGAAGAAAAGAGCTGTGCAGGAGTCAGGCAGAGATTTCCCCAGTGAGCCAATCCAGCCAGAACCAGGGCTGCACCATTTCCCCAGGAGGCCTGACCAAGGGCACATGGTCCCCTCAGATGCCAGAGAGACATGGGGGGGCGCCTCCAGAGGAAAGGGGGGCTCCCCTTGCCTTGTGGAGGGGTCAGGTTCCCACGGCCTCCAAAGCTACTGGGTGCTGGGCAGCTGACTGAAGCCCTGCCGCCTGGCTTCCCAGCCCTCAGCCTGGGATCCCTCCGCTGAAGTGGCTGCTCTTCCCTTCTGAGCCTGAAAATGACTCTCAGGACTTTCAGCATACATCGCTGTTCTTTAAAATATGTTAATGCTAAAATGTCTGCTTCCCCACATCCAATAGCCCAAGTTATTAACGCACAGAAACAGAATGGAAGAGGATTGCTGGGCGACAATGCAGGCAGAGTCCCGGGGCCGCTCCCACACGCGCCTGGGCGCCGGGGACGTGATCCTTTATCTCCTCTGTTCTGCAAAACCGACTCCGTCCCCACGGCCTCCAGACAAAGGAACGGCCATCCGTTTGACACGAATATGCCTTTATCACCAGAGCATTACCGGAATCTTAATTACAATCCACAGTGTCCAAAATACCACCTTTTACTTTCTCGACCCTGGATTTTGAAAACCTCAGGGCTATAATTAAAATTCAAAAGAAGTATTCCCAAAATATAAAGGCCTTCACAGTACAGGCAATACTTTTTCATGTCTCCCATTCATCTTCCCTCATTTTCTCTGCACTAATTGACGTTATCAATACAGTTTCAATTATGTTAAATACAAGCAATCAATGGTAGCTGAGGAGGTGGTTGTCAAAGCAATACTTTATAACAAGAATGACTATATATGATTTTTATTTTATTCAAATATGTGAAGTAGAGAAATATGTGTATGCTTAGTGGATTACTCTTCTCCCCTCTCAGCCCTGGACCCCATACTGATGAGGACAGGAGGCGCACTCCTCTGTCCTGCCCTGTTTGGATGTAATTGAAGACAATGAGTGTGTGTGTGTGTGTGTGTGTGTGTGTGTGTGTGTGTGTGTGTAGGGAAGTTTGTATTTAGGAAATTGTTACTGATAAAGCATCAGCAGTTGGTTTTCAAGTGTTCCTTCCTATTTCTAGAGTAAAAATACCTATGTTATTATTTCCAGGCTGTCCTCTCTCCTTATCCCGTTTCTCCTTAGAAATTAGCACAAAGATGGCAATATGTTTCCTTTTCCTCATTCTTAGTCTTTGACCATTCTCTCTTTCCCAAATAATGAGTTGGAAATTCTATCCTAATTATAGTTTGGCAAATATGTGTCCATTCACTCATTCTTTCTTTTGTATGTAGATTCATTCATTAATATATGTAATTAGTTCATTCATAAACTTTGCTAATATTTATTGCTTATCTTATATCACACAGGCACTATAATGAGGAGAGAAAAAACTCTCGAAAATAAAAATAATGCTCTGCCCTTTAAGCCCTGCCAGTAAGGTATAATATAGATGGCCCCATTCTCTAAATGTTTGCAGAATCAGATTAGAGAGGAGCTCTGAGGAGCACAGGGAGGCCCAGGGGAGCCGGGAGGCATTGGTTAGCGGATTCCATGAAAGGCCAAGGTAACGCTCTGGGAAAACTTTCAAAATATATCATCAGACTGACTGTCATGGAATTGATTTAAAGCTAAGGTTGAGCTTTAAAAATCAGGATCATATCATTAGAGTTAGAATTTTAACATGTTTAGGATAATAAATCCTGTCTCTGTTAGACTCCCATTCCTGCCTGCGGGTAACCTCTAAGTCCTTAAGGAACTGATGCCCTGCATTGACTGTTTCAGTCTATGTCGACCTCCATTTCTCTCTAATTCAACCTGTGACCCAGTGGTTTCCTTAATGCAATCAAAGCGATTCTCCAGGAACCCTACTCACCCTGTAAAAGAGCAAGTACAGAACCCCTTGTGCATTGGGGGGCTTTGACTCTGGTGTTCAAGGGTTTTCCTTTATAACTTCACTAAAAGCAAACTGACAGGACACTTATTTCTCTAATCAAAATTTGAGGGAAAAATCAGCTGATTTTTTTTATTTATGTAAAAAATGACATTTTGATATGGCTTATTAGTTTGTATGTGAATAGAGTAACTTAAATCATGCTAAAAACTTTGTCATGATTCTAACTTATTGAACTCAAAAAACAAAGGAAAGACTAAACTAGCATGTTGACTTTTTATATTTTAATTAAATTGTCAAAATTATATAAGCTTCAAGCTTAAAATCCTGTGATATATTCTCTGTATATTGAATTGTATGCCCACTACCCAAAGTCACCATAAATTTGACCTGCATTCATGGCTGGTGGGAATGTAAACTGGACATTTTTGACTTTTAACTTGAAGTTACTCTTGGGAAAGGAACTCATTTTAATTTTTATACTTTTTTATTGATTTTAGAGAGGAAGGAAGAGGGAGAGAGAGATAAAAACCTCAATGATGAGAGAGAATCATTGACAGTTTGCCTTCTGCATGTCCTCTACTGAGGATTGAGCTCACAACCCAGGCATGTGCCTTGATAGGGAATTAAACCATGACCTCCTAGTTCATGGGTCAATGCTTCAACCACTGAGCTACATTGGCTGGGCTTTTAAAAAAATTCTTAAACCCATCCTGGAGGATGTTTTTTCCATTGATTTTTTTTTTTTTTAGACAGATAGAGTGGAAGGGAAGGAGGAGTAGGGGGAGAAAGAGGGAGAGAAAAGGAGAGAATAACTATGTGAGAGAGACACATTGATTAGTTGCCTCCCATGAACCCAGACCAGGAATCCAATCCAAGACCCTAAGGTGTATGGCCAACATTCTAACCACTGAGAACACTAGCCAGGGTAGGAACTCATTTTAATGTATATTTTTCAAAGTATCTGGCATAATAATAATAGTCTGAATATTCTATGTCATAGCATTTGGACCATCTTATAATTATATTCGGTTATCAATGATGAAACAGAGACAGTAAGATATTAAATTATATGCCCAGTGTAACAAGATAAAGAATGGACACTGTGGCCTGAGTAACACAAATTATTGAAAATACACACTGCCTTTCTATTCTTACAACTGCTGTTATTTTTTTGCAATAGACAAAACTAAATAGAAAGTGGGCTAACCCAACAAAAATCAATTGATTGCAAATATATTCAATTGGATATATTTGTATTTGTTTTGTTTAATTTCATTGAGTTAAAATTTTCAGTTCTGACTATATCTAATAAATCTAGGTCATGAAAACAAATGATACAAAAATAAAAATATCCTAAAATCTCAATATCTTGAAACAGTGCACTCAACAACTGGGCCATTGGGCCATGATGAATCTGTTTGTGTGTGTGTGTGTGTGTGTGTGTGTGTGTGTGTGTGTGTGTTTAATAAATCTATATTGCTCAGATTATTACAATTGTTTCTTCTTTTCCCCCCATAGCTCCCTTCCACCCGGTTCCCACCCCACTTTCTGCCCTTACCCCCCCCCCACCACCACCATTGTCCTCATCAATAGGTGTATGATTTCAATCCAATCTCTTCCTGCACCTCCACACCCCTTTCCCCCTGATAATTTTAAATCCACTCCCTTTCTTTGCCCTGATTCTATTATATTCACCAGCTTATTCTGTTCCTTGGATTTTTAATTCACTTGATTTTTAGATTCACTTGTTGATATATATGTATTTGTTGATCATAATTTTTATCTTTGTTCTTCTTCTTCCTCTTCTTAAAGAATACATGTCTTTATTTCATATAATACTGGTTTGGTGGTGATGAACTCCTTTAGCTTTCTCTTATCTGTGAAGCTCTGAATCTGCCCTTCAATTCTGAATGATAACTTTGCAGGGTACAGTAATTTTGGTTGTAGGTTCTCGCTATTTAGGATGAAACTGTTAATAAAACATTCCTTTGCTTTGATTTGGGGATAATTGTATTGCTTCATAATTATGTGCAATACTGAATATTATAAATCACTGATATTTTTTCTGGTTGTCATCCAACATGTATCTTATGGTATGGTCATACACACAATACTAGTATGTGCATGGAGTCATATAATATATGGAATTAACCAGAGGCCAACTTTTTAGGGCCTCCTTTTTTCTTGGCATATTTAACCCATCTCTTTCTTTCCCCATTCCCAGGTGACTAGTATTTGTATGCCATGTAACCATATCCAACTACCTATACATATACACACATTTGGTAATTGTCATTCTTTGTAAAAATAGGCTTATACTTCCTGTATCTAGCTTTACTTACTTTGTCTTGGTAAGATTTACCTTAAAATGCATTTAACACATTGTTTTATGGGTGCCTCATTTTCATGAAATGAATGTCACAATTTATTCCACAAGTTTCCTGCTCTTTAAATGGCATTTTACCCACAAAGTTTTTGTCATAACAAACTGTGTTACAATAAACAGTCTGGTATCTGTGCATGTGTGTATTATAGTGGACTGCAGTGACTGCATATTCTTAAGGACTGGGTGTCTGTGTGCACATTTTTAAAGTAACAGCTTTATTGAGATATAATTTATTGATCATAAAATTCATCCTATTACAGTATTCAATTCAGTGGTTTTTAGTATATTCATAGTTATGGGTGAACACTGCCATTATCTAAATTTAGAGCCTTGTCTTCATCCCAAAAAGGAATGCTGTTACCCAGGAATACTCACTCCCCATTCTGCTTTCCCTCGTATCATTTTTGATTCTATGGGTTTGCATATTCTGAACATTTCATATCATTGCAGTCATGTAACTTGTGGTCTATTATAACTGGCTTTGTTCACCTAACATTATGTTTTTAAAGTTCATGTTGTAGCATAGATAGATACTACATTCCTTTTCATTGTGGAAGAAGTTTCTGCTGTAAGAATATACCATATACTTTTATCTGCTCATCAATTGATGGACATTTGATGTGTTTCCAAGTCAGGCTATAGTATATAATGCTACTATGAATATTGATCTACAATTTTTTACATGAAAATTTGCTTGCCATACTCTTGGGTATACACCAGGGAGTGGAATTGCTGGATCGTATAGAAACTCTATTTTTACATTTGGAAGGGTTGGCCAAACTGTGTTCCAATGTGACTATACTCTTGCAAACCCACCAACAGGTAAGAACAATTTTTCCACATCCTCATTTTCACTTTCACTTGTTTTTTTTTCTCCGTCTTTTTAATTTAGCCATTCTGGAGGGTGTGGAGTGAAGTAATCTCTCTGTGGTGTGAATTGGAGTTTTCCTAATGACCACTGATTTTGAGCATTTTTAATGTGCTTATTGGTCATTTATATATCTTTTCTTGGATTGTCTTTTGAATCTTTTGTCCTTTTAAAAATTGACTTTTTATTGTTGAGTTATAATTAATCTTTAAATATTTTGGATATGAAAACTTTATCAGATATGTGATTTGAAAATATTTTCTCCCATTCTATGGGTTGCTTTTCATCTTCTTGGTCATATTCTTTAAATAATGAATGAATCCTAACATACCTATATTTTCTTTCCTTTGAATTTTATTTTTTCCAACACCACAATTTGTCTCCTCTATGCCCCCTTCCATGTCCACTCCTCTTCTCCCTCCATAATCACCATATAGCATTTCCATGAGTTCTCTCTCTCTCTCTCTCTCTCTCTCTCTCTCTCTCTCTCTGGCAATCCCTCCACTCCCCACAACATTCTAGAGCTGGACAAGTATCTGTGATTTCACTTAAATATAAAATTTAATGAACAAACTAAACTACCAAGCAAAATAGAGACAGACTTAGAGATAGTGAGCAGGCATAAATATATTTTCTTTGGTCACTTGGGCTTTTGTAGTTATAGCTAAGGAATAGTTGCCTAAGCCAACATCATGCATATGAAACATCTCCCTTTCTTTGGAAAGTGTTTAATAATTTTAGATCTTACTTTCAGGTCTTTAAACACTGTTCCATTTGCCCCTGCTTCTTTGATACACCGAAGCTCTCAAATCTCAGCCAAAAACATCACTTCCTCTGTAAAACCTTCTAGACATTTCTTCGCTGCTCCTACTTCCACCCACTAACCTCCTCAATTAATGTTGAGTTAAATTTTGTCTACAGAGATAGCTAGGGGTCCAATTTCGATCTTTTGCAGGTAGATATCCACTTGTTCTAGCATCACTTATTGAAAGGGCTGTGCTTCCCATATTGAACTGTTTATGTAGTGGTGTCAAACCAAACTGAACATAGATATGCATATTTATTTCTGGACTTTCTATTATAGTCCATTGATATTTCTACCTTCATGTTAATGTTGCACTGTCTAGATTTCCATAGATTTGTTGTAAGTTTTGAAATAGGGAACTATGAGTCCTCCTTCTTTGCTCTTTTCAAAATGTTTTGGCTCTTCTGAGTCCCTTGCACTTTTATATGAATACTAGCTGCCCAGTGCACAAAATTTGTATACATTAAAAGAGGATTAATTAAAGGATATATTTTAATATTGCTATTTGCCCTTTCTCTATAATAAAAGAGTCAGAGATGAAAGAAAATTAGTAAAATGTATATGAAAATCTTCCTCCTGTCAGAGTCTGGGGTGCACCCTGGGACCCAGAGCCAAATCCCTGCCCACACACATGCACCTCAAAATCGCACAAGACCCAGACCCAGCCGGCCCCACACCCGTCAAGCAGGGAGCACAGCCTCAGGTCCCCAGGCCCAGTGCTGGGTGGAGGGTGGAGCCTCAGGTCCCCCTCCCCAGCCTGGCACCACACAGTCTCAGGTCCCTGCTGATTTCTCAACCCTGCCTCCACTGTGGGCTCAGATATTTTGTTATGGTGTGAGGGCTAATTTGCATATTATCTCTTTATTATATAGGATTATGGTCACCTTAATGATTTCTGGAAAAGGGCTAGATAGGATTTTGGTAACAATGGGATTGAAATTTTAGATTACTTTGGGAACATTACCATTTACACAGTATGAAATTCTTCAATCCATAAATGTCCGAGACCTTTCCATTCATTTTTCTTTCTTAATTCTTTTCAATGGTATTTTGTATTTTCAAGACTCCATTGCTTTGCTTTGGTAAGCCACAGCTCCCTATACATGCTTGTCTGTCTCTCTGATCTTGAGTACAGCAGTTTCTACCAGGAAGGGAGTGGCTACTTTCAAGCTTCTGGCATACAAAACTAGCAACCCAAAGTCTTGTTTGATTCTGTAAACATGGTTTCCTTTGGTTCTTAGAAAATATTGAAAAGAGCTTATTTTATTTTTTCTGGTAATTTCATCATATGGTAAGATTCCTCTGCTATGGTTTATATTGACTACATTTTCCCTGTGTATGGGCCATGTTTTCATGCTTGTTTTTTTTTTTCCTCATATATTTCTTTACACTGGACATTTTGAATAATATTATGTTCCAACTCAGAAAATTTGATTTCTCTTCTCCTTAGGATTTATTTTTGTACTGTTCATTGTTGTTAACATTAATTTAGTGAATTTATTGAACTGATTCCTAAAAGTTGATATTCCATTTCATGTGTGTTCACCATCTGTCTTAGCCTGCACTTGCTGCTTGCACAGGCCCTGGAGGTTGGCCAGTGGTGAGAGCTTAGGCCTTTGTCTGTCTTTCCTGGGCATACACACAGCCATACCCATGCCTGTGGATTTTATATCCCCTCAAATATGTCAGAGCACTTCAAAGTCCCTGTGAATTTTCACCCACCAGTATTTCTTTCTAAATTAGTTGATGAGAATGTGTTTGACCTACCTGTTTTTACCTCCTTGGGTAGCTGTGATGGGACCAGATGCCTCTGATTGCTCCTGACAAATGTCTTGGGGATAGGATTGTTTACACTAAGCACATTCTAAGTCAAGTCCAATAAGAACAAGTCCTGTGAATGGGGCTTCTTCAGGGCTCTTCCAGAAAACTCAAATAGTAACTATTTTCGGGGGGGGGGGGTTTTAGGAAGCCCCAGACCAGTTCTGCAACTGCCAGTGGCTTCTGTTTAGCTCATTTGTAAGTATAATGGTTGTAAGGTTGGTTTTCAAGGTGACTGTGAAGCTGGGAATAGTACAGATTAAAATGCTATAAAGCTCTCTGTTCTTATCAAGACTCAAATGTTTTCCTGAGGGTTTAATGGAAGGCTGTGGGTGTTAAGACTATAAAGAGGGTAGCAGATTGCTCTTTTTATTATTACAAGCCTTTTCTCAATGTACAGTTTTTAAAAAGTGATTTTGATAATTTTTGACAGTATCCTCATTACTTTTATAGATGAGGATTTTGAGCACCTTTACTTTGCCATCCCATAAGTGCCTTAGAGTGGGCATATTTTTCTGGACCACTGATTTTATTTCTATGGGTTAGATTTCTAAGAGTAAGGTTGCTAGGTTAAGGTATCCTTCCTATACAATAAAAGGCTAATATGCAAATTGTCCCCTTGACAGGGAGTTCCACTGGGAATTCAACCTGGAGTTCAACCAGAGGGCAGTGCCAGCCAGCCAATGACCCATAGCCCCTCTCCCTGCTAGCCCTGCCCTCAATCATCTGATCCTGATCTAGGGTGGGACCTGAAAGCTAGCTGCCCACAGGCCCTCCCCCCAGCTGGCCCGGCCTGATTGGCCCTGATTGAGCTAACCTGGTGGCCCCACTTGTGCATAAATTTGTGCACTGGCCCTCTAGTATGAATATATTTAATTATATTAACTATCACAGTTTATTTTTTAAATTTACATTTTATTTAAAAACATGGAGAGAAACATTTTCTTTTTTTTGTTTCAAACTGGGGAATTCAAAATCTGATAGAATGTACTGGAATTCAAAATCTTTTCATTGGTTTATTCACTATTTGGGTTTTGATCCCTCAATGATTTCCTTTGCCTATTAATCTACTGAGATGCCTTTTTATTTTTATTAAATATTTTGGAATTCAAACTTTATCTATCATGTTTCATGTAAAACTTTAAATGGGTTGGGTAGAATTTTCTTAGGTGAAAGAATCCCATATATTGAAACATTTCATAATTTTTTTCTGATAAAAAAGGAGGATATAAAATGAATATGTGTCAAAACTTGGTGAGGCTTTAATTTGGAATATTTGGTATAGAGGAGAAAATTAATGCAAGAAAAAATTATATGCATCCAGAGAAAAATTTCTCTTATAAGAACCTAAAGTGCATTGTGTTCGGCTTCAATTCCATTTTCTAGGTGAAAGAAAGTTTGAGAAACTTATTCTTCTCTACCCTTCAATATCCACTACCTTGAATTTACCAGAATAAATCTCATTATGGCTTTTATACTTCTACCAGCCTCTAAAACATACCTACATTTCACTTACCGAAGCCCCATAAGGCACTTTGGATTTCCCATTTCTTCCTCTTTCTTCCCATTTCCATAATGTCTCAAAACTTGCATTATGTACACTGGAATTAATTCTTTATTGCCAGAAAGTATTTTATATCTTTAAGTTAAGCAAGTATCTTCTGCTTCTTACTATGAATGTTATCTTATAGACCTGACTCCTCTTTCACAATATGGCTTTCCTTCTACCTTTTCAGTATTAGCTGTTTCTCTCCTTAGTTCTCATTTCAATGGGCCCAGAGTAGGAATCAGCAGCTCAATGACAAGTCATAATATTCTCTCTTCTTCTCTTACATCCTTGGCTTTTAATCCCAAATCAACATATTTTATCACCCTACCGTTGTTGTTTTCTGTTATGTTATGTTTTGTTTTTTTGTGTGTGTTGTTGTTGTTGTTAGCTACCAAAACCTAAGACTTCAATTCTCCACATTGTAGCTCCTGATTCCCTATCACTCTCTCCAATGATTTTGCCTTCTTTCCAACCTATTTCCAGCTCTTATTCCTTACATAATCCTATTCTGAATGTAACCTCTTTATCTTTCTAGCTCTTATCTTTTAGTACCGCAGCCCCAAAAATTCCTTTGGCTATCTCCAAGACTTCCAATGCATTGGACCTAATACCTTTCAATTTTCCCTACCAGTTATGATGCCCTCATTTCCCTTTATATTCAGAGTAAATTTCATGATAAAAACTATAATAACAACCTTGTATATACTTCAACTCTTTTACCTTGGTCCTTCATTGTATTTGCTCTTGAAAAACTATAAACCTGGTTAAATACACAGATTCATCTATTCTACCTTTATATCTGTGTAGTTGAATATAGCTGGAGAAAAATGTACCAGCACATTGACTGATCACCCATTAAGTGGATGCTGTGCTGATAGATATTCATGCACACCCCCTCTCACTTGCCTGGTATGTTAATTCCCAGGGAGAGTTCTATCCCTCAGCCCACAGTGCTGCCTCCCCATGTTCACTCCCAGTTGATGACTGATCTATGTTTTTGCTTCATTGAGAAAATGCATGAGATCAGAAGAAATAAACCACACACAGTGTTGTCAGTATCTGACCACTTTATTTTCCTCACTATTACCAGACATGTGTTATTGCTATCTATATCTAAAGCCAGTCTCAACACTCATAGAGTAGATGCATGACCTCTTTGCCAGTTAAGGACATTACTCCAGTAAGCATTTCTTCCTTCTCCTACATGAGTTCATTCCATTGCATTCAGATATGCTGTTAACATTTTTAAATATACTTTTTAAATATATCTTGACCTCACTTCAGATATTTGCCAACCCATTCATTTTCTAGACTTTGTAGAATAATGTGTATATTTTCTACATTTTATCTCTAAATCATATCCTTTTACTTCATACTATTCCTATTAGCTCTAACATCTTCCAAGTCTTTTCATCTACATTATTATTAAACACCATGATTCAAAACCCAATGTCTATTTTTGGCTTTGATCTTATTTTACATATCAGAAATATTTGAAGAAGTTGATCTCTCATTCCTTTAAATGCTTTTCACTTGGTTTCTATTACAAGTTCACAATACTCTCTCAATTTTCCTCTGGTTACTGGTTACTTCTTTTTCTCCTCTCCTGATTCCTTCATTAATTCCTGCTCTCTTAGTGTTAGAATACTAGTGTCCCTTAGTTAACCTGTGCACTTCACTTTTTTTCACATAATTCATGGGTGATCTTATCCAATTCCATGTTTTAAATACTTACATATCAGCTACATGCTGAAAAACTCCCAATTTATATTTCCAGCCCATATTTTCTCCCAAACCCCCAAATCAATCAATTGATCTATCATCTATCTGTCTATCTGTCAAATCTTTCTACTCAACACATCTTAATTCATGCATGTCCATAGAACATAAGAAAATACCAGTTTCATAGGGTCTCTGTTCCTAAATGTAACATTCTTAGAATTAATTTGGTTGTTGATAAGAGTTATGGAATAATCCTGAGGAGGACAATGGAGGAAAAGGGGGGATACATGAAATACCTTCAACAATAAAGATACATTTAAAAAAGGATTTAATTGCAGATAAAGATGCTTGTTCTTTCAGAGTCACAGGGGTGAATTATACGTCAGTGCCTATGTGTGCTGCACACACATCTTAACCTGCCCCTGATCACACTACTCATTTTTTACATCCCTTGTCATCAAAAGTAGAGCCTGCTTTCTGGGAACTGTCCCCCTCATGGTTATTCCTGTTAACTTACTTATTACTTGCAAGTCAAATGCATTAGCAGTGGTGGGCAAATTATCATCACCTACAAAGCTTTATCTTGCTTATGCTTCAAACTTACATCAGACACTGAAAGATTTTTGTAGACATATTTTGTGACTCGTGTATGTTCTCATTTCTAAAAAGGGAGGGGGGAGAGAGAGAGAGAGAGAGAGAGAGAGAGAGAGAGAGAGAGAGAAAGAGAGAGAGAGAGAATTATAGATACTCTATTGTATAGCAGATCTCTAGAACTTACTCATCTTGCATAACTTATACTTGCCACCCCCCCTATTTTTCTCTCTCCCACAGCCCCTCAACCATCATTCTACTCTCTGTTTTTGTGAGTTTGACAATTTCAAATACCTAATGTAATAAGTGGAGTCAGGCAGTGTTTGGCCTTCTGTGTCTGGTTTAGTTCACTTAGCATAATGTCCTCAAGGTGCATTCATGTTCTCACATCTGACATGGTCTTTCTCTTTTAATTAAGACTGAATAATATATAATTTCATGTACACATTATTATTTATATACTACCTTTTTATATCCACCCATTGATGGGTATTTAGGTTATTTCTATAATGTTACTATTGGATATGACACCAAAACAAAACAACAAAATAAAATTAGACAAGTGGGACTACAAAAATTAAACAATTTCTACATAGCAAAAAAAAAAAAAAAAAAACAAAAAAAAACAAAACACAACAAAACAAAAACAAAAAGTCAAAAAATTAAAAGGCAAATATAGAATGGGAGAAAATATTTGCAAACCTTATATTTGAGAAGGGATCAATATGCAAAATATATAGGAAATTCTTACAACTCAGTAGCAAAAACAAAACAACTTGATTTTTAAAATGAACAAAGGACTTGAATAGATATTTCTCTTAAAAGACATGCAATTGGCTAACAGGCACATAAGAAGATGCTCAGCATCACTAATCATCAGGTAAATGTGAAGCAAATCCACAATAAGATATTACTTCACACCTATTAGGATGGTTATTATTTAAAAAAAATGTTTGGCAAGGATAGGAACTCTTGTGTACTATGGGTGGGAATGTAACATGTTGAAGTTGCTATGAATAAACTAACATATCTACCAATCCAACTCTGAGTTTATACCCAAAATAATTGAACTCAGGAGCTTAAAGATAAATGAATTTAATTCCCAGAAAAGAAAAAAAAAACTTAATTTCCTATGGTGAGAGGTAAGTAGGGGTAAAGATGTTCCTTAGAGAGAAGCTGCTGGAGCTGAAATCATAACATACTTTCCAATATGTAGCTGAGTAGACCAGTTGTCATAAACATTGTGGGTGACAAAGAAAGAAAAGATTTCTTTAAATCTGCTATAGATACTTGCAATATGCATACTCATTAAGGTCTCTGTATTTACATTTTTTTTCAATGTAATGCTTTCATTTTGTGTTTTTGATAGATTTGTTTGTTTCCAATGTTAATTGGTAGATATAGAATTATATTTGAGATAATGGAAAATACAAATAACTATAAATATAGTTATACATTTAGTTGAATATTTAAAACATGTTAATATGGGCTATTTTCAGATATTGAAATTATATATTATGAATTATTTTTAATTTCTTTGTGCTTTTTTTGTGTCATCCTAGTTTCTAAAGTTAGCATGTATAATTTGTATAATTATACAAAGTATTAAAATGATTTATACTAATGAAGAAAACAGATTAATTGGAAGGCTTAATCCCACCTTTAGAAAATTCTCTTGATAGAGTAACATTTCATAACTTTGACTACAAACAAAAACACAACTGTAAGGTCAATTTTATCAATTTAGTTGAAGAAGCTAGGAAATACAATATATACAGCATTTCTATATTTCAGCAAATTTATTTCTGATGCTATTCCTAAAGTCCTGACTGAGAAGTGTTGATAAGTTCAGTGTGGTTAGATGGAGTCATAATTTTTATTTATTTTATTTTTAAAAAAATAAATCTTTATTGCTCAGATTATTACAATTGTTTCTCCTTTTTCTCCCCCATAGCTCCCTTCCACCTGATTCCCACCCCACCCTCTGCCCTTCCCCCTTCCCCCCACTATTGTCCTCATCCATAGGTTATACAATTTTAATCCAGTCTCTTTCTGTACCCCACACCCCTTTCACCCTGATAATTATCTATCCACTCCCTTTCTTTGCCCCTGATTCTATTCTATTCACCAGTTCATTCTATTCCTCAGATTTTTAATTTACTTGATCTTCTTCCTCTTCTTAAGTAATACCTTTCAGCATTTCATATAATACTGGTTTGGTGGTGATGAACTCCTTTAACTTTTTCTTATCTGTAAAGCTCTTTATCTGCCCTTCAATTCTGAATGATAACTTTGCTGGATACAGTAATCTTGGTTGTAGGTTCTCGCTATTCATCACTTTGAATATTTCTTGCCACTCCCTTCTGGCCTGCATGGTTTCTGTTGAGAAATCAGCTGATAGTCTTATGGGTGCTCCCTTATAGGTAACCAACTGCTTTTCTCTTGCAGCTTGTAAGATCTTCTTTTTGTCTTTTACCCTTGGCATATTGATGATGATGTGTCTCGAAGTATTTTTCTTTGGATTCCTCTTGTTTGGGGTTCTGTAGGCTTCCTGTACTTGTAAGTCTATTTCTTTCACCAGGTGAGGGAAGTTTTCTGATATTATTTCTTCAAATATGTTTTCAGTATTTTGCACTCCCGCTTCTTCTGGCACCCCCATAATTCTGATGTTGGTGTGCTTGCAGTTGTCCCAGAGGCTCCTTTCACTATCTTCAACTTTCTGGATTCTCTTTTCTTCTTCCTTCAGAGGAGTGTCTTTTGGCTCTTTGACCTGATTCTTGTGTTCTTCCATTCTGCTGTTGGATCTCTGCATGATATTTTCCAATTTAGTCAGTTTATGTATACTTTTTAGTTGGGTCTCATGAAGTTTATCCACCTTTTCTAGGATATTCTTGCATAACCTTAGAACTGTAGTTCTGAACTCTATATCCTCCATCTCTTTCATTTGAGATCTATTTCCTTGTCTCGACATTATCACTATTTTTCAGAGATGGTAGCATGGCTTTGTGTGTTTGGTGTCCTATATGGCCCAGTGGGTCAGCCTCCTCAGTTACCTGAGGTAGACACTCTTGGTGCTCCCCTTTGTGGACTGCGTGCACAGCCTTGTTGTAGCTAAGTTTTTATTGTTGTGAATTGACCTTTAGGCCAATTGGATGTGGGTATCAGCTGTGTCTACTCTGGGATAAATTCTGCATTGGAGACAGTCTTATAGGATCAGACTTGAAAAACTGCAGAAGCCTCTGCTCAGCTTGGATAGGGCGGAGTCTCAGGGCTGAACTGACAGTCTTGGCTTCCACCCTGCCCTGTGCACACGCCTGAGTTTCCGCCTGACCGTCCCAGGTTCCCTGTGCAAAAACGTGGGTGCCCCAGGGGCTCTCCCGAACTTGGGCTGGTCCCTGTAGTCTGGAGCTTCTGACTCCTTCCGCTATAGAGAGGCCGCCACTTTTTACAGAGAGGCGACAGCCTCCATGTCAGACCTGGGGCTTCTGACTCCTTCCGCTATGGAGAGGCAGCGGTCAGACCTCAGAGCAGACTCACTTGCACGCGACTGTAGACCCTTCCGGCTGCGGCTCCTGGTCCCAGGTCTCCCAGTCTCTGAGTCTCTGGGTGCCTTTCTCTACAGTCCAGACTCCACCCATATGAGCCTGGGACCATGGAATTTCAGCCAGGGTTGGGTTCAGTACAGTCAGAAAGGGTTCTGTGCAATCCTGTATTCCTTCCCTCCCACCGCCAGGCACTTCCTCTCCACACACGATGTCTCCCTACCTCAGCGCTTTGAGGCTCCCAATCAGATCCGTGAGCCTCTCTCCTTCTTTCTAGTTGTAGATATTCCACTCTGCCAGCTTTCCTGAGGTTTTGGTGAAGTCCTTTTTGATTTTAGTTGTTTTTTAATTAAATTGTTGATGAGGCTGCAGCTTAGGAGACTACCTAGGCCGCCATCTTTGGAGTCATAATTTTTAGGTAACTGTCATTAAATGGTTAGATTAATGTCTGATGTCTACCTACAGGAGTTTCTGTGGGGGTGTTCTGAATCTGACCATATTTTACCTGAAAATTTCATTAATAAAAACAGATCACATGCTTATTGTCATTTAATAAGGTACCCAACCTACTTGACATCAGACCAAATCAGCTTGTAAAAAAAAAAAAAAAAGCACACTGGCAAAGTATTATGTGGAGTTAAGATAGAGCAAGAAGTTGAAACATGGTTGCATTTTTCTGAACTTATAAGGATGGGTTAAAAATTGTTAACTTGGGAAAGGAGCTTCACGTCTAGCATTGCTAATCTATAATAATAAAAGCATAACATGCAAATCGACCTACATTAAAACAGAACAGCGTAGCGTCTGTCTGGGCGACCTTCAGGACGATCTTCCGGACAAAGTGGGGACTGCGGGGCTGTGAGGGCTGAGCCCCTTGAATGACTTTCATGCATCTGGTCTCTAGTCAATTATAAAGATATGGGGATGACATCAGGAAGCTTGATATATATTAGATAAAGATAACAAATTGTAGCCAGGGATGGAAATAAAATATGTAAATCCTAATAATATCTTAAGTATGTAGTTTTTCTGAGAACAGTTAATCTACAAATGTATGTTTGTGGATGTGTATGTGTGCATGTGTGCATGTGTGCACATGCATATATTTTACAACATAGTTTATAACATTTCTAAATCTCAATGTGACTTCACAGTCAAACCTCTGGATTCTTTCTATAAGTGTCCTTTTTGCCAAGTGCTCATGAATTGTAGGTCAGTTCATTGAGAGGCTACTGTATAAATTTATGGGGCTATCAATTTTCTGGTTAATTGATCTTGTACTTGATGATTCCAAACATGTTCCGCTCCATTAAATGCAATGTCATTCTTTTCCCAGGGGCAGTTGGTTTCAGTGTCTGTAAAAACCTGTAATAAAAAGGAAAGGTTCCTATCACCCTTTACTCTGCCACCGCATGCAAATTACAACCAAAAATTCATAATGTTGGGAACTAGGAAATGCTTTTCAAAGCATAACACAAAGCCTTTGAGTCACAAAAGGAAAACACATACACTACAATACAGATGCTAATACACATATAAAAAATAAGGAAATAAAGAAAAATATATTTGTAAGACATTTGGAAGAAGCTAATAATGCCTATATAAACAATATGTGATTTGTGAAAGAGAACTAAAAAAGAACAGACAAAATGATTGGCAAGAATTATTATGCAGAGGAACTTAAAATACTTGATTTTTACTTTCTACATTTTTATTTTTTCAGCACATCATTTGCATTATGTTAATCAAAATATATTGTAAAACTGAAGTCCTGCCAGCTTCTCTACTTTTATTGTCTATTTGTTATTTTCTCCTTTTAGTAATTTATAAATTGAAAAACATACAACTATACCTAAAAATGCTCAAATCTTGTGCCTTGTTTTTTTTTGTGTGTGATTCCTCAGGGAACAGGTTTATCTGGAAGCACTTTGTTGGGCCTCACACTCCTATTTCCAATTTTCCTAGGACACAGTTACTCAATGCATGAAAATGTTAAAAGTAAAGAGTATTTTTGGCTCTAGATTAAGAACCAGATTATTAGGCTGATCTGTTAGCAGATCCCCTGGATGGAGGCAGCTGATCAATGTTCCTCTCTCATCAATGTTTCTAATTCTCTATCCCTCTCTCTTCCTTTCTGTAAAAATCAAGAATAACATAAAGTGGTGGAGAAAATATTTCAGGAGAAAGAAAAACAGCAACCATGGTCCAGTTTCCCAGGTGCTGACTTTGATGAATGATGGGCATCACTGATCAGAGGCAGCGATGGGACTAGCTGATTACAGTAGAAGTTCTGGTCACAGGGGTATTTCTGATGTGCCAATTACAAGAAGAACAGATTAAAAAATGTATCTGTTGCCGAAACTGGTTTGGCTCAGTGGTAGAGTGTCGGTCTGCGGACTGAAAGGTCCCGGGTTCGATTCCGGTCAAGGGCATGTACATTGGTTGCGGGCACATCCGGGCGTGTGCAAGAGGCAGCTGGTCGATGTTTCTCTCTCATCGACATTTCTAGCTCTCTATCTCTCTCCCTTCCTCTCTGTAAAAAATAAATAAAATATTTAAAAAGTAAAAATAAAAAATAAAAAATGCATCTGCAGCTGAAGTGTAGTCCTGAAACACTCTATGGGCTAATGATTGCAGGTGTGACTCATATTGCAAGTTGAGCATGTGGATGGGTGGGGACAGCAGGATGTGGGGTTAGAGCAGTAATTGGAGATGAAGGATATCCTATATAATAAAAGGGTACTATGCAAATTGACCCTAATGGAGGAACAACTAGAATGTTTGCTCAACCAGTTACTACTAAGCGCACTGTCCACCTCTTGGTCCCTTTCCCTGGCTGGCAGGCTTCCATTGCCAGATGGTGAACAGAAAACCAGGTGTGGGTGGCAGGGGATATGGTGGTGACAGGCCAAGGCCCCTGGCCCCACTGGTCGTCCCACACACAGAAAGCAACTGGTAGTGAGGGTGGGGCCAGCAAGCGGGCAGGAATGGCCAATGCCAACCTCTTGCCCCTTCCCCTGGCCATCAGTATCCAATTGACCAATGGCAAAAGGAGAATGGGTTGGGGGATGGTGGTGATAGTGGTTGGGGTGTGGGATGGCTGCTGGCAGCCTGGGAAATAGGGCCTGATTGCAGGCCAGGCCTAGGGACTGTACTCGTGCATGAATTTTGTGCACCCAGCCTCTAGCACGTAATAATTCATGAGATTTAGGGAGGGTACAGTGGTGTTGTTAGGCACCTATAGATAGCTGTTACAGGTTCTGGAGAAGATTTCACATGTGAAGAATGTTTAGTTATGTTCCTCACTTTTGGAGTAATCATGCTTAGCCTACAATATTTTAAGAATGATAAGGAAAGCCATAACTTGTTTGCTCAGTGGATAGAGCATCAGCCTGTTCGATTCTGGTCAAGGGCATATATCTTGGTTGCAGGCACATCCCCGGTAGGGGGGTGCAGGAGGCAGCTGATCAATGTTCCTCTCTCATCAATGTTTCTAATTCTCTATCCCTCTCCCTTCCTTTCTGTAAAAATCAAGAAATATATATATATATATATATATTAAGTGATAAGGAAAAATGACACCTAGAAGAGGGAGAGAGCAAGCTGAGTGTCCTGTGCTGGGTTTCTGTCACTCAGCATCATGTTGTCAAGGTTTATCCACAGGTAGCAAGTGTGCGTACCTCATTTTTGCAGCATCATCATTGATTAAAATAAAGACTCACAATCTGATCTGAGGATGCTGGCCCTAGATTAGTTGATGAAACTAAAGGGAGTTCCCTTATTCGTACTTCCAGCTCACCATCCAAAGAGAGTTAACAACAAAAGGGCAAAATTCCTTTCTCTTCCTTTTAAAATAAATCACATGTGAAACTAATTTTAATGCAATTTTTTTCTAACACAGAACTTTTAAAAAATTCAGTGTAGAGTTAGCTTTACAAGAAAAACCAAGATTGCATCATATTCAATTCTTGGCTTTGTCTGATGATGCTAAAAAGAATAGGAATAGAAAGAGACTATAGAATATTCAAAATGCTTATTTTTGGATTATTTGATATTGCTGACTTAGGAAATGAGAATTGGACATGTTGGAATAAGTGAAAAATTTGTCATATTCAAATGGGAGCTATAAAAAACAAAAGGAAAAATGTTCATTGAGTGTTCATTGTTAAATAACAAAAGGTCCAAACAATACATTGGGTATGATCCCAACTTTGGAAAAATAAAATGGTACATATTTAACGTGTGAGAGAGAGAGAGAGAGAGAGAGAGAGAGAGAGAGAGTGTGTGTGTGTGTAGAGAGAGAAAAAGAGAGAATACACTAACTGGCCAGATTATTATGATCTCTGAGCATATAATAATCTGGCCACTCAATGTATATTTTATATAATAAAAGGCTAATATGCAAATTGTCCCCTCAAGCAGGAGTTCGACCAGCAGGAAGGCTGGCCAACTACCCATGTCCCACCCCCCTGGCCAAACTGGCTATACCCCACCCATGCACAAATTCATGCACCTGGCCTCTAATATATATATACACTGAGTGGCCAGATTATTATGCATTCAGAGATCATCATAACCTGATCACTCAGTGTATATGTGCATATATATATATATATATATATATATATATGTGTGTGTGTGTGTGTGTGTGTGTGTGTGTGTGAGTGTATATATATATATATATATGTCAGTTTGTATATATATATATATATATATATATATATATATATACGCAAACTGACATTAATTTATTTCCTCTGGGAAGTAAGAAAGTACTTATAAATTATGAGGGATGATTTCATGATTTATTTTAGATATAAATGTCTGATTTCAATTTATCTTTTAAAAATTCCTTCATTTGTCATGAGGGGAAAAAAGTATATGCAATAAACTTGTGCTTTCACTTAAAACATTATACCAAAACTTATGGTCTTTACTTAGAAATGAAGTAAGTTGCAAAAAGAATTTCCAAGGAGAAACATCATTATTCAAATGAAATATTAAATTGTAAAATTGTATCAGCATATCCCTATACTGTGGTGATGGGTGAAAATATGTGTAGGTTTCTGGGAAAACAATTTGACATTAGGTATTAAGAACTTAAATTTTTAAAAATAATTCTACTTCTTTTTGGGGAGAATAAATAGAAAGTACCCCCAAAGCATGAAACTAGTTGGCAGGAATTCTAGCATTCCAATTCAGGGTGTACCCAATACAGATTAATTAATATTCACTGCAGTGTTATTCATTACAACCAAGGGCTGCAAATAATCTACATTTCCTTTAGGCAGATGGTTAAATAAATTATAGTTAAGTTCCCAAAATGCCTTTTAAGCCAGTATTTATTGACACAGGAACTTGATGATGAAATTACAATGTAGTTTTCTAACAGACTTGCAAATGACATTTACAGAATATTATCTGTCTTGTAAATATACATTTTTATATAGAAAAATATGAAAAAACTTATAATAATGCTAACTTTTATCTCTGGGTGAGGATAAGTTATATATGGATATTTTATCTTTTTAAATAGATAAGTAACCTTTAATTAGAGAAAATGAGATTGTGTTTCTTTGGTAATCAAAAACAAGATCAGGAAATAATGCTTATTTAAAAATGAATACATTTAAAGTAAATACATTCCTATAGGATTTATTTTCAATTCATAGAGATTAATGAGCCTCTTTAAGGTGTTTATTGGCCTTCAGTTGCCTGCTTTGATGAAGTTCTCCAAGATAAATCTATTTCTATACTTATCAAGAAGATAAATGCCATGACTGGTAATATTTATGTAGAAAAAATAACTTTTATTTAGTATTTAGCGAAGAGGAGCTATTTCTCTTTATCCACAAAAGACAAAGACAGTAAATCTCTAGTGTTTTACAACTATCAGATCAATGCCACACATTTCTCCATCAAAGGACACACCAAACTGTGAGGATGTATAGTCCCTGCAAATCTCCCATAGAAACATGCCAATAGCTCCCACCCACAAAATGAGAGAAGAAGATGCATCATCGTGAGTGATGAGTACAGGGAAGCGCTGTGTCAGTGGAATAACATTTTTAGAATTTCCACTGAGTGAAATAGAGATGTCAGGATAGATGCTTTTACTGACATTCATAAAAATATATAGTCTTGTGTGTTGCTTATATATTATTTTATTATATTAATTCCTTTAAACACACTCATATAACCAGAAACTATAGTTATTCATAATTCCCGTATGTCAGGCAGTGTCCTAAACCTTGGAAATGCAAATTTAATAGTCTCCAGAGAAACTCACAGCCAACACGAACTTTTCTCGCCTACGTTCAAATGTATTTGAAGCAATTACAGAAAACACACACACAAGGCAATTATAATTCCTCCAGCTGCCTTTGTTACCAGGAAGCAATTAGATTTAAAGTATCATAAATTCACCGCAACCTGAGTTGGGTCCTGTTCTTTCTCCTCGAGGTCTCATCGGGCACCTTGACAGAAGCAGCTCTGTGGGCACAAGACAATAAGCGAGGTAAACTACATTTGGTGGCTGGCATGTGAAGCAGGTAATTCCCTCTGGAAGCATCCAATTATCAAAATGCCCATCACCCCCAAAGAGGCAAATGTCTTAGAATGTGTTCCTGGCACCGGTCCTGTGAGACGTGAGGATGCTCTAACACGGAGCACAGTGCCTGTCACAGGGCAGGGGTTTGATAATGACATTCTAAAACCAGGACAGACTCAGTTACCATGTGGTTCAAACTTGAAAATTCTCAAAAACACACATGTGCACTGGAAAGAGAGGTTTGAGACAGCTATGCTTCTCTCAACAAGACACAAGAGTCATGCAAGGGCCACTGCCTTTACCAAACCCATGTTTCTATGCTGGTTGACATGCATTACATCCCAACTTTCAGACCTGATCATCATCAACCACATTTTGTTTCCAGAAACAATATTAAAATTTGTATTGCTAAAGTTGCCACTTGTAGCGTGAGTCCAATTTTATGAAAGGCTTAAATGTCTTTGTTTTGACCTTTTCATGCTTCCTTAATTTTTTAGAGAGAGTTTCTCTTCCCTCATAGCATTAAAGTCTGCATAACAATTTTTCTAAAGAGCAATGCCCCAGGACAGGTTGTTACAGCAACTATCTATTGTATTTGGCTTCACTTAATTGTTTGCAAAATTAGCTTTTTAAAGTACCATTTAATTCTCTTTCCAGTCTCACTTCTCAAGAAGGTAATTAATGAACTAACTATAATTAAACATGAAAGATAAAGCAGAGGGAACTTTTAAATTAAATCATCATTGACCCTTTTCTCTATCAATGGGGACTCGGGTACTCCAGGGCATTGAATTCATTAGAGAGCCCTGCATGCCTGCTAACACCGCCCCTCCCCCTCTTGTCACCACTTGTGGTTATGAATTTAATTTATTAATGTAAACAACATGTCCCATCTGAGTTAATTCCTCAAGCCCATGGGCTATCAAAAACATATTTTAAAATATTCTAGGAGCAGCAAAATAATATGCTCTGTCAAATCTCTAGGACATAAGTAATCTATGACCTTGAAGCTTCAGGCCTGGTGGGGAAGTGTGTCCGGAGGATATCCATTTCATACTCTAGGTGGCTGCAGCCCATACCCCATATGACTTTAAGAAATATAAGTTGCTTCTCTCCAGAAAAATATCTCTGGCTGAGACTGGTTTGGCTCAGTGGTAGAGCATCGGTCTGTGGACTGAAAGGTCCCAGGTTCGATTCCGGTCAAGAGCATGTACATTGGTTGCAGGCACATCCCTGGTAGGGGGTGTGCAAGAGGCAGCTGGTCGATGTTTCTCTCTGATTAACATTTCTAGCTCTCTATCTTTCTCCCTTCCTCTCTGTAAAATATCAATAAAATATATATATATTTTAAAATATCTCCTAATCCTCCTTCTGGAGGTTATAGATACATAAAATGTAAAATATGTCCATTAACCACAGAGTGTGTTTATAGTTTCACAAGTGTATAAGTATGTTCAAACTTATTAAACTGTGCACATCAAATATGTCTAGCTTGTTGTTGTTTTGTGAAGAACCTCACCTGAGAATATGTTCATTGGTTTTTAGAGAGAGAGAAAGGGAGAGAGAGAAACACCGATGTGAGGGAGAAACATTGATCAGTTGCCTCCCACACACACCCAATAGGGTATAAAACACACAACCCAGGTATGTGCCCTTCCTGGGTATCGACCTTCGGGTATATTGGACAACACTCTAACCAACTGAGCCACCCCATCCAGGTCCAAGCAGTTTTTTGTAAATCAATCCTCCCTTGATAAATCTGATCTTAAAAAACAGAATTAGTATCCTGGATGTATAACTTTTCTTTTAATTTGCAAGCATTACCACAATTTTAGCAACTTAAAACAAAACTCGTTTACTGGCTCGGTTCTGTGGGGTGGACATTGGGTGTGCTGTGCCTGGATTTCTTGCTCAAATCCCCACAAAGCTGAAACGAAGGTGTTGGTAGGTTTTGCCCTGGTCTGGATCCTGAGGTTCTCTTCCACGCATGCATGAGTCAGACCTCATCTCCTTGCCCATGTGATATTGAGGTTTCTCTCTCTTTGATGCCTGTCAGCTGGAGGTCACCTTCCATATTTTTGTTCACATGGCCTCTCAGTCAACAAAACATGCCATGGAGAATCTTTCTGTAATAGTCTGCTAGGGCTGCCACGACAAAACTCCAAAACTGGGTGGCCAAAACAATAGAAATGTATTTTCCCACGATTATGGAGGGTAGAAGTTCAAGAGCAAGGTGTTGGCAGGGTTGGTTTCTGGTGAGGGCCCACTTCTTGGCATGTAGATGGCCACCTTCTTGCTCTGGCCTCATGTGGCCTTTCTTTGTGTGTGTGAGGTTGAGGGGTGGTCTCTGATTTCTCTTGCTCTTATAAAGACACTAGTTACAACAAATTAAGGCCCCACATTTATGGCCTCCTTTAAACTTTATTATTTCCTTCTAGGCCCTGCCTCCAAAAATAGTCACAATGGGGATAGGGTTTCAAAATCCTAATTTGGGGAAAACTGAATTCAGTCTGTAATACATTTTTTGTGCCAAATTACTGTCACACTTTGAAACTCTCTCACCAGGCAAAGTCTAGCATCTTTTAAGGGCCTATCTGATGCCAAAACTGGTTTGGCTCAGTGGATAGAGCATCGGCCTGCAGACTGAAAGGTTCCAGGTTTGATTCCAGTGAAGGGCATGTACCTTGGTTGAGGGCATATCCCCAGTAGTGGGTGTGCAAGAGGCAGCTGATTGATGATTCTCTCTCATTGATGTTTCTAACTCTCTATCCCTCTCTCTTCCTCTCTGTAAAAAATCAATAAAATGTATTAAAATATATATTTTTTAAAGGGCCTATCTGATGAGGTCTGACCCACTGGGAATATTCTCTTTATGTTAAAGTCAACTGATTTGGGATCTTAATTACAACTGAAAAAGCCCTTTAGAGCACTGCCTAGACTAGTTTCAAATTAAGTACCTGGAAGTTCATAGGGTGAATGGAGAAGGTCTGTCACATCAGGGGGTGAGGATCTTGGGGACCACCAGGATTTGTCCGACCCCCTGAGCCGAGGAGGTAATGCCTGTTGCCATGTGGCGCTGGTATGACATTATAAAGCTGGGAGGGGGACCAACAATTCAGTGTCAGTTTGCCACTAACTGGCTGTGCCAGTCCCATCACCTTTCTGGACATTAGTTTTCTGGGAAACGAGTCTGATGACCCCTCTGGTTCTGATTTTCCAACCTGAGGTATTACCAGAATCACCTTTCCGTGCCTCTTGCCAGTTTTCCCTGAAGCTTCTTTTTGATGCTTGTAGCTTATATCCATGAGACTGTATTTCAACACTGGATCCCAGCGTTTGGTGAGATCTTAGCATTGTTCAGCGTCGTCCTTGTCATTTAATAGGCGATGGCCATGGAGTTCTGCACCCTGATCCTCTCATCTCTTGCTTGCCTATTGAGTGGCTCCTGCATAACTCTTCGGGTTCCTGGCCCTTCCTCCCATTCTATCTGAGGAGCATCACTTTGGAGTTTCTCTGAGGTGCAGCCACCACCTCCTCCCCCTACTCCCAGTGCTTACTAATTCGTTGTCAACAGCCCCTCTGGAATTTACACAGCACTGTGAGTGCCAAAAGCAAAAGGAAAAGGAATTCACTTTCATCTTCATTCTTGTAGTGACCAGATTATAGTGACCAACTTGTAGTGACTCCTGATACAAGGTAGGGGAGGATGGGGGCAAAGGGGAGAGATCAACCAAAGGACTTGTGTGCATGCATATAAGCCTAACCAGTGGTCATAGACAATGGGTGTGGGGGAGGGGGGCACATGTGTGGGGAGGGGTTTGGGATGGGAATGGGAGATGAGGACAATTATGTGATACCATACTCAATAAATAAATTTTAAAAAAAGAAACTCTCCAGCTTTTCAGACAAACTGAACATTATTCACTATGTATTGCCCTACCCAGTTACACATTCCCAAAGCGCTTTCAGAAGCACAGGCCGTATACATGCTTTTTCAATGAATCCTGAGCACTCGTCTATGATAGGAGAACATGTTTGGAACCAATGTGGAGAAAAATGTTCATGATGCTTAACTGCCTCTATTCTTTGAAGTGAGTAATTGGCTTTTTATTATTCTGGTATGCAATCATAATTTTCATTTTTGTATTTGTATTACAGTTCTGGTTTCTTCTACCAAGAGTAGAAGCTGACAATAATATTTTTTATTGTTGATGATAACTTCTAATGAGGTTCTGGAACAAGCACTTTACAGATATTATCTCATGTACTTCTGATAAAAAGCATAATCAAGCAGGGATTGGGATGATCTTATTTTACTTGTGAGGGGACTCTGAGATACAGAGAGCCTAAGTAACCATGTGCAGTTTATGGAAATACTAAGTTGTAAAGAGAAAGATGAGACAATTACGTCTGAAATCAGAAACTGGTATCTATAGGAACATATCATGAAATATTCTAATAGATTTTTAATTTTTCTTATTTTTGCCTGGAAGCATACAGAGTTGGATTACATTCCATTTCCTTCACTTACTAATTTTGTGTCCAGGTCTTCAGTAGTTACCCTTTAATCCTCAGTTTCCTTATCTCTCAATGAAAAAATAAGACATTCCATGGCAGGTACATTGCTTTTATTTCATATGACACACGCAATCAATTAAGTGGGACTATGTGGATTTCTGTATTGAGACGGATGCTGTTGCGATTCCAATGGGAGACTTCTGTGATAGATTAGTAATGTTCAATGGAGACAATTGAATAGAGTCATCATGGGTACTACATACTTACTACCCCTAGTTTAGTGCAGTGTTTCCCAAAATGTGGTACGAGTACCCCCAGGGGTACGGGAAGAGTTTGGTGAGGGTACAAGTTGCACCGGAGTTTGGTGGGGACATGCACTGCTCCATGCTTAGCTGTGCCTAATTCTACATTCTCATGGGTCAAGTCAAGAGAGTCTTGTGAAGCATGAGATGGTCCGGTGTGCAAATAAATGTTATTTATAATATAGCTTTTATTTATATTTTATTATGGATAATTTTATTTTTTTGTTTATTATTATTTTGTATATGTACCAAAAAAAGAAAAAAATAAACATATTTTGATTATTAAAATACATCCATTTTTTTGGGGGGGAAACACTGGTCTAGTGCATAATTGAACTGGGAGATAAGAGATAAGGCTTCCTCTCTCCTATTGTCAGGTTTTCTTATTCTGTTCATACATATTTAAAATACAACTCATCATTTAAACTTTCTCTATTTGTCAAACATTGTTAACCACTATGTGAAAAAAGATGAAGCATGATCACTGGGTTTTAAAAATTCATATAAAGTCCACTGGGATCAAACAAGGGAGAAAAATAATCAGGTAAGGGCTAACTTTTGTTGGGGAATAGTACCATAAAAATGTAAAAATTCTCAATTCATTATCTTAATCAGGCTAATTGGTTGTGTCTTAAGTCTAGAACATTTGTGGAAATTAAGAGGTAAAATGTCAGAATCAGTAAAATATAACCTGACAAGTAAAGATTAATTTGCTTTCTGCTCAACATTTTGAGCACATGTGACCTCTTTAATATTGCACAGCCGCCCTTAATACTGGCCTCGGCCTCCTCTCCCCTTCGTTATTTCCAGCTGTCCTCACCCCACGTGAGCCCAGTGGTCCTGCAGGGAGATCTCCCTGGAGAAAGAGCCAGACAACAATATTCCCAAATCAACATTTGTGGGCGATTTCATTCGTCTCTGGTCCAGACTAGGCCTAAAGTAGGCCTCACGGTGCAGCTCCCTTTGACTGGATCCTCTTTGTGCTTGGGTTAGGCTGTATGCATAAGTAAAACCGGGCGGAGGCAAAGCTACATTTCCAAGGGCCCTTCAAAAGTGCTCTCACGTAGTGGGGCTGTCTACCCAGTGCATCCGACAACATCCTGTTTACCCACTTCACACCCTGCTGTGGCTGAGAACCAGCTGACCTTCCTTTTCTAAGATCTCATTTTTCAAATGACATTCATCTCAGGGGGTAAATGGAACAGATCACATTTCAGACTTCAAATAGGTTAGGAAAAGAGGGTAATGTCTTTTCTTCAGACCAAGATTTTCTTTCCAAAGACCAACTGGTCCCTAGAAGGCCTTGAGTATGTGTAGCAGTTTAACCCAACTGCAGGCACATAGGGAGGTAAGTTAGCATTCACCAAAACTGGGGGTGCCAGGCAGCTAGCCCGTTACAGTTCTTCACCTGGCAGCTAGATGAGATGAGTTAGCTTTTGAAGGTAGAGGATGCATGTGTGTGTGTGTGTGTGTGTGTGTGTGTGTGTGTGTGTGTGTGTTTTACACATTCTTCACCTAACACAGCACACTCTGTGCTTAGGTATCTTGGTTCTTGGAAGTTTAGCAGATTCTATTATACTTCAAATTTTAATTGGAAAATGATGATTATAACTCTGGCTTTAATCTACATTAATTATAAAAACAGACATTGAGTTCCTTCGCAGCATTTCTTATTTTTGTGAATGACTATATTCATTTTTTAAATGATTTGCCCTATTTATATATTTTCTTTTTTTTCAGAGTAGTATTGAATATCTTTTAGAGATTCTGTTTTTTTTATTACTATGACTAAATAATACCACATGTTCTTTCAAAGACTTGAAAAATAAGCTAGCTTGGATCTTTTTGAAATATCCATCTTGTTATTAATAAAATACTATCTTGTTAACTTTTGTCTTTTCCTTGAATGTAACATGAAAGTATCAAAATCTTCACTTTAGAAATGTTATAAAGATGATTTGATTACTCACAAGCAGATATATATATATATATATATATATATATATATATATATATATATATATATATCATAATATGTATATATTATGATATATACAGTCTGGCTAGCCTTAGCATGACTTTGCCTAACTAACTTTAGGCTCTAATGAAATTGCTGCAATTAAAAAACTTTATCTGTCAAATATTTATGCACAGAAATCTATGTGCCAGTTTCTGTCTAAGTGTTAGGGATACTGTATAACACACACACACACACACACACACACACACACACACACACACACACTGTTTAGGAACAGCCTGTATTAGGTTTTTATTGGTGCTATAGCAAATTACCACCAACTTAGTGTTTGTTTTTGTTTTTGTTTAAACAAAACATATTTATTATCTAATTTTCTTTGGGCAGGACACAGAGCTGTTCATTTGATTCTCTAGTTAGATTCCTTCAAGGCCAAAATCAAGTTCTCAGCAAGAGTTCATTCCTTTTTGGAGACTCTGAGGGAGCATCTGCTCCAAACTCACTCACCTTGTTGACAAAATTCAGTTCCAAGTTCCACTGCTTCATCTCTGTCTCCTTAGCCTTCCTCTTCTGTTTAAGGGCTCATGTGATTACATCAACACACCAGAAAACCCAAGATAATTTTATGTAGAGGCCAACTGATTATGAACCTTAATCTCACCTGCAAAGCCCCTTCACAGCAATATCTATCTTAGTGTTGGATTGAAGAACCAGGAGATCAGAATCCTGTGGGGGGGACAGCAGAACTCTACCTATGGCACTGCTTATGTTCTCCATGACATTTTTGAAGTTTTGTTTTGAGACAATAGTTTGACCCATAGTATATTAAAATTCACTTAACAATGCAAAATTTTGCAGTATTTGTTATTGGTGTATTTTTTAAAGTCATTCGCATCAGCATAGAGGAACTTTATGTTTACCTATAAGTATACCAATGATGGAATTGTCAAAATAAACTCATTTTTAAATTTTATCTAGTTCTCAGGAATAGTGAACAACAATGGAATGGAGTCCACTTGAGTAAAAATGAAAAGATAATGAATGAGTAACAGGAATACAGATCGGGTGTAAATTCGTGTGTGACTGGGCCTTGCTATTCTAAGAGGAATTTTCTTTGAATTTGACTGAAGAATACCTGGATAATGAAAAAATATGTACTCTGAGCCATTAAATATATTTGGCACAACCTCCCAGATATTCCTGAACTTAAGTATTTTATATGATGGCTACTTCCTCATGTTAGGAGGGTGTTGTCCCAGGCCTTCTGAGAAAGATCTCAAAACACTCAAAATGCAGTATGTTTTGTCATATGAGGTTTTCCTTGAGAAGTCACATTCTGATTTGTCTTTCTATATCTTAATTTTGAGAGGTAGTGGCAGGGTGACGGTGGTAATTAAGGCAATGAGAATGAAACAAGAAGTAGGATACTTATGGTGTATGTGTGTGCGTTATAAAGAAGAAGTAGGATACTTATGGTATATGTGCATACTAGAATATTAAAATATTAGAAGTGGAAAATTAAAAACATTTTGGGAAAAACACATAATTATAATGAAAAATTACTAGAGTAATTACTAGAGTGGTACCATGATAGTGGTTCAAATATGTGTGATTACATTTTTTTTTTAATTATGTTAGCTTTTATAGAAAATACCGTATTTGCCGGCGTATAAAACGACTGGGCGTATAAGACGACCCCCTAACATTTCCACTCAAAATACAGAGTTTGTTATATACTCGCCGTATAAGACTACCCCCTCTTCCGCACACCTTCCACACACCAAATAAAAGGTAAAACAATATCAGATTTGATTTCAACATTTTAATTTATATTCAAATGCTTATGACATGCAGGAAAACTGTCACAAGGCTGTATGTAATCAAACATATACATAAAACTGTGCAAGTTTATTACCGGTAAACATACCGGTAATTCACTAAAGAAAACACACTCTATAGACTGGTGCTGTAGATGCTTCTCAGGAACATAGGCAAGCAGCCCACAACCTAGAGGGACTGTCAATGACAGAAGTAAGATAACAAATAGAGGGAGAGAGCAAGTGCCGGGCAAGTCCCTAGCAAGTTTGCTGGCATGACAGTTTCCCCTTAAAAGCCTTCAAACTCCTCTTCATCATCTGATATTAAAAGTCCATCAACGACATCTTGGGATACAGTTGCAAGGCAGTCATCGTATGGATCTGCCAATTCTGCGTCAGATGATGTGGCCTCAGCTTTAGCTTCCTCTTCATCTTGCCACAAGTACTCGTCCTCCATACCATCTAATGAATTTGATATGCCACACTTCTTGAAAGACTTGATTATTGTTTGCGCATCAGTATCATTCCAGGCTTTTATGACAAATTGGCACAGAACATCCAACTGTGGACCACGCATGTTTCCTCCTTTTGTGTATGACTTTTTGCCGCTAACCATCCATTCATTCCACTGTTCTCGAATGCGATCTTTAAACGGCTTGTTTAGGCACACATCCAGGGGCTGTACCAATGATGTCAATCCTGCAGGAATAACTGCTGCATCTGTTTTTATTCTCGCAAGCCTTTCCTTGGTGCTGGGAGTTAAATGAGCCCGGAACATATCCCACACAAGTAGACTAATTTTTTGAAGTAGACCACCTGGTCGTCTGCTCCATACATTATCCAGCCATAGCTTCACACCCTCCTCATCCATCCAACCTTTTTCATGCACATGCACAAAACAACCAGCAGGGAACTTGAGTTTTGGCATTGTTTTCCTTTTAAAAATAATCATAGGTTTCAGTTTGTTGCCATCAGCTGTACATGCGAGTACCACTGTAAAACTTGACTTCTCATGTCCTGTTGTTTTTATCAAAATAGTTTTTTTCACCTTTTTGATGGATAGTTTTATTTCCAATCATATCAAAATTCATTGGAGTTTCATCCATATTTCCAATATGACTTAACGCATAGTCATGTTTAGTGCTCTGTTGTATTACGTATCGATGGAAACTACCCACTTTGTTATCCAGATCTGAGGGTAATTTTGGGCAATTTTTGTCTTTTGCCTTAGTACCAGATCATGCCTTGCCATGAATCTACTGCACCAGGATATAGTGGCCTTAAAATTGTTGCTGTGATCTGGGTTAGATTTGGCCCACTGAAGTGCAAACAAGCGTATTGTATTTCGTGTCACCACATAACCGTTTTGGCGATGTTGAGCCACCATGTCTGCTACATATTTTTCGAGTTCTGGCCAGTGTGGGGTGCCTCTTCTTAATGCACACTTATCCCTTGGCATACTCTTTAATGCTTTCTCATTTGATTTCCAGTCCCGAACCATCTTTTCTGTTACTCCATATTGTCTTGCAGCAGCACAATTATTATTTTCCTTAGCAAAGTTTATAACTTTCAGTTTAAAATTTGCATCATACTTCTTTCTTTTGGCTGGTGCCATGATAGGGATGATAGGGGTTTGACTGGTCGACATTTTCTATGTGTACTGTACAATGGTGCAGTATTGTGGCTGGCTGTTGGCTGCATACAAAGCCTGATTTGATTGGTCCCTGCTCCCTGTTTGCCCGCCCTGTCACTATAGCAGTCCGGTCCACCCTTGCATCAGCATCTCCCTGGGACCTCACTAGTGCGCAAGTGCGAGCTCTTCAACATTGTAACAGGCACCATGATAGTGCAAAATCGCGAATCTTCAATGCATATGTAAAGAAATATACGGTAACCCGAATTTACCACACTCGCAAAATTGCATAACAGCAAAATCGCATAACAGCCGAGCATACACCCAGCAGCGCTGCTGATGCCTGAACGGTATGTGGAATGAAGTGGGCGGGCATCGGGAGGCCACTATGGCACGGGGCATGCACTATGGGCAGTCTATCTGAAGTGTACCTGGCGTATAAGACGACCCCCCACTTGGAGGCATATTTTTCAGGACCAAAAAATTGTCTTATACGGTAATCTTAAATATTTTGTAGATCATGAAATAGTAGTACTTGCTCTTATGTTAAGAAAAAATATGTTTGCTAAATGTAATCTCCTTTAAAGTATATTCTTAGCCTTCTGACTAATTTTTCTTATTTCAAAATTTATTAATGATATTTTGAGATAAAAATAGGCTTAACTTCTTACTCTTGCTGAAGATTAACAATAATGGATTGGTATTGTGAAGGATCCTTCAAATTTACCAGTGTGCATGACAAAAGTTAAATAATTAAAACTTAAAATGCCTTTTTTTTTAAATTACACAGAAAATACTTGAGAGGTACAAGTGTGTGTGTGTGTGTTGTTATGGATGTGTGGTAAGATAAATCTAATATTTGAAATCAAGTTTTTGAAAAAAATATATTTTTTATTTATTTCAAAGAGAAAGGGAGAGGGAAAGAGAGAGAGAAACACAACGAAGAGAGGGAATTATTGACTGGCTGTCTCCTGCATGCTCCACACTGGGGATTGAGCTCACAACCCAGGCAAGTGCCCTCTCTGGGAATCAAACCATGACCTCCTTATTCATAGGTCAACTCTCAACCACTGAGCAATGCCAGCCAGGCTCAAGTTCTTTTACATACCCAACATTTTAAATAAGTTATTGAGTATCTAAAATGTACTAAGTGCCAAAACCGGTTTGGCTCAGTGGTAGAGCGTCGGTCTGAGGAGTGAAAGGTCCCGGGTTCGATTCCGGTCAAGGGCATGTACATTGGTTGCGGGCACATCCCCGGTATGGGGTGTGCAAGAGGCAGCTGGTCGATGTTTCTCTCTCATTGACGTTTCTAGCTCTCTCTCTCTCTCTCTCCCCCTTCCTCTCTGTAAAATATCAATAAAATATATTTTTAAAAAAATAAAATAAAATGTACTAAGTACATAGGTTAAAGGGGACATAATTTTGAAAGAGAGTGACATGATTCCTAACCCTTGAGAATTAAAATTTAATTGGGAAACATGGTTCAAAATAAAGAAAGCATGGATAAGGACCTCTATATCAAAGTTTATAAAATGAGCATTAGACTAATGAATCTAAATTTTAGGAACAAATAAAAAATAACATAATAGAATTTCACAATATTTTTCCTCTTTGTTTACATTATTCGTTTGCTTTTTTATTTTTCTTTATATATAAGAAAATATCCCAACATTTGCTACAGTAGTTTGTTCATAAAAAGAATGGACACAATAAATCAGTTTATAGGTGACCTTCAATTATTTTAATCTAGGTGATTATTTTAATTGACTTTTGAGCAAATGTGAAATGATCATGGAAACCAACAAGTGCCAGGGCCCATTACTGAAATTCCTTTGGCATTTGAAGATAATAAGGGGAATATAAAAGCCACTGACTTCTTACAGTCAATTTAAAGTCTTTCCCATTCTGTTTTTTATGCTTATCCAGTCTCTGTAATGAATAGAACTTCTAATGGAAATAATGTGAATTAGTACAAAGGTTGGGATTAAATTAGTATCACTGAATATTCCATTGATGAGCTTTCTAAAAAAAAATGTCACAGCATCATTAGAATGCCATTGATAGTCCCATGCTGAAATTCTCAGGATGACTTCAGTTTATTTTTACATATCCTCAGGTCATCAAGGAAAAATAGCCCCAACTTGGAAGTGGGTTGAGGGCTGTTGAAAGACCCGAGTAAATGTAAAAGGGTAACTGCTCATCCTCCTACTGAAATATTATCTGTATTATTTCATGTAGAACTATAGATTACAGAATTTTATATAATAAAGGCCTAATGTACAAATTGTTGTCCCCTCAGATGATCATTGACCAGAAGTTTGACTGGTCAACCACTTGCTATAAGGTTTGCTGACCATCAGGGGATGGTGAGGAACATGGTAGGCATTGGCAAAGTGGCACTGGCAGTGGGCTGCAGGGGAGGTGCTGCCAGCCATAATGAACCCTTATGAGAGTGGGAGTGGGTAGCACCAAACAAAGGTGGGTGCCAGGTGGGGTTGCAGGAGTGAGGCTGGGAGTGCAAGCTAGGGCCCAATCTCCATAGGCCACCCTGAGGGACCCCACACATGCACAAATGTTGTGCACCAGGCCTCTAGTTATAATATATGAAAAGTGAGGACCAATTGTCTACTTAAGTCTTTTGTCCTGTTCTTTGAAGGGACAGTCATTCTACATTTCCCAGCCCCCTTTGCTGTTGAAATGGCCATACTTCTAAGTTCTCATTGGTGGGTCTGAGTGCTCGTGATATAAACCTCTTTCTTACATAGATCACAAAACCCTGGATGAAATTTCCCTCATGCTTTTATCTCTGACAACTGGATACAGAAGATCAAGCCAATGAGATGGCACAGTCAGAGATAAAGGGAGCTGGATCCCTGGTTTCATTCAGGGAGGAAGGCTACCCTAAATAGAATACACAGACATTTTAGAATCTATTTATTATCAATTAAACACTACCAGATTGCCCTCAATCCAGAAATAGACATACCTTTTGGAAGGTTCATACTTACTATTATTTTTTATACATTCTTTGACTCAGAACTCACAAGATCAGTGATAATAAAAACAGCTCTAAGTGAAAAGGAAATTTTTATTTTGTTAAATTTAAATTTGCCCTATTTGTAACATTCACAGTGGTTCCAATATTTTTTAAAAGAATCAATATAAATGGTTGTGATTAATTTAATGTGATGTTTACTCATTCTTTTTTTGTATTTAGGCATTGAACATTTCACTCATTAATTAATTAATTAATTTTAAAGAGATACTTTATTAAGTGATAGGAGTACAGAGTGATCAGGGCAAGCGAAGCCATGCCTTCAGGAGGTCTGAAACCCTGGAGAAGACAAATATTAAATAAATTATTGCTATTTGATCTATCAGAAACAATGTACAAAGAATGGTTAGATTTCTGAAACTTGTCTTCTCTCATCACCAAAATAAAACTATAGATTCCACAAAATAGAAAGTAATGCATATTACCTAATCAATGATTACAATTCATTCATAAGGGAGGGAACTGAGGCCTAAAGAAAGTACTGGTTATTCTACAATCTCTTATATCTGGGTCAGGGTGTATAAGAGAGGCAACTGATGGATATTTTTCACATCAATGTTCCTCCCCCCTCCCTACCTCTCTCTTTAAAATAAAGAAAAACATATCTTTGCCCTAGCCAGTTTGGCTCAGTGGATAGAGCATCAGCCTGCAGACTGATGGGTCCTGAGTTCAATTCCGGTCAAGGGCACATGCCCATGTTGCTGGCTTGATCCCAGTGTAGAACATGCAGGAGACAACCAATCAGTGATTCTCTTTCATCATTGATGTTTCTCTCTCTTTTCCTTTCCCTTCCACACTGAAATTAATAAACATATATTTAACACACACACACACACACACACACACACACACACACACACACATCCTTGGGTGAGGATTAGAAATAAAGATAACCTTTTTTCAGGATATGTTGATCACCAATAGCTAGAAAATCAAAGAATATTTAGGAGAAGATGCACATGGATTAAGGTCACTTGTACATTAAAATGCCATGTTCAGGAAACTTTAAGAAGATAGGTATGGATGGAGCTTAGAATTCTTGTAGATGAATTATTGCTAGTGATAAGAATTAAGAAAAAAGCCTGGCAATATAGAGTATTCCAATTGCAGAAGACATATTACATTGTAGGAGATTGGGTGCCATTTTGCCTACAGTAGTAGAGATCCATGCTTTTACACATTGTTCCCATGGACAGATTTTCCATTTAGAAAGTTTACTCAGGCATCAGAACACAAATTAGAATATGTAGATAAGGGCTACAGTCTGTGGAACTATTTGAAATCTCTTTTCCAAACCTCAGGTGAGATGTAACGAGGGTGGAAACAGTGGCTATGGAGAAGGAGCGTGGATTGGATACCTAAGAGGTATCTGAAAGACCTTCCTTGTTTTTCTTGGAGAGAGGGGGAGAGGAAGTGGTAAGGACAAATCACAGGTTTCTGATTAAGGTTATAGGGTGAGTGCTAAGCCAGCACAAGAAATACAGAAAGAGCCATGTGTTCAGATAAACAAAGAATTCATTAAGTTTGAATTACATTGCACTTGATATTCCTGCTGAAAATACACAGCAGAAAATTTATTATAAAGGTCTGGTTACAATTGTTTGGCCCAGAAATATACATAGAGATTAATTGTTTTGAAGGTGGCGGTAGGATCCTTGATTTGTATGGTCCCCGGTGGAGTGTATAGAATGAGAAGAGAAGGTACAGGGAAAACCTGTGTAAAGTGACAGAGAGGAGAGAAGGTGCAGTGGAAGACTAAGGAAGGCAGTACAGGTCGGAGGGGACTCAGCAAAGCGAATTCCCACAGGCTTAGGAAATTCCCGCCATGGGAAAAGTCAGCAGTGTGAACGCTTCCCAGAGAGCCTATGTAATGGAAAGCGGAATGGGACCTGTGACCTGGCAAAGGAAAATCACAAATGCGGGATAAGAGCAGTTTTACTGCAGTGACTAGAGCAGACTTCTGGGAGTTTGTGGGAGAAGGAGGAAAAAAATGAGAAAATAGATCATTCTTTCAAAAGAACAATTTTGTAGGGAACTACATTGCAAATTAATATTAAGTTTTTACAAAGTTATGTAGGTTCAAAGAAAGTGTTGTTTTACTTTTTATTTCTAATTGAAGAGACTTTCATATCTGTGAAGGAAAGGAGGTGGGAGAGAGAGGTTTGGAACCATGTCGGTATTGCTGACACAGCAAGAAGCATGATGACTTAGAATGGGGTGGGATCTAAAGCTTGGATAAAGGATGTAAAAAAGGAGAGAGAAAAGAGTTATAAAGATTATTCAAATAAATAAGTGTGATGGCAGAACATTTAAGACAAAAAGCATTATTTCCTTCATCGATTCTACATATAAAAGCAAACATTTTCATTTACTAAAATTAATTCAAAATGGATTATAGACATAAACTTACAACCTGAAACTATAAAAGTTCTAAGAGAATATATGAGGAAATCTTTTGACTTGAGGTTAGGCAAAGGATTCCCAGATGTAAAACCAAAAGTGTGACCCATAAAAGAACAAACTGATAAACTGACTTAATTGTAATTAAAAGGTTCTGCTCTGTGAAAGACATTAATAAGAGAATAAAAAGATAAGCCACAGCCAGGGAGGACACATTTGCAAATCACCTATTTGATAAGGGACTTGTATTCAGAATATATAAAGAATTATCAAAACTTAGTAATAAGAAAATGCAATGCAATAAAAATGCAAAAAAATGTTGGAATAGACACTTCAACAAAGAAGATATAATTTTAACAAGTAAGCCCATGAAAAGATGCTCAATATCACTGTCTTATACAGTTTTTAAAACACATTGACATGTTATCATATACCTAGTACAAAGTCTAAAGTTTAGAAAGATTGAGTGGCATGACTGGCATGATTCAGTAGTTGAGCATCAACCTGTGAACAAGGAGATCACAGTTCTATTTCTCGTCAGGATACATGCCCAGATTGTGGGCTTGATCCCTAATAAGGGGCATGCAGAGGCAGCCAATCAATGATTCTCTCTCATCATTGATGTTTCTATCTCTCTCTCCCTCTCTGAAATCAATAAAAAAATTAAGAAAAATAAAATAAAAAGATTGATCATATAAATTTTGGGGAAGGATAGGAAGCAATTGGAACATTCAAAGATTGCTGGTGAGAATGTACAATTTTGGAAAATAGTGTCACAGTTTCTTACAAAGTTAAACATACACCTATCATGTGATGCAGACTTTTTAATTATGGCTATTACCCAAGATTAAAAAACCCACATATTGCCCTGGTCGGTTGACTCAGTTGGTTGGAGTATCACACAGTATACCAAAAAGGTTTCAGGTTTAACACCCAGTCAGAGCATGTATGGGAGTTAACTGATAAATATTTCTTTCATATCAATGCATTTCTCTCTTTTTTCCTTTCTCTATAAATCAACAAAAACGTGCCTTGGGTGAGGGTTTAAAAACAAACCACATATCTATAAGAATACTTGTAATAAATATCCATGACATCTTTATTTGTAATATTCCCAACCAAAAAATAACGCAAATGTCCAGCAATAGGTAAATGGATGAAAAACTGGTATGTCCTTTTAATGGAATATTACTCAATAGTAAAAAATAAATCTATTTTTTGGTTTGTTTATGTTTAATTAAATGTCTTCTGATAGGATTTTACTTAATTTATAGAATTATAATTTGATAGACACATTAAATTAATGAACAAATATTAATGAACATTCATTATTTCTGTTGTGTTATTTTCCATTTTACTCGGCTTTTTTAAAAATTTATTTTTATTGATTATGGTATCACATAATTGTCCTTATCCCCCCATTCCCATCCCAAACCCCTCCCTACATATTCCCCCACCCCCCTGTTGTCCATGGCCACCGGCTAGGCCCATGTGCATGCACACAGTCCTTTGGTTGATCTCTTCCCCTTACCCCCACACTCCCCTACTTTCCCGCTGAGGTTTGAGAGTCTGATCACTGTTCCTCTTTCTCTGGGTCTGTTTTTGTTCACCAGTCTATGTTGTTCATTATTTCCTCTAGATATGTGAGGTCATGTGATACAAGAAATACCCTTGTAAGAACCTAAACTGCTACAAGCCTTAATGGTTATGCTGAGAGGCAAGTGAATCAATCTGTAGTGAGTTCCTTTCTGGGACAACAGTTCTTTTGAGTCCCAATTTCAATGTCAAATAGCAACAACATGAACAGACTTCAAAGAAGCCATATCCAAAAGAGTACTTCTTTTATAGAGTTCTAGAAAATCCCATATAACCGATATTGACAGATAACTATCAGTTATCTGGTGTATCTGTATGCTAGGGTTACCCTCACGAAATAGCACCGATGAGATGCCTTAAACAACAGAAAGTTATTTTCTCAATTATCAAGGCCAAAAGTCTGAGACCAAGTTGTTGACAGGTTCGATTTCCTTGTGAGGTTTCCCTCGCTGGTTTGCAGATGGCTGCTTTCTTCTTGTGTCCTCTTGTGGGCCTTTCCTCTATGCACACATGGCCCTGATGTCTCTCTGTGCCCAATTTCCTCTTCTTACAAGGCAACAGTCAGATCGCATCTGGGCCTACCCTATTGGCTTCATTGTAGCTTAATCACCTCTTTGAAGACCATATGTGCAAATATAACTGCATTCTGAGGTATTAGTAGTTAGAACATCAACATATATATGTTGGGAAGGCATAATTCAGACAACACCTGGAGATGGAGAACAGAGAGAGGGATTGCACAGGGATAGGAGGAAATCTGTGGGGAATAAAGCAAATGTGCAATGTCTTGTGAAGATGGATTCATGTGAGTATAGATACATTAAGCATGATCAAATTGTCCCCTTTAAATGTATTCAGTTTATTGTGTGTCAATTGTATCTTAAAGCTGTCAAAATGTTAAACAGATATGCACTGAACCCTCATAAAATCTGATACAGAAGAAGATTAAATCTCATCAATATCATTTTAGTTTATCAGGATACTTCAAGCCAGTTACCTGGTATCAGCATTTTTTGTCTTTAGTATCTTTTGTGGGCAAACCTTTGCTGGCTGAAGACGTACATGCCTCCTTCTGAAACCAGAGAACTCAACATGTGATTATGAAAGCATTGCATAAGTTACAAAGTGGATGGAGCAGTATTACTATAAATCAGTTCAAAATGTTTATTGTGTGCCCAATCAATGAAAGCAATCACTATAGCAATTTTCAGGAGAAATAAATTAATGGGACAAGGCTCTGGCTCTCAGGGAGCTGGCGGTGTAAGGACATGACTCCCTTTTATGAATTCCATGCAGGAGACCTCATTTCCTTTTAGATTAAATACTTCCCAAGACACACAACTTCTCAAAAGAGCTCAGTCCAATTTGGGGACATGTCAATTTTTCAGACTGTAATGAAGAATAAATGGCAAGAATCAATGATAATCACTTTAGCATAGATAATACAATCAGGGATGAGTAATTGCTGAATTGTGGCATAGACGATTTTGCTGAGTGGCATGACTGTGGGAGAGCATAATCTTCATTCAACAGATCACACTGCTAAGAAATATTACTTAATAATCTGATGTGCTATTACTGGGAGAGATCAGTCTTAGCAAAATGGAAGACTATTACATCCTGAGGAGACTGATAATTTTTTTCTTGACACATTTGGTTCAAAAATAAGTAAAAGGTAGGAGAGAATCAGAAAGCACTCAGAACACATTTATTTCTTAGATTATTTGAGAAAGACGGCACGGGTCTAGTTTTCCATTATTTGTTTCCATGTTAATTTAGCCTGCTATTCTTTACTATGTTAGAGACTATACGTAGCTAACACTAGATGGTATTGTGGCTCCTTCAATTCAGCTGACTTCCTAAGTGAGAGGGACTTTCTATGTGTGATTGGTGTGCAACACATGTATTTAATGTAAGATCAATACCTCCTAGAAAAAAAAATAGCTCGTTGTTAATAAAATATGGCTTAAGAAAATATAAGACTAGCCTCTTTTTTAGTTTTAAACTTAAATGAATATGTTCATGGCACTCATGGTCTATATCCTCAAATATTAATATTTGTACTTTGTAAAAAATGCTAAAAATAATAAAAGAATGAAAACTAATAAAATAATAGTCTAACAGGATAAATAAGTACATGAATTGTGTCTGTTAATCTTATATATCTACACTAATAAAAGGGTAATATGCTAATTAGACTGGATGATCAGACAACTTCCGGACATTCGACTTCCATCTGGACATAGCCACAGTGGTGGGGACCTAGGCAGAGGCAGGTAGGGGCAATCAGGCTGGCAGGAGAGCGAACAGTTAGGAATGAGATCAGGCTGGCACAGGGGAGAGCAGTTGGGGGCAATCAGGCTACCAGGGCAGCAAGGGACCAGTTAGGGGCCCATCAAGATGGAAGGCAGAGGCGGTTAGGGGCAATTGCAAGTGAACAATTAGGAGCCTGTGGATGTCCAACTGCCAGTGGGATTGGGACTAAACCACTAAAATGGCAGTCAGACATCCCCTGAGGGGTCCCAATTGGAGAGGGTCTAGGCCAGGCTGAGGGACACCCCTCCCCATCCCCCATACTGAACTTTGTGCGCCAGGCCTCTAATATATATATATATATATATATATATATATATATATATATATATATATAGACTTCAGAGAGGAAGGGAGAGGGAGAGAGAAATAGGAACACCAATGATGACAGAGAACCATTGATCGGTTGCTGCCTTCATGCCCCAGTGGTGATTGAGCCCACAACCTGGGTATGTACCCTTGACTGGAATTGAACCTGCAGACCCTTCAGTCCACAGGCCAATGCTCTGCCATTGAGCCAATCCAGCTAGGGTTAATGTTATATTTAAAATGTTGCAGAAACAGACCAATCTTTCCCTAAAACCATGAGAAAAAAAATATCCATTAATTTATTTTTTATTTCAATGAGTTCTTCAAATCAGAATTTTATTTTGCAGATTAATAGCTAGCATTTAAATGTAATATTGAAGCTTGAATACAAGACTGATCAAATAGTTTTGCTACTGACTAGGGGAATATTAATGACAACATTTTGCAACCACATTGCATTCTGAAGCTGGCAATACCAAAGCCATTCATCTCTCATGTGCATATTTGGCTTATTTACTCCAGAGTCTAGAAAATTCTTCTTAGACATTTTTCCTTCATAAATGGCCTGCCCACATTTTAAGGTCCAGCTTAATGTCACTTTCTCAATGAACCCGCTCCAATCTCCTCGTCTAAGTTAATCCCATCATGCAAAATACAGATAGGGTAGCCCAGTATGCCACACTGCCTTGGAAAAGATGCATCTCCTATATAAACATATCCTCATTGTTGAGGTAGAGACAATATCTTGCTCACTCTCAACTGATGTTCTGAATGCAGATAAACGTTCATAAATTAATCTTTTGACTTTATAAAGGACACACGAGATAGAAATTTTGAATGAAGCTCCTATTTACCATTCTGTGAATTAAGACATTGATGGTACAAATATTACTCTTTACTCTATAATTATAGGCAAGAATTTTGTTATGATGAAGAATCCGTGGTTTAATAGGAAAGAGTAGTTACTTTTCAAACTCATCAATATATTCCATTGGTAAGCTCCCAGAAGTCATGGCTCTTTTATTCTACTCAAGACTTCTCTCTATTTCCATACAAAATGTTTTATGCCTTTCTGCATAAGCCTCTTTCAAAGGCAATAAAAGTGGCCATTTTCCAAGTGTTGCTAGGACAACATAGAGGAGAGCCAGTTAGGGAACTAATTAAGCTTTGTGTGTAAATTAGCTCAGCCAGATAAAATCTGAAAGAGAAAAGGGCAGCAATTCTACCATTTTACAAAAATGTATAAGGTAGAAATTGGCCTTTCTTGATTAGATATTCCAGGGAAATAGGATCAGAATGAGACTGATTTCCTAGCCAGGGGTTGCGATAATTAACCAGAAGCATTGAGATGTTAGGACATCTAGAAGTTTTTGAGTTAACATTCCAGGAATGTCTAGTCCTATATAATAAAAGGTTACTATGCAAATTGATCCTAAGGGCAGAAAAAACATGAATGACCAGTAGCTATGATGTGCACTGACCACCAGGGAGGCAGATACTCAACCTAGGAGCAGCCCCTGGTGGTCAGTGCACTCCTACATGTGGAGCTCTGCTCAACCATAAGCCAAGCTGATGGCTACAAGCACAGCGGTAGTGGCAGGAGCTTCTCCTGTCTTTTGCGCAACACTAACAATGTCCAACTGCAGCTTAGGCTGGCTCTCTGGGGGAAGCCAGCCTAAGCAGTCAGTCAGACATCCCCCAAGAGCTCCCAGGCTCCCAGAGGGATGTCTGATTGCCAGCTTAGGCCCAATCCCTTGGAGAGCGGGCCTATGCTGGCAGGTGGACATCCCCAAAAGGGTGCTGGACTTCGAGAGGGCACAGGCCCAGCTAAGGGAGTCCTCCTCCCCCGCTCTGGCCAAGTGCATGAATTTTTGTGCACTGGGTCTCTAGTATTAATATAAATTGAGCAGGAATCAGTAAATGTTCACTCTAAAGGACCAGAGAATAAGTATTTTCAAATTTCCTGTCCATAAGGTTGCAGTTACAATATTCAAATATGTCACTATTGCAAAATAGCCATCAATGACAGATAAATGGGGTGGCTGGATTCTACCCTTGGCAGCATTTTGCTGAGTTCTGGTTAATAAAATATAAATAAATTTTTATTTTAGCAACATCTGAATCAAAGAATAGATTTAAATATGTTGATAGATGCTAAAGTTTATAAGCCAGTGACCAAACTTAAATTTAAGTAATTATGTATTACTTTTATTTCAACTCTTACAAATACTTTATGAAGTATTTTTCAAATTTTCCAATATGAATTAACCTCTTCTCATTTCTCCTATTCATATGATGCACTCTTTTGCTGCAGTATACTTTTTATTGGTGTCCATTTCATACATGATTTTTCTTCTCTAAAATATGAACTCCTTGAAATTAGGGATTATGTATTATTCATTTTTTGTTCAAAAATTTAAAATATAGCACTAGCTGGGAAGCTCAGTTGGTTAAAGCGCTATCTTAGTACACCAAGGTTGTGGTTTTGACTCTGATCAGGGCACATATAAGAATCTATAAATGAATGTATAATTAAGTGGAACAACAAATCAGTCTTTCTCTTTCTCCATTTCTTTCCCTTTATCCCATCTTCTCTCTCTAAAATAAATGAATTAAAAAAAAACTCCTACTTTGTTTAAAGAACAAGTAAAATCTTCATTTTAATCATAAGTAGCTATATTTAAAAATAGAAAATATTTATAGATTGAAATCTTTAAAAGTAAGGTTCAAAAAGTTTGTGACTTAAAAACATCACTATTAATAGTAAAGCAAAGGAAGTCTAAAGACACCCCTCTCCTTCAATAAAACTTATGATGACCATACTTGGGTGGTGGAGTGATACTGGTCAATGCATATAAATTTCCCATTATAAGATAAACAAATTCTAGGGCTTTAATGAATAGTGTAGTGATTATACTTAGTGACACTACTGTATGTTATATACTTGAAAATTATTGACAATAGATTTTAGGTATTCTGGCCACACATGTAAAAATATTTTTATGTGAATGTATGTGTTAATTAGCTTGATGAGGTAATCATCTCCAATGGTATATGTACATTAAGTTACATTGTACACCTTAAAAATCATACTGTACAATGCAAACTGAATTTTTTAGTTTATATAAATTCAACAATTTTTTAAAGACTAACATGTACAAACTAAATATGTAATTTTAAAAATCATGCCTCAATAAAGCTGGGGGAAATACATATTGGCATCTAATGATAGCAGAAAACATATAATGAATGAAGTGCATTTGGTGATGATAACATTGATGAGAGCTGATATTTATTACATTCTTATTAGGTGCTAAACTCAAAACAAGACTTAAAATTTTCCCAGAAATACTTTGAGTTATCTATTGCCATAATATTTTTCATTTACAGAAGAAAAAGGAAGGCTTATGATGAGTAAATAATTTGGCTAAAGTTACAGCTAGAAGGAATAAAATTAAGAAGATAATAAAGTGAGACCAGAGAGAACGGGAAAATGCCTAAAATTTTTCACATTTTCCAGTAAAATTTTTCTAAAAAATATTGAAGAAATGGAATATAGATTGAGCTTTCTAAAATAATAGCAAAATCAAACCAACAAAAAACAAAATAAACAAACAAAAAACCTATTTCTTCCCAGAATATCTAAGGTGGGCTGTGGGGAAAGGACTTATAAGCCTGAATTTCAAAACCAGTTTTTATTTTTTGGTAACTGTTGTTTATCTTTTAGAAAGAAGTAAAGTCTGTGTTGAAATTCAGAGAAACATCACCTAACTTGGAAATGATATATTTGTTTTTCTGAAAAGTTGATTTGAAATAAATATTCAGATACACACATGAAAATTCATATACATATAATGGTGAATCTGGGTGTGCAGACACAATGCCGGACAAGTATTGCAGAGTCTAACAATGGTTTTATAAGTGTGGTAAAGATTTAAATTTATCTATGCACTAACAATATTCATATTGGCTCATGGTCATTGATGTTGTCTTAGTATTAGTTTTGCTACTAATACAATTCGTATTGTAATATTCAAGTTATCTGTAGTCAATGTACCCCAAATATTTCCTACTAAAGGAAATATTTGCAAAATGGATTAATAATTTGTACTTCCTGTAAATACTCCCTCGGGTACATGTACTGATAAGAACTAGATGAGCAAAATTGTTTTTTTTTAATCAGATTCAAATATGACATTAAATACAAATCATAACATTCCTTTTCCTTCTATTTTTACCTACACAAAATGTATTGTGTACATTTCATATTAAATGTACACAAACATAACATGCATATGTGCCAATTGATCCACATACATATAAATCTAAGAAATTATGGCTAAATATATGTGTGTGTCCTAATGTATTTATCTTCAGATTTGATTTGTAAAAAGCACAAAGAAAAAGTCACTCTATAGTTCTATGAATAAAGATGATGTACAGTAATTTCCAGCTGCTGAGATAGAGTCAGAACTTTCAAGTCTTCAGTCAATAAGTGATCATTGAGTTCCCAGAATTCTCTTACAAATAAAAAAGATCAATAATACTGTCTACCCAATTCTATAACAGTATCAAGAAAAATATTTCTAAAACACACATACCTCTGATTTTTACCTAGAAAATTCCTCTCTTGTTTCTATGTTTATTTATAGTAATAATGAGTTCTGTTAAACAAGTCATCTCACCCTGACCAGCTTGGCTCAGTGGATAGAGCATCAGCCTGTGGAATGAAGGGTCCCAGGTTAGATTCCAGTCAAGGGCAGGTACCTTAGCTGCTGGCATAACCCCCGGTGGAGGGTGTGCAGGAGGCAGCTGATTTATGTTTTTCTTTCATTGATGTTACTAACTCTCTATCCCTCTCTCTTCTTCTCTGTAAAACAACCAATAAAATATATTTTAAAAAACAAAACAAAAAACAACAACCACAAAATAGTCCTCTCAAAGGTATGAATGCTTTCCTTCAGGTAGAATGAGAAGAGGTGAAATTAGAAGCAAATACTGGGAAAGATTTGGAGAGTGTGAATGGACTCTTCATTTGCAGAAATGAAATGAAGACGGAGCAGAGGATGACCTGACTGACAGAGCACTAAAGGTGTCCCGGGGGTCTCACAGAGACCTTAGCAGGGACCAGTAGGTACAAGGCAGTTAATGAAATCTCTGTCCAGTCCTTAACAGACCACTGAGCAACCAAGCAAAGGTTGTATTGATTACCCATTCCTAAGGACACAGACCTAACAGAATTAGTTCAGACAAGTCCTTAAACAAGCAAACAGCAGCTTTAATCACAAGAACAAGAGATAACAACACCAAAACCTGGGAATTGGAAGATCTCATTGACAGAGTAACCACATTATATTATTGACATGTCTAATTTTTAATGAAAAGTTATTAGAAGGAAAAGAAACAAGAGAAACAAGGACATGTACTGACTCTTTTTTTAATATTTTATTTAAAAATATATTTTTTATGTTTTATTGATTTCAGAGATAGGAAGGGATAGGGAGGGGGAGATAGAAACATCAACGATGAGAGAGAATAATAAATAGATAGGCTGCCTCCTGCATGCCCCCTCCTGGGGATGAGCCCACAACCTAGTAATGTTCCCTGACTGGGAATCGAACCATGACCTCCTGGTTCATGGGTCAATGCTCAACCACTGAGCCACACCAACTGGGCTGTGCTGACTTTTTTAAAAAAAAGAAAAACTAGACTATTCAATGACAGAAAAGTAAATGCCAAAACCTCTAAGAAGCACCAAGAATTTCCTTTTATGTTAGAAGGGACTTGTATGAGATCTAGATTCTTAGATTTTTATAGAAAGCTGACAGAGGGACTGTTGAGAAAGTGCCAAAATGAAAGCCATAAGTAGTTATTTAAAAATCATCAGACTGTTAGTCTGGACATACTCATATAATAGGATCATTTTAAAAATAAAGTATGTGGAAAGAGAAATAAAAACCTGCTGTCAAAATTGAGTGCATGTTTTTGTATATAACTTATTGCTGAAAGTGGTTTGGGTGGGTTTTATGTTTAATTTTACCTGCTGTTATTGATACATTGGAATATTCTGGTTATTATTTAACAGGAAAGGAGCAAAAGGAAGACTAGATGGTATAGGTGTGCCATTTATATAGCTTTGCTAGTTGAGCACTCTTCCAGTCTGTTCCCCGCTGGTCAATGGGGGAAGAGACTGGACAAAGGCAGTTTGGATGCCTGGCCAGTAAGGTCTGAGTGGTGTGGGAAGGTAATTCTGTCTGTCAATCACACCTGGGAGCCAGTCAGTGTCCAGAATGGGCACGTCCAATGCCAGGGTGCGAAACCTGCATATTTAAACTCCTAGACAAAGGAGCACGTTCTCTTGGTTTTACTCTCTTGGCTATTACCTCTCCTGCTTGCCTGCCCTTCTGGGAGACCTGGTGCTGGGGCACGTTCTCCTGCATTTGCCCAAGTGGCTCACAGCCAGGTGGGCTCTACACAATGTGTTAATAGACTTGCATTAAGCTGATGCTCTGCATGGACCCGGCTGCACATGGAACGGAAGCTCTAGATGCTGGCCTTGCTTTTGGCTTTGCTGCACCCACAGCTGCCCTTCTTTCAGGGATGGGTTAAGAGGCTTGGGACTTTACAGCCTGAGGAATGTAGGTCCACGCGAGTGAAGTCATTTACCATGGCTCAGTCTGCCCTGGGGGCTTCTGAAAATGCTATTTCAGCAGTAGCCCATGAACCTGAGCCCCGCGCACGTCAGGACAACCTGGCTCACTGATTTCTCCAGCAATATCATCCCTTATAAAAGACAGGTTGTATATCAAATTGATCTGAATCGGCATTCAGTGGATGTAATAAATCAGCAAGAAAATTCACCAAACTGACACACCGTACTATATAAAAATGTAACTCTCCCAAACAGATGAAATAAGGCTAGGGTAAAACTTTTTTTTAGCTTAGTTTCAATACATTTTTAAGCAAACTTGTGAAAAAGTCTTTTCTAATAAGTGAGAATTTCAAAAACAAAGATGTTATTATAGTTGCTCTAGATATGTGTCAAATATCTATGGTTTCCTTCCTTTTTGCACTTGAAATTCCATTTGTAAAGATAAATCAGAGTCGTTTTAATTTTCCTTATAATGAGTAAAACATATTCTGATGATTACAAATCTAATAACTCCAAGGTGATATTTACTAATCTTGTAGTCTGAGTGTGTGAGTGTGTGTGTGTGTGTGTGTGTGTGTGTGTGTGTGTGTGTGTTTACATACTAGATTTGATGCTGCTGCTTCTAGGATTAAACCTCATTTGATTAGATTTTTTTCACATGTGACTTTTTATATTTCAACATATTCTTGAAAATTTTGTAACAAGTATAATGGAATTTTTGAGCTCAAAATTAATAACTCTTCTTGTCCAAATATTTCACATAAAAAAATGAAGAGATCCAAATTATTTAAGCTATGTTATCTACATCACCATCAGATGTTGACTTTGAAACTGAAACCCATATATTTTGAGGCCCAGAGCTAATAAACAAAATACTGATTATGTTTAAATATGTCTTGATTGGAGGTTTTGAATTTTTATCTTTACTGACTTTGAAATACACATTATTTCCTTGTATGGGGCCCTCAAATTTTTAAAATCTCAACTAGTCATTGCCAAGTAAGAAAAGAGAAACCATAACAGCTGTTTTAAAGAAATAATTTAATATAGAATATTATTTAAACGTATATTGAATACTCGATGAAGCAAAAGGGATAACAGAGGAAGCAGCAAGAAAAACCTACCATCCCTTAGACTGAGCTGGCCCAGTCCCCTGAGGAAAGAGCCTGTCTCAGGAGTTTGGAACATGGGTCTCAGGCCTATAAGGAGGGTGCTGCCTGGATAATAATTTTATTTTTTACTTTTAATTTGATTTTTAAAATTTAATAAATCTTTATTGTTCAGGTTATTACAGTTGTTCCTCTCCCCCCCCCCCATAATTCCACCTCCCCTTCACTGTCCTCATCTATAGGTGTATAATTTTTCTCCAGACTCTTCCCATACCCCCCACACCCTTTTTCCCCTGAGAGTTGTCAGTCCACTCCCTTTCTATGTCCTGATTCTATTGTATTCACCAGTTTATTCTGTACATCAGATTTTTAATTCACTTGATTTTTAGATTCGCTTGTTGATATGTATTTGTCGTTCAAAATTTTTATCTTTACCTTTTTCTTCTTCTTCCTCTCCTTAGAGAATACCTTTCAGCATTTCATATAATACTGGTTTTGTGTTGATGAACTCCTTTAGCTTTTTCATATCTGTGAAGCTCTTTAGCTGACCTTCAATTCTGAATGTTAGCTTGGCTGGGTAGAGTACTCTTGGTTATAGGATCTTGCTATTCATCACTTTGACTATTTCTTGCCACTCCCGTCTGGCCTGCATAGTTTCTGTTGAGAAATCAGCTGACAATCATATGGATGCTCCCTTGTAGATAACTAACTGTTTTTTTCTTGCTGCTTTTAATATTCTCTCTTTGTCTTTTGCTCTTGGCATTTTAATTATGATGTGTCTTGGTGCGGTCCTCCTTGTATTCCTTTTGTTTGGGGTTCTATGCACTTCATGGCTTTGTAAGTCTATTTCTTTCACCAGGTGGGAGAAGTTTTCAGTCATTATTTATTCAAATAGGTTTTCAGTATCTTGCTCTCTCTCTTCTTCTGGCACCCCCATAATTCTGATGCTGGTATGCTTTAAGTTGTCCCAGAGGCTTATTACTATCTTCAAATTTTTGGATTCTTTTTTTCTTTTAGTTTTTCCAGATGAGTGATTTTTGCTTCTTTGTATTTCAAATATTTGATTTAATTCTTTCATTCCTCTAGTTTGCTCTTGAGTGTCTGTATAATATTATTTTTATTTCAGTCAGTGTATATTTAATTTTTAGTTGGTCCTTTTCCATATCCTCAAGTGTTTCTCTCATATCCTTGAGGGTCTCACTAAATTTATCAGCCTTTTCTAGGAAATTCTTAAAATACCTTAAATGCATGATAAGTACTGTATAGGCATAATTTTCTTCAACCATGATAATAATCCTATGAAATTTAAACTAGCAAATCAAGATTAATGCTAGCTACATTAAGAAGCATATATTTCCTTGCTTGGTTGTTGTACCTACTAATTTACTGTGCCATAAAGTGGGGCTATGGCTTTTGTTTTAAGTAAATAGCAGTAAAAAGTACAGCAACTAGAATATTATAGTTACAAAATCATCAGGAGCTATATTCTAAATGTTGGAGAGTGGTTGCCAGAACTGAGCAGAAAATGAACACGAGGTAATTCCTGTGTGTGTGTGTGTGTGTGTGTGTGTGTGTGTGTGTATGTGTGTGTGTGTGTGTGTGTGTGTGTGTGAGAGAGAGAGAGAGAGAGAGAGAGAGAGAGAGAGAGAGAGAGAGAGAGAAGAGAGAGAGAGAGAGAGAGAGAGAGAGAGAGAGAGAGAGAGAGAGAGACTAGGATGTTAAGGAATTGGATGTAGAGATGTGGAAGCCAAGGTTTGAAATAGGCATTAAATTAACAACATTTAATGAAGGCAGAAATTGTATCTCCTTTCACTTTGATATCTGACAACTTTCACCTACCTCTTGCATTGTGAGTACTCAGTCAATGTGTGTTAAATGAAGTGGTAGACTCAGGACATAGAGCCTTCTTCACCTGACTCCCTGCTTAGTACATTGTTCCTTGAAACTTCTCGGTTCTTGAGAAGTTTTGTCATGCCTCACAAGTCAGTGTGGGATTTAGAATAAGGGGTCTAGATTTCAACAACTTCGCACAATAACTTCAAACTGCATAAATCTGGGAAAGTGGCTTATTCTTTATCAACCTCAGTACCTATATTGATGAAAGAGGTATATTTGTCTTTCCTTGCCTTCCTTGTAAGCATCAAGTAAAATAGTAAGTGCTATACATTTGATACGTCTAAAAATATTAAGTTATACAGAGATTTAAACTGCACATTCTTATTTCATGCTAATTAAATCCAATTTTAGGTTTTTAATAATTTTACATGGATCAGTCAGCAAGACTAGATATTCTAGCTTTGACTATTCTGAGGTATTTATACCCACACACCTGATTTTTAAATTTATAATCCTGATCCTTTAGATTCTGGCCTGCCCAATACTATAACATCTTTGTGAGCACAAAGAGGCTATGAATTAGACCAAAGGCAAAGAACACTCATGCTGAGATGATCCTTCCCCTTTTTATCCTGCTCTGCATCTACTGTGGAGACCCTGCTGTTTGAAAGAGGAGCACCTCGTGTGCACAGGCCTCTGGGGCTTGGAGTAAGGTAGTTCTGGAATAACATGGAATCTTTCTGATGGCCACGGTTTCTACTTATTCCTGTTCCATTCCAGAGGGCTGCTCCAAATTTAAAACTCCACCAAGAAGAAAGCCTGAGCTGGAAGTACACCAGTTTTCACTTAATGATGGGTGACGATGAGTGAACAAAACAGAAAGAGGCCTTAACATCCCCACAGAAATGGGATGCGCATTAGGAAACGATGCTCATTACTCCATTGGACAGTCCCTGGGGATGCGGTTTGCCAGGTGATCTATCTGATCACTCATCCTGCTCACGTGTCCATAGATATCCCTTTTGTAACTTCATGAGTAGCAGATGAGTTGGGTTTTCCCGGATAGAAAAATGTAACCTCGTGGATGGTAGCAAGTTCCTGGTTATAATTATGTGCTCTCCTGGTGTTAGAATTAATTTTAGATTCACATATACCCATATGCTGGCTGCAAACTCATGAATGATAGGTGTTTCACGTTACTTTTTGTGCATTCATTCTACAATAATGTTATGCCTGCCATCCATTCTCCAACCCCAACCATTACAATACCACACCCAGCAAATACGTTCACTAGATGCAAGCTAGGCATGCAGAAGAAAAAAGAAGAAGCTAACATGTGTCCACACCTTTGCTCTGTAAATGGTGCTGGGAAGAGAGGGGTACATCTGCACTGCACACTGGCTGCAGGGTCCTTTGCCTCCATGTGCTTCCCTTGGGAATACTGGCATGTTCTCCTTTCTCTTTCTGATTTTGAAGTATATATAGGACAACCTTCCCTATGTGCCAAGATACTATTTCTCTGCCCCCCTCAACAATCTTCTTCGTGGTTTCTACTTTTGTCCTTTGATCCTCTGCTTCCTCAGTCAATCCTGTCATTCTTTCCTACATCGCTCCTTGGTTTTGTTGGAAACTCTATAGTTTTTGCAGTCTGGAATATCATTTAGTTTAGAAAAAAATGCCTGTCCTTACGGAGCCATTTTAAAAGGCCTGGCCCAATATTCCCTCTATTCATTGAGCCAGGTCCTGCATCTTTTTACCTTGGCCTGAATTAGGAGAAAGCATGTGCTGTACAGACTGAATTGTGTCCCCACTTCCTATCCCTGTCCAGATGTACATGTGTAAGTCTTCAACACCCCCCCCCACACACACAGTGTCATAGTGTTTTAACATAGGACCTTGAGACATAATTTGATGAGTTCCTGATGGTGGGGCCCTCATGGTGGAATCAGTGCCCTGTAAGAAGAGATGCCAGAGAGTTGCCCGCCTCTCTCCACCTGCTTGCACTGTGCTGGGTTTTGTAGTCAGTGAGAAGGGGGCTGCCTGCAACCCAGGAAGAGAGCCCTCACGATGCCTGTGCACGCTGGCACCTTGATCTCAGATTTCCAGTCTCCAGAGCTCTGGGAATATAAATGTCTCTGTAAGCAATCTGATCGATGGTCATTGGTTATGGCACTCCAAGCAGACTCCAACGCCTAATTTCTTAACACATTAAGTAGTTTTACATAATTTTCAAGTTCATTGTTTAAATAAATAAATCATTGGCAGTTTTGTTAATAATTTTAAAATTTATACATATAAATGCCATTATTAAATATACTTTAATGTATAGTAATTCAAAGTATTAAAAGTCAGCATTTAAGATAGTTAATTATTTAAATTGTTTCATCATTTTTGCATTCTCAGAATGCAAAACTTTCTTAGAAGTTATATTAATGTGATGCTGTCTACAGTTAAATTTTTTTCTTAAATCCTATTTTAATATTAAACAAATGCCAATTAAAAATATTTTGATTATTCCAAGTAGCTTTACTGATGTACAAAATATTCATTTTATGATGGAAACATGGAAATTAACTTGAATGCTAATACTCCCAATCAGATAAAAAATATTTGAAAACATTAATGTTTATTCAGCAATATTAATGCTGTGTTGTTCTACTTCTGCAGTTTGTTGCTACTTTCACATAAGTAAAATTTATTATTTATTAATAATATTTTACCAAATAGCATTTATCAAATACTATTTTAGTATGAGTACATTTTATAAATACAAACAAATTAGTACACTAGGTTGAACAATCATGTTTTTTAGTATAAAATAATCACTTGAATTTATAAAATTTTTATGATTTTTTAAATTGATAAGCAATTTAAATGTTGCATCATAAATATCATTTAACACCATTTTATTTTGTACTTCTACAGGGAACTAAAACATCCAGAGTGGGCACTGTAGCCACGCTAAATGGACACATAAAATTAGCCATCACAATCTTTGCTTTCCACTTCACCACATTAACTCTGGGTTACAGAGGATCCTGGAATATTGAAATTGGTGATATAAAAGACTGCAGATGTGCCTGGTCCAGTGTTTCCCAAAGTGTGGTACGCGTACCTCCAGGGGTGCGGGAAGAGTTTGGTGAGTATATGCACTGCACCGTGCTTAGCTGAGCCTAATTCTACATTCTCATGAGTCAAGTCAAGACAGTCTTGTGAGGCATGAGATGGTCCGGTGTGCAAATAAATATTATTTATAATATAACTTTTATTTATATTTTATTATGAATCATTTTATTTATTATTTTGTCTATGTACCAAAAAAGAAAAAAATAAATATATTTTGATTGTTATTAAAATACATCCTTTTTTTTTTTTTTACGAGGGGTACTCAGCGTTACGAAAATTATAGAAGGGGAACATATATGTCAAAAGTTTGGGAAACACTGAAAGCAAGGCTCAAGTTCACAGTTACCAAGTGGAAGGACCAGAGCACAACTCATCCGACAGCAAAGTTCCGGCTCTGACCACAGGATGCATCGTCTCTCACATCAAGGCACTTCAGGCAGATGGCTGCTGAACTTAATGAAGTGGAACTTGGCCTCTTTGTGAATATCAAAGGAAGGATCAGACTATTAGACTGCAGAGTATCACTTCTAACCCCTCTACTTCATGGAGGCCCAACCGGCAGGCTATGTGGAGAGAGAAGTTCACACACTTGGCAATTCACAAATCTTGCTGAGGCCTCTCTGATCAAACCTGGATCAGATTCACTGGGGGTGCCCATAACGCGCAATGCAGGGTAGTATAATCCCTAAGTTCTGGTTGTCAAGGGGCACAGTCTTCCACTACTTTAAGTTCTAGCATCTCCACACCCACTAAAAGGAGTTTTCAGGCAGCTGATTCTGAGAGCCAGAAACTAAAATGGGTGCTCAGGAAATGTGCACATTCCTGAGACAAGGACGAGAACGGAGTCTTCCCTTCTATGACAAGTTGAAAAGATGGACAATTTTTAACACATGGAATCATGGGAAATGGTAAGTGAGAGGAAGTTGATGAAAAAGAAACAGAAAAATTGCCATCATTTTATTGTTTTAAGTGAGAAATATGATAAAGGTTTTTTGCTTGTTTGTTTTTTTCACTGATTCCTTTCATTTCTTAAGTTACCATTTTAGGTACACTGGAAAATTACATATTTTTGTCTCTGTGCTAATGTATTAGAAGTCCTTACTGTCATCTGTAGATTCTTGGAGACTTTGACTGTAAGCAAAACAATGCATAACACACCAGTTTTACCACAGGCTAACTAATATACAGAAATATGCCATAGGAACTTAATTTTTGTGTATATTAATTAGTCTATGGTAATACTGGTAAAAGGCAGTTTTTAAAACCTATCAATGACGTTAAGTGATATTGTGCTATTTTCACAGGCCCATGTTGTATAGTCAACATATGCATGCTTTTGCTTTTAAAACCAAAAACTCACAAAGGAATCTTTGCTTAACCTACTGATGTTAAAAGGATGGGTATTTGACAGAATTCGAAAAATATTTAATCTATTTCTAACAGTAGAAATTTGATTATAACTATGCTATCATATACATTTTATAGTGGGATTTTCACTCTGTTTTTATGGATGAAAGGATGGTATTTGATAGCCAGTGTGTGTGTGGGGGGGAGATATAGAAGTTTTATCATTAGGGTACTTTTGGAAATCTAGTGAATATTTTCTCAGAATTTATTGACATTCAGAATAACCTAGGCTATGTATTATAAGAATTTTAGTTTATAACTGAGCAATTACTATTTTTATAATTTCCATACAAAGCACATCTCCAGAAATAATATTCATTTAGACATCAAAAACTCCTTGTTAAGAGCAACCATAAGGATGCACCATATTTTAAACAATTTTGTATAAGATCACATATACCTTCCAAAACTGCTGTATGCTACAGAAAGCAAAACATAAGTTAGAAAATTATGTGAAAATATTGAATACAGCATCTACAGTAATTGCTGATAGAATGAGAGCTATATCATGGAAGTTAGGATAGCCATGGTTTTATTCATTATTTATTTACTGTAAATAGAAATTCATGTTCATCTACTCAATGCAGAATGGCTAATCCACTTTGTTGTGTTACTTGAAATGATCAAAAATGCCTTTTACACAAGAAGAGGAAGTTGAAGAGTGTGCCCAGCCATGGTTGTATGTTCATTGGGCCATATGAAGTCCAGCATGATTGAGATTCCTTATGCCACTGTTGCCTACTCATTCTTAAAGGTCAAGAAATTCAACACAGACCAAAACAAACAAATAAGCAAAAGAAGACAAAAAAGAAATTCAAAGATATTCTTAACCTTACTTTGAACATTTAACATTAATGGAGAAAACCATCCTATATTATAATCCTACATAATAAAAGGGGGGTAATATGCAAATAGCCGAACTGAATGACTGGTTGCTATGATGTGAACTGGCCACCAGGGGGCAGACACTCAGCGCAGGAGCTGCCCCCTGGTGGTCAGTGTGCTACCACAGGGGGATCTCTGCTCAGTCACAAGCCAGGCTGATGGCTGGTGAACTCAGTGGAGGCAGCAGGAGCCTCTTCTGCCTCTGTGGCAGCCCTAAGGATGTCTGAGTGCTAAAAGGCACAGGAAGGGCTGAGAGGACCCTTCCCCACTCCCCACCCCCAGTGCCTGAATGTTGTGCACCGGGCCTTTAGTATTATTATTTAAGCTCACATTTATGACTTTTTATCACAACCTGGCCTTTAATGTGTGGTGATCTCTATATGTATTCTTCGACTGTTCCCCTTCCCCTTTTCCCACAAACTTGGATGCCTAAGTACAATTCACGTATCATTCATTCTCAGAAGTATAGATCCTTCTCAAAAGCCATGTCATCCCTTGTGTTCTGCTTTTCAGAAAATGATTATGGCTCTGGGCTTCAAACACTGTTTATTCTCTTTTTTTCTAATGGCAAGCCTTTTAAGTCTCTAGACCAGGAGTTGGCAAACTTTTTGACTTGAGGGCCACAATGGGTTCTTAAACTGGACTGGAGGGCTGGAACAAAAGCAACCTGACCATGCTGGCACTCTCATCTTGGGCTGCTGGTGAAGGAGCGGAGGGGAGAGCAAGAGAACCCTCCGCTCTTTCTGCTCCAAGGGCCGAATAGAACTGCCAAATGGGCCGGATCCAGCCCACGGGCCATAGTTTGCCCATGGCTGCTCTAGACTGTCTCTCCAAGCTGAGGGTATAACCGTGCTAGGGTGACAGTAGTCCATTCCATTGGCCCTTGTCTGCAACTGGGCAGGCCAGCCTCCAGGCTGTGCAAAACCCTCACCAAGGAGTCCCTTGCATGTGCCTTCAGACCAGCCCAGTGAGGGGCCATATGGCACCTGCCAGACATTGCTTTTGTGACCTGTGCTGGGAAATGTCTGCCCACCAGGCATCTCCCCCTCTCCTGGGCACCAGTGCCACTGCCACTGTGTGCCACGATGCTGGCAGTGAGTCAGCTCGATGGCTGGGCACTTCTGCTGCTGGCATTCACTTCTGCCACGTCTGCCAAGCCTGCTGACATCCCCTGCCAGGCTCAGCAGTGGCCCACCTGGCCACCTGGTCCTGTGGCTTCTGCCATCTCTTTCCAAGAGCTGCTAGGAAGGGATACTCACAATCTAAAGCTTTCCATTGGTCTGTGAAAACATGGGAAGAGCGAACCCCACTTCATCTCTTAATATTAAACAGTGGAAGCCCAGTTTTCTAAATTAATTCATTCCTGAAGGCTGTTGGAGAAGAGATTTGTTGGAAAATGGAATCATTTTTCCCCATTAGATAATAATGTAAACTGAATTAATTCACTCCAGACCACCAAATGATTCCCTGTTTTAACCTTTCTTAATATACTATACATATAATGTACTGTTTAATCTGTAAACAAACACTTATTACCTCATATTTCTAGAACCACCCCCTCATAGCCATAAAAGAGTCATTTTCAGTACCATTCCAGGGGGGGCGGGGCTTGCTGGAGGTCAGTATGCATCACCTTTCCCCCCACATGTCTCTGCTTCCCAGATGCTGTCACCTGCTCACTGCCTTTCCTCCATCCAAATCAGCAACAGTTTTTCTACCCCTTCAATTGCCTGTGATCACTGTTTCTTTCACACCCTTATTGATATTTGCACTCTTGATGGCCTCTTCATGTTTTAAAAAAATGTTCTAATCATCCATTTCAGCTAGCAACAAAAGCAAGAAACAAACAAACACAACCACCCCAAAATCACAAAAACATTCACAGCACAATTTCCTGAGATATTAGCAAGGCAAGGTTTAGTTGTAAACTGGCTCTTCTTGGCACATTCTCTCCTTTGTTTGTGGCATGTAGACTTTTGGTTATGCTGATGTAGCAGCATGAAAGGGCTGTCAGGTCCAGAAAGGAAGTTAACTGAGACTTTCCCTCCCCCCATGAACAACTTGATGGAGAGCTGAATTATTTCATAGGGATACAGGGAGACATTTGAGAGCCAAGGGTTGACTGTACACCCACAGAGGGATCCTAAAGTACCATCTGATCTCTTACTGTGCTCTACCGACATTTGTTCATTTCTAATTCAAAACCCTGTTTTTGCCTGAGCAGTCCTTGTCCTGGGCTAGACTGGGTGGGCCTGGGGAAGCTAGCTCCCAGGTGCTATAAGCTGTCTGTGTATTCAGAGTGGCTCTGAAGGGGAAAGTAAGACATTTGGGGGACTAGCTATCTGAATCTGTGCCAGTAATCTGCCTCCTGACCTACGCCCTTGCTTGCCGATAAGCGATAAATGTACACTCTTTCTTGTTGAAAAACTCCATTCTTACCAAATTCCCTTCTTATCCATGATGCCTGTCCTGCCTTGTAGAATGTTTCCTGGAATACTCCCGTTTCACAGAGGCCATAAACCATGAATCAGATACAATCCCTGGAGGGGCTGGCACCTCAACCAAGCAAGCCTCTGGGTGTGGTCTCACTTCCACCATCCCAACATACAGGGAGGGGAGAAGGGCGGGGGGAAGGCTGCAAAGCCTGTGAAAGGTCTGCAAGTCTGACCCACATTTTGGGGACAAAGGAACAAAAGGGTTTAAAGGGAAGGCTTCCTCCATATTCCTCACTCAGGATTTGGAGACTGACTCCTGTGAGTCACAGCACTAGTGCCTCTCCAATAAAGCCTACATTCCTGAATATCCTCATGAGTGCCCAGCTGATTAATTCTCCAGTGCCACCTGGCAGCTTATCTGCAACAGCTCTGCAGCCCAGGGCACTCATTTGAGGGCAGTCCCAGACGCTGGCTGTTAGACTAGAAGCACAGGCACACAAGCCACAGTAAGAGGCACCCAAAGGGTTAGGAACATGCCAGGAGGCCATAGCAGGGCCCTGCCAGGGACCCCTGCATCGATTCCTAGTGTGAGCACAAAACAATCCCAGGGCCAGCAAAGCCAAAAAGGCCCCAAAGCTTTAAAAATGTCATGTGCATTCGAGTTCAAAGGAGACATTTGCTTTTCTAAACTAAACGTGACCTAGAGGATTTTCTATGATTTATTTCATAACATCACATATCTTTGAAACCTAAGGGATCTTAGTGCCTACGGACAACCTCCCCCGCTCCATGTGCTTGAGCGAGATCGCCTTGCAGCTATGGAGACAAGTATCGCTTTCTAGATGTTAAAGTTGCTGAAAGGACAGTTATGATAGCTGTCTTTATTAATATCTTTTTATTGTCTTGGTAACAACTATTTAACATGTAAGACTTATAGGAAGCACAGAGAATGATATACCAGATGCACAGGTCCTCATCAACAGTTTAAAGAGACATTAACATTTGACCAAAATTGGTTGAATTTTCTTTCCTGTACCAAAAAGATAATGTTATGAATTCACCTTAAATTGTCAGGCTCCCATCCTCCAGGACTCACTCATGGAAGAAGGCATGTAGTATTTCTTAGCTTTGATCTTTTTTACTTTTATTTTGTAATTTTGCTACATTTGTATGTAAATACACACACACACACATACACAAATATTATCACTGCATATATAGTTTTTTTATGAGCTTGTTTTGCTCAACTCTTTTTAGATAACTTCTTTTGAGACTTTCAGATCTAATTTCGTTTGAGCAGCTATATAGAACTGAGTTTCATAATTCCTGGGTGAGGTACAGAGTTATGCTGTGTTCCTATCTTTCTGTTAATCAAAACAGTGCCACTTGGATTTTATGCCTGCTGTGTACATCAGTAAGATTTTCCTAGAGCAGATGTGACATTGCTAGGTTGCAACCTATGAGCATTTTTCACTTGTATAGGTTTACTTTTTTATAAATACATTTTAAAGAAATTCTTCATTCTAAAAAATATTTATGAATTCTCTCAAAAACATTATAACATTTAATTTAAAATTATTACACAGTGGTTCTCAAACTTTTTAATGCCGTAATCCTTTAATACAGTTTCTCATGCTGTAGTGACCCCCAACCATAAAATTATTTTTGTTGCTACTTCATAACTATAATTTTGCTACTGTTATGAATGGTAATGTAAATATCTAATGTAAATATTCCAATGGTCTTAGGTGACTCTGCTAGGGGTTCTCAACCTGTGGGTCAAGACCTACTGCTGTAGAGCCTAAGATCATAGGAAAACACAGATATTTACTTTACCATTCATAACAGTAGCAAAATTACAGTTATGAAATAGCAATGAAAATCATTTTAGCTGAAACTGGTTTGGCTCAGTGGATAGAGCATTGGCCTTCTGACTGAAAGGTCCCAGGTTCGATTCTGGTCAAGGGCATGTACCTTAGTTACAGGCATTTCCCCTGGGGGGGGGGTGCAGGAGGCAGCTGATCGATGTTTCTCTCTCATCGATTTTTCTAACTCTCTATCCCTCTCCCTTCCTCTCTGTAAACAATCAATAAAATACATTTTTTAAAAAAAAGAAAATAATTTTATGGTTGGGAATTACCACCATAACATGAGGAACTTTATTAAAGGGTTGTGGCATTATAAAGGTTGAGAACCACTGACTTAAAACATCATCCTTAAGGTAATGGGCCTTTATGATTTGGGTTGTTTGTGTTTATTCATTCAATGGCTTTTCTTTAAACAGAATCTCTGATTCACTTGCTGTGAATTATTATGACAGCACTAAGGATTGTTAAAATCGAGTTAGCTCTATCTTAGAAAGGGCAAGACGTTTCAAATTTGTCCCCACCTTTTACTCACAGACTATTTCCTAGAGCAGAACATTTTTCAAATGTTTACATTTGCAGGTAGGTTTTCTTTTCCAGGCATTTGAGAGCAGCTACAAATGCTGACCATTAGAATAGAAGCACAGGCACACAAAAGTCACAGCAAGAGGCACCCAAAGTTTTAAGGGCATCCCAGGAGGTCAAGGCAGAGTCCTGTTAAGGTCCACTGCACTGTTTCCTAATATAAGAACATTCCTGGGGCCAGTGGGATTTAACATGTGTTCAAATATATTTAAACACAACACATCTATATATATATAAAAGCCTAAGTGACCATCTGACTGTCTGACTGGTCACTATGATGCGCACTCATCACCAGAGACCAGACACCCAACACAGGAGCTGCTGAGCTGCAATGACTTGGCAGCTGCAGTTCTTGGGTGATGCACTGGAACCAGAGAGAAGGGAGCCCGATTTCGGGGTGCAGTGCCCAAGAACCGCCCTCTTGCAATCTGGGACCCTTTGGGGGATAACGGAGAGCCAGTTTTGGCCCAATCCCTGCAGGCCAGGCCAAGGGATCTCACCAGTGCACAAATCCATGCACCAAGCTTCCAGTGTAAAATAAATATGACCCAAGACTCAGATATAGCCCTCCAACCGTCACCTCAAGTGTTATGGTTGGAAATGGGTTATAAAATGTATGCTTTTAGACCTACCTCAAATTTAAATGTTCCACGTGAAAATCTGTCTTTTGAAGAATAAACTCTTAGTGCATATGGCTAGAGGATGACAATTATAAAATGCCCGAAGCTCACAAACACATGAAAGATGCAAAGTTCCAAACTTTCTTGATATTAGTTCCTCTAAGACTTTCCTTTCCAGGTGTTGTTCAGAAGGGTGTGATGCTAGGGAAAAGGCCTTGCTTTGTGAACTGAATTAGAAACTAATTGTGTTTCTAAGCCATCTTCCTCTGGATCAGGTTCTGTCTTCCTTGTTTTCTAACCTACATATACAAAGTCATGTGCATCTCATGCCTCACAAGACTGTCTTGACTTGACTCATGAGAATGTAGAATTAGGCGCAGCTAAGCATGGTGCAGTGCATACCCCCACTAAACTCTTCCCGTACCCCTGGGAGCATGTGTACCACACTTTGGGAAACACTGCTGTAGAGAATCAATAAAATATATTAAAAATAAATAAATAAAAACAGCCACATTACAACTTACCTAGAGTTGGTGTAGGATTTAAGAGTATAGTGTAGGTTCTGGATTCAATTCCCACGTCTGCCATTTATTAGTAATATGGCTGTCCACAAATTACTTCACTTCATTTTCCTCATTTGTAAAATGGGTTTAATAACAGCACCCTCTGCACAGAGCTGTTATGATAATAAATTAATTACAGAGTGTCAGAGAAGAGTGCTTGCCATATAGCAGTGGTTACATGTTTTCTCAATATTATTATGATTACTCCAGTTGGAAATAATTGTGATTAAGTAGCACACACTGCAGTGAGATTCTCTAAGTGGTGATGTGTGTCTCCACTGCTCAGTCTGTGCACCGGGATAGTGTTCATATAATCTTATTAACCAATGTCATCCTAATAAATTCAATAACAATAAACAAACAAACAAACAAACAAAATGGGTGTCAAGTCTTCCCCAGAAGCTTCTTCCTCACGGGCTTTTTAAATTAAGTTCATAGGGGTAACATTGGTTAATAAAATTATATAGGCTTCACATATACAATCTATATGATACATCATCTGTATAGTGCCTTGCTTTTGCCACGGTCAAGTCTCCTTCCATTACCTTATATTTGATCTCCCCCCCTTTTTTATCCTTTTCTAAAGCCAACTGGTCCTGGAGTTGCTCGTGACAGTTATGACACAAGAATAGGAACAAAATAGAGTTTTCCAAGTTAAAGTAATGTTTGGCAAACAGGGGTCATTCTCGTGAATGACTGCAGTGAGCTTCTGCTGCTGGGGGTTGGAAAAACAGCAGGACAGGGGTTTTAGGATGTCTGCCAGGCACTCACTCACCCTGTGTCTGTGAGGCATGGATGAAGTCAACTGCTGACGTTTCCAAGGAAATGCAGGTGAAATGTTTATGTATCATTTAATAATGAAGACATAAAGCACACATCTGATCATGTATCCCTGCAAAGTTCTCCTTCTTCACCTACCAACCTCTGAGCCCACATCTCTTATTCACCACCGGATCCCCTGTAACTTCATCTCCTTCTTCATGGCTCCTTGCCTTTAAAACATGGGGGGAAAAAATAAACACAAAAAACTCAGAGGATTAACAGCTAAAATGTACTGACTGATCCTTTGTGTGACTGCTTTCTGTTGTACTGATAGGATAGCCATCACATTGCTAAAACAATGGGCCATTTTGTTCTCCTTTAGATGGGCTCTTGGTGGCACTAAACACTGCTGGCCATTCCCCTGGGTAGGGCTCTCTAGCCACTCATTGTATCTTATGGGAGATTTTCCCTTCATCTGCCTACAAAGTATAGTGTTGTTCAATCATCCACCTTCACTTTCATTATCCCTTGACTCAGTATGATATTCAGTGACTTTATCTACCTTCTTGATTTAACTGTCATTTATATGTTGATAACTTTGAAAAATGTGTTTCGTCTTAATTCCCCTGATGGGAGGGAAACCAATGTGAGCATTTCCAGGAAATACAGGTTACATTTTTATATGTTGAGATGTCCTTAAAAATATATCTTAGGGAATACTTATTTATGATTTATCTTTGTATCTTTCACAGGGCAACACATATTACTTATAATGTTAAGGACTTAGAGGTATTCATTATATTTAATGGAAAATTTTCATTTCTTAAATATTTATAAAATGCAAAAGCAGCTACTCTATTTTCCTGTTTGAATTAAAAACTATAAATTTGTTAATGCCAAGAATAACTTTTCAAGAAAAATACTTTCTCATAAATAGGAAAACTTTCATCATTGTTTATAAAATACAGCAACAGAGCTCTGTGTGCCCCTGAAGGACAAGCCATGTGTTCTCAGAAGTGTAATTCATTACCCAGCTGTTCTGTGGTTAATGAACATTATTATTCTTGGAAGAACATACAGCTCTAATCAATCACTCAGAAGATCAGTAAGGTAGTTGAGGAGATAGTGCTCCCAGTAAGTCAACATTCCACATCTCTATTTCCATGACTTATTTGTGATCCTGGAAATAACTCCATGTTTGTTGTGCTTCATTCCTTCTAATTTTAAAATAAGGCCTTACTATGTAGTACAAAGATTATATATACAATATAACGTTTGAAGAAAAAGATAAACTATATTGGTGATAAAATAAATTATATTATTTAGGATGGTTTTGCTCTAAATATTGAACCATTGGATTCTAGTAGTAAAAAAAAAAATCACTCTGATGACAATGGTATACTAGGTGATTTCTCCCCCCTCTTTTTCCCCCTCCACAAATACTATATAATAAAAGCCTAATTTGCTAATAACTTCAACCAGTCACTATGATTTGCACTGACCACTAGAGGGAAGATGCTCTGACGGGTAGGTTAGCTTGCTGCTGGGCTTTGGCTGATCAGGATGGGGGGCGGGGGGGAGAGGGGCCAGACATGCTCTGGAGCCTCCCACAGTCCCTCCCTGGCCAGCTCTGATTGGTCTTCATTGGAGAGAGGGCACAGGAGGCCAGGGGACCCCACCAGTGCATGAATCCATGCATTGAGCCTCTAGTTCCTAATAATAGGCTAATAAAATAAGTATTACTTTCTTTGCTTGGGAAATTAGGAAAATGCACAAGGAGTCTGAGAAGAAAAGGTTAGAGTAGAGGCACAGTGTGTGGGTAGAGATGCTAATGGGGAAAGAAACCAAAACAAGAATAAATAGTTTCAGGGAAATTGGAGAAGTCAAGAACTTCATGAAGAAATAAGTGGTCCATAACATCAAATATCAAAAGGAAGTTTTGTGCCGAAACCCATTTGGCTCAGTGGATAGAGCATCAGCCTGCGGACTGAAAGGTCACAGGTTCGATTCTGGTCAAGGGCATGTACCTTGGTTGCGGGCACATCCCCAGTAGGGGGTGTGCAAGAGGAAGCTGGTTGATGTTTCTCTCTCATTGATGTTTCTAGCTCTCTATCCCTCTCCCTTCCTCTCTGTAGGAAATCAATAAAATATTTTTTTTAAAAGGAAGTTTTGTAAGGTGAGACAGGGAAGTTACTCAAGCTAGGTAATTGAAGAGTTCTGGCAAATTGGTTCAGTCCATTATTTTTTTGCAGATAGGCAGAGGAGGGACCAGAGTTCTAGAGGTGAAGGAGTAAGTGGGAGCTGAGGAAGCTGATCAGCAGATACACATCACCTGGAGTGCTGATGGAAGAGTAATTGCTCAAGGAATATAGCTTCTCCAGAGGGTTTTCATTATGACTCTTTGTTATTTGCTTATTTTGTTTGTTTTGAAAGTAATTTTACTCTAAGAAATTCACATGATTACAGCATAATTCAGGAGAGGTGGAGAACTGAAGACCCAATAAGCAGGTATGATGACAGAGAAGGACCAGAAGATGGTGAGAAGGTTTTAGAGTCCAGATGGAGGCTTAGCATCAGTCAGGAGCAATAAGTATCATATAAAGTGTCAGGGCAGATGGAGACAAGTATAAAAACAGGAAATTGGGGACAGATTGGAATGTTGATTTCTCTTAGGGACAACACAAGAAGGCCCAGATCCCCAGGGCTTCATAGCCCTGGGGCTCACTCAGGGCCTGAGGAGTGATCATACCTTGTCCTAAACTTCAGTGAATGAGGATATGAAGGGCTCTGCAACATATATTTCAGATACTCAGGGAGAATTCCAAGCCAGTTAGGTGCAAACATAGCAAGCGAGTTCTGTTGGGAAGGGTTAACTCAGCAGGCCTGGACTGCCAAAACACGTCTATTCCAAAGAAAGGGCTCTTTCAGTTCTAGCTGTTGGCTGGCTTGTGGGAGGTAGCCTGAACCCTCAGGATAGGCTGCCTGAGATGAAAGTTTTTGTATGCCTGTTAACTATGACCAGAAACGTTTACCCTAACACTATGAGTGACAGAGGGCTGCCTTCGCCCCCAATAAAGATCCTAGACACTTAAGCTTGAGTGGCCTTCCCTTGGCAGCACTTTGTCCATATTGTCCTGCAGCCCTGCTGGGAGAATTGTGTCCTCGTGGGGTTCTCCTGGGAGGGGATTCCTGAAAGTTTGCTCCTGGTTTCTCCTGTACTTCACTCCATACCTTTTCCCTTGGCTGATTTTAATTCCTATCCCTTCATTGTGATAAACCAATCAGGAAGGATATATGCACCCCTATGTTCATGGCAGCACAATTCACCATAGCTAAGATTTGGAAACAGCCTAAGTGCCCATCAGCAGATGAGTTAAAAAAAACTGTGGTACATCTATACAATGGAATACTATGCTTCTATAAAAAAGAAGGAATTCTTACCATTTGCAGCAGCATGGATGAACCTGGAGAGCATTATGCTAAGCAAAATAAGCCAGTCAGAGAAAGATAAATACCACATGATCTCATTAATTTGTGGAATACAATGAACATAAACCGATGAACAAAAACAGATTCCAGGGATAGAGAAGCATTGATCAGACCATCAAACCTCAGAGGGAAGGTAGGGAAGGGTTGGGGTAAGGGGGAGATATCAACCAAATGACTTGTATGCATGCATATAAGCCTAACCAGTGGAAATAGACACCAGGGGGTGAGGGCATGAGTGGGGAGGGGCGATGGGTGTGAATAAGGACACATATGGAATGCCTTAATCAATAAAGAAAAAAATAAACAAAAAAATAAAAACTGTTACTTGGAGTATAAGAGTGCTTCTGATTCCTGTGAGTGCCAACCCACAAGAAAAACATTGACTACTTTTTAGAAGGTATCTGTCCTTATGATTTTGTCATTTGGTTATTTATTATTTATTCATGCTCAGAAGATCTGCCATGGTCCAAGCACTGCACTAGGTACAGACCACATGATGGTGAGCGCATGTCTCAGAGTAGCCTCAAGGACTTGGAAGACTCAAAGAGGAAGCTAATGAAGAGAAAACCAGCACTATCGGGCATGGTAAGTGCTAAATAGTAAATACAAACAAACTCACCAATAGACACCTGTAGATCTTGGGACCTCCGATCTCCATAGGGAGATGTGCTTGCTAGAAGGATCATGAAAGGATCTAATGGGTAAAAAAACAACAACATTAGTATATATATATATATATATATATATATATATATATATACTAAGTGCAGATTATTATGACCATCCCATCAGTACTTCGTTGGGTCACCTTTTGCCTTCAGTACTGCAGCGATTCTTCTTGGCATTGACTCCACGAGATGTTGAAAGGTGATGTGAGGAATCTGACACCATGCCTGATGAATAGCACTGTCCAGTTCTGTGAGATTTGATGGTTGAGGAACCAGCTGCCTGATGGCTCTAACTTTGTCTCACAAATGCTCAATTGGATTGAGATCTGGTGATTGTGGGGCCACCTAAGCAAGGTAAAGTCTCCCTCATGTTCTTGAAACCACTCCTGCACAATATAAGCACTGTGGCATAGTGCATTGTCTTGTTGGAAGAAGCAATCTCCATTGGGATATGCCATCAACATGATAGGATGAACTTGATCAGCAACAATACTTAGGTATGTTGTGCTATTCAGACATTGTTCCACACGAATTAAAGGGCCCAAATCATACCAGGAAAACATGCCCCAAACCATAACACTGCCCACCAGCTTGAAGTGTTGTACTCATGCTTGTGGGGTGCATGCTTTCATGCTGTTTCTGCAATTTTCTCACTCTGCCATCTGTATGATGCAACTACAAAAGTGATTCATGGACCACATGACTTTTTTCCAATGCGCAACTGTCCAATCCTTGTATTCCTGTGCAAATTGGAGAGATTTTATTTTGGTAACTGAAGACAGCAAAGGTGTTTGAACAGGCCTTCGGCTTCCATATCTCATATAATAATAGTGTATGGCTGATTTGCCTACAAACATCATGTGGTCATAATAATATGGCTACTCAAAATATATATATGTAAATTAGAAGCCTGATGCACAAAATTTGTTCAAGGGGCTTAGCCCTCACTGTCCCAACCAAGCCCTTGCAGCCCGGGCTTCGTCTGGAAGGTTGTTCGCTATTTAGTCTAATTAGCATATTAGCTATTTATTATATAGGATATACTAGAATAGGATAAAAATCAAACTGACTATATAATAAATGATTGGGATTAAAACTGGTAAGAATTAAAATCAGAGCTTGAAAGTATATGTAATCTAAGAATACTCTTTTAATATTCCATATTGTCATGGATAATATCTGAATTCAGCACATGGACATTTTTCACGTTAATGTTTTCTTTGCACTCTGATACCTTATTGTGGTGTTTTGATTTGATATAGTAACTATCAGTCATTGCTACCATATTAAATAAAATTCTTTATGCTTGAATTAAAAGCACATGGAGGGTATAATGCATCTGAACATATGTCTTCATCTTTATATTTCCTACAGTAGCAATTATGCTATAAATTTATAACATAATTCTCCATAGAATTATAATTATAATTCTCAAAATCTCTATGGTAAATACTTCTTATCCAATTAAAAGCAATTAAGGGACATATAAATAAGATATGCAAAATCATCTAGAAGCTTTTCACAATGTATCACTGTCTTATTTAAACACTTCTTGAGATAGACACCCATTAATAACACTCCTCCTTCCTCAAGCACCTGCTCCTGGTAAAAACAAGGGCTATATTGATTTTTATTTTCCCAGGATTTTTGTCTTGACAGTGTGAGAAGATTAATTGGAATTAGTGGCATTTGCCCAGCTAATTACAGTCGCTTCTTAAAGTCAAATCAATTCCTTTAATCAGAGGAGTGACAAAGCTTTAGTAACATGTTATAGCCTGCACCTAAATGTGTGGATTGTTAGGTACTGAAGGAGGAATGCTCCAGGCCAGAGTGGTGAGATATTAGGAATTTATTTGATTATCTGCACATCAGGTGGCTGAGACTGGATTGCTCCAGCATTGAGTGACTGGATTCAGAAGCTTTTAAAGGACTTTTGGAGGCTTTTTCTGGGTGGAGAATTCTTTATGCATTCCCTGAGGGGAGAGAATGGAATGTGGTTGCCACAAGTGAAATGTGGTCTCAGCAAAGGGAATGTTCATAGTGAAATGGCCTGAAAAACCAGTTCCCGGGGGAAGGGTATCGATTCAATTGTTGGATCAACCCTAACAAGGATAAACCAGTGTCAGTAAACATCAGGCATAAAATATAGTAACTGCATGGGTTTGAAAAGAATTTCTCTGGTACTTAGTAATTTATAATATTTTTCTTGTGCCACTTACATAGACACAATGAGTGTTTATAATCAAATGCACTTTAATAGCATTTACATGCATGTTTTGTATGGTTCATCTTTAAAACTCCTTACAGTGCTTGGCATGCATAAATCCTCAGGATAGTTCTTAGGCAAAAATTACCTAGTACTAGAAGATGCAGAAGGCATCAAGTGGATGCTTTGTTTAGCATTGTCTGCATTGGTTTAAAGCAAATTCTGCCAACTCCTTTGTCTACACTGGTCTTGCACTTACAGAAAAAGTGTTCATCAAAGACTGAATGATTCTGCCCTGACTGGTTTAGCTCAGTGGATAGAGCATCAGCCTATGGACTGAAAGGTCCCAGGTTTGATTCTAGGCAAGGGCATGTACTTTGGTTGCAGACACATCCCCAGGAGGAGGTGTGCAGGAGGCAGCTGATCGATGTTTCTCTCTCATCGATGTTCCTAACTCTCTATCCCTCTCCCTTCCTCTCTGTAAAAAATCAATAAAATATATATATATTTTAAAAGACTGAGTGATTCAGACAACAACAAAAATAAATTTTGAATGCAAGTTCATATAAATATAACATTTTTGTCTATATTGCTCTTTGTTATCAATGAAACAATAATATAACATCAAACACAGGAGTAGAGTGAGGGGATGAGGGACCTGCACAGTATTTCCCTCAATTATTTAAAAAATAACATCTTAATATCCCAGACAAAAGGGAGGCATAGTAAATCTGTGAGAAATAAGGCAGGGTAGTATTTGGGAACACATAAAGACATTTTGTAACATACATGGTAGTAATCTCTGTTCCATAATAGTATAAATATAAGACATTTGTTGTTGTGGGGTCAAACCCTGGAGTTAAAAATAAGACCACCGGAGGCTGCTAATTGATTAAAAAGGCAGGCAAGGATTTATTGAACTGGCCAGGACTGCCAGGAGAGCACCACATGCAGGTGGAGTCCACACTCACGACCACACCATTCCAGGTGTAGGCAGCCCTTTTAAAGGTCTAAACCACAAAAAAAATTGCCTTTGTTCTAAATTCTAAATACTGGGAACAACCTACAGGGTGACTCCCAGCCACATCCTTCTGAACATTGGAATGTGGCCCTATCTTGCAAAAGTAGATAGTACAGAAGCAGAGCTGAGCGGTTAATCTCTAAAGGTTATCTACAGTTTCTACTCCTGAACCTACTGACTCAGTGGGAATCAATCTCCTGTGGTCCTGATCCACAGGCACAGGAAAATTCTCTTAGCCTCCAGGTCTCAATTTGGAAGCTGAGTCAACTACCTTATTGTTTAAGCAAGTAAGTGCCGAAGATAGAATTGCAGGGTTAAAATTCAAACAGCAGTTTTTATCTAAGTATGATTGCTACAATACTTTATCACATGTTCAAGGATGTACTTCTGTATTGCATAGTTCCTAGACACACCATAAGCCTAGCTATAGCTATAATGGCTTCCACCTCTTTACTAAACACCTTGCCTCAAATATTTAGAGATCCACTTTCCCTTCCAGAAGTTTCTCTTGTCTAAGTATCACTGCACCCTTTCATGTGCAACTCCAAAATTCAGAGAACTTCCCAGCTGGCATGGCTCAGTCATTGAGCCTCAGCCTATGAACCTTGAGGTCATGGTTTGATTCCTGGTCAGGGTACATTCCTGGGTTGTATAGGAGGCAATTGACCAATGGTTCTCTCTCATCATTGGTGATTCTATATCTCTCTCCCTCTCCCTTCCTCTCTGAAATCAACAAAAAATACATATTTTTAAAAAATAGGGAACCAATGCCTCATGGATCAATTCTCAAACAGCAGGGGCCAAGAAGGGATGAAGGAGGTTCATGCAAAAACACCTCAAATAATCTTCCAATAGATCAATTATGTTTATCCTAACTATGAAAAAGGTTGATCATTCTAATATTGTGAGAATATCAAATAAATGCAAATATCAATGCACAATAGTGATAGGAATATGGATTTGAAAACAAGACTGCCCTGAGATGAAATAGCTTTTCTGTTACTCTGAAGTATAGTATATTCTATAGTGTTTCACCCTCAGAAAATAGAGATACTTTATTTCTCAAGTAAGATTAATTTTTCCATATATATTTTTTCTCAGGTAATATCTAAACTAAATTATAAACAAGGTCCACAGGTTAATTTATATTTCTCTTTTTGAAATGAAATTTAAGTGGGTTTTGTTAAGAAGTCTTATTTTGATAATTTATCCTACATTTATTTCCCCCTAATTAATCTTATTTGATTCCTCACTATATTTTATTTCCAAACAAGAGTGATTCCTGGCCTTCTCCCAATGAAACTACCAGTTAATTGGGACTGTGTCTTTTACCAGTTCCTTTTACCACCCCCAATAACAGACTCTTATGAGATTCCTTTCAGTGTGGATATTTCCCTCAGGAAGCAGAGTTGCTCATGCATAATCACATAGTCATGGATTCCATTAATTGTTTCAACTGAAATAAGTACTTCACTGTTATTACACCTTTAGCATTTCACTTCATCCTTTGTAGCTCTATGTTTTCATATAAATTCACATTTAATTTGTTTCCCATTAGCACTCCTAGAAATCATTCAGTTATAATGGTTTCTATCTTCTCTGCTCATTTAATATCTATTACCATTTATGCATTCCTGGAGATATTAGTTTGCACCCTTCCCAGTAGAATTACATTTTGTTAGCTTGGGCTCAGAGTTCTGAGACTTTTGCATCTACTTCATTTGGTTTCTCTCAATCACAGGTTTTTCAACAGCTCCAGACTTAGTATTGTTGAAAATATCCTGCCCATACCATGTATTCCCTCCTACAGATGACACTTGTGTTTTGACATAAGATCAAAAGGAATGCAACCTATAGGGTTTATCCAAAAACCCTATAGGGTTTATCCATATATATATATATATATATATATATATATATATATATATGATAAAATAACCTCTCTAGCTATCACCTTTTGTTTTCCTTAAGTTTTTTAGATAAAACATGTTTCTGCTTTAATGCGATGTGAACAAATATTAAACCAAAAGAGGCAGATGGAAAATAAAGCCCTTTATAACTTATCACCCACCATTTAAGCATCTATTCACATTGGCTCCCAAGGTGTTTACAGAAGGGAAAAGAAAGTGGAATTTTGGGGAGCATATTTTAATGCAGAGGTGGAAGCCTCACTTATACCCATTTATCATTGGCCTGAGATCAGTTCATGGTCCCAGCCACCTGAGGAAGCATGTAGCTGTGAGCACAGAAAGATCAGGAGATACATATTTTTGTCTCAATGAAATGTAGTGAAGCTAAAACAAATCTAGAAAAGTGACACCATCACACAACATTATTATTCATCAAGAAGATCTCTTTACTATGAAAAATCCATTTCATGCCTGTCGACTTTGGTATATCGCAAAATTAGCTTTGAAATTGGTTAAAAATGAGAGTGATCACAAGAAAACAAAAAGGCATTTGATGCTGGCATTTGCCCACATGTTAACATAATCTAATTTTAGCTCATGATCCTAATCGGTGCCATTTCTCTTCTTGGAGAATGAGTACTCATTTCTTGCATGCTGTTCTTATCCTGATAAATGCTGACTTTTTTTTTTCTTCAGGAAAAGTTCCACAATGAATACTACTGTAAACAACATTCATTAGTATGTTGTCCAAACTACAGAGCATTTAGAATGTATGTAATAAAGAACCAAAGCACAAAAACAGGCTTTTCACTCTTGCTGTAACATTGAACCTTAACACCTTAGCAACCATTCAACAAATGAAAGATTTACCAGATATTGCTTTTATACCCACCACAGACAAAACAAGTGATTTGGAAAAGAAGATAAATTTATTGAGTTTCACATTTGTTATATTGTAATAATTTCCTCAGTGATAAACTTATATTCATATTCAATAACATAGGGAATTATCTTGCTGTTTCTGATTAGTACATTATAGTAAACTAAAGGCTCAGTGCACAGATGTGTGTACCAGTGGGGTCCCTAGGCCAAAACAGTGAAGTTTAGGCTGAAACTAATCTCTGGGTCCCGGGTGCGGGTGAAGCAGATTCGGGGCTGAAGTGCCCCAGAAGCAACCTAACTCACCATTGATTCCCTGAGAAATGGGGCTTCCTCCTCTACTGGTTGAAGCATCTGCCCCTGGTGGTCATAGCACATCATAGCTACCAGGTGAATGGTCCAATGACAGATCCATCAAATATTATCTTATTCATAAAATTGTAGTTCTGTTTTGGAATGATAATAATAGCCTCAAGCTTCTTATCCCAACACACACACACACACACACACACACACACACACACACACACACACAAATTGGACTATGATGTGATTGAGCAATAATGTTTCTACATGTAAGCCACAGATATTTGGGGTGTTAGAGCAATGAGTCTTCCTTGAATAATACATAGTTATTCCAAGTGTAATGTAAATTTGCATGGGGTTAAGAGCATGGATTTTGTGTGAGCTGTATCTGAGTCCATACCCTGGCTTACCTTTTGTTAATTGTGTAGTAAATTAGTTAAACTCTCTATGTATCAGTCCTCTTGTATGTAAAACCATGATAATAGCTCTCTGACAGTTTTAAGTATTGAATAACATTATATATACGATGTATAACATATATGTATGTCTAATGCCTAGTAATATTTGATGTGCTAGCTTTTTAAAAAACTTTTTTTAAATAGAACTTGCAGTTCATTTAGGTCATGCTCCATCTAGAAAAGACAAAATTGAGAGATTTAAGTAATGGACATCATCATTAGGAAATTACAGAAATGAAATCTCAATTTTATAACTCAGATCTTTATTATGTCTCAGACTTTTAAAATTTTATAGAGAATATTTCTCCACTTTATTCCTGATTACTATAACAGAACTTTGGAATCTTTTCTCCAATCTAAAAGCTCTATTATTTCCTCTGCTGGAGTATATATCTCAGATCTGCTCAGGCCAAGGAAAATGTTCGGGTTTCTAACTGACAAGAGGACCATATTTCATTGTCCAGTGTCCGTGTCTTTCCTGGTTATTCATGACACTCTCAGCTCTCCCTGTGGTTACTCTCTGTCCCTGTGTTCCTCTTCAATGCTACTGAAATGATCCTACTCTCCTTAGAGCCCCCACAACCCATAAAAGCAGGGAAAACACATCCTTTAACATGACATTTCACCACTGGTATGCCACAGGCAACAGTTCTTAGACATTTTGTACAGGTATCATTTTATGAAGGATAATTGCTTTTCCTAAGGCTCTCTGTCATTCATTCTGTAGACTACATTCAGGCAGTCTGTGGTGGGGGGTTATTTGGGAAAACAGGTATTCTTTCAACTTTGAACTTTTCCTTCCTTGAGGACAAGGTAAAGGATTTACATAAGGGAACAATTTCCAATAAAAATTAGAATTACAAACTCAGGTCCTTTCGTTTTATCACTGTGAGTTGTCCCATTCAATATAAAAATTTCACTGATCTCCTGGAATTTGTTAAAGGTGAATCTAGACAGAGGAATCTGGGCATATGAGAATATGTGAGTAGTTCAGCATGCTTGGAATTTAGTGCAATGGAGAATAAACTAGAAAGTGATAGGAGTGCAGTATAATAGAGAGGATATTGACAGAGATCTCATATCACAGGCTTTGTGGTAAAGAAAATGAGAACCCTTTGGACAACTTTAAGTAGGGGAGGTTTGTGCTCAGAAGCTATACACAGATTACTTTCAACCTGTTTCTTCACCTATTTAAAGATCAAAGATTCATCATATTTTGAAGGCCATCTCTAAAATGGCATTCATTTTCTCAACTTACATAGGAAGAATTAAAGGTTCCAGATGTTCTATGTCTTGTTCAGTGCTCCCCTCCTTGCTGGTTAGCAGCAGAGTAGGGTCTGGAATGCGGGCCCCTGGTCCCAGACATGTGCTCACAATTGCCTACTTTCTTCTTACTTCTCCCTTCTGAGCTTTACACTTGTACCATTTTTGTGTTTATGTGAATGGAGGCATTTTTTTGATTTTTCACAATTCTACTTCCTTCCCTCCCTCTTCCCTCCCTCCTTCCCTCTCTCCTTCTTTCCTTCCTTCCTTCCTTCCTTCCTTCCTTCCTTCCTTCCTTCTTTCTTTCCTTTCCTTTCCTTTCCTTTCCTTTCCTTTCCTTTCCTTTCCTTTCCTTTCCTTTCCTTTCCTTTCCTTTCCTTTCCTTTCCTTTCCTTTCCTTTCCTTTCCTTTCCTTTCCTTTCCTTTCCTTTTCTTTCTTTCTCTCTCTCTCTTTCTCTCTTTCTCTCTTTCTTTCTTTCTTTCTTTCTTTCTTTCTTTCTTTCTTTCTTTCTTCCTTCCTTCCTTCCTTCCTTCCTTCCTTCCTTCCTTCCTTCCTTCCTTCCTTTCTCTCTCTCTCTCTCTCTCTCTCTCTCTCTCTCTCTCTCTCTCTTTCTTTCTTTCTTTCTTTCTTTCTTTCTTTTTCTTTCTTCTATTGCCAGAGTAGCCTTTTCCACACTTCTTCTCTATCTATGAAGGAGACACAACTAATCTGAGTGAACAAAAATTCAGTTTCTTCCTGGTGTATCCTCTTAGGTTGTATAAGTTTGAAGGAAAAAAAATGTGTAATAAACTCATACTCTTTCACTCTCTTCTCTACCGGCTTTGGTGCTTTGGTCTCTAATAGTTATCACTATGCACTAGAAGCTGTTCTTATTCTGCATAGACAACCAAAGGTCATAAGAATCCAAGATTCAATTTGGGGTATAAGGTTTTGAAATAGATAGAAAACTGCGGTATAAAACTATTATAACCTATTTTTACCAGAGTCCTATATTTGGATAATAAATAATTTGATTAAAACAAAACAAAACAAAACAAAACAAACAAAAAAACAACTTGGACCCTGACTGGTTTGGCTCAGTGGATAAAACAAAGGCCTGTGAACTGAAGGGTCTCAGGTTCGATTCTGGTCAAGGGCATACACTTTGGTTGCAGGCACATTCCCAATAGGAAGCAGCTGATTGACATTTCTTCTCATTGATGTTTCTAACTTTCTATCCATCTCCCTTCCTCTCTGTAGAAAATCAATAAAATATCTATTAAAAAATAAAAAAAAAAACTATACTTGGTATTCCAATTTCAAAACTGACTATGGTTTCTTTCATATATGAACATTGGCCATACTGGGGTGGCGGGGGGGAGGGGGAGGGAATAGAAAGTAATAGATAGGTCAGTCTTTGTACAGCCTGTACCTTTAGATAATTTTCTATCTCAGTCTAAGAACATTAATACAAATGAGGTGTGTGGCAATAATGAGGAAGGATGACAATCATTTAGAATAGAGTAGTCGCTAGTGAGCATGGCTGCTGCATATATTATTTCTGGAAAAATAGCTTACATGTGAGAATAAGTGTGTGTGTGTGTGTGTGTGTGTGTGTGTGTGTGTGTGTGTTTTATGTTTGTTTATCTAATTGGAATCATTAAATCATTAAATCCTGGAGTTGGAAAAGCAACATGGCTAGGCTATATAATGCCTAGTTATTCAAACAAACACTAATCTAGGTGTTAAGTGAGGGTATTTGTTGAGGTGGTTAAAGTCTACATTCAGTGAATTGTAAGTAAAGGAAATTATCCCCAATAATGTGGGTGGGCCCCATCCACTCAGTAGAAAGGCTTTAAGGACAAAACCAAAGTTACTCTGCAGAAGAATAAATTCTGTTTCAAGACCAGAGCATCGCCCTAACTGATTTGGCTCAGTGGATAGAGTGTCAGCCTGTGGACTTAAGGGTCCAGGTTCGATTCTTGTCAAGGACATGTACCTTGGTTGCAGCCATCCCCAGGAGAGATGTACAGGAGGCAGCTGATCGATGTTTCTCTCTCATCGATGTTTCTAGCTCTCTATCCCTCTCCTTTCCTCTCTGTGAAAAGTCAATAAAATAAATAAATAAATAAATAAAATGACCACAGCATCAGTTTCTGCCTTTGCCTGAGACTTCCCAGCCTAATTGTCTTGTCCTACAATTTCAGACTTGCTTGTTCCCACAATCCCATGAGCCAGTTCCTTAAAGTAAATATATTTTTATCCATCCATCCAGCCAGCCAGCCTTTTGGTAATCTATTTATGGATCTACCTGTCTATGCCTATCAGTTTACTTTTCTATTATGTATGTATGTATGTATGTATGTATGTATGTATGTATTATCTATCAATCTATCTATCTATCTAATCATCTATCTAATCATTCTTCTCCTAATGCCTCAATTTGCTGTTGTCCAGTATGACTTCTTATCCAATGCGTACATCTCTTTTATATATCTGACCAAAAAGCATCCTTCATTTAAAAAGTATATTCGTTATGGAAAGCATCTTGCTTCATGAGGTAGCCAGTTGTGTTGTTGCATTTCAGTGTTCTATATTTCAAGCTTTATACTAAAATCATTCATCTAGATTTACTCCTACTATAGTCCTTAAAATGTATTTAAATACACTGAGGGGTCTCTTTTGTTCATTAAATTTTAGGATGCCTACTGAACAAATTAGCACAACACATAAGATGCCATGTATCAAAGTTCCATGAAAATATATTTTCTTCTTATAAGTTCTCTGTGGCTAAAGACTGTGAAGGACTATGCCATATTCATATGATTATCCTTGCGCTTTCTTAGATACTCAAAATCCCTATGGAATTTGATGTCAATATTGTGGTCAGTGAAATCCGACTTCCTATTACTTGCTGGTATTTTCTTTTCTTTCTAGTGCTTTGGCTTCAAGTTAGAATATCCTTCAAAGCCCCAAATCTTAGCCCAACCATTTATATCAATCTTTCTAGCATTGGCCCAGCTGTGCGAGTTTAGGAGATGACGGTCGTACTGAGCCAGAGTGAGCATACACTGCTCTGGGCTGACAGGGACCCTCATCCTTCCTTCCCCCACAATGCCACTTTAACGTTTTGAAGATTATTTTTCATATCTCCCTGTCCCCTTCCCAAATAAAATATTGCATCTATAACTCAAATGATTATTATTGTTTCTCTAGAACCTGCACCATGCAGTTTTGCTTCCTCTGGGGCTCATAGTAACTGGTCAGAACCTGCTTTAAATGTGGCATTCTCAGCACACAGCTTCTGGGAGCCTTTTGGAGATTATCAGCCTCCTAACCGAGATTCAGAATTGATGAGATAAAAGCTCTGCTGTTATGGAGTCAGTTTTTGTTTAGCTTGTTTGAAAATGACACTCACAGTAGTCGTCACTGGCTTCTCTGCCCTATGACTGATCCCAAATTCACTGTTTAATAACCTTTTAAAAATGCATTCCTCTTCTAAATGAATAATAGCCTGAGATTATTAAAACACACACACAGGCTTTGAAATATGAAATATCATGGATGATTCCCAGTTCTACTATTGTCAGTGGAGTGGAATGCTTGTGATGTTGTGAGGAAAATGATTTCCTGCATCATGCATGGGAGGATGAATAATATTTATTTAGGTTTAAACACACCAGTGGGTTTCCAAAACCCCATCTCCATCCTTCTGTCTTGCCATGGAAAAAGTCCCACCGTGTCTTCAGCAGGGCCAGCATGAAGGCCACTGCCATGGTCACTGCTCCATATTAAAGTGCAGTCCAGTCCAGCATCCTGGGTGTGGCGTCCATACGGCCATGGGCCACGCGGTTGCTAAGGCTACATGACTATGGAGAGAGAACTCTCCAACGCAGGGCACGTGTGGGTCTGGGAGCAGGAGAGCATGTTTGTCCACCCAGAGTTAGGTATTCTCAGCCTTGGGGGAACCAGAAGCATTTTAAAAAGAACCAATGAGCTTCTGAGACTGTCACAGGCTTACATTGGGGACCATGCCCTAGCCAACTATTTTTCCCCCAGAGTAGACTGACAGGCCTCTGGGGTCAAATGCCTCCCCCTAGCCATTTTGACTTTATTGTACCTGGGCCTCTCTCCCCTCTCTGTCCCCAGTAACCAAGCCCTGGACAGGGGAAGCAAGGGATGCCAGTCTTCTTGGAGGAACAATGCTCTGTTAAGCTTCCCGGTGATGCCTCCCAGGTGACCATGCTTACCATGTCCAACTCTCTTTCTCTCCTTCATTAATAATAACTAACTAATAATGACAATAACACTACCAGGTAGTAACTAATGAGTTGCTGAGGAAAAGCACTGTTAGCTGGGAGAGATTTATTTCCCTCATTGTAACAGGGGTCAATGCAGCAATATTATCTTGCAGTAGTAGTGACCATTATGAGCAGCACTCTTCCAACCTGATTGGGCACACTGTAGGTTTATCTTTCCCCCGTATCACATGGGCTGTTACCTCTCACGAGACCAGTGGTTCTCAACCTTTCTAATGCTATGACCCTTTAATATAGTTCTTCATGTTGTGGTGACCCCAACCATAAAATTATTTTTGTTGCTACTTCATTAACTGTAATTTTGCTACTGTTATGAATCATAATGTAAATATCTGTGTTTTCTGATGGTCTTAGGCTCTACAGGAAAATTGCAGTTATGAAGTAGCAAAGAAAATAAGTTTATGGTCGGGGTCACCACAACATGAGGAACTGTATTAAAGGGTCATAGTATTAGAAAGGTTGAGAACCCCTGCCCTAGACTTTTAGGTGTGGTAAGTCTCCTCACTTTTGTGTGTTGTCTTTGAAGCTTCTTGTCATGTTCCTTATTTATAGAATACAATAAGGATGTCACCTTGTCAAACGAGCCATCCTCCTGGACATCACCCATGCCACCTTCCAATGACACCAAACTGACTTGGACTTAGCAGAATCCCTCTGCCCTGAAAAATACTCCTTTCCCGTTTTACTTACCATTCCTGTCAGCCAGGGAGACTTTCTAAGCCTTGGGAGGGGTAAGTCTATGGCCCTCGGACAACCTTCATCCATTTCTCCATTGTGAGATCACAGGAGGTTCCTTTTTATTCTCGGGGGGGGGGGGGGGATGATAGCATTGAAATTTAACCTGGCTATAAAATAACTAGAAAAAGCAAAGGGAGGCCAAATATTAGAGGCATGTCATTTGTGCAGCTTGTTTAGGAAGCTGCAGTTTAACACTCCCCAGGTCCATTCCCCACAGATCATTGGGGGAAGGGATGCACACCAGTAAAGTCCGGATGACAGAGCAAAGGTCCTTGCCTGTCAGTAACATCTGGGAACAGGTCATTGGCCTGAGTAGGCATGGCCACTGCAAGCACAGGAAGAGACAATATTTAAACTCCTAAACAAAGGAGTTTACTCTCTTACTCTTGGTTTGCTCTTGCTTTCTTGGTTCACCAAGTCCCTTGATCACATGATTCCTGGCGACCATTAAGAACAGCACTCCTCCAACCTGATTGGAAACACTGTAAATTCATCTTTCCACTTTATCACACGGGCTTTTACCTCTCACTAGACCTTTAGGTGTGATAAATCTCCTTACTTTTGATGTATATGTATATTCATGTATACACACACACACACACACACACACACACACACACACACACACTATATGTATATTCTTACAAATTGCTACTCCTCTTTGAAATTTAATAACATGAAATTATAATAACACTAGAGGCCCAATGCATACAATTCGTGCACTGGGGGAGAGGGGTTTCCTCAGCCCAACTGCAGCCTCTCCAATCCAGGACCCCTTAAGGGATCAGGCCTAAACTGGCAGTCAGATATCCCTCTCACATTCCTGGACCACTGGCTCCTAATTGCTCTCATGCCTGCCTGCCTGATCACCCCTAATTGCCTTCCTGACAGCTTGATCACCCCTCACTGCCTCTGCGTGTCAGTCTGATTGCCCTTAACTGCCCCCCATACTGGTCTGGTCTCCCCCAACTGCCACCCTCTGCTGGCCTTATTACCCCTAACTACTTTCCCTGCTAGGCTAGTTGTCCCTCGCTGCACCTCCCCGCCAGCCTAATTGCCCCCAACTGTCCCCCCTGCTGGCCTGGTCACCCCAACTACCCCCCTGCTGGCCTGGTCACCCCTCATGCCCCACCAGCCTGGTCACCCCACACAGCCTGTTTTTAAGTCATTTGGTCATTCTTCACTAATCCCTCTGCTGGACTGGTTGCCCATGCAGTGTGCTGTTCAATTGCTTGGTCATTCCTCAAAAACCCCCTAGACAACCTGGTTGCCCCATGCAGCCTGCTGTTCAGTCATTTGTTCATGCCTCACTAACCTCCCTACTGTCCTGATCGTAGGCAGCCATCTTGTAAGGGTGTGAGGGTTAATTTGCATATTACCTCTTTATTATATAGGATGACTCGAGTCAAAGTCATATAAAAAACTCTTTACACAGAGAAGTTTTGCTCCCCATTTACTGATAGACATAACAATTTTTGTAATTGTAGGGTTTTATTATGCTTCCAGTGTTTCCTTAGGCAAATTCTACCAAATACATAAATCTATATTTCTTACATGCACTCTTCTTACATGTAAAATACATATACTTATATGGTATTCTGTTAAGCTTTTGATGACCTTTTATGCTACTGTCACTGGGAATAGAAGTGAGCAAGGAGTAAAATGTGAGGGAACTTTTTCGCTGTACTAATGGCTTACCTTTTATTTAATTCCTCGGCAGTGGCTTTTCTCTTCCTTCCTTATTATTCTCTCTGAGTATAAGTTGTGATCACTTCTCCCCTCTTGTACTAACACCACGCTGGACATCTAGAAGGAGACAATGATGATGTGCAAGTTGAATGAGTGACAAATAAATTTGCTACCTCAGGGCCTGAGACACGGGGTGTTTGTGGGGCTGACCACAGCACTTCTGCCAAAGCATCCATCCCTTTTGCATAGTAATATCTTTAAGAATTTGAGTAGTTTTGTGTGAATAGCAATTCTGTGTGCCAGTGAAGTATGGGTGTATTTTGCTCTTGCAATGAGACATTTTCAGGTGCTCATAATTGTACTATATGCTCAGCCAGTTTTCAAATATATTTTAAAATGATTCATGATGAGTTAGGCAAAGCACATTATGCAAATTGCATGCCTAAAATATAGTTAAACTATAAAGACTCAATTCTTATCACACTTTAAAATATTAATCATCAGGCTCAATATCTGATTTTTAGGTTAAAAAAACTGGAACAGAAACACAGATTTTTCAGTACCCAATTGTATCCTAATGCATTTCTGTCTAGCTGGAATTAAAAATAAGTCATTGAGAAAATATATTGGGTTATTTTGTGAAATAGATTTGGAGTCTAGGATGGCATTTAATAAAATTTCCCTTAAAGAGAAACTGAAATTTAATCACTTGGTTGAAATTATAGTTGTCCATTTAGAATTCCAAATACTGAAATTAAATGATGATAGCACCACATTTAAATTTTCACCCCAATTCTGTTGCAGGATAATGCTTCAGAAATTTTTAACATCCCACATGGATAAGGAACTGCTGGGCAGAGAAAATGATGGAGTTTTACATTAAGTTTTACCAACCTCTTTCCAAGAGAGAATCTCTACTGATGGGGTGAGCGCATTTCCAGGTAGGTTTTGTTTTACTATATTCACATTCAGTGAAGTTTGTAAAAATCCTATAATTTAAATTATGCATACATTTTGTTTATCCGATCACTGTTAAGTAACCTCACACCCTTAGAATGTCAAATAACTTACTAAACTATGAAAACCCTAAGACCTGAATTTGTCATGAGTATTATAACTTAAGCTTTAAAAGGTAGACAAATAGTAACTTATGTCGCAGTCCAAGTGTCACCAGCACACAGGCCATTTTCAGCTTGTTCACATCTAAGCAATAAGTGATTAAGACTCATTTCTTTTTTGTGGTGGAAACAGTTAAGATCTAGTTTCCTAGCAACTTTGATAATTATAGGACAATATTGTTGTCTATATTTATTATACTGTGCATTAGATACCCAGGAAATATTTGTCTATGAGCTGCAAGTCACATGAAAGTAGGTTGTTTTGTATTTTATTATAATTTTTTAATTTCTTCTATTAAATATATTTGCTACAAAGTATTTTCCTGCCATATGGATATATAAATGCAGATATGCAAACTCTGCTTATTATAAAAGAACAACACCACAAATCCTGGTTTTTAGCCCTATTACTTGGTGATCAGGAAGTGATATTTTAATCATTTTGTCTCTCAATGATAATTTGATTCCTTTATAGGCAGTTTTATTTTCTCTTTTCTTTCTTTCCTTCCTTCCTTTCTTCTTCTTCTTCTTCTTCTTCTTCTTCTTCTTCTTCTTCTTCTTCTTCTTCTTCTTCTCCTTCTTCTTCTTCTTCTTCTTCTTCTTCTTCTTCTTCTTCTTCTTCTTCTTCTTCTTCTTCTTCTCCTTCTTCTTCTTCTTCTTCTTCTTCTTCTTCTTCTTCTTCTTCTTCTTCTTCTTGTTATGTTCTAGGAAATTAGATAGTTTTGGAGTAGTAATACAACAGAATTTTTTTTTCTTTAACATAAAGGAAATAAGCCAAAAGTTAGTGTTTTCTGGAAGAATGTTTAATTTTTTATAAGCAGTTTACTAATATTAAGCAGGAGATTCTTGTAGTTGAGCCTACCTTTATTTGTCCCTGTTTGATCCCATGAAGTGTCTCTGGGAAGTCTCTGTGAGAGGGATACACACAGGAGATAATGACTCAGAAATCCAAGTAACAGATTTTCTTTTTAATATGCATTCCTGTCTTTTTGCTCAAATACCAAAGCTGAAGTCTCTTCTGAACTGGAATATACAAATGTATAGGGTTTCCCTCCTGCCTTCCATAGTGTCATGTTATACCATATTATCCATATTATAGTTTGCAATATGAGCCTAGAACTAAGAAATGCAGAGAAAACGGGGCTTGCCTGGCTTCCTATGTAAGTAAGAGCTTGCCTGCGACCATTACTGCTCTAGCAGCCTGAAGAGGAGAGTATTACTATAATGTTTTACTTTATCCTTCACCTCTATACACATCTATGTTGACCATGCTGGTTCAATGAGTGCTGTCTGATACCAGTACCTAATGGGGTGCCAATATTTATACAATACAAATCCAATTTTACACAGAAGCTAAACCCATTTTCACAGAGAAGCCACACAAACAAAAATCCTGATAACCCTTTTCATTTTAAAGTTATGTTTTAAAGTGCTACAAAACATAATAAATATGTCAAAGACATGAGTTTTTAAATGGCTTCTCTCCAATTTCAAGGACCCTTTCATAAACATTTTTAGATGATTCTGTAATCCTTAAGTTGACATGAGAACTAGAGTCTTACATTTATCAACATATTCACTCAGGAAGTTTGCCAATTACCAGTATTGTTTGTGACTAGAGTATCTATCATAGGTCATTGTGTTGTCTTTTGTTAAATGGAGAAACACATCTCATCAGATGCTTGTATGTTGTAGAGCAAAGTAGAATAAATTACTTTTATAAATATTCGAGTTCCCCAATGTTTCCTCTAAGATTGTTCAAAATCCTTTTTTTATGGATTTAATTTCTGTTTAGTATAAGCTCAAATACTATTATTGCCTTCTAGGTGTTATTATTTGTATTTAATGATGATAGCATAATCAGGATTTTAAATTAGCTGCAAAATCTACACTCTTGCTTATTTCTTTAAAGGGTAGGAACACTGCCAATTTTCTGAAGAGTTTGAGCAAGATATAAATATAACAAAATCATTTCCAGGAATATTATTTCATAAAGGAGAAAATAAGCACAACATTGATAATGAATTTGATGGGGAGAAAAACTGTAAATATTGGAGCAAGAGCATTATTTCACTGTGTGTGTGTGTGTGTGTGTGTGTGTGTGTGTGTGTGTGTGAATAAACTGATGTTTGCAACCCTGTGATGATCACTCACTTATCTGTTCCTTCAAAAAGCACATTTGCAATATCCTTGTTCTTATGTGAATAGCTTCAGGAAAAAAGATCAAATGGAACCGAAAGAAAAATCATTCTGAAATTTTTATCTATTCCTGATCCATCTTGATCTCAGCTACCCAGCAGCACTTTCACGTAAACCTGATTATCAGAAGAGAAACACTTCTTGCCCGACTGCAGAGAAAAGCTTTCTAAACCCTGACTCCTGTTTTCAGTAAGTCAGAGAGCTGGCATGATATATTTGTTTGATTTGGGATAGAGTTGTGATTTTTGTGGTGGTGTTTGTTCGTATTATGTTTATTTTCAGGAAAACAGAAGTTCTTAAAGCTGTGTAACTCGGAATGGTTTTGGATAAGCTTCATGGATACTTTTATTTCAAAGAGCTTAACACTTGGGCAAACAAAAGATAGTCTTCATCTAGAGTCAGGTCACGATGCTTTTCCAGCAGCACGGAAGAATTTGTGGAAACCCCTCTGCCCTCCCTGGGCCACTCTCCCTGGTACAAACCAAACATATTTTCAGAACAGCTGACGTTTCAGGCTGCAGTCAACTGCCTGGGCACAGACAGAACCACCAGCAAACAGCTCCTGCCCTGCCTACTGGAGCCTAAGAGGCCAGCCTTGCAGGTGAGCCTCTCTGATCAAAAGCCAGTCTTCTGTCCCAAGTGGCTACAAAGCCCATCACCAATTTTCAACCTCCGTTACATGATCCCCAGAACAAAACAGTTGCTCTAAGTACAAAAACAATTGCTAATTTATCAGAGTTTTCGTTGAGACAGCACTGACATTCTGCTGGTGTATGACATGGGCCCTTGAAGGAGGACAAGGGACCTCAGTTTATTGTTCATAACAATAAGGGGTGCAGTTTAAATCTGCTGCTAAAATCCCTTCCCCTTCCTCTGTTCCCCTGCATTATAAGCATGTTTGTTTTTCCAGCCAACTTTACAGAAGATGTAAATAAAGCATGGTGGTGTAATGTCACACCTATGTGATGGTCACATAGCTCAAGATGAATGAGCTTTTGGACTTTTCACCAAGGCCAAATGGTGCTTTTTGAAAGTACCCAGATTTTAAGCTGCATAATGGAATGATATCCTCAAACAGGTGCTCTCTGTGCTCTGAGAGGATCTGGTCAGCCCTACACCAACCACCCATGTGCTGCTTTCTAATTTTAGAAATAAAATGTCTATCTGTGATGGATGTTTTTTCACCCCACAGTGGGTCATTTGCACTAATTCCTCGAAATATCGTTTAACTTGGCAGCTTTTCATTAAGTGAGAGAGTGGATGTGACTGTCTCATACAGAGCTATCTGTGTATTTACCAGGGGCTGCTTTTACGTCTCACAAGCTCCCTGCAGCACTGGGAAGGCCGTGAGAGCTGTCAGTGTCAGTCTTCTGTGCTTCTTTGCTATTCATTTCAAACAGCTCAGAAACAGCCTAGGCCCAGCCTATAAACCAAGCATCGCAGGGCAGTTCATCTCTTTTGCAAGAGTCAAATGTTGCTGATGTGTTTTTTCAAATTGTGTTTTGTTGCTAGTCAAAAACCAATGAAAAATGTAAAAAAAAATTCACTTGTCATTATTAGATGAATTGTCCTATAATGACAATTATTACAATTTTCCAATGAACCTCTTTGCATTTATTTGCTTAGGCAATTTCAGTATTTATTGCTTCTTTTTTTGCTTAAGGAGAGGGTTTTGTGGAGGGAACATGAGTAAACACCACTGGAGTCCAGACAAAATTAAAATTTAGGGAGCCATTATTAGCTGACCAGCTGGCCAGCCAGCAGGCCAGCGACTGCTCTGCCTTTCTCCATGCAGAGAGACCAGAGAGCAGCCCTGACCCTTTGTGTGGGATGACTTTTAAGCACATTAACCACATCCTGTTTTTGCAGAGCAAGTAACCCAAGACAGTTTTCCCTAAGCTACGTCAGGATCATGCCATTGAGGACCATGTTATTCACAGGGTCATCCTGTTCTTCAGAAAGCTGACAGTGTTCTATGGAAGAAGGCCTACGTGCTGGGAAGGAGCCAGGAGACCCTATCTCAAGGCCTGACCTGGTGTCAGTACTGACAACTCTTTCTGGGGTATAGTCCACGGCCTCAGTAGTGCTCAAAAAAATTCCCTCTCTCCAACAGAGCGTATTTTAGTGTCAAGATTCAGTCTATGCTTGCTTCTTTTGCTGATGACTCCTGCTTTCCTTTTGGTTCCACATTTTCCTAACTAACCATGAGAAAGTTGTAGCCAAGTTTAAGTTATGACAAATATTTGAGGCAATCATACAATTCCACTTTGTTCTGTTTCTCTGTGTTGTATCAAAAGTCAAATTTTGATAACTGTTTCTCCTACAAATGCACTGAACAACAGGCTATACATTCTTATATAAAATAGCCACTAAGGTACTTGAAAATACTTAAAAAATGATAAGTTCTTTATCATCAAGAACGAGTTTCTCATCTTTTCAGCCCCTCTTTCCTATTTATTGCATCACCAGTTGTGTCTCTCAGTAGGTACTGGCTAATCTATCTGATTAGTGTGTTAGCTGTGGCAACATGGCTATGATGTGATCACCTTCTGTAGGAGCTGATTGTGTTATGTAATCTAAACTCTTCATGAATTTAATCTCAGTCTTCATAAACTTCCTGAATGAACTGCTACATCAAGACAGAAGACACCAGGAAAAATATGAGCAGACATCTAACAAAGGAGACATAAGATTGTGGAAGAGGGAATCAGAAGGGGAGGATTTGAATCTCTAGATTACAATGTCCTCAGTTTGCACAGTGAATAGAACTTAATTATTGAAAGGATTTGAAACGATATACAGGTTCAAAATACATTGGCATATACTTTGCCTTTACTAGAGTTAGTGGAAATCATTGGTACCTTGTTGCCACATACTTCTGAAGGGAAACCAAGAACTTGTCTTTCAATCAAGGTAACTTCAAGTTATTTTTGCCCCCTCTCCAATGTTCTACCCTGGCACTACTCCAAGATCTATAACTGTAAATCATCATGTTTCAAAACTGTGAGAAAAATAGAATATTCTTGTGTTTGTCTTGTAAGTTTACATCTAAAAAAGACAATAAGAAAATTGACTAATATTCTTATCAGTGGTTAATCCTAATTAATTTCATCTAGTCCACCACACGACTATTGTGTACACCCACTACCCCTCCCCCTAGCACACACTTCAAGCAACTTGATTCACATAACCTCAATAATCTGAAACATTTAAAAATATATTTGGGTGTGTTTTTTGTTTATCTGTGTGTGTGTGTGTGTGTGTGTGTGTGTGTGTGTTTTGCATTCACTTCATTTTTTTGTTTTTATTTTTTTTAAATTGTATTGATGAAAGTATTATAGATGTCCCTCTTTCCCCACCCCATTACCTTCCTCCACTTGATTCCTTCCCTGCCCCAACCCTTCACCACCCTATTGTCTGTGTCCATAGTTAATGCATATCTACATATATAAAAGGCTAAGTGACAAATTGTATGTCCATTTGACCATCCGACAAACAGACTAGCCAGTACATATGACACGCACCAGCAATTTAAAAATAAACGTTTGACTCATGCATGCACAATACATAGGAAGCTCTCCCTGGCACCAATTGCATGTGTGTTTTAATTTTATAATATTACCAGAGGCCTAGTGCATGGATTCATGCATTGGTAGGGTCCCTCAGCCTGGCATGATCAGGCTGAACTGATCTCTGGGACCAGGGTGCGGGTGAAACATTTCGGGGCCAACAGTGCCCCAACAGCAATCTAACCCAGGGCTAGAATCGGGCTCCCTCCTCTACTGGTCAGAGTGTCTGTCCCCTGGTGGTCATTGTATGTTATAGCTTCTGGACAAAGGGTCTGATGGTCACTTAGGTTTTTATATATATATCGATTTATATATATTATTTTAACATATACTTTCTTACAGTAACATAATTATTGCAAGAATCTTTCTTCTAATTAGTTTCCTTTCAATGCACAAATCCATGCCTCAGGCCACTAATATGCATATAAGGTATTTGGTTAACATCTTTCTACCTGTCCTTCCTCCTTCCTTCTGCGATTCATCAGTCTGTCCCATGTTTCCATGCTTCTAATTCTATTTTATTTACCAGTTTATTTTGTTCATAAGATTTCTTGTTTATTTTTGTTTCTTTTTCTTCTTTCTTTTCTTAAAGAATACCCTTCAACATGTCATGTAATACTGGTTTGGTGGTGATAAACTAGTTTTTTCTTGTCTATGAATCTCTTTATCTGACCTTTATTTCTAAATGATAGCTTTGCTAGATAGAGTAATCTTGGTTGTAGGTCCTTGCTGTTCATCACTTTGAATATTTCTTGCCACTCCCTTCTGGCCTGAAAAGTTTCTGTTGAGAAATCAGCTGACAGTCATATGGGTGCTCCCTTGTTGATAATTAACTGTTTTTCTCTTGCTGCTTTTAAGATTCCCTCTTTGTTTTTAACCTTTGGCATTTTAATTATGATGTGTCCTGTTGTGGGCATCTTGGGTTTCCTTCTTGTTTGGGACTCTCTGCACTTCCTTGACTTGTAAGTGTCTATCTTTCATAAGGTAGAGGAAGTTTTCTATCATTTTTTCTCCAAATAGGTTTTCAATATCTTGTGCTCTTTCTCTTTTCCTCTGGTACCTCCATAATGTGAATGTTGGTACACTTAAAATTGTCCCAGATGCTCCTTACACTATCTTCATGTTTTTGGATTCTTTTTTTCTTTTTGTACTTCTCATTGGGTGTTTTTTGTTTCCTCATATTCTAAATCATTGATTTAATTCTCAGAATCCTCTACTATTGAATCTCTGTAAATTATTCTTTATTTTAGTTAGTGTATGCTTAATTTCTAATTGGTCCTTTTCCATGTGGTTGATATTCTTACTAAGGTCCTTGAAAGTCTGACTAAGTCCCTTTCAGCTCTCATTAAGTCCCTTGAAGCTCTCATTAAGACCCTTGAGTAACCTTATAATCATGGTTTTGAGTTCTGTATCCAATAATTTTTTTGTGTGTTTTTTTTTCCTTTCTTCCATTTGTGACATGTTTCTTTGTCTCCACATTTTGACTGCTTTCTTGTGTTTGTTTGTGTTTTTCTTTTTCTATGTATTAGATGGAGCTGCTATCTCTCTTGGAATTGGTAGTGGCCTTATGTATTAGATGTCCTGTAAGGTCTAGTGATTCAGCCTCACCAGTCACCTGAGCTGAGAACTTTAGGTGCGTCCCTATGTGGGCTGTATGCACAATATTGTTGTAGTTGAGTCTTGATTGCTGTTGGTGTCACTGAGAGGAATTGACCTCCAGGCCAATTGACTGTGAGGGCCAGTTACAAGTACAGTGGATGAGCTGCTGTGCAGGAGACCTCCCTATAGAGCAGGTCTTGCTTCAGTTGGGATTTGGTGCTCACTGAGTCTGCCTCTTAAGTGTGTAGCTTGTGGATATGTAGAGTTGTAATCTGGTATAGTCTGAAGCAGTCCACCAGATGCACTGGCTCTAGAGATCTTCAGGTGGTGGCTACTTGTATTGGGCCTGGAAGCATACATATAAGGCCTAACTGTACATTAAGGTAGGCTGATGCTAGTGCCAGGTCTTGGTAAGTTTATTGATAAGTTAGGGGCACACTTGTTTGATAAATTTTAGCCAAGTCTGAAACCTAAGCCAGAACAGGCCATTTATATGAGAAAGCTGCTGCAAACAGCTTGAATAGGGCTACAAATTGAATGGGGAAGGGTCTCTGAGAATCAACAGGGTGGAGCAATAAGGGTGAGCCAGGTTGATAGAGACTCAGATATGGCTGCAGTCAGTCCTGTGATGGGGGACATCCTACCACAGAAACAATGACCCCTTCAAGCATCCCCATCTGGGAGTAAACCACCCCTGAGTTCCTTCCCTGATGCCAAATAATCTAGTTTCTCCCCATATGTCCCTGGGTCTCCCAAAGCCACCAGCATGGGATTCAGAAGAATGGAGTCTGATTAAGTTTGTGTACCAGCCCTATAAAAGGAATACCTGGGTCTCTAGCAGCCTCCTCTCGCTCAGGCACAATCCCAGTTGGTTCTTACAGGCCAAAGTTACGGGAGACTTCTCTTTTCAGCTCTAGAACACTGGGCTGGGGGTCTGGTGTGGGTCTGGGACTCCAAAGTCCTCATGAGGGCTTCTGTAGTGAAAATATCCCTCCTTATTTAACACAGGGCACACATGGGTGTCTGGACCATCCCATTCCTGCACCTCTACCCCTCATACCAATCTCGGCATGCTCTCTTCTTTACTTCTCTAGTTGTAGGACTTGCATTTAGCCAGGTTTCAGGCAGTTCTGAATGATGGTTGTTCTGGACCAACACTATTTAGAAGCTACCCTAAAGTAACACATCTAATGATAGTGAGACTAACATAAGAATTAGGGTAGCTTTAGTTGTAATTTTCATGTGGCTGTGGGTGGTGGAGAGTATTGGCATTTATCTATGCCACCAACTTCAACATATTTGTTCATGTTTGAAAAATACTGTCCCTGCCCAACCATTTCTAAAGTCAACTGAGTTAAACATGAGTCTGTCTATCTATCTATCTATCTATCTATCTATCTATCTATCTATCTATCTATCTATAAAGCTAATATGCAAAGTGTCCCCTCAGGAGTTCAACTGGGAGACCAGAAGTTTGATTGCTCCCTATGACATGCATTGACCACCAGGGAGTGGCGTGGAACAAAGGATCCCCCTGCTTGCAGCCAGGGAAGAAAGGCCCTAGCTGACAGCTGGAAGGCCCTAATCATCCCTGATCCCTGGCCAGGCCTAGGGACCCGGTGCATGCATGAGTTCCGTGCACCGGGCCTCTAGTTAATAATAAAATGACTGCCTAACAACCTATGTGTTAATCATACACTGGCTACACTTTGAGCTTTTCTAAAACAAACTTTATCACAATCATAAAATTGTACCCCTGGAAGCTCTCAAATACTTATGAGGGATGTTTGAATAAGGTGCTTGAGTGTTGTCTGATAAAATCAATATGAATTTATATTGTCCCATCTTTCAATTTAAGGTTACTTACATCAAAATGTCCATTACAGGAAACTGAATTCTTATGTTAGTCTCACTATCATTAGATGTGTTACTTTAGGGTAGCTTCTAAATAGTATATGTCTATGTTCCATCATTTTAAGAAGAAATTATCATCTTCACAGTGTTAATGGTAGAACAAATTACTTGAAAATGTATAATGCTTAGCAAATTATGTGCTACTCACTAATTATTTAGTGATGACTGGTGATGATAATAAAACCACTACTTCATCAGAAGATATACATTTTTTACAAGTATATTCTAAAATGAATGAGGTCTTTCTGTTTAGTTCTATCCTATAGTCTGGTTTATCAAGCAAGACATCTATGAAGAAAAAGAGCAATATACTATTTGGAATGAGATTATCTAAACTTTAGACCTGGCTCTCCTGTGACCTTGGGAAGATCTTTCACTGATTATGAACCTACATACAAAATAATTCTGGCCCTAGCTACCTTCCTGACCCCTCTCTCTTCATCCTCCATATCCTCACTATCCTTCAGCTGACTTTTGCTTAACAGCTTTTTAAGGAATAATTGATATACAAAAACTACATATAGTTCATGTTGGGTGACTTTTCTCTGTGCTGAAACCTACCTAGTACCTTCCTCCTTAGGGCATTTACTTGGAAAAATCCTCTCAGCATCTATTCACCCAGATCTTCTGGCTGATTTCATCTGTGCATGCAATTCCTAATATTAAAAGTTCTAATGGGAGGTCTTCACTGGTTAACCTATATAAACCTAACTCAGTACCCAATCTTACTAGCTTCTTAACAATTGTCATTATCTATAATTATCTTATGTACCACTTTGTTTACGTGTTATTGTTTGTTTATACCTGATAGAATGAAGTCTGTATGAAAACACAGACCTTGTTCCTTTTTTTAATTTATTATATACTGGAACAAAGTAGATTCTGACTAAATATAGGTTAAATGGAAGAAAGAAAAATTGCTATATTATTCTGAGACAGGTACTGAGGACAAATACAATTATAGATGAGAAGGCATCTCCTGAACTGCAATGCACATTACAAATTACTACTATTAGGTAGATCTTAATGCTTTCATGTTACATGTCCAATTTATAGAGTTATTGCATAAGAGAATCAGAATATGAAACCAGGAACTCTGATTCAGGGCCTACAATGTAGTCATGTTGCTACAGTTCATGTGCAAACTACAGAAACTAGGCAATTTAATGATGGCCAGCTTCTCTAAAGAAAGTAATTATTTATTTCTTAGCTCAATTTGGTGCATGAAAGAGATTTAAGCCTATCAAAATTTCCACTGGATAGAATCAAATATGAGCTTGGAAACTATAATTAATTTTAAGAGTTTGGTATAGAATATTTAACTTTTGTTAATATCTAAGCTCTCTTTGATTGCTAAAGGCTGGTTGGGATCATAACATTGAACTATTCTTTACTTTTTTACCTTCCTAAGAATGTGCTAAGTAAGGACTTATTGGTGAAAAAGTGGAAAGAGAGCCTATAATTTCTCAACCAACTTTTCTATGACTTCCAGAAAGAAATGTGACATGTTTTGATTTCTGTGTTAGAGCATACTTGCCTGGAGTGAACTCTCTTGGGATTTTACTCACAGCTGCTGGAAAGAAAATGACTTAAGAGAAACCATATGTGCTTATTTTTAAAACTATTTTAGGGTTTTTTTAATCATAAAATATTCTTTATATAACTGGCTTAGATGTGTGTCAGTGTTGAGTCTTTTAATGATATAGTCAGGAAGTTAAATGAATATGATTTTTTCCTCTTCCCCTGTCAGTGTTATTTTATGTTAATTTAATTGTCCATATAATTTTTGCATAATGATGAGTAAATTTTCCTTTAGACCTATAGCAAACTTATGTATACAGCATGCATTTTGTTCATCAGTTTCTTTACAGTTTCTCAGGGAGCTACAACTCTGATATACTAATATTCTTTCTAGAACAGGGGAGGAGAAGGTTCAGCCTTCAGGCTGAATAAGGCCCACAAAATCATATGGTCTGGCCCTGCCATGGCATTAGGAGTGAGTTAAATAAATGTTTCACTAAATACAGCAGGCTAAGTTTTAAATTGATAATATTTGTGGTCCACAAATGATCTTATAAATATCCAAATGGTTCTTGGCAGAAAAAAGGTTCTGTGCCCCTGCTTTTAGAATAATGGGCATCTATTGGGGGATGAAATGTTAAGGAATTCAAAAGTTCACTTTTAGTCAAATGTGGCAAGTAGTCAAGCAATAAAAACTGCACAGTAAGAAAATCCTGATAAATATATTTAAAAAATGACAGATTTAAATCTGATGCACCAACCTTGCTCATATTTTAAGAGGAGTACTGATAAAGTAGTAAAATCAGAATGCTGAGCGGGCTCAAATGCATACCATATGGCACTAAATATAGAGGGCATTTAACCTATGAAGAGACCATTACAGAAAGACTTATTGCTCTCAAATATTGGAAACAATGTCATATTGAAAAGTCATGGCAACACATATTTCTGATTGCACCTTATTTTATCCATTCTTTGCATAGTAAATGCTATATTGGTAGGTGGTGAGTTTCTGATAACTCCAATAACTGGAAATGTTAAAGCATGAATAGAAAACTGCTTACTAGCAATGTAATTACTAGGTAGGAATCAATTTGAGGAGGTTGACAAAATGAACTTTTAATGTCAAGTCCTAGATTTTTGTGGAATAATAACTAAGCAGGACCACAGCCCTGGATGTCAGAGACCTGAGATATAAAACTAGTTCCCTTACAGACTTGAGGGTCATTGGCCATGTCACTTAAGCACAGTTTCATTATCTTAATGTCTCCTTTAGATCCAGCCAAGTACTCAGATGGTATACTGCTCTTGAAAATTGTAACTTTTCCTTCAGTTACCTGGGTCCAGCCAGACCAGCAGTGTTCAGCAGGGTGGCCCAAAACAGTGCCAGGGGCTGTGTGAGTCCCACTCCAATCTACGTCTAAATTCTCTCTGAACTCTATCTCCATTCAATAGGTTGATCAGTTGCCTCAAAGAGCTCCATACTTGACTTACATATATTTGTCTAAGGGTCCTCCTGTTTAAGTCCAGCTGTAGCAAGTTGATTACTTCCACTGAACAGCATGATATTTCTTTCAATGGATTTTACGAGCTGGGCTTTCTGAATGATGCTTTCTGATTCTTAATCATTTTATAAAGAAAAGGATGAGTTCAGGTTATGAATTACCAATGATCCACTGCCAGATGCTGGACTTACCCATGTGTGTGGATTCATATGTAAGTTCTCATTCATCTATGTTTCAAATTTGATGCAAACTCTGGTGTACAACTGAGAACAGCAGGACTAGCAGCAGGTATCCTTGAACCTGTGCACCCAACTTACAGGGCACTCACTCATGGTGGTCACCCAACTACCTCTCCAGTCTCTGCGCCAAATTCTCTGGTAGTGGCAGATACTATTTCTTTCAATGACTTCATGACTTTTGCTCCTCAAAGACAATTAAACCTTTCGGTTAATGCCTTTTCTTGTAGCTAGTCAGTGATGTTGAGCTCTCCTAGGTCAGTTTGAAATCATGCTGGATAAATTAAACCATTTATTCTTATCTTTATCTTTCCACTGTTGGTTATATATATAGAAAGCAAGGGGTATGGCCAAAATTAAAATAAATTACCTTCTAAGAGAATATTGGTCAAGACTTAAAGAGTTCAAGAGAATGCATTGTTGTTATTATAACACATGGAAGATGTGTTATTCTTTTATACTATATAAAATTCTGAAAGGTAAATTTAACATGAGCATAAAATGAATTGTTCTTTAAATAATTTCTATTTAATGTAAGTGGCACTTAAGGTTGTTGTTAATGTCAACAATGCAGAGCAATAATTTTGAGAAAGTCAATGGAAGTCAGTATCCATGGTTAGCATAACAGATAATGCTGCATTATGAGAAATTATGTAATTAGCATTAAATAAATGGTATTGGAGAACTACAGGGATTTAAAAAAGTTCAGATTATTTCAATCAATACCAATTCTATAAAAGCATGACATTTTGAACAATAACTGTTGCTGCATTTTTCTTAAGTTGGGAAATGTGAAGTTAGATAAGAACAGCATATGTCACAACATAGAAGATAAAAGAGATATCTTATGGACTTGAGGAAAAAGAAGAGGGGCTCGAGGACTAGGTAGAATATTCTTGTCCATTGAATGGAAAATAATAAATATATAAGTAGCTCTTGTCTACTCATTGTTTTATATTTTCATCAATAACTTACTACTTTAGGGTTCCATGAGTTTTCTAATAAATTTATAATCAAATTATTTATATACCACCCCACATAAAAATATCTGCTGAGTGTCCCATATATCATAGGGTGGTATTGCTCATCTATTTTAGAAATTGACTTGGATTCTATAAAAAGGCTTTGATTTAATGTGAGCATTTATCATTTATTTCATAAATATATTTGTGCATCATCTTTAGCAAGCAAGAATAAGTAAACAAACAATAATAAAACATATTGTGTAAAGGACAAGATCAACAATCTGGATTAGATTTTGGTGCTAGTAAAATAATGGTTGGATCTTTGTTGTGTCTATTAGTTAATTATACATTTCACTAGCAAATAAGTTCTGTAAAGAATTTCTGTATACATGCAAGATCAAAGATAAATGATAGCACAAGTTGATATGACTTCTAAGTGTTTTATTAGTTTCCTGTGGTTAAAGTTTGAGAATTGACCAAGAGTGTAGAATCTATTTACCATGTCAGGTGAGCCCATGATCCTGGGAGAGCTTGTTTTTATGCACTTTAATCTAGACTCTAGGGAGAGAAGAATATCTTTGCTGAAGGGCATTCTTTTCACCATAACCATGGTAATTGTAATTACCACACAGTTAGCCAATTGATTTATTACTGCACAGTTCAACACACTAGATACTTCCTCAAGACTGTCTGGCCATTTACTACAGTGCAGTTAGTGACTCTTCCACTTGCACAGGTTCTTTCCATTGCATATAAGCCCAATATGAGTCCCTTACATAAAACACACACACAAAAACAAACAAAAAAACCTGAGAACAATTATAATATCAAGATATATGTCCTTACTTAATGAAAGATGTCAATCCCACACCTTTAATCAGAGACTAATGGGCTTGACAAATATTTAATGTGAGGCTCCTGGTAATAATGTTTTCCCGCTGAAGCACTAAGCATAATATGACTCATGGGAGACAGGAGAACATGCAATAGTCATGGGTGTTGCCATTAAGTTTGGAGCAGAAGCTGGGGGTGGGGGGGGGAAGATTTGTAGTAGGAATGTTGACATAGTAGAGATATCACAGAACTTATGTCAGGTTCATACCGAAATAGGAGGAAGCAGAGATTCAAAGATTGTACAGCATAGTAGATACACATGTATTTTGGTGTCCCATAACTTGACTTTAAACACAATGATTTACTAGCTGTGTCATATTGTGCAGAGCTACTGTGTATGGCTATGCCGGTTATGCTCTGCCCGAATGATCTCAGTTGGCTGATCATTCAGCCAATGAACTACTTGCCAGGAGACACTCAGAGCTGCTTCCACCTGAAGGTAGGGAAACCTTTTTCTCATTACCACCAACTTTTGTGTGTGTGTGTGTGTGATTTTTTTGTTTTGTTTTGTGTGTGTGTATGTGAGCACCTTAAAGGTGCTAGTTAACATCTTTGAGTCTCAGTTTATTCATCTTTAAGATGTACTTAATAACATTCGCCTTGCAGAACCATTGTTATGATTATGAAGAATGTGTGTGAAGAACCTCTCAAAATACATCCACCTAGTTAGGGTCTCTTAGAGTAATGGGACTATTTCTTTGTGCTCAGCTCTGTGTATGATGGAGGATTATATGCATCATGTGATGTCTTCTGGGAAATTATGAGTTATCTGTGGAAAACAAAATGTCCTTATTAACTATATAGAATGGGAGAGGCAGGGTGGCCAAGGGAATCAAGTAAAATGTTTTGGCAGTGGCTGGGCATTTTGCTGTATGTAAAGCTATACTTCCTTAAATAAATGTTTTTAAAAGCTCTTTATTTTGGAAAAGTGCATATTCATTATGATTTATAATATGAAAAATAAGCCTTGAAAAGAGGCCTGTGATAAAAAACAAAACAAAACAACTGAGTTAGAGAGGTTCTGAGTTATACACTTTCTCTGCTGCTTACCAGCTGCATGTCTGTAATAAGTTATTCTTGGAGCTCTGGCTTTCTTAATAAAAGTAGGTTATATAATATAATTATCTTATGCTTTTTCTATAAGAATTAAATGAGCTCATGAAATAAATCATTTATAAAGCATTAATAGTTTTAGCCGAAACCAGTTTGGCTCAGTGGATAGAGTGTCGGCCTTTGGACTGAAGGGTTTCAGGTTCAATTCCGGTCAAGGGCATGTACCTTGGTTGCGGCCACATCCCCAGTGGGGAGCGTGCAGGAGGCAGCTGATCCATGTCTCTCTCTAATTGATGTTTCTAACTCTCATCTCTCTCCCTTCCTCTCTGTAAAAAATCAATAACGTATTTTTTTAAAATTAAAAAACACATTAATAGTTTTATCATCATTGAGCAGGAGCACTAAAGGTGTTTGACTTTACCCATTTCTGAATTGCCAATTTTTCTAGAATGAACATGAATTATAACCAGGAAATATAAAAATAATTTTTAAAAATGCCAGTCAGATGAAAGCTGTGATTATATGTAAGGAATCAGATCTTTTTCAGAATCAAAAGGATGGGATGTTTTCAGGGTTCTGTCAGGTGGAGCAGAATGATCTTTTATACAAGTGGATTATTTTTTCAAGTAAATTCTTTCATGTAGCTATTTTCCAAAGACCTGCTGTTGTAGTAATATATAGAAATGTTTAAAATGCTTTAAAAATGTCTAAAAACGTTTTAAAAAAAATAAAATGTTAGGTTTGAGAAACCTCAAGTGTGATATTAAGGACACATTCCCACTACCCTGAGCATATGTACCCCATAGGTAAGGATTTGAACTTCAGTTACCGACTTAGAGGTGACTTTCTAAGCTAACCATTTGTGTGAGTGATGTACTCCCCCTAGATAACCACATGTAGCCCCTCGCCCTGTATGAGATTAATGTGTGTGCATTGACGTCATTCATTGATAGCCACCTGAACTGCTGTGGGTACGAAACAGGCTTTAAAAATAGGCCCTGGACAGCTAAGGGTGCTCGCCTGTCGAGACAGACACAAAGGCCCGTCCTTTTGTCAGTCTGGCAAGTGACCCTGCTCCATGCTCCTCTCCCTGCCAGACCAGAGACGAATATCTAGTACCTCCCGATGGAGATGTGACCCAGGCACTGGCCCCCTGCATCCTGACCAGCCCAGCTCAGCTGCCAGACCCCGAGGACAGCACCACCAAGATCCCGTTAAGCCTGTGCCCCCAGCATCAGGAACCTGTGTGATTAATAAAGTCCTGTGTGATTTGCAACTGCATATGTTTGATGTGGTGTAATTCCTCCAGCAGTTAAATGAATCATTTTGTGTACACTTAAAATTGAAATTAAAGCTTCTGGTCTTCTTGGTCCTAAGTCTACCCTTGGTCCTGCTTGCTTAGAGTAGCCTCTTCACTAACAATTCCTTTAATGTTTCAACACCTGCATGATTAAAGTTTATCAAAAGGGACGCCTTAGATAAATATCCCAGATTCTTTCCAGGGATCTACTTGGGACACCTGCATATCTGGTGTCTAAGCCACCAATAGAGGGGGAAGGAGTAAGTGACCAGTGTAAGGTGCCAGATTTAGAAGGGGGAGGGGGAAAGAATAGGAACATGTCATTACATTTAAATTTCAGTAAACAACAAATGCAATTCTTAGTGTATGACACTTTAGTGTGAGCATATATCACACAATATTTAGAACATACTTAAACTAAAATAGTATTCATTGTTTATAAGAAATAAACATTTTCACAGGGCATTTTGTATTTTATCTGGCAAGTGTACCAAAGGGCTTAGTCATTGGACAACTCATATCTCCTATCTTTCCCAAGGCGATGAAGCTATCTTCCAGGGTTGAACTAATCTCTCTGTAATGACAAAAGAGGAAATAGAACCAACAAGGCCATCTAGATTTTTCTCTTTATTTAAGGAGTAATAAGGCTAAAAGCAAAGCAAAGCAAGCCAAACACACCACAAAGGCTCAGTCTCTGGAGCAGCATCTTAAAATACAGAAGAAATAATGGAACTGGGGGGCACTTTAAATGTAGTATTAGCAAGGCTAGCACCTCTTAGACTGGTCTTTTAAGTAATATTTTCATAGTGAGCATAAATTAATTTCACCTAAAGAGATGCAGGCAAAAGATGGGTAATTTTTCACATTTACAGACCTCAGAAAATTACATTGATGTGGGAAGTCAGGGTGGGAAAGCACATTAGGGAAAGGGGCTGAAAGCCATCAGCATCGGGCTCTCAAATGAGGATGTGCGTCCGGAGTGCATCAGGGACCAGGAGCACTAAGTGCCATCTGCAAGTTAAGTCTGCACTTGCATTGCATAGTGTTCCACAGTGTTTTTAAAGGGATCTTGTCTAATATACTGAGGTAAGGATAGTTTTCATGTAGTTAAAAATTTGAACAGTTAAATATTTCAGATTAGCGATTATTTGTGAGGGGGAACTAATAGTATAACTGTGGCCGAAAAAGAGACCACTTGCTAACCTGGCCAGCTCAGGGAAGGTCTGCATGGCGGTTTTGCAAACTCCGGTAACCACAAAGGATGGTCTGAAATTAAAACTTTAACGAAAAGCAGTTTATAGTGGGTAATCATGTCCAAGGCCAGTATTTTTCTGATAAAGGACAACTTTACCTTAGCTGAACCTATCGTCTTTCTGCATATAAGAAAATATATCTGAAATGTCAGGGAAACTTGTAACTTCCCTTTGCTGGACCCCTCAGGGCACAACCAAATGCACCTGGCTCCAAGACAGAGACCGTAACTTCCTTCATTGCTATTGTTATTGTGTTCATTGTTGACTGCTGACTATCCTGCACTCACCTAAGTAAAAGAAATATGTGTCTACCATTTTACTTTTTATTCACTCCCAGAGGTTTCCCCACTTTGCTTTCTCCCACCTCCCTCATCTATCACCAATGGACCTCGAGGAACCCACTTATGTCTCCTCCTTTAATTGTAATGTATAAAACAAGGTGAAGAGCAGCCATTCTCTGAGCATTATCCCAATTTGTTGAGATTCTGCTTCCAGGCAATTGTCAACAGTTTGGCCCAAATAAACTCACAAAAATTCTGTACAGGTTTGAAAGTTTTTTATGGTAACTTTAGAGGCCCAGTGCGTGAAATCGTGTGAGACCCAGACTGGCGCGTGCGGACCCAGTGTCAAGTTCCACCAGCACTGCGAAACGCAGCGTCAAGTCCTGCTGGCATGATGGAACCCATCAATTCACCTCCTGGTGACTTGTCTTTGGTCGTTATGGCATTACTACAACTGGGTTTTTATTACATAGAGAACCATAATTTATCTCAGTTATAAGGTATGTATCCTACATTATTTCAAGGCTATAGTCAGCGCACTTGTTTTCTTAGAGTCCTTTAAATGTAGTGTCAGCAAGATTAGCAACCACCTATGCCATAACAGCATCATGACCAAAGAGCAGTGGCTCTTGCAGTGGGTGGGGCAGGGTGCGAGCTACTCGGGCAGAGAGCTACTGGTAACAAAGAGCTGCAAGTGGCGGAGGACTGGCAGCAAGCAAGTGGCGATGAGTGGGACAGCCAGCAGAGGCAAGCAGAAGCGAGCTGGGCCTCTAGTAGGTAAATAAATCCTATGTTTTCACTCCTTATCTAGCTTTTCTTTATAGCTTAGAGTAAGCAGCTTGCCCATAGGAGAAGGGCTGCTTGGCGTTAGGCATGAACACACTCAGATTCTACTGTAAATGTACAAATTCCTATTTGAAGAGAGAGTTAGCACCCAAACCAGGAGAGGAAACAAAAGAATCAGCTTCCCCTTCATATCCCTCTCCTTTAACTCCTGGGAGAGATAGCACATCCACAACCCCTTCTCCTCATCTCTTTGTTCTCTTTTGCCTCTTTATCATCATTGCCTGCTTGTGCTGAGGTTTTTGAGGACTGCAAAAAGTCCCCCATCTTCTTGAGATGCTGTTACTTGAATAAACCTCCTTCTTTCTCATGAGTGTCTGTCTTGGGAGTTCGGCTTTCTTGGCCACAGGTAGTCCAGACCTAGGTGTGAGTCATTTTCATGATTTCAATAGCATATCATTTGAAGGTTAATTTGTTGAATTAAAAAAAATGCTTTATGAAAAGTTGTAAAGAAATTCCCATTCTACATTTCATCATTAATGTTTCCCATTTGGATGTGGAAAAAATTATGTTGAGGATCCCTATTATTTTATTATATATTTTAATTATATAAGCATTAATAGAACACCTTAGTGAGAACTATTTTGTGTAAAATTTTAAAAATTGTTATGTAGGTGGATTCTAAAAGTCTAATTTTTAAGATTTCGAATCTGCTTTGAAAAAACATCATCCTTTTGGAGTATGATGACGAAAGTGTTTTAGCATGTATTTGTGTACAAAAGATTTGCCTTTTAGTGTATTTTGGTGAGAAGTCTTAGAGCATTTAATAATGCATTAGCTGACAGCTTATCATTGCTTTAAAAAAATTAAAACTCTCACCATACTGCTTTGTAATCTCACTCTTAGCCATCTGCCAAGCTAAATTATTTGACCACATTTTGTTTTTGTTTTTTACATTCGTGGCCTACTTTAGAAGTCTTAACATTTTTTCTAGCTTTGTTTTCAACAGACACCAAATACAAATAACTGAATGTGTGAATGTTCCTCAGTTTTATACAAATATAAGCATTGCAGAATATTTACATGCCATTATTACTTAAGAAATATTGCTTGTTAAGCTATATTTAGTTGAGTGCATACTTCTTCACAAAGTAATCTTAATATTTCTCTTCTGTTTAAGAGAATACTTCTGATGTCTAAAAAACAGCATTAAGATTTTTCTTTTTTGACTTTTTAAAAATATATATATTTTATTGATATTTTACAGAGAGGAAGGGAGAGAGACAGAGAGCCAGAAGCGTCGATGAGAGAGAAACATCGACCAGCTGCCTCTTGCACACCCCCAACGGGGATGTGCCCACAACCAATGTACATGACCCTAGCCGGAATCGAACCTGGGACCTTTCAGTCTGCAGACCGATGCTCTATCCACTGAGCCAAACCGGTTTCGGCTCTTTTTTGACTTTTGCTTATTCTCAAGTTTTTTGTAAAATAGATATGCCTTCTGAACCCACGATAGGCTAGTCCCACAAATATGGCTTTAGACAGGAAAAAGGATAAGATTATTGTTCCTCAGGTCCACATGGTAGGTATGAATGGAACAGTCTATGTTAAAAGGGACTATATATGAGACAGATAAAGCCTTATAACCTTTAGTAAGCATGGGAATCCACTAGAAAGGGTCCCTAATCCACCAAAAATGTGTTGATGTAGCAATCCCTGGAGCCTGTAAACATTAACTTATTTAAAAGAAGAAATGATTCAGAATATTAAGTTGAGATCCTCCTGGATTATCTGGGTGGGCCTTACATGCCATCAGAGTGTCCTTACAAGAGAAAGATGGCAAGGAGAAGACCCAGAAGAGATGGCTTTGTGAAGATAAAGGCAGAGATTGGAGAGACATGGACTTAAGCAAAAGCACCTTGGGATCCACCAGAAGCTGTAAGAAGCAAGGAACAGAATCTTGCCCTAGCTGGTTTGGCTTGGTGGATAGAGCATTGGATTGTGTGGATTGAAGGGTCCTGGGTTCCATTCTGGTCAAGGGCACATGCCCAGGTTGAGGGCTTAATCCCCAGTAGGAGATGTGCAGAAGGTGGCAGGTTAATGATTATCTTTCATCATTGATGTTTTTATCTCTTTCCCTCTCTGAAATCAATACATTTTTTGTAAAGTAACACAATCTCCTTAGAGCTTTTTGAGAGAGTACAGACCTACCAACATCTTGATTTGGACTCATTAAAATAATGAACTTTTGGCCTCCTGAACTCTGATAAACTAAATTTCTATTGTTTTAAACGACCAAGCTTATAAAAATATGTTAAAGTAGCCACAGGAAATGAATATAGGAACCTAATATCTTTTTGACCTGAATATGTGGTAGGTGTTTTTATTATCTTATCCTACTTATTCATCAGGATTTTCTATAGTTTGAGAAAAATTATTTATATCAATTTTATAGATGAGAAAAATGAGGCTGATGTTACTTTCCCAAGGTCCCCCAAAGGAGCAGCAGGGTCAAGATGCAAGGCTTTGTCTACCCGACCCCACAGTCTGTGGTGCATTACCTACGCATATTTTCTCACAAATATATTATTCCCTTAAACACTACCCCAAACACTGAGAAAGCCTATTACCCCAGATAATGATACATTTTCATTTATTTTATTTTTAAATATATTTTATTGATTTTTTACAGAGAGGAAGAGAGAGGGATAGATAGCTAGAAACATCGATGAGAGAGAATCATCGATCAGCTGCCTCTTGCACACCCCCTACTGGGATGTGCCCGCAACCAAGGCACATGCCCTTGACTGGAATCGAACCCGGGACCTTTCAGTCCTCAGGCCAAAGCTCTATCCACTGAGCCAAACCGGTTTAGGCTACATTTTCATTTATGTTACCTAAGAAAAATACTAAATCAAGTGAAGGTATTAAGTAACTTGCACACTTTAAATAAAATGATCACATTGCTCTGGCCAGTGTTTCTCAGTGGTTATAGCATTGGTCCATACACCAAAGGGTCATAGGTTCAAGTCCCATTCAAGGGCACATACCTCGATTGTGGTCTCTCTCTCTCTCTCTCTCTCTCTCTCTCTCTCTCTCTCTCAATGGAAAAAAATGTCCTGGGTGAGGATTAATAACAAAAAATTACCATATTTATGCACTTATGATTCAAATAGTTTCCTGTTTTAAAAGGATAGAAAACTATACTAACTCTTTCTCCATTTGCTTTGTATTTCACTTGTGGCATGCTAAAAAAACACATTCTAGCCTGGATATGATTTTGTTGTTATTATTATTATTTAATACAGAGAGATGAGTTGGGTTTTTTTGTTTGCTTGTTTATTAAAATATTTTTTATTTATTTCAGAGAGGAAGGGAGATGGAGAGAGAGAGAGATAAAAACATCAATGATGAGAGAGAATCATTGATTGGCTGCCTTCCATAGGCCCCATACTGGTGATCGCTGGGGCAGATGCCCTTTACTGGAATCAAACCCAGGACCCTTCAGTCTGCAGTCTGATGCTCTATCCACTGAGGCAAACCAGCTAAGGGTGCTATTATTATCTTAAATTGGATATAGATGTTACCCAGGTTTTGGTAAGTTATAAACTGATCCCATAAAATTCATTCCCCTTGCTCATTGGTCTACCTTCCCACTTTTAGATCCAGAGCTGCTCTAGTTCTCAGGTAAGTATGGATTCCCAGGAGGAAGTAGTATGGTTTGTTTGTTTGTTTGTTTGTTTGTTTTGTCCTTAATTCAAAGGATAATCTTAGCCCAAGCCGGTAGAATTACAGTTAGCTGGAATACACTCAGTCCAGGTAACTGTAACGGTGACTAGAGAGGGTCTTTCACTGTAGACATTATTAAAAATGTTCATTAAAATGGAATAAGCCTGTTCAAAAGATTTTAAAGAAGTGATTATTTTATTATGTAAAATTTATGGTTTGTGTAGTTTTGTCACATGGACATACATGTATTCATGAACGTGCAGTGCTGTGTTATATGGGAACGCTGCTGCCGCTCAGCCTGCTGGGTTAGGCCGTCATCGCTGCTCTGGATGAGGCTGGGCTCCATTCTTCTTGTGCTGCAGCCACTGAACTGACCCTTGTCAGAGTCCTGTGGGATCCAAGCACTTGCCACTTTCTGTTGGGATGTTGTTTCTCAATTTCATGACCTGAATTTGATTTCAATATAGTCAGTCCTTTATGCGGGCTGCTAAATGTTCAAGCTCATGTGGTGTGCGGCCTTTGGGGTACTTTGGCTGATTTCCTTCTGCCGTGTGCAAAGCAGGTGCCTTCCCTGCTTGCTCAGTCTGGGATGGCTTTTGCCAGGCTGCTCGGCTCCGCGGCTTTCTCTCTGTCTGGAGCTCCCTGGCAGGGCTGCTTCATCAGCATCCTCTTTAAGCAACGGCAATAGCAGTTGTATTTAACTCCTGGCAGAAAAAGTTACTTTTTAACTGAAAATGGATTCCATCCGGAAGACTGCCATGATGCTTGCTGACAACGTCACTTTCCTGGCATTATCTTTTTACCTCTCATAAGGCTGCTTGAATGTTCTCACATCACGATGAGTTTTCCGCATTGAGAAATCTTAAACACTGAAGCAGAAATTGCAGCTGCCTCTTAAGGTCTAGTCTTGGGGGAAAACATGTGCTGGTCACACAGTGGGAAGAAACTAGATAAACATTTGAATACAAGGAGGCAATAATTATTGGAGTGCATCTTTCAAGCTTACTTTCACAACTATCATACTACACTATCTCAAGGCAGAACTATATATAGAGAAGAAGTAGAAACATTTACCCTATTATGACTGCCTACATTATTAACTCTCTTAATATTTTTTTTTCTAAACTGATAATGAAAATCAACATTCAGCCCGATAGGACCTTAGGGAAAATTAAAATTATGTTCAGATAGACATGAAAGAGGCTTAAGTAGAATACATTGAAATTATTTTTTTAATTTTTTCTTTTTCAAATATTAAGCTTGGTAAAATTATCCTGTTCTCATTTAAGTATTGGAAGGAAAACAAATAACTGAATAAAAATAATCATACTACACATTTCCTTAGTCTAGTTTCTATTCAGCTCTCTTAAACTATCATTTCTTGTCTCCACTCTTCTCAAATATTTAAGCCTCTTCCTCTACTCTGCCAAATGGCCTTGCTACTTAGTTCCTTAGCAAGTAAACTGACTTCTATAAAATTAAATAAACTTCCCTACATCTGTACCATATACTTTTCCTCACTGTAGTTATTAGGGGAAAACTGTCTGTGCTTTCAGCTACTATCAATCCTTCCCCCCACACACTAAAATATATCACCTCTTATTTATGTACACTCTCCAGCAACTGTTTCCTTTCTCTTCTCAGTTTTCAAGTTTTTTTTTTTTTAAGATCAATCCCATCAGCTTAAGAATATGCCGTTAATTTATATATATAATGACACTCAACCACTGTGACATGATGGCTGGGCCATTTTGTTGACTTCATATTCATCTCCAAATGCTGTCCATTTCTCTGTTTCTCTTTAAGAAAGGTCCTTAAGAGAATTCAGCATATTTGCAGAATCCAATTGCTCTTCTCCCATTCTTTATTGAACCAACTTCATTTGAGCCTTTATCCTCTGGTTCCACTGAAATAGCTCCCATAAAGATCAATAATAACTATTATATCGCTATGTCAAAAAGGTCACTTTCAAATTCTCTTTTTACCTGTCTTATTAGCATTTGGCACAACCAATCACATCCTCCTCCTTAAAACGTTTTCTCCATTTGGCTGCCAGTCAAATAATATGCTCTCCCATTGCTCTCTGTCACAATGGCTTCATGTCTTCAGTTCATGTTGTTCCTTCTTCAGCCTATATCTAATATCTAAAGGACAACATACAACAGAAATAATTACAGAGTTGCAAGAGTTTATAGAAAAGATGAAAAATTTATGGACCTGAAAAAAAAAAACAGAGTATACTTAAAACATACATAAACTTATCAATCATTGTCATTACAACACATTTGATTTAAAAGAAAAAAAATCTTTAAAATGAGTTTATAAAATTAAAGGCTATACAGAAAATAAGTCTGGAAAATTAGTATTAATTGATAGAATCATTTTAATTGGAGAATTTAACATGCTCTCATTTTATGACACACCACAAAAAGGACTATAACCCATATAGCTAACACAATTATAATGCTCATATATTCCAGATGTGTTCAAAGCAAGCCCTGGCCGATTGTTATTCAGAAGATCTAACCTCCCTTACCAAGCTCTAAAATATCCTTCCTTCTCACACTGTGTGACTGTTCACATCACTTACAAGGTGTCTTACTCAGAGACTCAAGATTTTGTTGATTTGTTGTTTGTTTTTCTCTATTAAAAGAAAATAACAGGAGAAAATAGGCAGGATTTCATTAGCTCTAAGGAAAAGAGCAGTCATCTCAGCTGCCACTGGTCTGTAAAGGTTTTCCTGTTTTCCTCAAACACTGGGTGTGGGTACTGAGGTGCAAAAACCCAGTAGAGAAAGAAATGAGCAGCACACCAGGATGAAGTAGAATCTAGCATTTTAGATGAAATTACTGGACAGCTCCAGGTCAGAACAGACACATAAAACTTACTACCAAAGTTTTCCATGCCAGTGGTTTTGGTTGTGGGTAAGATGTGTGGTGATTTAAGTTTTAGGTTTCCTGGAAGTTCTGATTGTCAACAAGTAGTATATACACTTAAATGTTTGAAATATATCTACTTATTAATGTCAATTATTTTAATATACTTTAGAAAATGCCAGTGGTAAGGAATATGGAAAGAAGGAAAAGAAATACAAGAATATTCCATGATTTTTCAATTTAGGGAAGGTGAGTGTAAAAGTAGAACCCTTGATTAAATCACGATACAAGATTTTACAATGGCCAGACTGGTAAAGACTGGCCTTAGTAAGAGAGATAGTGACTGCCAGCTAGTTATTTACTTTATAGCCCTGTGAGGTTTCATTGTTATTTTAAAGATGAACAAGTGTCAATAGTATATTATTAGTTGAGAAAGCATAATAATAGTTCTTAGGAAAAACACTTTAACATCTTGCTAGTAGGTATCCATTACTTTTAGCAATGCAAATCCTCTCTGACATTCACACTAAGTATTTGCTTTATAATGATCTCTCTTGTCCCTAATTCATAATTCTGACCACTTTGTTTAGAGTAGGTTTAGAATCATTATTATTAGGAAAATGTTCTTTCCTATTTGGAGTCAATTAATTCACTGGACATTTTTGTCTGTGTGATAGTTTACTTGACTAGGTACACCTGGAAAATCATGAAAGGAAAAGTGTAGCCGAAACCGGTTTGGCTCAGTGGTAGAGCGTTGGTCTGCGGACTGAAGGGTCCCGGGTTCGATTCCGGTCAAGGGCATGTACATTGGTTGCGGGCACATCCCCAGCAGGGGGTGTGCAAGAGGCAGCTGGTCGATGTTTCTCTCTCATCGACGTTTCTAGCTCTCTATCTCTCTCTCTTCCTCTCTGTAAAATATCAATAAAACATATTTAAAAACAAAACTAGCCGAAACCGGTTTGGCTCAGTGGTAGAGCATCGGTCTGCGGACTGAAAGGTCCCGGGTTCGATTCCGGTCAAGGGCATGTACATTGGTTGCGGACACATCCCCAGTAGGGGGTGTGCAAGAGGCAGCTGGTCGATGTTTCTGTCTCATCGACGTTTCTAGCTCTCTATCTCTCTCCCTTCCTCTCTGTAAAATATCAATAAAATACCATATTTAAAAAAAAAACAAAAAAAAAAAACAAAACAAAACTAAAAGTGTAAACAAGAGGGGTTCGTTTTATTTTTGCTGTTCAGACATGTGTAAACATGGAGGATAGTAGGGACATTCAAGCTACAAAAATCAAGCTGTTTATTTCAAACATGGACTCAAAAAAGTTATTGGCATGTGTTCTCATATTGGAAACCAGAATGCTGCTTCTAAACTGAGCAAAAGTATGGCTGAAAGTACCACTGAGTAGTTTTTTTTGTAATAATTTAAATTGCTGATCTCAGTGATAATCACCTATTCAGATTTTCTTACCCATGAAAGAATGATATGGGGAATATTATCTTTCTATTGTAATATTTATTGAGTCTTTTCATTATAGTAAATACAGGGAGCATAACCCATTGAAATATTTTTATAATGAGGGATGGTTAGTAAGCATATCCAATAATTTTAGTGATTAATTAGAGTCTAGAAAGATAGGAAATTAAAAGAATTATTTTCTAAAAACAAATGGATAAAATAAGCTACTTAGCAAAAATTAATTTAATTAATCAGTATTTGAATGATTCATTAAGATCTCCATTAGTGGAAGACATTTTCTAAGGCACACTAAGGCATTGTGTTATGAAAAAAATGATATAGGATTTGTCTCCATAATCTTATTCTTTAATTAGTGCAACTTGTGCTTTGATATACACTTTTGGTAGTCAATGCTACAATCCCTATAGCAATATTTTAATGTAAATTTCATTATTCATGTTAGTTATAATAATTTATTAGGTCACCTATTGGGGATTAGTTGGGAGTACAACATTATATTACAAGTAAATTTAGTGAGTCCATGCTGCTGAATATAAATCAGTGCTACTAAAAGTGGAAAGAATTCTATTAATATGTAGAACGCAAAATAGAATCCCATAATCATTTTTTAAATAAAAAACAATAAATATTGAAATTAATATTATTTTTAATTATATACATATAAACACACATCAGAATAAGTTTTGTGTTAATGAATGTTTGATTAAGATAATTTGAACTAAAATATGGAATTTTAGATACTTTAGGTAGGTGAAATTTGATAGCAACTAGTTGTAATTGTGATAATCAGCTTGTACCTGCGGGTAAGAGTATTAAAAGGGACTTGAAAAACAGTTAAAAATACCAGTTTATTTCTTTATATATTTACTAAGTAATGATGTTTTAGGATATAGTTAATTAGAATTTTATTTGTTTTGGAGTACCATACTTAAGGTACCATACTCATAGGAGTTTTAGGGAAATTTGTTATAACCCTGATTTAAGGTCAAAATTATTTGTTTTGTTGTTAATCTACCTAATTTCACTCTAACAAGTCTTTTGTTTGTTTTCATTTTCAGGCTAATTTTGTGACTCATAGTATAAGAAGAATAATTTTTATTTATTATAACTGTGCATATATATATATTAATTTCATTTCTTCACTTCATTTATAGGTTGATATCCTGAGACATCCAAGATAGCAAGAACATAATTTTGGTGAAACAGTAACAATTTAATTAATTCTAAAAAGGATTTTGTTGTAAGTTATAGTTTTAAATTTTCAATTCTAATTCACATGTACTTGATTTTTCTGTATTTAGATAGTAATGTAGTCATTAGAAATTGAAATTACTAATATTAAAACTGACAATGTTAAATAGTCTTGACACTAATAGATTAATTACTCTTCATTGTGATTATAGCAAAACTAACAAATTTGGAGTCATTTATTAATTAGTACAAGAAGAATAAGATCAGTATCAACACATACACACATGTAAAAGGCTAAGCAACTGGCCAACCAGCTAGTAGGTATGACACACACTGACCACTAGGGGGCAGGTGCTCAACACAGGAGCTGCCAAGCAACAGCAACTTTGCAAAGTCCCCTCTCACACTCTGGGACCCCTTGGGTGATGTCAAACTGTTGGTTATGGCCTGATCCTTGCAGGTCAGGCTGAGGAACCCCACCTGCAGAGGTACCTCACTCATTTCACAGAAGCCCTTTGAGCCGCAGTGCCACCCCAGGGAGGGACTGCGGGAGGTTGGCTCTAGTGTGTGTCTGCGCCATCTCACTCAGTCCCGCCCCACCGGCCACCTTCTAATTAAATTCTTTCCAATGTGCACGAATCCATGCACTGGATCACTAGTTGTTATATAAATAAATAGGTGGAAATTAAAGGGTCCTTATTGGGGCCAGTTTCAAAATTGAAGTAAAATTTTATTTAGCATATAAAACATATAATAAGGGAACACCTTTACAGTAATTACTGGTAAATCGCTGTAATTCTAGGAAATATATTTTATAGGTAATATTGAGTTATAGATACTATCAGAATTATTGTTGTTTCATAATAATGCTATATAATAAAAGGCTAATATGAAAATTGTCCCCTCTGGGGTTCGACCAACTGGGACTTAGATCGCTCACTATGACATTCCCTGACCACCAGGGGGTGGTGCAGAACAAAGGAAAACCCTGGCTGGCAGCCAACAGCCAGGGAAAGAAGGCCCCAGTGGGAAGGCCTCAATAGGCACTGATTGGCAGCCAGGCCTAGGGATCTCCCATGCATGTATTTCATGCACAAGACCTCTAATTATAATATAAATATCTAGGATAATGATGGTAAATAATGTTTGTAATATTTGTGGCTTTTAAAATTTTATTTCCTTTAGACTATGGAGACTCAGCAGATAGATGTTCAACAGAAATTGTACTGCCATGTTTCCCCGAAAATAAGACAACCTCTGAAAATAAGACCTACTTTATGGAAACATAATATATCCCCTGAAAATAAGACCTAGCGCATCTTTGGGAGCAAAAATTAATATAAGACACTGTCTTATTTTAGGGGAAACAGGGTACTAATGGTAGTTTAATCCATGCTAATAATCAGCTTCTGTCAAACTCTGGCATAGGGGATATACTTGAGTGACTATCAGCTCAAAAATACCCTGCAATAAAAATATTTTTAATTCACTAAGGATTAATTAATTTAAAAAAATTATTTTGTACAACTCCTATATTGGTACCTTTAAAAGTATCCTTAGACATTAGTCTTCATTATTAACATATTATGAGTATATTGCTTTAATAGTCTGGGTATTAATAATGTTGATGATTTAAAGTGGAACCTTCAGTGGTGCAGATAAGGCCCTGTGATTGGACAGGGGCTTAACTTTATTACATAGAACGCAAGTGTGTGGGAAGTCATTATCTATGAATATAGATGTCCTGAAGGGGTGAAGGTATATGATTGAATTAGGATGACTGAAAACTCCTTGTTGTAAGAAGTGATGGGCTGATGGATAAACATGATTGAGGCTGTTAGGCTAAAGTAGCTCCTCCAACTAGGTGAACCAGCAAGCTATACTATTTGCTGCAAATCATATCACTAAGACTTGCTTAAAAGAATAACGTAGGAGTTATAATAATTAAAGGTAGGCATAAAAAGAATAGGTGCTCCTTGAGATAGAAAATACATTAATGAGGCATTAGTTTTGTGGTGAAAACCAGTAGTAATTGTCCCTGGCCATAGGGGAGGGCTGGTTCTAGATTCACTGTGAGTTGTGTGGCTGTGGTAAAAGTGTAAGGTTTACAATAAGCAATCTTACCATTGCTAGGTGATGAAAGAGGTGAATAAAAATGATAATTTTGTTACTCAATTTTGGCATTTTAATTATTTTGGGTGAGGAAGATTATTCAAAAATATAATAGCCTAGCCAGCATGGCTCAGTGGTTGAATGTCACCCTATGAACAAACCAGGACGTCACGGTTCGATTCCAGGTCAGGGCGCATGCCCAGGTTGTGGGCTTCATTCCCAGTGCTGGGCATGCAAGAGGAAACCCACCAATGATTTTATCTCAGCGTGGATGTTTCTATCTCTCTCTCTCTTCTTCTCTGAAATAAATAAAAATATATTTTAAAATATAATAACATTTTATTGAAAAATATTAGTGTTGGGATTATTTATAAGATACTAATGCTTTATTGTGCTCTAATTGTGGCATGCCATAAGTTCTCAATATTTAGCTTAAAATGCTAATGATAATTTAGCTACCCAATGAGTTCACAGTATTAATGTGGATACATAATCAAATTATTCTAGCACCATATCTGTGAAGTTTTGGTCCCAGGCATTAACTTTCAGAGCAAGATTACAATAAAGGCCATGTCTACTGGGAGTTAATATTTTTCACTTCACTTGCTCTGGGATAGCACCTGTTTTTAAACCCAAAGAAGGGACATCTCATTGATAGATCGCATTTTCTGATAAGTTTAGATTGAAAGGTCTATGGGAGCTACTACAAGACTAGCAGTTTCTAGGAGATAACATTCTGTGAATTATAAGTTTGAATCAAAGTGAACACCTTCATAGTTTCCATATTCGTAAATTTAATTCACTGGCATCCTAATATTACTACAAGTAGGAATGGAATATTGCTTTTTCCCAATAATTAAATAATCTATAATGATGAAAGAACAATAAGAATTAAGATAATTAAACATAAGAGAATGTTTATACTGTTTCTAATTCTCAAGCAGATTGTGCTTTTGTGAGTTAATGGTAAAATTCATATTAGCTGTATAATATGTGTTAAAGAGAAAGTAAAGCATATTACATTTTTAAGAGTTCATTTTAGCAAAAATCTGTTCAAATTGGGCAGCACCAAATTGCAAGTGGTTAGGAATGCCCCACCACCGGAGTTTGGGGAAAGGCTTTTATAGAAAAATTTCAAAAGCAAAGTATTGATTGGCTGTAGCTGAAAGTCTAGTTGGCTGTTTGATACTGGTTGTCCTTAGTGTTTTGAATTTGTAATCTTAAGGCATTTGTAGAGTAGATTTTGGTTTGCTTACACAGACTCACTGCATTTGAGCCATATCACTCTGACTTCCTAGTTTAAATGATTTAGCATAAATAATGCTAAAGAGCTAATTATAAATAGATCTTATAAGACATGGACATTGAAGTATTATTCTATAATGGAAAATAAGTACCTTGAAAACCTAGTTGGAATAGATATGCTAAGGGACAAGTAATTTTAATCTATAAATTAACTTTGGTAAAGTTAGGAAATATTTTGACCAATATCTTATTTTCTAAGAAAAGCTCAGAAAGGTTATGATGTTGGCTTTAAACCAATAACTACAGAATCAATTTGATTTCTTCCTTTCTTGATATTTATGGTTTTATGTAGTGGGTTCTTTAATGGCACAATGTTTTGTAAGAAAGCATCTGAGAAGTCACTCATGTTTGTAGTAAGTTTATATATATATATATATATATATATATATATATATATATATATATATATTAGAGGAAGGGAGAGGGAGAGAGAGATAGCAACATCAGTGGTAAGAGAGAATCACTGATTGGCTGCCTACTGCACACCCTTTACTGGGCATGTGCCCTTGAATCCTGGACCCTTTAGTCAGCAGGCCAACACTCTATGCACTGAGCCAAACGAGCCAGGGCTGTAGTAAGATTTATTGCTTTTTTTAAAAGATGTAAAACCCTGTCTGGTCATTAATATTTTTTTATCAGGGCTTTAAGTGAACTAAGTATTCCATAGATGAGAATAGTTTACATGTTAGCATCAGTATAGGCTGAATTTTATCACTGCTTACCAGAAAGGCCAAGAACATATTTTAGGGAAGTTAAATTAATGTCTAAAAACAATTGTTGGCCTTTGTCCCATAGAGGGTATAGCATAAATCTTGAAAATAGTGAGAATCAGTAAACAAAAATATCTATGATAGTGACTACTGCTTCTATAGATAGAACATAATATGTGTTTTAAAAAACAGTTATAATAAACAATTCATTAAGTTATATTATAGGTATGAAAATAAAGCCCATAGCTCAGAGCATAGATGGTGATCATATATTACTTATTACTTTATTCTTGTTGTATAATATAATTATAATTGCAGAAATGAGATATGCTTGCACATCTACTTCAATACCAGGGCACAATTATGATGTGGTATATAATAAAGCCAGAAATTCCAATTGATAGTGCAACTCAGAGTATTTTTATGCAGCTAAAACATTTTTTTCTGAAGAATATGTTACAATATATGAAATTATTCCAAAGTATCTACACTTCAGGATGTCCAGTTAGTCCTGTGCTCTGCATTCACCTAAAACAAAATAGTTCAGGTTATGCTTACTTCAGTTACTTAGATAACTAATTTTCATATTCCATTAACAAACATATGTTTAATGGATTCTTTTGGATATAGAGTGAAGCTTGAATGTTTATGAAGTTATTGAGCTTCTTTTGAATGTTCATTACTGCATTTATGTTAGAGGTTAACAGTATATTAAACTGATACATTCATTTTTTTTTCTGTTCTCCATTAGTGGCTCATCCACTTTTTTGTAAGGGATTATGCAAAAAAGTATTTACTTATATTAACTTTTCTCTACATACAGAGATTAACCCAGCATGGTGTCATGAGGTGTTTCGCTTATAGATATTCAGTTATGGTTGAGCTATATTTGTAATTGGTGCTGCTCTTAAGCCAATTATAATTTTCCAAGTAATTACTCTCCAAGGAAGGTTTTATTCTATTTCAAATGACCTGTACATCTTCTGATTAACGTTTACATTAGCATTAAGATTGGTTTTTCTTAAGGTAAATTTTAAGTTGAACTTAAATCCTGCTTTGGATAACGAGGTATCATCTGAAACATTTTTTTTTTTACCTTTACTCGTAAATCCTTCCATTAATTTGTCTCAGAGAAGAATTTCTACATATTAACTGTTAAGAAGTAGCTTGCATGTCTTCTGTATTTTAACCTTATGTTCTCTCTGTTTATTATGTTCTAATTATGTTCTAGTTAATTCCTTATGCTAAAATATAAGATTCAATACCCCCCCTATTTTTTTTCAATCTCTAATAAGTATATACTGTGTATTCTTGTGTTTGGTGTGTCACTGGGCCAATGCTTGGGGATACACAACAGAAATAGCAAACAGGGTGTCATAAAGATAGACAGGGTCAGAGGATGAAAACTGGTGCCTGGCACAGTTAAATTTCCATGTCCTCACCACACAGCAGCATGTTGGGGTCCCGTGGCTCTACGGAGGTCCCCACCAACAATCCACCACCAGCAATACCAGGTGCACCTTCCTCAGAAACTTCTCATCAGCTTGTGACCCTGAATTGACCCCGTGGGCACCTGGACCGCATGCCCCCTGTCCTCTGCCTCCAGAAATGCAGCCCCTGCTCCCTGAGTGTAACAGCGGGGTTGGTGCTGGCCCCAGGGGCCTGGAGGGCAGGGGTGGCCAAGCGGCCTCACTGCCACAACTTAGGGGAGAGGGTGAGGAGAGGGGCTGAGCAAGCTCCCCCTGCATCACTTCCAGGAACGTCTCTCTGTCCCACTGGAGGCTGCAAGGAGCGTGGGAACTTGCTGGTACTATTTCCTTAAAAAAACAAAACAAAACAAAACAAAAAAAAAACAAAAAAAAAACTACTTTGTAATGCTATTTCTTTAGCTTTTAAATATTTTAATTATCAGCAATAGTTGCATTTGCTTTGTTAGTAGTGATTGTATTTTTTTTTCTACTTGAGCCAGGATTGGTTCCGAGAGGGTTCATATTTACTTTAAATTTCCCAGCGGCATTCTAGTGCTTTAAATTTAAATTGCATTGTTCTTTGGTTTACCCAAGTGACTTCCTAGTCTGCTTAGTGAGTTTTTGTATTACATATTCAGATTAATGGTTCTTATTTTATATTATTTGTATTCTGTTTGGATTTTTATTTGAGGTACATGAACTATGCCTACCCTTTAAGGCCTGGTTTAATTGGGCTTTTTACTGTTAATTTGCTTTTAACCTCTTAGTTTCCTGAATGTTAGTGGGCTCAGAATGGTTATTTATACCTTATTCTCTGTTCCCTGAGCAAACATTATTATGATAATTCCTGTTTTATTTTATCCCCCTTTTAGAGTTTGCTGAAATGGTTTTATACTTGTTAAGTCAGCAAGTGGTAATGAAGATTTATTGTTTATAAAACAGAGCTCTTTAGAGGAATTTAAAGCAATTTCAAAACATTTTCAATTTCAAGCTACTGCTAATACTACTCTGGTGAGCATTTTTAAAAGTTTAAAAATAACACTGTACATTTTAATGCACTTAACCCTGTCATTACAAATTGATGGAGATGTTTTCTACATATAGTTCTAAAATATATTGTTTTTTCCATATCTTTAGAGAATTTGATTTCAAAGTCAAGCTTAATCTATGCTGTTTGGATATTATTTTTTTCAAGGTGTTAATCTTAATAGAGCAACTTTATTCTCACTGTCAAATTGGGAAGAAGAGAAAGATGGCTTGCGCATTATTTTTAAAAATAGTATTAGTACATTCATGTATTTCTTTCACTATAAACATATGCAAGCACAGAAGAAGAGACAGAATCCTGGAAAGAGAGTAGGAGAAAGTCCTCAAAAGGGTGTGGTTGAGGTTTTTCAAGCTCTGAGAGCCACTGCTGTCAAGACTCTTAAGTTAGGAAGAGCACACATCTTCCTGCTACATCCGCACCTTGCTTGGTAAGCCAGGATGTAAACTTGGCATGGGTAGTGAAGGGAAGGTGACTACTTGGCCATAGAGTTCCCAACTAAACATCAACAACTTTTCCAGAAAAGAATCAATAGGCAGAGGAGGCCTCTGTGAGGCCGCAGCAGAGGAAGGCAGAGTAAAGGACAGTTGGTAGTCACAAAAGTGGCTAAATATCCCTTTCTTCAGGAAAGCATAGTGACAGCTATATCCTTACCAGTGACAAGTCTAGCGCCCCCTGCCCCCTAGATAAATAATATGAAAATAACCAGTGACTTGTTCCTGCTCTCTGACAGCATCCTGCCCCAGAATATTGACAAGTCTCAAAATCCTCTTTAGAATCTCTCCACATGAGTCCAAACCTCCTGTTTGACAGAGGCACATCAGTGTTTCTCTCACCTGTGGTCTCCCTTGGTGTAAGAAGCAAAATAAACCTACATTTGATTACAGGGCGTGGTGTCCATAGGTTTGTAGGTGTTGGTCGTAGTGGCAGGGGCTGATCCTATCTAGTAAGTCTGGAATGGGATTACAGAGGCACACCGGAATGTATGATGCCAAGAATATGGCCCTTGATTTTTTCTGCTATGGTCGCCATTAGAAGATGTAACAGATTGGGGGGGGGGGGTTCAGAACTGTTGAAAAAATCATTTTGATGGTAGTTTGGAGGACACATTTGTGTAGGGGCAATACATCAAGGAAATAATTTGGGAGATAGTTTTAGCAGTCTAGACAAGAGGTGATAAGGCAATGTGGAAGGAACAGTTCGTGGGAGGGCTGAATAAGTTGAATTCCTATTCAACTTATTGGGTAACAATCCAGGAGGCAATTCAATTCATTGATCTGAAACTGAGGAGAGATGTTTCAGTTGGAAATACAGAGTTGGTTGCTATCAGCAGAAATAACAATTACAACGATTTTAATTATTACATGACATTTCATTATGTCTTAACTGAATGAAACCAGAGGTTCTGCTATTAGAGTTTTTTGCTGTCTCCTCCTGGCAACTAACTGATGCATTTCAATTGTAAAATACCAAGTGAAATTGAACAGGATAATTTGTACCTGCTTTAAGGAGGCAAGTGAACTAGATTCAGGCAATTCATAAATACACGTCAGCTATGAGTTAAAACAATAGACATCCTCTCCTGTTCATGAATCAGGTTGTCAAGCCTGAAAGACCTTCAGGATAGAGTTGTCTAGCTAATTTCTCAGTCCAGCCAAACCCAGGATAATGGTGAAGATCAGCTAAATATATTCAGTTGGAGGATGTCCTTCTTTTACAGAGGAGATTGTGTGCAAGAATGAGTAATAAAGGATAATTCCTAAAAAGTAGCTATGGGAAAAAGAACTTCAGTAACCCAGAGTCAGAGAATATTTAGTGATTATTCACTTCCACATTCATTCCACGTCAAATATTTCTTCTTTCAAGACAGCCAAAATCTTAAAGGCATCTTGAATCCTTCCAGAATAAAACATTCTAAGTCCATGCTTGAGCAAAGCCTTAGTATAGCAGGATTTTGTTGTTGTTTGTTTGTTTGTATTGGAATTCTTGCTGTGCATATTGTGTTATGTACTTTACATGTATTGTCATATTTAATCATCATCACTATCTCATGAGTTAGTTAACAATTTCATCCTAATTTTAGGATTGATACAACTGAGGTTTAGCATAATTGTCTATTATAATACAGCTAATAGGTAATGGAATTGTCTCCAGAAATAGAACTCTTTAAGTGCTCCATTTTTACTTAATAATACAAACATTATTTTCATCTGATATGGAAAATAAATGCCAGTGACCAATCATCACATTTTTCTCCTTTGATATTAATATTTTCACAGTTTGCTTCCTATCTTTGATTGCTTATAAAAAATAATCACTCTCTACCAAATTTTACATTGGCTATACATTAATCTCTCATATTTTACATAGCATTGTGGTTTCAGTTTCTCTCTGAGTGCAAAATCGTAATCATCTCCCTTTTATCTGCTCCTAAAATCAGTAAGTTCTTTCACTGTCTTTTAAAACCACTCTCCCTTTCTGGTATGTCCTCCTGAGCAGCAGAGGCTCTGGTGCAGGTGTATTGGCCTCTTCGTTTCCTGCCATTGGTTTAGGTTTAGCCTCTCCAGCGTGAGGAAGGTTCTCTTTGATCTATCACTTTATTCCCTGCTGCTCCTTAGGCCACATTGTGCAACCTGCCGGAGAACCTGGGGGTGCTGATTTCAAACACAGCTTCCTTGCATATACTAACTCAGCCTCTGAACATGAAGCCTGTAAACATATGAATTTTATCAAGATCCTAAGTAAGTCTTAAGCATATTATAGTTTAACCAACACAGCTCTAGGGAGACATGATTGGACATAACTGTCTAGACGTTTTTACCCAGCTGCTCATCTTTAATTATATGATGAAAATTCTCTAATATTTGTTTTATTTCTTCTGAAATTGCAAAGAATACATTATCATTCCACACTCCTTACAATTTTTGCGAGGTATTTTTAGTACTACATAATTAGTATAACAGTATAATTATACATGTAAAACTCAAGTGTGAAAAGTTGGATTTTATTTAATATATGATTCAGTGCTGGAATTTGAAAAATATATCAACACTTTAAATAAGAACAAAGAAGACTCATAGCTGTGAACACAGAGGATAAAGGTCTTATGCTGAAAGGGTGAATGAGATGACAGAAGGTGGTTCTTACCATATCATCAAAAAGGATTAGACTTTTTTTCTTTATTTTATAGCTAGTGCAACTGAATGGGGTGTGTGTGTGTGTGGGGGGGTAGGTGAAAGGGGGAAGTAGCATGGTTATATAAACTAAAGGCATCCTGATTCAGTTTATTAGTTTCCTTAGTAGAAAAAAAGTGAATAGTCTTGCTACTTTTAAAACTAATATAAACATGGATCTGCTTGTGGTAAATAAAATAATTTTATATTCTGGTTAGGTAAGGAAGTCGAAAGAACATGAAGGTAGTAACAAGGCAGGAAAGGGAAGCCATAGAGCAGAAAAGAAGAGGACAACATTGTGGAGGCTGATGTATAGCAACCATGGCAATGAAATTGGCAAGCTTGTGTGTTAGTGCGAGAAAGTTGAAGGGGAACGAAGCAAGCATCTCTGAGACTGCTGGGTGCTGCACCACACCGACTTCTCCTCCTTCAGAACATCACTTAGGTACCGGATGTTCTCAGCTAATCGCCAACACGTCCCATTCTCCTTTGTATCTAGACACTGAGACACATTTGAGCTAGTATGGTGTAAAGAAACCATAGAAGGTGGCTAATAGAACTAACCGAGCGGAGAAAAGCAGTCTGTCCTTCCACTCTTCCACTGCCCTCTGCCCTGCTGCTGGATGTGGTGCGGTGGGCAGTACTGCAGAAGCTCTCTCGTGCCATGAAGTACACTTGAGCACAAGACGCCAAGCAAGGGTGTGGCGGCAGAATGGTAGAACTCCATCTCCTTGTTGATGCTTCCACCAGCCCAGGACTGCCCACAACTGGGGTTTTTATAGGAGAGAAAAATTCTGTCTCACTAAGCCTTTGTAGTTTTTTTAATCTTTTAGTTAGCTGAACCTAATTTGAACTGTACCGAAGAGATTAAGTACATGATTATCGATTACTTTTTTCCCTCTATTTTCTCTGTAACTAACTTTAATGGACCCCAAATCCTAGTTCTAACTTGGGCTTTACACTGAATGTCTGAAAATTCCTCTACTGCTCGACATCATACAGGTTGATAGCTAGAAAGCTATCCTGTGTTGGAGTCTAGGCAGAGATTTGAAGAAGGGTGTCAATTTACAGTTTCTGCTTGCTAATTAGTTTTTATTTTACATAATTATTGAGGGTATTGGTCGATATCTTTACTCCTCCAGCAAACTATTGCTGACCCATATTCAGTATGATAAGCCCAAGGATCCCACGTAGTATCCCACTGATTCTAGACCCTGCTCTTCCCCATTGCACTATCCAAGCATCTGCTTTATAATTTACCCCATCAGTCTGACTTTTATGTCTTCATTCTGAAAAGGCTATTTCAGAAGAAGAAAAAACAAAAAACAAACAAACAAACAAAAAACATGAGAAAAGAACCTGGAGCAAGAAATCAAGGCCCATAACTTTAATAGCTTTGATAATGTGTACCTTCGAGAATGAACTAAGTCAATGTTTTATTGACAGTGATGTTAGGTCAAGATGATCTATGTGTGGCATAAGAGGAATTGACTCAGGGTCACATTCTCAGCAATCCCCCAGACTGAATGGAAAGGTTCAGAGCCAGTTGTTCATTCTTTTCTTCTGTCCATTTCCGTAATTGCTTTGTTTTGTATAATTTTGTAAAGAATTAAACTTAAATAATTCATAATTATATAATGATATTTAAGTTTGTTATATCTACTATTTTTACCAAGTCTGCTAGTACAATTACTAGGAGATGTAATTAAACAAAGTGATGGACAAATATTTTGTCTTTGTAGCCCTAACACTAAAACATTTGCTAGAGTATATTTGAAAATAGAATTTCAACAAATTAGGGAAAATCTTAAAATAACAAAAGATAGCCATGTATAAAATTTATATAAATCCATAAGAGAGCCACAGTATAAATACAAATATTTAAATGGAAATCAAGTACATATAGAGGCTTTATTCAAAATTAACACAATAAAATAGGTATCCACAGGTTTACTGTGATGTTCAGAAATACAAAATACTGCCTTTATTAGTAAATTATGTTTGTAATTCAAATTTAGAGACTTGAAGCACAATATTCTACTAAGCACAAAAGATTCAATTCATGTTTTACCTTTATTCTTTCCCAGAACTCACTAAAGTTACTACAGTGAAAGAACAGTTGTACAAGGACCAAGACAATAAGAGAGGATCTGACTGTTATATATTTGTAGGACTGGAAGGACAGATGAGTATTCAGTGATTTAAAATAACAGGGACATTTGAAGTCTAAATTAGTAGTCAGGGAAGTACAAAAGACAGGTGATTCATACCACCTAACCATGGAAAGACTTAGATATAGGGGAGGCAACAGGGCTCTCCATAAATGAAGGTCCAGGTGGAGAGGAGATTTTATATATATATGAGGCCTGATGCACGAAATTCATGCATGGGGACGGAGGGGGTGTGCGTTAGCCCAGCTAGCACCCTCTACAATCTGGGACCCCTTGAGGGATGTCCAACTGCCCGTGTAGGCCCCTACAAGGGCAGTTGGACATCCCTCTCACAATCCAGGATTGTTGGCTCCCAACTGCTTGCGTGCCTTCCTTACTGATTGCCCCTAACTGCTTCTGTCTGCCAGAAGACCACTCTAACCACTCCCATGCCAGCCTGATTGATGTCTAACTGCTCCCCTGCCAGCCTATTTGCCCCCAACTTCCTTCCTCTGCTGGCCTGGTCACACCTAACTGCCTTCCCCTACAGAGTTGATCACCTCCAACTTGCAGGCCTGGTGCCTCTCAACTGCCCTCCCCTGCTGGCCATCTTATTGTAGCCATCTTGTGTCCACATGGGGGCAGGACCTTTGACCACATGGGGGCAGCCATCTTGCATGTTGGAGTGATGGTCAATCTGCATATTACTCTTTTATTAGATAGGATAGAGGACTGGTGCATGGGTGGGGGCCAGCTGGTTTGCCCTGAAGGGTGTCCCAGATCAGGGTGGGGTTTGCTTGGGGCATGGGGCGCCCTGGGGTTCACTTGGGGCATGTGGTGGTTTGCAAGCCAGCCACGCCCCCTGGCGAACCAAGTGGAAGCCCTGGTATCTGGAATTTATTTACCTTCTATAATTGAAACTTTGTAGCCTGGAGAGGAGCCAACCTTCCTGCTCAATTCTATTTGGCTTTGTTTACCTTCTGTAATAGAAACTTTGTATCCTTAAGTGGAGGCCATATGGAAAGCTTGGCTTCCTTTGTTGCCCGGAAACCCCAAGCCACCCTTCTGGTAGCCATTTTGGTTGAGTTTATTTGCATTCTCGCTCTAATTGGCTGGTGGGTGTGGCTGGTGGGTGTAGAGGAGTGGTGGTTAATTTGCATATTACTCTTTTATTAGGTAGGATGATGCTCATTATTACCTGATCCCTTTTCAAGTCCCATCTAGCTGGCAACCTCCCTCATTCAGTGTCAGCAGAAGAAAGTTCACTCTGTCAACAAATAGAAGGAACTTGGACTCTGGCATAGCAATTACAGATGATCAAAGAGATACTAAGTGAAATTCAATACACTGAAATATGAATTTCACCAGCCTCTTCCACAATTACCCATACTGTCAAGCTTAAAATCTTGAATTAAGAGAGTGAAGGGTTATTTCTTGATAAAAGCCTACGTAGGTAATATTCTTAAAGATTCTGTCAGTAGAAGTGTCCCCATCAAAATATATAGGCTAGGGTTGGATCATCACCAGTTTGCAAGGTGTATTCATACACTGAGAGCTTCCAATATGTATTCCAGTGTTTTCTACTAAATAGGAATTCATAGCATACATTTAAAGAAATTTAGGTATACTGTTAAATATGAAAGGCAAAATCAAAATGAAAAGGTGGAAATGAGTTACAGAAATATATACAGTATAGATTGTACATATATCGATTGCAAGGCACAGGAATAAGCATTTATATCTATCCATCTAAATTATTAATATTCTCAGAGGAAATAAAATGTTCTATGACAAAGATAAAAGTTTAGAAGATAATAAAAAGTAGGTATTCAAAATATGAAAGAATTGGCATTAAAATTGAGATATCCTCTCAAAGAGTAGGTAAAAAGACTATGTAATGGAAAGTAAAAGTAAAAGATAATGATTTTAGGGAATAAGTATGAGTAGTTCAGTATCTAAATGATATAAATTCTAGAGAAAGAGAATTGAGAAGCTAGAGGGGAGAAAATTACCAAACAAATATTTAAAAAAAAAATGTTAGAAGAACTGAATAATACATATTACAGATTGAATGGGTCCAATAGTTTCTAGAAAATGTATTAAAAAGACATATAAAAAAGAATCTTATCAATTAGAGAATCCTAAAAGATAAATATATGGACAGATAGATAATAGATAAATAGATAGGTAGATAGATAGAAGATAGATAGATAGATAGATGATAGATAAGTACTGAGAGAGAATAGGTCATATTACAAATATTTGATATCAAAATATTATCTCAAAAATTATACTAAAATTAGACAACAATAAAGGGAATCTGTTTTGAACCTATAATTTTCTATTTGACCAACAAATGAAATAACTATGAGTAGACTAAGGATAGTTTTTAGACTTGCAAGATATCTAAAATTTTACACTTTTACACTCTTTTCTAGGACTATACAAAAAAGGCACTCCATAAACATGAGATAATAAATAAATGAATAAAATATACTTTAATAAACAGGATTAGAATTGTAACTAAGAGAGAATCTCTCTAAACATGGGAATTGAAGAGCTCAAGATAAATAGCATTGCACTGAGTTTGGAGAATCAGCAGTAGAGGGGTTGAGTAGAAGAACTGAGAACTCCAGAAGAAATATTTTAAAGAAGAAAATACATCAAAGATGATATTTCATGGTTTTTAATATTTTAAGAGGAAGTTTATAATTTTGAAGGGTATTTTGGGAGTCAGTTAATAATCAGTTAAGATACAAAGAACAAAGCAAACAAAACAAAAATATTACTTCAAGAAAATAAAAATTTGCACAAAGAAAATGAAATAATAATGTCCTTCAGCATTTTATTTACAATTGTAAGAATGGCATTGACATCAAACATAGACGTTAGCAAACATATCTATTGAGGAGATAGAAGAATGGGAAGTGTGTTTCAAAGTTTACCTGTTAGTGAGCAGCTAAATTCCCACTGGCTATTTTAAAAACTGAAAATCAAGAAACAATATTATAAATATGTAATTAAGAAACATATAGTTTAAATACTAAATTGGTAGCTAAAGAGTTGAAGGGGCTGGCCTCTGATGAAGAGAAATAGTAAGTAGAAAGGGCAAATATTTTTAATAAAAATGCCTTGCAGTTATACATGACATATGAAATATAATGTTTTATTTATAATTCTAATTAAAAATGAAATGTTAAATAAAAAATGTAATCCCCCCTCCCCTTGCATTACAGCATTTTAAGGCTGTCTGCCTTTTTGATATGGAGTGGTCAATGTTATCAGCTATTTCCTAATAGCTTTATACACAAATGTAGGTGCAAGGGAAGAGGAAATACTATCTGTGGTGGAGGCTGGAAGATGAAGACACAGTGGTACAGATTTAATACTTTCTAGCTTACTCTGATGCTGCCTAGGACACTTACTGATCTATTATATAATGGGAAAGACCAAACATAATCTACTAAATCAAAAATTAGAAAATACTTTTTTACTTAAGAAAAATATTTAAATGCCAAAAAATTATGAACCTCTCTAAAAACTTAAATATATGCATATTTAATATTTTTTATTTGGCAACATGGTTTTCTTTTATTTATGACTAGAGGCCCAATGCACAGAAATATGTACAAGAATAGGCCTTCCTTCCCTTGGCTGCCGGCACCGGCTTCCTCCAGCTGCCGGGATTGGGCTGGCTTCCCTTCGGCCCTGGCTTGGTCAGGAAGGAGGTCCAAAATGATGTCCAGTCTATTTGCTTATTACCCTTTTATTATTATAGATTAACACTTTACATAATGACAAAGCAGGACTCCAGCTTTTCTGTGAGCTCATAGTATTCTACACAATGGCAGACTGATTTAGTTAATATCATCAGTTTTTTAAGAAAAGATTATGCCAGTTCTTTTGATACCATTTTTATACCACATTTGTTAATCAATAGTAATGTTATTTCAAAGCATGATAGAAAAATCAATCCTAGAGTTATTCTCTCCAAGGGTTGCCTCTAAGGATCTGTTTACAAAGTTAAAAGTCTTTTAGAAGGACTCTTTCTGATATGATTGACTGGAGAGATTAATAAAGCCAAACAAACTTGAAACATTTTTCTAAGATAAAACTCTGTTATAGGCTAATTTTATATAAAAGAAAAACCTGATCTTTATATAATACTGACATTTTCCTTTTCCCTTTCTTCCTCTCTCCCTCTTTCTGCACACACACACACACAGACATCAATATAAGTAAATGTATTTATCTGCTTCTCTATATATTGCTCATCACCCTATCTACTAGTATGTGCAATTACACGTACAAAGGTATGTTGCATTGACATGGCAATATATATTGAAAAAGAACAGATGCTGATACTTTGCTATGATTTTACACATAATTCTGAGCTAAATATGAATGGTATATGCAGTCTGCTTCCTAATGGTCTTAAATTAGTCACCCAAAGCAAACTGAACATTATCTAATTCAGTGTTTCTCAAAGAAACTGAACATTCTTTAACTCCTTGTTTCTCAAAGATTCCTGTTTAGTAAGGATCCATTGGATTTTAAAGTTGCAAATGACTGAGTTAATGTCTACAAAATGATCATCTCTGGAAACAGAGCCCAAAATATGCACATTAAAATAATGTTTTCATTCATTTTAGAGAGGGAGAGGAAGAAGAGGGAGAGACAGATAGACACATCCAGAAACAAGGATCAGCTGCCTCCTGCATAACCCCTCCAAAGGGAGGGATTGAGCCCAAAACTGGGGTATGTGCTCTGACTGGAAATCAAACCTGTGACCTCTTTTTAAAAAAATATATTTTATTGATTTTTTACAGAGAAGAAGGGAGAGAGATAGAGAGCTAGAAACGTCGATGAGAGAGAAACATCGACCAGCTGCCTCTTGCACACCCCCTACCGGGGATGTGCCCGCAACCAAGGTATATGCCCTTGACCGGAATCAAACCCGGGACCTTTCAGTCCGCAGACCGACGCTCTACCACTGAGCCAAACCGGTTTTGGCAAACCTGTGACCTTTTGGTGCAAGGTGTTGATGCTCACCACTGAGCCACACCAGCTGGGCAGAATATGCACTTTTGAAATGCTTGCTTCTCTATGAAAAAGTCTGAAACTAGCTCCCCCATCCTGGGTTCTTCCTGACATTTGCCATACTAGTACATTTCTCAGTATGCAGTAGAATCCTAAAGCATCTGAAGTTTTGGCTCACACAGTTCACTGCCTTGTGAAAGAATATGAAAATGTAGAAAGAACTATGAAGCAAATTTAGGTAGATTAAATCAGTGACTCCTCAAAGTGGTTGTATGTACTAGCTGGATCAGAATTTCTTGGAGGTTATTATTTAGAAGAAATTTAGAACTTTTCCCCTAACTATAAGATCACAACTTTCCAGAGGACTTCTGGTAGCCAATAGATAACAGTTGAGGTTTATCAAACTACCTGATTAGGCTGAGATTATTTTTGTCTTTAACAACACACACTTTATTTATATTTAATTATAGTAAACACTGCATAACAATTGGGGTTAGTTTCTGTCAAAGTTTTAAGGCTGTTATTGCATAAGCCACAGCCATAATGGCTGAAGGTAGATCTTCCTTAAAGATACACATTTAAAGGATCAAAAACGACAGTGCGGGGGAAAGTCATTGCTTTAATTTTCACTGAGTTTTGAGCTCTGGCGTTTTTGTAGAAATAGGAATTCATTCTTTAGGCTTACAGGTTATTTTTCCAAACTGAAATTCACTTTCAGGACCATACATTAATATCTCAGGGACTGCATAGTTCAAAGCTTTTTCTGCAGCCGAGATAGTAAGTTGTATGTATCATGAGGGAACATGGAATTTCATGAGGGAGCCAATGGAACTTCACACACAGAGGCCTACATTGAGAACTCCAGGTTTAAAAAGTTATCATTAGGAATAGATAAAAAAACAATAAAGACTTGAAAGACAGCAAATGTTAGTAATGGTTATCTGTGAGTTAAAAGGACAATTTTTAAAATATCCTTCTTTATAGCATTCTTTAATTTTTGAATAAGGATGACTCATTATCATTGTATTCAGAAAAAAACTAAACATAATTTTAACATGTTTTATTTAATAAATAAATAATTACGTAACTTTTCCCCCCTCAAGATTGCAAAGCTGGAAAGTGAGGGTGTAGTTATTCAAACTTGGTCAGTCTCCCTCTATACTGTGAGTTTGTAAAAGTTCCTCTTATCCATTAAAAAGTCCTTGATAATTTTGGGGTTTTGGATTTTCAGATTTGGGTTCGTGGTTCATTGTGTCTGTAGGAGTAAAAGGCAGTCTGGGATATAGCTACAGTATGGGAATGTATGTTGGGGTAAGCTTACTGTAGTGTTACTTTAGAAGACGGTGGGGCTTTATTGACAGAGGCTGTTAATGAAGTTAATCAAGGAGTTGCCCACGTAGAATTAAGATATTCCCCTTCTTTCTTTTGTGAGATTCTCAGAAGACCAAAAGATTACCAGTAAAGTTCAAGATATTATTTTCCCTATAGACTTAGGAAGGTGTACTAATAGACATGAACTTGACAATCAATGTGACAAATTGCTTGTTAGATGTTGGTGCAGCTATTAAGTCTATGTTTAGACTTACTATAAAATACTTCCTAAGACTTTTAAGTGATTTTAACGGCATGGTTGTAAATATAGGACGTGAGGAGCAAACTGTTTTTCTTAAGGGGGTGGATAATCATATAGCGACCAACATCTCCAGACAGGAATGTTGAAAAATGACTTTCTGTTTTGACACTTGGCCGTTGTCCTATACAAAAGGACTTTGGGTTGGGTTAGGGTGGATTGGCAGGCCCTGTTCTGAGAAGTATAGTTCATTAAGAAGTCCAGCTTTCTTTAATTTCCCACCTGAATCACACATATGTGACTAAGTACACACTTTTCAATGTACTTATTCCAAAATTGCATGCCCCTTCTTGTTCTGAATAAAGAAACTGAAAAGCCCTTCTTGAGGGACATCGAAGTGTGGGGAGTTATCCACTGCTTGTGTATCTCCAGGTCCCTGCCTATTGGGAACCACACCTTACAAGGGCCCCGTCCCATAGCCCAGTGGTTTGAGAAACTAAGCAGACCATTCTTGTATCTCCAAGGTTTGGGGAAAGTGTGTTACTTCTAATTACCTCATCATGATTTCCTACTCTGTCTCATTATATTACTGTTGTATGATAAAATTTACTCAAAAGTTTCTCTCTCTCTCTCTCTCTCTCTCTCTCTCTCTCTCTCTCTCTCTCCTTTCCCTGTCCTAAAAAATAAAAAAAATAAAAAAAATAAAATAATGGGCATGACCTTCTTCCACTTTTAAAAAAACACACAACACATATATTTATTTTTTTAATTTAAAATAAAGTTTTTATTCATTATTATTTTGCATTAACTTTCAGGTATACAGCAGAGTAGTTAGAAAATCGTATACTTTATAAAATAATATTCCCTGATATTTCCAGTACCCAACTGCACCATATAGTTATAACAACATTATTGACTATATACCCTATGCTGTACTTGACCCCTCCCCCCTATGACTATTTTGTAACTACTAGTCTGTTCTTCCTAATTGCTGCTGCCTGGGGTGTGAGTTAATAACTGGAGCACCAGCAGTCACCTTCTACTTGTGTCACTGCAATAGCATTCTACTGGACTTCTGCTTCACCTCAGCATCACTATGGACTACACTCAATACAGCAGCCAGGGAGGTTCCTTTAAAAGGCAGAGACAGCTGAAACCGGTTTGGCTAGTGGATAGAGCGCCGGCCTGTGAACTGAAGGGTCCCAGGTTCGATTCCGGTCAAGGGCATGTACATTGGTTGCGGGCACATTCCCAGTGGGGGGTGTGCAGGAGGCAGCTGGTCAATGTTTCTCATTGATGTTTCTGACTCTATCCTTCTCCCTTCTCTGTGAAAAATCAATAAAATATATTTTAAAAAATAATAATAAAAATAAAAGGCAGAGACAACATTTCAGTTTTTTAAGAAAATACCTTAGTACCTTCCTTGCTCTTTCAGAGTAAAAGCTGAAGTCCTTTCAAAGGTTAGGCTTACAGGTCACCACAGTTTGGATTTCTTTCAAATTTGGGTCTCATTTCTTTCAAATTCGGGTCACTATATTGCTTTCCATCGTATTCATTCTCATCCAACATATTAGCCTCTTTCTTTTTTCTCAAACATGTTTGTCCTAACCCTAACCCTAACCCTAACCCTAACCCTAACCCTAACCCTATTTCTTTTTTCTCAAACAAGTTTGGCATATTTCACTGTGGATTTCTTCTTCCTTCTGCCTGAGACATCTTGAAGGTGTCCATAATCTTACCTTCTTAATAGCCTTCAAGTTTTGCACAATGATCAATGACTCAAAACCTTGTCCTTGAACAATCTCTTTAAAATTGCTATGCCCATCACTCCATAGCTTTCCTTTCTTGATTCATTTTTCTTCATAAAACTTTTCACCTTCTAAAAATGTAAAATGTGTTGGTTTTGTTTAAGGGCTTCTCCCTGGCTAGAATATAGACTTTGTGTTGGTGAGGTTTGTTGTCTTCTTTTTTGCCAGTGCTGTATCCCCTGTCCATAGAACACTGCTCAGCACAAAGGCTTCATGTCAAGGTGCTCAGGGCAGTAGAACTTGGCCCCAAACTCAGAAGGACCCTCAGACTTGGGGTTTAATACTCTGTAGCTGCCATTTTGAAGTGTAGTTCTTGAATGCAATCTTAATGATATCCTCTCTGAATTTTAATCATAAGTGATGTCCAGTTAGACAATGAAGCCTCTGACGGGCTTGCAGACTGAGCTCCAAGGGCCTGCCTCCTGCCACTTCTCTACCTCCGGTAGCAGGTTCTCAGCTACCTGCTTTTCTGACTCAGAGGATCCTGATTCTGCTTAATTGCCTGGCCCCTGTTGTACCCTCAGCAGATGGCATCTTGGATACATCATGACAATGGCAGGCCTTGCCTTGTAGCGGCATTATCAAAATGTATTTGGTGGGAGGCTCAGTGGAGTTGAGCCGCTTCTTCCATCCCATTAGGTAGCAAAGGTGATGAAATACTACACGCTCTGTTTCTAAATATCTCCATTTAGTAACCATCAATCTCTTCCCCATCTTTGTATTGAGTTGTCTTAAGATCTAGTCATTTCCCCACTGGATTCTGCAGTGGCCTCACTGGTTTCTGGCCAATTCTCTTTTTTTCCAGTCATTCCAGGTCTTGGCTCGCTTTCTCTCAGCAAGCTCTGTGGTTTCCCTCCCTTTCTTTCCCTTCTCTTCTTCTTTCCTTCTCCCTCCCCTTATGTATTTGTTTTGTAGCAAAATGTGTAATATGGCACATTCCTTTCCCTTTATGGAAGCAGTAATTTACAAGTAGAATTTTAAATAAATGTACTTAAGAATTGGAAATAAACTGGGTAGCTTCCCTACTATACGCTTTCAAATATGTTTCATTTTTTCAGGAAATATGTTTATACTTTTCAGAAAGTATTTGATTTAAGTAATATATTTATAAACTATAATGATACAAAAAGTATTTTCATTTAGTTATTGCAGGAAATATAACTTAAAATTGATAAGTAGGTGTCAGACTTTCTTAGTCAACATCCTAGTAAGCCTAGTCAAGTTTTCAAAACCCAGGACCATTCTCCTCAGATGTCTCATTTTAATATAAAAGTGTGTGCTCACAAATTGTTCAGCCCCTTTCCTCCTCCCATACTCAACATAGTTGAGTCCAAATATTCCGGAAGTGGGCCATTCTAAAATGAGCAAATAAATAGGTTTTATTTTCAAGATTCAAATATAATTTTTTGTTGTTTTATTTTGTTTTTTGTTTATGTTTTTTTTTTATTTTGATCACTTTTCTCTAAAGGATTTTCCTGCACAACATAAATTGTTGCTACTTCCATCTGACTGGATGCCAGCAAGTAAGGAGGCTTAGTGAAGCAGGAAAGCATAGTGAAGTTGGAAAATGAAGAGAATAAGCTACCAACATAATAAATTACATTTTTATTTGAGACTAATAATCCAGCTTTCAGTATTTTGATGTATGGAATGGCTACCAGGAAATAAATTTAATCATTTGAAAAGTAAAATTATAAAATACTTACAAAAAATAAAATAGGAGGTTGTTGTTTTTTTCAAGTGCTCCTAGGAATTGTTAAAAAATGAATATTTATATGCTAACATACAGTTCATCATCAAAATATCTTTACCATCTTTTTTTAAAATATATTTTATTGATTTTTTTTTTACAGAGAGGAAGAGAGAGGGATAGAGAGTTAGAAACATCGATGAGAGAGAATCATCGATCAGCTGCCTCTTGCACATCCCCTCCTGGGGATGTGCCTGCAACCAAGGTACATGCCCTTGCCGGAATCGAACCTGGGACCTTTCAGTCCACAGGCCCACGCTCTATCCACTGAGCCAAACCTGTTTCAGCAATCTTTACCATGTTTATAGAGTTCTCCAGGGGTGGTGCAGAATTTATAAACTTTGAAGGTATACCGAGAGAGTTACAAACAGAAATACCAGAGTATGGGCAACTGAAATATGCAAGCAGAGCTACTAAAAAGCGCCAAGCAGGATAGTATAACAATTACAATGAATATGTATGTAGTGCTCACTGTGTGTGAGTCTTTGTACCTGGCACTGGAGGGAAGAAGGTGAATGAGACACAATAAGAGTTTGGATTCTGGAGTAAGTGAAAGGTTAGAATGAAAAGAAATCAACCTGGGAAACTATAATGGGGATCATCTCTCCCACATATTCTGAGATAAATGAGGACAAGTGGGGAATGCAATTAATATAATTTCATTTATTAAAAACCACACTATAATAATAGCTAATGTTTATAGATTGTTCAGGGGATGCCAGGAGCTGAGCTAAGAGCATTCAATGAATCATTTTCTTTAATTCACAGAAAATAAAGGCTATCCTTATATTTCTTTCCTTTCTAGATTTTTGCCCTGAGGCTCAGGGAGCTTAACTCTAAATCCATGCAGGTTTGTCAGGCTAATCCCAGAGGCTGTGCCTTTAATAACTACACTGCAATCTAAGAGTTAATAGGGGACTCAAACCTGTAGTAACATTATCAGGTTCGTAAAACTTATATGAGAAAGAATGCTATTAAAAGTTACATCTACATGACTTCAAATTGCCTGTTTTTTCTAACTAAACAAAACTGCTCCTGATAATTTAAAAATGAAGTTTGGGACACTGAGCAAAAGCTAGAACTGCGTGGGAATAAAGTTGACTAGGTAGCAGGGTAAAAAATCAGTGGGATGGTATCTAATTTCTAGTTATGCAAACTGTATATTTTTATATTACTGTTTGATGCCTTTTCTACACTTCAATTTGCATGGATTTTGAAAGAATTAATTCAATGAAAAAGCATATTTAACCTTTCAAAAGAAGAAAACAATATTTATTTTTAGCTCTCCATCCAAATATCACAGACTCAACTGTGGCTAGAATATAAATGAATACTCTGAGTAAATAACACTGTAAATCTTTCAAAAAAGATGAGTTCTTTAGACCTTAAAGGCAAATAATGTGGTTTCCAGAATTGATGATGCGCAGTTCCATTGCTCTTGGAGAGAAGTAACTCATTGTCCTCCAAGGTGAACTTGCACTTAATGCGTTAATATTTCTAATGCCACCCTGACACAGTCACTGGAGGTATTTCTTGGAGTAGAGGCTATCCAAATTATCTGTGTGTGTTTGGGGGAAAGAGGACTGTTCTATTTAATCACATTTTGTAGCCATTCTAGGTTAAGATGTGTTTTGAGATATGATGCTCAGTATTTTAATTATTTATTCTGTTAATGATGACAATGATAACACTATTATTATTTCTCTTTCAATTTTGTTTTGTAAAGCATCTGAATGAAAAATTAAAGTGCAAACATGTTCTCTTCTATTTCTCCTAATGTTGAATGGTAATACTTAATTTTTCAAAAAAGTCTGTTATATTCAAAGTAATTATTATATTACAATATAATATAATAATGATATAATATAATTCAATATAATAATGTAATATAATAATGATATTTAGTGATTGCTCATCATTTGCTCTGTTTAAAATTTTTGCATGCATTATCTTATTTAAGCATTTTTTAGATGTTATTGTTGTTAACCTGATAGTTTCTTGCATGCAACCTGACAGGAGATCAAACCCACGTCCTTAGAATATTGGGATGATGCTCTAGGGAGGCAATTGAGTACCCAGTCATGGCCTGTTAACTCTATTTTACAAGTGATAATTTGTGGTCTAGAAAGTTTAATAATTACCCAAAGCCACAGAGAGGGTTTGAGTTGGAACCGTATATGTAGACTCCATGTTTATTCCCATCATTTTTATTCCTAAGCTCTTTACTGAGGTAAATTTCTTAGTCAGATTATGTTCTTTTTTATGAAACTGTATTTATTTAAATAATTCAGAATGTCAATAGAATGACTACATTTATTTTTACAATCACAGAATGGTATTGAGATAACAAAACAGTATTATTATATATGTTGCTTTGAACACAACTAAAAATGAAAAAAAAATCTCTACATATAATTAGAGTTGTTTGCTGTACACAAACAGGAAACTTTTAAATATCCATACTATTTCATACCCTCATACTCTACCTTGTGATATATATATAATCACAAGGCCAGATCTATTTAAAGTCATATTCAATAACATGTTAACTATGAATATCTTATATAGCCTTGCATTTGAATTTTTCCTTTTAGAAGGAAGTGAAATTATTTATGAACAGGAAATATTATGCATTGGAACCAACTGAGTTTGAATCATAATCTTGGTTTTCTTCCTCCTACTATTTTCCCATCAATCATAACTTACCCCCACATTTTTTCCCCTGTACTTCTCAGCCTTGGCCATTCTGTTTACTTCCACAGAAGATTTTCCTCTAGTCTGTTATATAGTAAAATATTTTCCATATTTTTCCTTTGTTTTAGTAGCCTCCTTTTACAACAAGTCTGCTACTTGTCTTCAGCAATATTTTCATGTCTCTAATTTTTTTTGTCTTTTTGTTTTGTTTTAAATATAGCCATTGGCTAGTCTCAGATGGTTTTATTTGACTTGGAGGTGATATGAAGAACAAAACTAGAAAATGGTTGGATAATGTTTGTTGGGTGCATTAGGTGCTTGTAATTCATTTGCTTTGCTTTTAGGAGGAATATGAACTTTCAGTTCTTTTGTTATTAAAAATGTATTATATTTTATTGATTTCAGAGAGGAAGGGAGAGGCAGAGAGAGAGAGATAGAAAATCAATAACGAGAGAGAATCATTGATCAGCTGCCTCCTGCATGCCCCACACTGGGGATCAAACCTGCAACCCAGACATGTACCCTGACAGGCCACTTTGGCCTGGCTTCACTTCTCTTTTTGATAGTCCCTAGGCACTTTTATGTATTCATTTTATTTTTATTTAGCAGTTTGGGCCTTCCAGGATGCGTATTATATAACACTAGAGACCCATTGCACAAAATTTGTGCATGGGAAAGGGGTGGGTTCCTCAGCCTAACCTGCACCCTCACCAATCCGGGAGACCTCAGGGAATGTCCGACTGACAGTTTAGGCCTGCTCCCCATGGTTCTCTGCTCTCTGTGGACCTGCCTGTATGCTCACTGGTCGCCACGGTGACAGGCAAGCAGGCCCTTCTTTCTGTGGGCCGCTTGCTGCCTCCTGGACTTGGGGACTCCGGTGGGGCTGAGGGAACTGGGCACCACCATCTTATGGCTATGGGCTCCGCCATATTTGTGATGGAGTGATGGTCAACTTAAATATTCCTTCTTTAATAGATAGGATTTGTCTCTTGGTTACTTAGTATCTTCTCTGGTTACTGTCTATCTATCTATCTATCTATCTATCTATCTATCTATCTATCTATCTATCTATCTATTTATCTATCATCTATCATCTATCTATCATTTATCTATTTATCTTTCTATCATCTATCTATTATCTATCTATCTATTTATCTATTTATCTATTTATCTATTTATCTATCTATCTATCTATCTATCTATCTATCTATCTATCTATCATCTATCTAATCCATCTTTTTCCCCCCAGGGATTGCCCAACAGTCACATCTCCATGCACTGTCTGCATAGAACTCAATTTATTGTCTAGAATATATTCTGAATAAGTGTTTTAGGAGAAAAATTATAGCTGACATTATTCTGAGTCCTTGCATAGTTGAGGATCATTTTTAGTCACTTTGATAAGTAAAGGACAAATTAGATAATTAAAGAAATTACAGGCCTATCCCGTTTACTATAAAATTTATAATTATTATTACCTGCTGGGATTCAACATTATAGATAATAATTCTGTAAATTATCTAACCTAAATTTAACCCTCTTTATAGATAACACTAATCATGATGATGATGATAATGATGATGACCTAGTGTTTATAGGAGTCTTTACTTTTGAAACAAGTAAACAAATTTTAAGAAAACAAAAGCAAACCAAAATAAGAAAAAAAATGTCTATAAAATTCCAATCCACCTTCCATAGAAACTACAAATTTCTGTGATATCTAGGTTATTATAGCTCCCACCCTGCTGCCTGTTGACTCACTTCTTACACTTTTTACCCAAGTTTCAAACATTCAGTGTCTAAATGTTATAATTAATTTCTTTGCATAAACTTACCTCTTTGACCTTTGTTTAAAATAGCTCAAGATTTACTTTACTATTATTTCTTACATTTTCTGTCATATTCCTCTCCTTTAATGTTTTTTATATTAATTACTTTATTTTTTTTTCTTACCTTAATTTTTCAGATAAGTAAAGAGATAGAAGGAGGTTGGTGTAGATATAGTTATGGATAAAGACTTATCACTCTCCCTTATCTCAAGTGGAGTTGCTTTTCTAAAATTCATTAATTGCTTTTCCTTCATATTCTTTTTGCTTATTTGATAATCACTATTCCAAGCAACAACTTTATCAATGTTTTTGTGATTTTTTTCCTTTTGTCTTACAAACACTGATCTTTTGTAGCTGGAATCTTTTCTAGCATTGTTTAGTAGAAAATAATTTTTAAAATGGTTTGATGTTAGAAAAGTAATTTCTGTGAAATTTTCTTATCCCTCAAGTGAAGATGTTTAAATTCCTTTAGCTAGGCCGGCACTTGGGCATCATGTAAAGCTGCCTGTCCGTGAAGTTGCTTTGTCCCCCATTGCTCACAGATACATGTGTTAAGGAAAGTTTGACTAGAACATGGATACTGCCACTTTTGTTTTAGCAGCATCATACTGCTACCATTGGAAAAAATGATGAGTTAACTCAATAAATTCTTTCAATCACTTATTATTTGTATTACATATAGCACACATGCTCCAAAAATATTTAATTATATGATTAAGAAAACTTATTTGAACAAAATGCTGGTGAAAATTGACTTCCAGAGACCGAAACAATATGGCGGCCTAGGTAGTCTCCTAAGCTGCCACCTCATCAACAATTTGGAAAAAAACAACAGCTAAAATCAAAAGGGATCACATCAGACCCACAGGAAAGCTGGCGGAACGGGATGGCTACAACTAGAGACAAAGCAAGGCGCCACTGCTACCATGTGGAGTTTAAAACTATGGTGGAACTGGACCCACTGGAGCTGCCCCCACCATGAGTGAGGGAAGCCCACCAAGAGCAGAGCTCGTTCTGCTCCGGGCCCAGGGAGTGGGCCTTCCCGGCCGGCCCACCGTGGGAGCGAGGGAGCCTATGCCGGGCCTCGGCCCCGCCTTTGGCTCCTGCCCAGAACAAGACACCTTTGAGTGCAGTCTCCCTGCCCACAGCCATCTCAGCCTAGCCTCCTTGCACACCATGCTGGTGAGGAGCTGGTGCTGCACCTTCTGTTCTCGGCCCCAGCGAGTCCTTCCTCTGCCACTGCATGGCCGGGCCGGAGCTTCTGCCACTGCCATCATGTGGATTTTAAAACTACAGTGGAAATTGAGCCATAGGAGTGACTGTTGCTGCAGTACCTGCTGCCGCTGCGAGTGAGGGAAGCCCACTGAGAACAGAACTCATTCTGCCCCGGGCCCAGGGAGTGGGAAGCTTCGGAACATGGCCTCTGCGTCCACAGCCGCTCCGCTCCCCCTCAAACGAGACACCACAAATCTGAATATTGGGCATGTGCTCTAGTATTAGGGTTGTGTTGGGTTTTTTTTGTGTGTGTGTTTGTTTGCTTGTTTGTTTGTTTTTAATTTTTCTGTGATTAAAATTAATTATTCTTTTCACCTATAAAAATGTTATGAATTGTTATTAAAGTCTTCCGAGTAATATTCCAGTTAATGGTGTATTTGATCTCTTATCATCTCCTGATTTCCTAAAAATTAAAGTAGTTCAATAATATAGGCACAGTGATCAACAGATCACAGTAGTAGGATGTATCGCTTGTTTCACTTGCTCTCTTTTACAGAAACCTATCAACATTCTTCACTCTTCATGTATTTCAACAAAACTCACGTGACCATCTCTGGTTCTATATACATTATGTTATCTTGTGCTCTTTACAAACAATAAAGAAAATACAATGATATCTATAACCTCTATCATTGTTAAAGCATTAAGAATCTTTCAAATTGCTTACATGGGCTCATTTCTGAATTCAATCTGGAAATTGCAACTTTCTTATCAATAGGTGTCATCATTTGACTAACATTGGGAAAAGCTTTATTTACTTGATATTTGTTGGAAGAAATTATTTTAAGTGTGTTAAGTTAGTCCAAAGAAAGACTAGATTCAAAGAAGTTGAATTTCTCTTGCATATGATATCCTTTGTCCCTGTCACAGTGAGCAAGATAGCATTGGTTTGTCACTCCTTAAGAAAGACAGCCTTCAATATATGAGTTAGAAATCAGATAATTTATAATAGGGCAATGTTTAACTGTCCATTATAAAGTTTGCTTTAAAGTTATGAATTTTTACGTTATAGTGACCCATCACTTTGAGTAGGCAACAAATGCAACTTTTCAATTAATTTAAATGTTTATTGTCTAAAGCTTTCAGTTAAATATCACAAAAAATAAACTTAAAAGATTTGCAAAATGGGAGTAGGTAGGACAAAAGCAATGCAGGCTATTTAAAAACTGATTGGACTCATATTGATTGTGAGACTGAGGCCCATTAAAGGAAAACATGTAGATGTGACAAGAAAGAGCCATATGTCAACACCAATTTATTTGCAGATTTGTTTAAAAACTAGTTAAATGTTTAGGAAATGCCTAATGCAAAATCTCTGTCAGAGCAAAGTTATTTATATGAAAAATATTGATTACATTGATTATCCTTAGCATTTATGGAAGTGAACTTTTACCGTAAAGAGTGATTTCTGTGCAAATCTGACATCAGTGACTATTGGAAGATTGCCATAATAGATGAGAACATAGTAGAATTGTGCTGAAACTTGCAGTTCACCCTTAAAATAAGGTTAAAAAAGAGGGTTCTCTTTAAAAGTGACAAGTAATTGGAATGAATTTTGTATAGCTCATTAAACTTTTAATTTGGGTGGCTATTTTTAACCATGACAGCTTAGCAACAAGTCACACTTCTATCTTATGTTTTCTTCTTTGAACTTTTGTCACCATTACATCAATATTTAGAGTTAGAACCATTGATAATTTGGTAAGAGTATTCTCTGAGAAACCATACAAAGTGGATAGCACTTTATTCTGTCATTTTGCCACATTAAAAAATTGTAGAGGTTGGATACATTTCAGTGGGTTTTTTTAAAATAATAAATCTTTATTGTTCAGATTATTACAGGCTTTTCTCTTTCCCCCATTTTCCCCCATAGCTCCCCTCCACCTGACTCCCAACTCCACCCCGTGCCCTTACCCCGCCCCTGTCTTCATCCATAGGTGTAAGATTTTTGTCCAATTTCTTCATGCACCCCTTAGACCCCCTTCCCCCTGAGAATTGTTAGTCCAATCCCTTTCTATGTCCCTGATTCAGTGCGTTTTTAAAGAAGCTAGATTCACGATGTAGGAATAGCGGAGATTCCGGCAGCTAAGACTGGAAGCTTTGTTTCTCATGGGTTAACTACATAAGTTAAATTTTATTTTAGAACCAACTTTACTGCTTTGAATATATATTGGGCATATTTAATACCTATATATGTACAGAGTTTTTACCATGAGTCTCACCATAATCTAATTATGGCTATTAGAGTGCTGAAAAAACTGGACAGTTAGTACATCCATGAAGCTTGGTTTTTGGAAGAAGTAGGCAATAAATCGTCATATAAACATATGTAATACATACATGCCTATGGATGCATGCATATCAGAAGGTATTGAGTGCTGTGAAGAAAAAAAAAGGGATATTATCTTTGCTAAGGTTATAAAGGCATATATTATGGCCATTATCTTGTATGATGTTAGTCAACATTTAATAAAGCTAATTGATAAGGCAATTTCTTCTGGCTGAGTATATGCTCAGCACCAAATTTTTCCTGAGGCTGAGCATATGTAAACAAGATATATAAAAATATTATTAAACAGTCTAAAGAACAAATAAAGGAATATATTTTACTATTGAAGAATAATGAGTATCTTTTTTTCTGTTTAAGAAAGGTAAACAGGTAATCAGGCTGAGAAGACTATCTCAACAAAATTGCTTCTACACTAGGCTGTATAACATGTCTCTGAAGCAGCGAGGTTTTTGCCCCCTCCCAGTATTAGATCCCAGGATAGACTTAGATCATTCAAGCACAGATGATGATGGAGAATCAGAGCCCTCTCCCACAGATTTCTGTCCTTGTAAACTGTAATTGGATTTTAACAAGTTTGCGTGTTTATTGTACTCAAAACACAATACAGGTTTTTGTATGCCTCTATCTTTAATAATTTTACTGCCTGGACAAAATCTACCCCTCAGACCACTCCTCCCGTTCACTATGATTTCTGCTTACTTTAGGAGAGCAGGCATGCTTGCAGTCACTTTAAAGTCACAAACAAAATGCCAGTTCTTTAAATAGAATGCCTCGGTCAAAAAAATAACATAAACTGTGAAATTGGCTTAATTTCAAATATCCTCTTTTCTGCCAGGGGAGCATGCTGCTAGACAAGCTTTCTGAGAACAAGGCATCTGGCTGTCTCCTGGGCTTCTCTGCTTTCTTCACTAGTTGCCATGTGCTGGGGGTTGGGGGAGTTTTGCTAACTTGCAAACAGCATTATTAGTTCTGTTTTTCTTACAGACCTAGAGTAGCATCTCCTGTCACAGAATTCTGTTGACGCCTCTGGCTTGGAACTGGCCCAAAGAGCCCGCCCTTGGCCTTCCCAAGACATTCTCCCGAATCTGAGAGGTTTAGACTTGGTCACAAGCTCCTAAGAACACATTTGTATCCGAACAGAAACAGCTTATTTGCTCCAGTGTCATCATTCAATCATGGGCTCCAACTACATGAAGTTAAATATTGCCGAGATTCTGATTTTTTCTTTACCTTCCTAGATTAAAAAAAAAAAAATCAGTGCAAATCACTGTTTTTCAGAATCTTTTTTTCACAGATCAGTTGACACCTCTAGTGCATCAAATTGGATAGATGTGGCGAAAAGTAGAGATGATGGATGTTAGCCATTTAGGCTGCTATAACAGTACCATTGATTGGTTGGCTTATAAAAAAAAATACACATCTCACAATTCTGGAGGCTGGGAAGTTCAAGAGCAAGATGCTCAGCCCTGGCCAGGTAGCTCAGTTGGCTAGAGTGTTATCTGGATATGCCAAAGTTTATGGGCTCTATCCCTGGTGACTGCACATATAAAAAAAAAAATCAACCAATGAATGCATAAACAAGCGGGACAACAAATTAACATATCTATTTCTCCCTCTCTCTCAAATCAATAAATTTAAATATATTTAAATCATATATATATATATATATATATATATATATATATATATATATATATATCAAGATGCCTGAAGATGCAGTGGTCTGGTCAAATTTGCTGGTTCATATGAAAGGGAAAATAAGACTTTTGGGCCTAGCTATCTGAATCTGTGCCAGTAACCTGCATTCTGACGCACACTCTTGCTTGCCAATAAACTTCATTGTAATCTTTGATGCCTATATCACCTTGCAGAATCTGTTTTTGCCCTAATTTACAGAGACCTATTTTACAGAGACCACAAACCATGAGCCATAGACAACTCACTGGGGGGATTGGCAGTGCAGACACCAGACTGAGTGTAATCTCACTTCCCCCATCCCAACTCACAGGGGGCTGCAAAGCCCTTGAAAAGTCTGGAAGCCTGACCCATATTTGGGGGACAAAGAAACTAAGGGTGTAAAGGGAAAGCTTTGTCTGTATTCGTCACTCAGGATTTGGAGACTGACTCCCCTGAGTCATGGCACTAGTGCAATCTGCAATAAAGGCTGCTTTTCTGAATATCCTCTGGTCAATTCTCTTGTGCTGCCTGCCAGCTTACCTGCAATACATCGACCACATTCTTTCTGTTGTGCCCTGAGTGGTGGAAGGGACAAAGGCGCTCTCTGGATCATTCTTATAAGGGCACTAATTCTATGCTATGCATGAGGGCTCCACTCTCATGACTTATATAATCTCCCAAGCTTACCTCTTTATACTATCTCATAAGGAGTCAGAATTGGGAAAACACACTTCATTCACTCAGTCCGTTGCAGATGCCAATGTCTGCTCTTGGATCCTGAAAAACTGTGTGGGCTGTCTGACCATCTTTTTCTCAGGTGGAGGAGTGGGACCAGTCAGGCAAGGACTCAGCTTTCTTATACACTGAGTGGCCAGATTATTATGATCTCTGAACGCATAATAATCTGACCACTCAGTGTATATCCTATATAATAAAAGGCTAAGATGCAAATTGTCCCCTTGACCAGGAGTTTGACCAGCAAGCATGCCGGCCAACCACCCATGTTCCCTCTCCCCTGGCCAGGCTGGCCAGACCCTACCCATGCACGAATTTATGTACTGGGCCTCTAACATACACACACACACACACACACACACACACACACACACACACACATATATATATATACAGAGTGAACAGATTATTATGTATTCAGAGATCATAATAATCTGGCCACTCAGTGTAGTTCCCTTTTTGCTTTTAAGAATCCAGGGCTTGCTACCTACTTTCCATCTCATTTATTTTCAATTTGGAAGGGACCGATACTTTTCAATTGGCTTGCATGCTTGTTTATTTATTTATTTTTACTAAGTTCTCATATTAAAAGCTGGGACTTACATTTTATTAACTCAACTATATGTTATGGCTCATGGAACTCATTAAAATGGAAACTTTAATGGGAATTTCATCTACAGTGTAAAAGAAATCTCTCCAAGGCAAGGGTTCAATATGAGTCAGGATAAAAAAATTCAGCTGACTCCTCACTAGAAAAAGAAATGACCATATAGAACAAATGTATGTTGAGGCTTGATCATAAGAAATATAAGGATGTTCAAGAAATTCTATAGGCTTTAGTATGTGTGTTTTGGCTAAAAATAAATAAATAGATATGTATTAAAGTCTCTCCTTGTTAGTTTCTTATGAAGTATGTTGCATATCTCAAAGGGATCCATCCAAAAAAGAGAAAAAAAAATGTGAAAGAAGTTATTTTTTACCTTAATAATTAAAGACTTCACTTTTGCTGTTTTATCAATCATGCTCAGCTTTCCCAAGTTGCAGAACATTGATAACAGACCTCATCCTTACAAACAAATTAATAAATTCACAGTTCTTATCAATAAAATCATGCAATGGATAGAATACCTATCTGATGTCTCTAACATATGCTTAGCACATATTATATTCTCAATAATGCTAAATTATTATAATTAATAAATTGCATATTGTACACTTCTTTTATGCAAAATCTAGCAAGGAAATAAAAGTTATAAAATCCAAATCATTTCCATAGATTATTTAAATTTTAGTAGCTAGGATGAGAGAAAAAGACAACTATTAGCAACATGACATAAACTAAACAACAGAAGACAGATCTAGATAATATGTCATAAGCATTCAAAGAAGGAATATAGAAATTTATAATTAGAAAAGTAAAAATCAGAAGTTAAATAAAAGGCAAAAATGTGAGCTGCAAAAATGCGGAGTCAAAACAATCGTAGTAAATATAACTAAAATGAATATATTGAGACTCAGTTAATGAAGGAATGATTAGATGGATAATTAATTCAATAAACATATGTTGAGCTGCTGGGTTTAAGATAAATAAGATTTAAAAAGCCACTAGCTTTTAATTATTCACATTTTAGAAAAAGAAATAAGTAACAACTATTTATAATACATTTGATAAATTTAAAGGGGAATACTTTGAATGCAGGTACAGCTAACTCAGATTTTTTGGGTCAGGTAAGGTTTTTTTTGGAGGGGGGGGTTGGAGTGAATTTTCATACTGGGCTCTGAAAATAGGTATGGATCAGGCCTGGGCAAACTACGGCCCGCAGGCCGGATCCAGCCTGTTCCGCTGTTCTATCCGGCCTGCATGGAGCCGCAAAAGAGGGCAGTACCCTTTTATGTAATGATGTTTTCTTTGAATTTATATTAATTCACACAAACACTTCATCCATGCTTTTGTTCCGGCCCTCCGGTCCAGTTTAAGAACCCATTGTGACCCTCGAGTCAAAAAGTTTGCCCACCCCTGGATGGATTATCCTGTTGCAGTGAGGGCTGGTACAGTCTGAATGTACTTCTATACCAGCACATCAGTGTCTTTATGAAGGCACTGCGGGCCTGTTTTGCAAATGTTTGCATAACTATTTTCTTATTCCTTATTTGACATTTGTAACAATATTGTGCCTTTTTGTCTCTCTGTTACACCCTTGACTAGCATTATGAATGCTATCATGTTTATTGCCTCTTGCTTTTGACACTACTTTTGGCTTTATGACTCGGTAAAAATTCAGCTTTCTTTGCAGGAAAGGATAATGATAAGGCAGTTTTGAAATACTCTACCTTCCAAATTACCTAGGAAAAAATAAGCAGGTATAACCAACTAAACAAATATTACATAGCTAACATTGCTAATAAAACTATATGAAAAGCGGTCTCCATGATCCACAAAGTGAACAGGCAGTTAAAACTGTAACCGGACAAACAGTGGGTCTGTGCTGCCTGTCACCACTTGAGCCAGTGAAGCCGAGACTGGGTGGGGTCATACAGGAGCGTTTATCCCAGTACTGCCTGCAGCGTGGGAGAGCAGCAGGTCAGCCACCGGAGTCTGCTCTGCACCCGTGATAAGCCAGCTGCGTAAACAGTAAAAGCACGAAGGAAAAGTAGGCAAAAGGCCGTTTACAGACATGCCAAAGGACTGGGTGTCTTCAAAGGGCTGGGTGATGAGCAAGGGCTGGGTTACAGGGGAAACAGCCACGAGAGTGCCAGGCGGGCGGGTCGCAGGTGAGCAGGCGGGAGGTCTGCAGAGGCCTGCAGGTGTGCAAAGGGCTGGGGACCTTCAGAGGGCTGGCGACTCTGGTTTCTGCAGCAAAGTTGTTCATCTTTCCATGATAACGGGCAGCTCCCAATGGGGAGGAAGGGCTGCATCTCCAGGTCAGCGCCAGCCAGGGCAGAATGTGCCTTCTTTGATCAGAATAAAACAGTCATTGTTAACACAGCATGATCCATATTTCTTACAACACTAGCTGGTTCCTCAAATTCTCTTGCTGCCCCCTTTCAAAACCACATGGGCCGAAACCGGTTTAGCTCAGTGGATAGAGCGTCGGTCTCCAGACTGAAAGGTCCCGGGTTCGATTCCGGTCAAGGGCATGTACCTTGGTTGCGGGCACATCCCCAGTAGGGGGTGTGCAGGAGGCAGCTGGTCGATGTTTCTCTCTCATCGACGTTTCTAGCTCTCTATCTCTCTCCCTTCCTCTCTGTAAAATATCAATAAAATATATATTTAAAAAAATTAAAAAAAAAACAAAAAAACAAAAAAAAAACGTCGGTCTCAAAACCACATGGAACCTAGACCCCACAAAGAAACAACCTAGCTTACTGGCAGTGCATGGGTGATGGAGGGAGGAGAAAGAGGAGCCTCCACAATCCAAAGAGCCAGTGGATATTCACTTGCAAATTGAGAGGCCCTCTTATCAGCAAGTAATTTAGGCAGTATAATCAGTAAAGTAGGAAGAAGAAGCTTCTGCAAACGTCAATTTTTATTTTAACAGTTTTATTAAAATGTAATTTACATCCCATAAAATTTTACCTTCTTAAGTATTCAATTACATTTTTAGTAAATTCACAGGGTTATGCAGCCATCACAACAAACGGATTTTAGAATGTGTTCAGCACTTCAAAAAGATTCCTGTATCTTTCTTAGATAACCCACATTCCCATCCCGAATTCAAGGCAATCACTAACCTACTTTCTATACTTTTTATGGACAGTTCATATAAATGGAATCATAAAATATGTGGGGATTTTTTTTGAGGCTGAAATATTTTTCATAGTATAATTTTGGGAGTGTTAACGTAAGAACATTCAAACCTGTAGAGAATTTTTGTGAGTTTACTTGAGCCAAACTGTCGACAATTGCCAGGAAGCAGAGTCTCAATGGATTGGGGTAATGCCCCGGAGAACAGCAGTTCTTCACCTTGTTTTATAGATTACAATCAACGAAGGAGACACAAGTGGGTTATATGAGATCCATCGGTGATAGATGAGGAAGACAGAGAAAGCAAAGCAGGGAAACCTCTGGGATTGGATGAAAAGTGAAATGTTGGACAGATGCCTCTTTTACTTCCCTGGTAGGTGGGTGCAGGATAGTTAACAGTCAACAATTCGCATGATAACAATAGCAGTGAAGAGATTTATGGTCTCTGTCCTGGTACCCAGACACATTTGGTAATGCCCTGATGGGTCTGGAAAAAGGGAAGTTACACGTTACCCTGTCATTTCAGAAGGATGTTATTTTAGGTGCAATAAGACAATAGACTCAGTTAAGATAAAGACCCACCATAACTGCTTTTAGTTAAAGTTTTAATTTCAGACCATCCTTTGTGGTTAATTTAGGTCTCTGAGTTTGCAAAATTGCCATGGAGTCCTTCCCTGAGCTTGTCAGGTTAGCATGTAGCCTTTTTTCCCCCATTCACAATTGCACAGAAATAAAACTTTCAACAATATCTCATTCTCTCATGTTGTTGCAGAAAACCAGAGAAAAACCAAGAGACATTTTAAAGAAAAGAAGTGACACTTTCTTTACAGCAGACTCAGGGAATAACTTTCCAAATCTGAGTAAAGTAACATGCAGGGGGCTTCTCTTTTAGATCTTTCTGGGGTCTCTGTCCTGCAAATATAGATTATCCTTCTTGGGCCTTGCAAGAGGCCCCCAGTTATTGGGGGGTCTCCAGGCCATATCTGATGGTCTGGCCTGATGCCAGCATTAATAACCACCCCTCTCCTCCGAGGCAGTGCACTGTTCACAGTTTCATGGCCTCTGTAACACGTTCTGCAAGACCAGTGACTGGGAAAGAGGTAGTGACTTAATTATAGGTTATCAAGAATGTACACTGAGCTTGCTGGCATGGATTCAGATTGCTAGCCCCTCCACCCCCCAAATATCAGGGTTACATTGGAATTAGCCTTTTAGCCTCCTCAGTGTGACTCTCAAAGAAATTCATTTTCTTGGGATATCACAAGAAGCTCACTTCTATGAGGTGGAGACTTGGAGATCTCCCACTGATAATAGTTTACTAAGTAAAAAATAATTGAAGATTAAATTATAGTAAACATGAAGGCTCCATAGTAAAAACCCTATATAAATAAACCACACTCAATTATCAAGGTAAAGCAAAAATATTAACTCCTGAAAGCTAAAAGTAATGTTTTCTTTTTTAACACCACATACAGTACCTGTTATTTTGGCGTTTTTATTGTAGTTGGGTGTTGTATTTGATCTCTGTAAGGTTTGAAGGGAACGCAGGAAACTGATCACCAAGGAATTTTAAAGTAAAGTTTATTCCCCAGTAATGAGCGGGACCCATTAAGGAGGTAGAGAAACCAGAATGGAAGGAGGGGGGAGGGGGCAGGGGAGATGGCGATGGACCCAGCCGCCTGGTGTAAGGTTCTCTGCCCACCAGTTGGGAGGAGGGAGAACCTTACAACCTCATGCCTTTTTCTGCATTTGTTGAGATTTTGTTCTTTATGGCAGTCACCTATGTATGACATTAATTGACTTTGGGGTGTTCAACCATGTGTTCTTGGGATAAATTCAAAATGGCCTCATTCTCTGTAATTATTGAAACATGAAAATTAAACTGGAACCCCTGATGTTCCTCTGGGCAGGAAGCAAAGGTGATTTTGCGGATTCTGGTCCAGGTGGATTTGAAGACTGAGGCCACAGACAAAGGTGGGTTAGGAAAAGGTGGACACTTATTGGGACACAAGCACAGACTCCCACGTGAGAAGGGGGAGGGAGACCCACTAAGTCCCTCTTTCCTAAGGATTATAAAGGCTGCAGTTCCTTATGTCCTGATATCCCCTCTGATTGGTCACTATCGCAGCTTCAGAGCTCAAACCCCACATGGGGTTCCCCCCTCTTTGTCTCCCTTTTGTTTTTCTATTCTCTGTGGCCTTCCTCTTTATTCTGTGAATGGTGGCTTCTTTGCCTTTTATTCTGTGAGTGTCTACCTGTTGGTAGTTCCCAGCCCCCTTATTCTGTGAATGTATGCCTGCTGGCAGCTCCCAGCTTTGCAGTCCCGCTGTTCTCCCCCATGGACCCTCTAATTCTTAAAACTCCCTAAACCTGCCTTTTGTTTTACCCCTAAAAACTCCTTTCATTGTTTTTATATTAGGTTTAGTAATATATGTTTGCTGTAGTAAATTTGAACTTTATACATAAGAATTTACATGTCATACCTTTAAGTAAAAGGTATTTTCTAAGTAAATACATGGAATTTATTCAGTGGCTTTGCTTTACCCCTGGGACACAATTGCGAATCTTCAGATGTATTTATATCCTGGTGTGTAAACAAGGGGATATTAGAACTACCAGACTGGTTTAGAGAAATAAAGACTTACTCTTAATAGGAGAAGAGCGTTAAACAGATAAAAATCTTGGCTCTGTCTGTAGGGGATTATAGGGGGAGCAGCTGTTTGTTAGAAGACCAGCAGAGTATAAAATGTAGCTAGTCTCTGAAAGGAAATGCATCTTCATTTTGAAAGGAGTTTTGGGGATAAAATAGTTAGCTTTAGGGAGTTTTAGGCATGAGGAGGGTCCACGGGAGAGGAATGCATAGATGGAGACTTAAAGAATGCCAGGGTACTTATCTTACTTGTACAGAGGATAGAGAAATGTCACAGGCAGTTAGCAGTGTTTCTGGCCTAAGCCATTAAAACAGCCATTAAACCAAAGACAGAGATATCTCTGGCCAGAGTTGTTCTTTCTCTGTCAGAACAACTGGGAGAAAACCATAAGATAAATCAAAAGTGACCCCAACCAGCAAGATAAGCAGGGGGCGGGGGGGGGATTAGGGGTACCAAGTGGGCTTTGAGCTTTTAAACTAATACCTTGTAGCAGAATGACCAATGAGGAAAACAGGAAGGGGGGTTGGCTAAATTAATAAAAGGTCCAATAAGAAAAGGTCAGATTCAAACAAAGAACTGTAGCATATATAAATTACAGACAAAGGGACACAAGGAAGGAATTTTTTTAAATTTTCCTACCAGAGGCCTGGTGCACAAAATTTGTACATAGGTATTGACCCTAAACCTGGCCTGCTATCAGGGCCATTTCCCCCAGCTGCCAGGAGCTGGCCCCACCACCCTCTGCTACCCACTCCCAGGTCCTCTGCTGGCCATCTGGCAATGGGAGCTTGTCCGCTGAGGGTTGGGACCAAGAGGTTGGCCTTTCCCACCTGCTCACTGGCCCTGCTCCCCACCACTGGTAGCCCTCAGTCAATTTACATATTACCCTTTTACTATACAGTATTAGAGGGAGAGAGCAAGCTTTTCCCATTGGGGTGGGGGGCACCTCTGCCCAAATGGAGTTTGTATCTGCTTCCAATAAACTCTTACTTTTTAAAAAAATTAAAAATGGCTTTTTGTCCACGAGTTTATTCTTCAAACTTTGTGAGGACAAGAACCCATGGGAAGAATAGTCTGCACCCCATGCCTCACATTTCTATTTGAAGGTTTGTTATGACATTTGAGAAGCATCTGAGTGAAGTATTGGGAAGAATATATATCATGATGATTCAAGGTTACCATTTGTCCTAGCGGGACAGTTTCAGTGAGCCATAGATGATCTGAAGAAAATGAACATGCATAATGTGCTATTATGTGTGATTTGGGGGAGAGAAGTTGTTGAACATGTGGATAAGAAAGGGTGTATTTGTTCTGAGTTTTGCATGGGGTGAAGAAGTCACTGCCGAGGAGGAAGATCCAAAATCTGAGGGGAGTCTCCATATCCTCTCTGGAACAGACAAGGTTGGTCCTCATCTGAAAGAACCTACAAAATCATCTGATGTATTTTTGGGTTGTTTTCCTATGTTGTCTTTTTGGGGTTTTATAACGGGACAAACAATGGGTATGGGCTGTCATGACTTGAGCCAACTAAATGGAGACAGGGTTGAATCATATGTGAGTGTTTATCCCAGTACTGGGGGCAGTATGGGGGAGCAGCAGGTTGTCCACACAAATCTGCTCTCCACCCCACCATAAGCTAAAGGGCATGCCAAATGAACAGTTAACAGGTAAGCAGGCTGGAGATTTTCAAAGGCTGGCAGGAATGCAAAAGGGCTGAGGACCTTCAAAGGGCTGGTGATTCTGGTTTATGCAGCAAGTTTGTTAATCTTTCCATCATAATAGGCAGCTCCCAATGGGGAGTGAGGCTCCATTTCCAGGTGAGCTCCTAGGTCCTGAGAGCAGCTGCCAGCCAGGTTAGAATGTGCCTCCTTTAATCAGAACAAAACATCGCCGTTAGCAGATCATGGTTCATATTTCTTACAATTCTAGCTGGTTCCCCAACATTGTTTCTGCCCCTAGCAGTTTCATAGTTTTATGAAGGGTATAAGGTGTGTGTCTAGATTAATTTGATGTGTGTGGATGTCCGGTTTTTCTGGCAACATTTGTTAAAAAGTCTTGTCTTTGCTTCATTGTATTGCTTTTGCTCCTTTGTCCAAGATCACTTATTTGGGTGTACTTCAGGCTCTCTGTGCTGTTGTTCCATTGATCTAGTTGTCTGTCCTTTTATTAATAACACAGTCTTCATGATTAATATTCCTTTAATTAGCCATTCATGTCCATTTAAAAAGTAGTGATAACCTTTCTTATATTTCTGACATTAGTAATTTGTCACTTCTCCCTTTCTCTCTCTCTCTCTCTCTCTCTCTCTCTCTCTCTCTCTCTCTCTCTCTCTCTTCTTGCTTAGCCTCGCTAGAGGTTGATCAATTTTAATAATCTGTTCAAACACTACCTTTCATTTTCATTGATTTTCTATATTATTTTTCTGTTTTCTATTTTCTCACTTTCTTCCGCTTCTTTTAGACTTAAATTGGTTTTCTTTCTTGTTTCCTAAGGTGAAATCGTAGGTTATGGCTTTTAGGTCACCCTTCATTTCTAATATATTCATTAAATGCTATAGCTGCATCTCACAAATTTTTCTAACTTGTATTTTAATTAGTTTTAAAGTAATTTAAATTTACCTTGAAATTTAATGTTAAATTCGTATATTATTTAGAAGTATTTTGTTTCATCTCAAAATATTTTGGAATTTTAAGCTATATTTTTTATAGATTTTTAACTTAATTTCATTATTCTCTGAGAATACACTTTGTATAACTTATGTACTTTTAATTTTCTTAAGGGCTACTATGGCCCAGAATGTTGTCTATATTGGTGAATGTTCTTTCTGATCTGAAAATTATGTGTATTTTACTGTTGTTGGATGAAGTATTCTATAATTGTTAATTGGGCCAACCTTATTGATAGTGATGTTTAGGTAAAAATCTGACAGAATTGAAATATAATAGATAATTCCAGTTTTATAATTGGAAAATTTAACTTGTCTTTTTGATAAATTGACTGTTAATCAAGCAGGAGGAAAATCAGTAAGATATTTGTAAAAAGCAAGGAGGTTAGAAGGGCTGGAGGAGAATGAACATGAGGAGGAAATGTATTCAATATCAGCATGGAGGGCAGACCATATGAGTCTGAAATGAGATGTGAAGGAAGGCTTAATTTGAAGGAATGGTGATTAGCTCATTTTTCATAGGTGATATGTTCAAACTGAATATGAGAGTTTCAAATAAAGATGTTGAATAGACATCTGGGATATGAGCAACTACATTACACAGCCTCTTAGAAATCCAATGTCTCTATGAAATACTATTAAATAGTTATCAATGACTGCAATGATCATATCATCCTACTAGTGGGAAATGTATTATGAATGCCTTCCAGAATTAAGGCCCACTTGCAATTTGTTCATCGGTTGAAAATAGGGCAAATCAACATGATTTTATCTTATCTCTATTTCAGCTATTAAGGTAGGTACAGAAGATATGGGAGTTAATTCCTTTTTTTCTCTCCCTTCTTTTCTCTTTTTGTTAGAGTTAATCTTAACAAGGTTAAACATTTGAATACTAGGTTATGAAGGTTGTGCTTATATGTGAAAGAATAATGCTAATTGTAGACAATAGATTTTAAACAGTTCAAGGATGAATATAAAGGCATGGGGAATATAAATATATGACATAGTCAATAAAGAACAAAACTTAATATTGTTGATAAATTATTTGTTAGCATAATAGAGGAAGATGAGAAGTATTGATAAAAGAATATGATGCATGGATGAGTATATTGACAACTTATTAGATATGCTAGTGATGAAAAGGTGGGCTATGACCATAGATGTGAGTGGCTAATACAGGGTGAATGACAAAATCATTGGAAGAAATGTTTCAAAGAATTAAATTTTAGCATATTGGAAGGATGGTCAAAGTGGATAATAAAATTACCAAGGATGAAGATAACAGTAGTATAGGAGAGATTGAGAGTGACCCATGGAATAAAATGGAGTGTCCAGGGGTGATTAGAAGGCCAGAACAGAGTGAAGCAGCATCTGGTATAAATGGATAAAGTACACATCAAACCTCAAGAATTGTAAGAAGGAAAAAGGAAAATGTTGTAGAACTAGGAATGAGGGATAAGAAGGTAATCTGCCCCATCTTCAGGCCAAATGAGAAATATATTAAAAAAAAAAGAATAAGTTAATCAAGTTTATAAGTGGCAGAGCTAGACTCACACTCAGATCTTTCTTCTGGATAGTGTGAACTCTTTTCATTTTTCCTTGGCAATCCAAACAAAGAAAACTCATGGCTCAAACCTACCATGAACAAGACTGAAAAAGTATAACGTCAAGTGAGACCAAGAAAATGAAATGGGGTTTCTAGTATCTCACCAATCTGCCACAGATAGATATAGTCTATTTACAATCCTATAAAAAAATACTTCTGGGATAGGAGGGCGTGTAAAGAAAATTATGAAACTACATACAGATTTATTGAGGGAAAAATAAGGAGAAATATCTAAATATATGTGCGAGCCAGACAGGAAACTGTCAGATGAGTTAAACAATAAAAGCAGAGACTGATATGTCCAGAAATCTTGAGTAACTTCAGTTATTTGAAAGATTGAGTTACATTATTAGTGCAGAAATAAGAAAACATCATAGAAAACTTTTAAAACAATAGAATATGCCATTGTAGAATATGCCAACATATAAAATGTTAAGAAGCATATATCTAGAACAAGGATTTATAAGTCTCCCCATACATGAGATTACTGTAGAAATTTGTTTTTCGGGAATTTGAAAACACTTTAGAAACCCATGAGCTATTGAGAGCTCCTAAAATGGATCTGAAATAAGGAAACTGAAAGGGAAAGCATTGCAAAGCAAATTATCTGCTTAAGTAAAGACTTAGCAGGGTAGCAGCCTCTAAACACCCTCCCCTGTGGAATAGGAAAAACAACTGGGAAAAGTGGCATTTATAGTTTCAATGTTAGCTTTAGCTTTAATGTTTTTTTTGGGTTTTTTTGGGGGGGAGGGGCTCTTAGAAGTTAGGCGATAATGTATAAATGGTAACAACAAATAGAATCTGTCTTAAATATCATTTATGTTATATAAGAAGATTTAACTTTGGGAAATCACCCTAACTTAGTCATTCTGATTATTTCTTGCATATTTAACTAATACTAAAAATATTTGGAATATTCATGGTTAGATTTTATATGCCTAAAACTCAAGATAATTTACTCTAAGGAAATATTAGAAAAGTGAATAAGACATCTATACAATGCAACCATTAACAGTGATTTATTTGGTATGTGTTATTTGATCTGGAAAGAGGTTAACAATACATCTTAAGTAAAGTTTACAAGAAAGTATAGTATTCATTACAGTATTTAATGAGTACTGGGCACTTAATAAACAAAACAGAATGTCTCGCTTATTCTATTTTAAAAATAGCTAAGCATTTTCATATGAAAGTTTCGAAAAGGCATAGAAACAATCTCTACAGAGCAATATGTTTTAAAATATATTTATTTTATACTCACCAGAGGGTATGTTTATTGATTTTAGAGAGAAGGGAAGGGATGAAGGAGAAAGAAAAACATCAATGTGAAGGAGAGAAACATTGATCAGTTGCCTCCTGACCTGGGACCAAACCTGTAACCTTTTGTTAACAGGACGATGCTCCAACCCACTGAGCCATCCGGCCAGAGTAGTTTTAAGATATTTTCAAGTTTTAATGTCATTTTGCCTCTCTGGATATTATAATGTTTTATAAATTAACTTTATTCAGACAATGAAATAATGCAATAGGAAGGGTTCATAAAAGAAACAAAGAAAAGTTACAGGGAGGCTATTTAAAAAATGATAAATACACTTATTTAGAACTTATTTATTTGAAATGTTATTATTATTATTATTTTTACCACACATAAAGTGGACAGGGAAGATACACCATCTTCTTCCAGCCCATGGCCCAAATGATCAATAACTCGCCAAATTCTCACTGCCCAGGCTCCCAAAGCAGGTCCCCCATACTCTGATGCCTTGTTCAGAGAGATCTTTCAAATCTACAAGGAACATCAAATTAAATCATTCAATGTCACACTTCTTCCTAGAACTATGAATTCTACAGACACCTGGCATAACTCAGAGAGGGAACGCATAGCAACTGAAGTTGACTCACAGAGTAAAACAATGTGACTATGGAATCCCAACCTTTATTTAGACATTAGCATGAGGGGGGGATATAAGACAACTGGGGGGCTAGCAATCTGAATCTGTGCCAATAACCATTATTCTGGTGCACATTCTTGCTAGTATATAAGTAAGCCCCATTCTTATCTGTGATGCTTTCCCAGCCTTGCAGAACTGTTTATCTGCAGGGGCCATAAAAGGCCCCCACAGAAGATTACTAACTGCGGGCTCCTGCTAGCTTGGGTGGTTGGTCGTAATCTCCCTTCCCCCTTACCACAGTCAGAGGGGCTACAAGGCCTTCAAGAAGTCAGGAAGCCTGGTCCATATTTAGGAGACAAAGAAGCCAAGGGGATAAATGGGAGAGACCCTCTGCATTTGGTGCTCAGGCTTTAGAAAGTGACTCCCCTGGGTCACCGTACTAGTCCATCTGCAAATACAGGGTTTTTCCTGAATTTTCCAAGTACCCGTTGTGTGTTTTCTGGTCACCTGGTAATTTCTGCAACAAACACATCCTATAATTTAGTTGAAAAAATACTGAAGGATCCTAACCTTTTCATTTCTTTTTCCCAAATGTTGCAATTCATAGCAAAGTTGCAAGAATAGCAGTGAACACCCATTTATCCTTCAAATATATTTAGGAATTCTTTACATTTTAGCATGTATGTGTAATTCAATATATATTTTAAAAACATTCTCAAACCTTTTGAAAATAAGTTGGAGGCATCATGTCACTTTTGCCCTAACTATTGCAATGTGCTTCTCCTAATCAAAATATTCATCTTTCTAACTATATAACCACATATCTTGCACATAGCAATTATCTTATCTGGGGAAAATAATAATACTTTCAAAATACAATTATGCCATACAAGCCATACTTAAATTTCACCTTTGTAAATAAAGTATTTCATAACTTTCTATTCTATGCATGGTCAATCATGTTTCATTCATTGCATTTGGATGCTTCATCTCTTCAAATTATTTGATAGAGACCAGTTCTTATGCTTTATTTTTATTGGCTGAATTTAACCAGAAGGACTTATCTTGCTTCAAATGCAGCCCTTCATTTTTCCAAGGATATTTTTTCCATTAATTTTTAGAGAGAATGAAAGAGAGAGGAAAAGACAGAAATAAACATTATTGTGAGAGAAACACATTGATTGGTTTCTCACCCTGATCAGGGCTCGAGCCAGGTATAAGCCTGTAACTGTGGCATGTACCCTTGACTGGAACCCAACCCGGGACCCTTTAGTCTGCAGGCCAATGATCTATCCTCTGAGACATACTGTCTAGGGCCTTATGCCTTATTTTTAAAACAGTTTTATATTTCCAAAAAAAAAATGAAGAAAATATAGAGTTTGAGTTCTCACATATCTGAACTCCATTTTCTCTATTTAGATATTTATATAAGTACTAGAAGCTTGGTGCACAGATTTATGCACCAGTGGGATCCTTTGGTTTGGCCTGTGAATATCTCCTAAGGGGTCCTGGATTGCAAGAGGGAGCAGGCCAGGCTGAGGGACCCCAGTGGTGCATGACTGGGGCCAGGGAGGAATCACATGAGCGCTCTACGGTCCATCTCACCAGCCATAACCAGGGCCATTTGGGGAACCACAGGAGGCTGGGGAAGGACTGCGGGAGGGCTCTATGATATTTCTGGTCCATCTTGTCCAGTACCCATCCGGGCCAGCCAGCCAGACAGGAACTATGGGAAGTTGGCTGGCCAAGGAGGGATCATGGGAGGGCTTCAAGGCATGTCCACCCTTTTTTGCCCAGTCCTCATTGGCCAGACCCCAGCAGCAAGCTAACCTACTGGTGTTCAGTGCACGTCATAGTGACTGGTCAAGTGGTAGAACAAATGGTCAGATACTTAGCATATTAGGTTTTTATTATATAGGAAGGTGCATTTGTTACAAATGATGGATTGATATTGGTGTATTATTAACTAAAGTCCATGTTTATTCAGATGTGCATGTTTTTTTAATCTACCCTTTTTATGTTCCAGAATCCTAACCAGGATATATTTAGTTATTATATTTTCATGAGTTTCACTTAGTAGTGAAAGCTTCACAGCCTTTTCTTTTTCTGATGACTTGAATAATTTTTAGGATTACTGGTTATATAATGATATAATTTTCCTTGGTTGCAAATTGTCTGATTTATGTTGGTTTTTGTTGCTATATCCTCAAACTCAGATTCTTGTCTCAGCTGTGTTCAGTCTACTAAGTCCATCAAAGGGTTTCTTCAAAATTCTTAATTTCTGTTTAGTTCTTTCTTAAAATTTCACATTCTCTGCTTATACTGCCCATCTGTTCTTGTATGCTGTGTACTTTATCCATTAGACCCTTTGGCAGTTTCTTTAAATTCTGGTCTGATATTTCCAACTTCACTGCTGTATTAGATTCTTGTTCTTATGCTTGATCTATATCTTCAAATTGTGGGGCTTTCTCCCCTTTTATTGTGTGGAAAGAACTCCTGTAAACATGCCCGTAGCATTACAGTGTTGAGGTTGGGGGGGATGGGAAACCTTCTATGATTTGGTTTTTCTGTTTTAGTGAGCCTGTGCCTCTGGATGGTGAACTTCACAAGAGTTTCTCAGTTTATTTCTCCCCCCTAAACTCCAGCCCCTATCAGGATGGCTGATAGGGGCTGGAGTTGAGTATTTCCCTTCCTCCTGGTCAGTTAGGCTCTGATAAGATCCCAGCAGGTGAGGCTCTCCTTGCTAGCTTCTCCTGAGGGCAGGTCTTAATTAAAAACAGAGTGCTCTGCCCTAGCCAGTTTTGCTCAGTGGATAGAGCATCAGCCTGCGGAGTGAAGGGTCTCGGGTTTGATTCAGGTCAAGGGCACATGCCTGGGTTATGTGCTTCATCCCCAGTATGGGTGTGCAGGTGACCCATGCCCTTGGACAATCAGAGGTTTTGTAACTGATTTGAGCTTTCTAATAAAATTATTTCAGGAAGTACTGACTACACTCTCTCTCTCATCATTGATGTTTCTATCTCTCCTTCTCCCTTCCTCTTTCTGAAATCAATAAAAATAGAACAGAATGCTCTGGTGTGTTTCATAGTTGTTCCCCCCATCTCCCTCCCGCCATGTCCTTCTGATATTTATTGTAAGAACCTGATTGAGCTTCTGGAGAGAAGCCTCACAAACTTATGGGGCCCCATATAACTGGATTCCTCTGGACCTTTTAATTCTCAGAGTTGTTCCCCACGGAGCCTCCAGCGGGGCACCAACCCAGTTCATTTTTTGGTTTTCCCACCTGGCCCTGGCTCCGGCTGCAGCTTCCAGTCAGGATTCTGTGCTCCATAAGTGATGATTCCTTGGGTTCTCCTCTCACCAAGATTTGGCACAATGACTTACCTTGTACCCTCCTTTTTCTTACAGCTCCAAGGAAGTTGTTGATTCTTTATTCTGGTCAGCTTTTTACTTGTTGTTAAGATAAAATAGTGACCTCCTTACCAGTGGGCACGGAAACATGTTAGTTAATTTTTAAGGACTTTCTCTTGAGCATGTCTTCATATGGAAAGAGGGAGATAAAAGAACAAAACAGCCCTATGATCCTATGTCTAGCCATCCCAGTCTTTCATCTTGGAACATGTGACCCAGCCTGAGTTTCCCTCCCCCACTCTAGTAGCGGATGGCAAATCTCAAATTATGACTAGATTTTATATATATATATATATATATATATATATATATATATATATATATATATGATCTCTTCTACCTAAATGCTCCTCATATATGGTGATCTCTTCTTTTTTTCCCATGTACAGAACTGCACTTTTAAATTTATTTCTCTCTCTCTTCTTCTTCTTCTTTTTTTTTTTTTTTTGGTGTGTATCATAGACTTGGAAGTTTTGTACATTAAAATACTCAAAAACTGGGGATTTTGTTACTTATTGTTTTCCTGAGTAAAAAGATTGGATAATTAAAAACCTGGGGTTCTTTTAAAATCTTAGTTGAACCATGTCCTTGGATGACCAGAGGTTTTGTAACTGATTTGCGCTTTCTAATAGGATTGTCTCATGAAGTACTGACTACACTCTCTCAGAAGCTATTTGACACCCAGCTGGTGTAGATATTGTAGGAGAACCTGGAATTAGAGTACTTGTGTTCTAAGGTCTCTTCCTGATCTATGTGCCTGAGAATTTACTTGACTACATTTACTTGAATACATGAATTTTGCTAATTGTAATCATGAATGTCACGGGAATCAACATGCACACTCATGTAATCTTCTTACACAAATCGCTTGAGGTATGGTCAGGCAAAATATTGGCTCTTGCAATGAAATGGCTGACAATGTCACTTAAACCAAATAAACAAACTTATTTTGAACATTTTAACTAATATTTACTTGCAAATATGACTTCCTGATTTAAATATATAACTATATAAGTGTATAACTATAACATAGTTATAGTTATAGTTGTTGTGGAATGGGAAAATTGATGGAAACTTAGCCTGTGCAGGCACCTACCTTTCTACAAAGAGAACGGAGCTGGAAGATGAAAGGAAAGGTAAGCTGATTTCTAAACAATTGATTTTGGCCCTAGCCAGTTTGGCTCAGTGGATAGTGTAGCAGCTTGTGGACTGAAGGGTCCCAGTTTCAAATCTGGCCAAGGGCACATGCCCAGGTTGCGGGCTTGATTCCCAGTGGGGTGTGTGCAGGAGGCAGCTAATCAGTGATTCTCTCTCATCATTGATGTTTCTATCTCTCCCTCTCCCTTCTTCTATGAAATCAAATAAAATAAATATATTTACTAGTTAACTAGTAACTTTGTTTAATGAATGTGGGAGTGAAATATTACTGTGGAGGATGGAACATAAAATACAAAAGAAACTGTCAAAGATTTGTGTCTGGTCTGAGGTAACATATAACTTTTGGGTATAAAATTGGTGTAAAGGAGTTAGCTCTCTGAAAGCATTAGCACTCCAACGTAGCAAAATTGGAAAGAACTTCAAGAAGCCGGTGAAGGACTTTGAAAAGAAGTTGCTTTGAACTATGTGCACTTTTTAAAATGAAGCAATTCAGTTCCCAATTCCCCAGCATTTACTCATGTGATTTTCAGAGCAGTTAGTAAATGGATTCAATATTGATGGCAAATTGAATTTTCAAAAAACATTCAAGAAGCATTTATTTTAAGTAAATAAAACAGATTCAATTTTTATGAAATAAAGCACCATAAAAAGGCATCATATTAGCTTTAATGATATCAGAGTTGGTGGCTATTCATACTCTTTTGTTCACTTTATGCCGCTATGTTCTTACGCTGTCAGGTCATTTTCAATTAATTTAGTTTGAAATAAAGTTTATAAAACATGGTGATGTTGTTTAAGTCTCTTCCAGTTATTCACGGTCAGAATATGCATTAGTGGGTAAATCTTTCTCATGCCATTTATCTATCACTTTTCAAATAAATAATGCATTCTTAACCTTTGCCGTGGATTTCATGACATGATTGAGTCAACTCTCTTTGTTGCTACTGTGAACTTTACTAGTTTTCTATATTTAATGGTTAGGAACATACACTTGACATTCCTTAATGTAAGATGGATTAGTAGCCCCAGAATATCATGCCATTCGTTTTTAAAGTACAAAATAACAATTCAGCTAAGAGAGTATTCAGCAGTCTCTCTCTCCCCCAACCACCCGAGTTTTGATTTATGGTAGACAGAAAGATCAGGAGAAAGCAGGTGTAGTGGTTAATATGAATTAGCAGTGATACAGTTAAACAATAAATACACACATTTTCACATGATTGAATAAAGCTCTTAGAATGCACACACTGGAAGGAGAGAAAGTTTGTTTTTAATTCTCACCCAAGGATATGTTTTTATTAATTTGAGAGAAAGAGAAAACCTTCTGATGTACGGGAGTACATTACAACTAATGGAGCCACAAAGGCCAGAGTGAGAGGAAGTATTTGAAAGTAGATGCCTGGGCTAATGGACACACGCCATCCATATACATGATTACTCCCACTTCAATTAGCCTATTACACAGGATGAAAAATTATAAGGCTGGATATGATTTTAACATCATAACTGGTTGGGAGTAAACAAAAATTCTTTGTGTAACAAACTAGGGGCCATAGCATGATTCTAGAAATAGCTTCTTGTTAAGTACAAGTTTTTAAGAGTATAGGGTTGTAAAGATAATTCTTTAACATTACTATGTTTCAGTAAACTTTAAATCTTTATTATCCCTGTGTTTATGAAAACATATTTCAGTTAAAAATGCATAGTAATGTGTTGATTTTTTTCAACTACAATTTTTAAAGAAAGAAAGTTTTCTGCAAATGAGCATTACAATAGACCACGTGGTAAAAATATAATCAATTCTAAAAATAAATTTAGAATTTTGCTTTGCTATTTTTGAGATATATGCTTTAGAAAATGTGCATCATTCACTTTTGCTTTTATGCAATAGTGCTAAAGTAAAAATTACAAAAAGTATGTTAAATATAACATGATTTTTTCTATGGATTACTAGGGTTCTTATGCTTCCTTAACTAATTTTATCATTTAATAGGCATAAATATATCTTTGTTTTACTGTCTAATTACATCTGATCACTTATATCTGAAACAGGGCAATGAAGTGGCTATTCCTTCATTAATTACCAAGACATGTTTTCATGCATATTTTTCAGGTCATAAAGATGTATAAATATAATTTTTAGTTTAGACACTTCTTCCAGTACAGTATAAGCAAGGAAAATGAAATGCAGCTGTGAAAATTAAGAAACAGAAATCTTACCGGTTTGGCTCAGTGGATAGAGCGTCGGCCTGTGGACTGAAGGGTCCTGGGTTCGATTCCGGTCAAGGGCATGTACCTTGGTTGCGGGCACATCCCCAGTAGGGGGTGTGCAAGAGGCAACTGGTCAATGACTCTCTCTCATTGATGTTTCTAATTCTCTATCCCTCTCCCTTCCTCTCTGTAGAAATCAATAAACTATATTAAAAAAAAAAGAAAGAAACAGAAATCTTATGTAAAATGGGATGGGGAGGCTGGAAGACCAAACTTTTATTTATATGTCACTACTGACTTTATAGAAAGAGACTTACCTTGCATCTCTTATAGGAAGTAATGACATTTTACTATCTCAGTAGGAAGAACAAAGATTTCTTCTTGCCCAGTAACAGCCCGCCCATAGGAAACTGCCATAACTCAGCCAATGAAAAGTCACCATACTCTGAAATTTCAGCTTCTTCTAAATTGTTTTATCTAGATGATATGGAATCCAATTGTATTAACCCACATCCATGTGTTATAACATTTAATACTTATGACATACATACATCCATAGACATATGCATGAACACATGTTTTTTGTTACCTTGAAATCAAATGCATGAACATATGTCTTTTGCTACCTTGAAATTAAATGTTTTGGCAATTAATGAGTAGAATGTCTATTCTTGGTTTGAAGTATAAATTAGGCGTTTGTTTTTATTGTTATACTAGAGGCCCAGTGCATGGATTCATGCATAGGTGGGGTCCTATGGCCTGGCCTGTGGGGATTAGGCTGAGACTGGCTTTCCAACATCCCCTGAGAGGTCCCAGATTGCGAGAGGGAAGTTCTTAGGAGACACACTCTGGAATCGGGCTCCCTTCTCTCTGGTTCCTGGTGTGTCACCCAAGAACTGCAGCTGCCAAGTCACTGCAGCTCTGTATCTCCTGCATTGAGCATCTGCCTCCTGATGGTCAGTTTGTGACATAGCTACTGGTCAGATGGTTGAACAGTTGGATAGTCATTTCATATATATATGAAAAATTTTATTTTTCAATTACAGTTCATCCTACCTAATAAAAGAGAAACATACAAATTGACCACACCTTCACTATGCCCACAAGCCCCGCCCACCAGCCAATCAGGGAAAGTATGCAAATCAACCAAACCAAGATGGCAGTTCATTTGCATATATAGGCCAGAGCAAAGACTAAAGACAGCTAGAAAGAAGCCAAGTACTACAGAAGGAAGCAAAGCTGCAGAGAAGCAAGCAAGTGGGGCAGGGGAAAAGGGAGAAAAGCAGGCAGAGCAGTGACCACAGCAGGAAACCCTATTGCAGGGATCTTCCTCTAGTATTTAATATTATTTTATACTAGTGGCCCACTGCATTAAATTTATGCACTCTGGGATAAAGACAGACTGTTCAATAAAAGGTGTCAGGGACATTGGATAGGAACATGCAAAAAAAAAAATGAAACCAGATCTTGTTATACCATATATAATAATAAACTCAAAATGAATTAAAGACTTAAATGTAAGACTTCAATTGTATTCCATACAAATCCTGAAAGAAGATATAGGCAGTAATTCTCTTGACATTTCTCTTAGCAGTATTTTTTCTGATATATCTCCTCAGGCAAGGGGGAAAAAACAAAAACAAAAAACAAATGAGATTGCATCAAAATAAAAAAGTTTTTGCACAGCAAAATGAAAAGAGAGAACATATTACCAATGACATATTACCATGACTAGAACATATTACCAATGACACTCTTGATAAGGAGTTAACATATAAAATTTATAAAGAACTCATACAACCCAACAGTAAAACAAATAATAATAATAATTTTAAAAAAATGGTCAGAGGACCTGAATAGACACTTCTCCAAAGAGGACAGATAGATGGACAATAGACATATTAAAAGATGCTCAATATCTAATCATCAGATAAATAAAAATTAAATCCACAATGAGATATCACCTCAGACTTGTAAAGATAGCTATTAATTGGGCGTTTAATAAGCCCTCGGGATTTTAAAGATATATAGGTACTAAAAACATATTTTTAAAGGAAAAGATAAAAATCAAACATAAAGCTTTTAAAGGTAGTAAATAAATTTGGAAGGCATAAATATAGAATATAATCACTAAAATAAAACATATTATAAAATATTTAGTTTATAACTGAATTTTGTGATCATAAAATGATGCATCAAGACTTTAATTATCATAGCAACAAAGATGGTTAGATAACTGGGATAATGGAATTTAGGCCCCAAAACCCTAAAAGGAGATAATATTTCTAAACTTTGTATTAATTTTGCTGAATAATTATATGAAGGAATTTATTTATGTCATCTAATTATATAATTTATTACCATGCTTGTTTATAATAGTTTCTCTATTAGCCTTTTAGTGTCTATAGGATCTGTGGTGAAGTTATTTCCTCTCATCCATTTTATTATTTTACTAAAGGCCTGGTGCACGGATTTGTGGGGTCCCATAGATATTCCTCTCTAGGATTATTCTATCTAGATTTTTGTACATTTTCTTGAAGCTTTCAAAGGATGAAATTACAGCTTTGTTTATTTTTTCTGTTGTTTGTGTTTCCTAATTCATTAATTTCTACATTCATTACTTCCAGTTTTTATTTGCTTTGCTTGTAATTTTTCTTTCCTTTTTTTTTAAAGTTTGTATTTAGACAATGGATTTAATTATCTTTTTAAAATTTTATTATGAGTATAAAACCATACATCTCCTTCTTAGAAGCACAAATTATATGATTTCCTGTTTGGCTCCTTGTTTCATTTAGATATATGCTCCTTAATTTTCAAATTTGGGACTTTTCTAGAAATATTATTCATTTTCAATATTATTACATTTTTGTCACAGAATATACTTTATATTTCAATGTTTAAAATAATTTACCTAAAATGTTTTATAGCTCACCTTCATCCCATTTGCACATGAAAAAAGTGCACATTTTGATTACTTAACATAATTATGTATATACTAGAGGTCTGTTGCATGAAATTCATACACTCAAGGCAGTCCCTCAGCCCAGCCTGCGCCTTCTCACAGTCTGGGGGCCCAGTAGGAAGAAGGCCTAAGCCATCAGTGGGACATTCTTAGCATTGCCAAGGTACTCCTGCCACTGCCTCTGTGCTCACCAGCCGTAAACCTGGCTTCTGGCTAAGTGGCATACCCCCCTGTGGGAGCACAGTGATCGCCAGGGGGAAGCTCCTGCATTGAGTGTCTGCCCTGTGCTGGTCAGTGCACCTCATAGCAACTAGTCATTCTGCCATTAGGTTTATTTGCATATTAGCCTTTTATTTTATAGGATAATCCTCATATGAGGATATGTTTGGTTTTTTTAAAATCAGTTTTAGCGAAAGAAAAATATCGAAGTGAGAGAGAAACATTGATTGGTTGCCTTCCATATGCTTATAGATAACACTCCAAACCACAGAACCACCAATCCAGGGCTCAATCTACATTTTATTATGTGTTTTAATATAATCAGTTGTCTCATAATATTTTTACAACATGCATATGTTAATAGATAATAAATCAAATTTCTATCAACCATTGAGGGAGGAAAGTTGAAAATATCAAAATTGGACTATGGATTTATTAATCCAGTCAGTTTTACCAGTTTCACTTCACATATTTTAAAATTATGTTATTAGGGGCATACTGTTTGGGGAAACATAATTTAAAACAAAAGCTTTTGAAAATCTAGCAAACCCCTTCACAAAACTTGAAGCAAAAGGAAACACTTTTATTATTGAATAAGCATTGATCCTGTAATGCTAATTACACTGAAGAGATTGTTAAGGACAGAAAGAAATCTCATCCTTTTATGCAGTCAAACAGATACAACCCATATCATACCTGTGCAGCTAAATGCTAACTAAAGAAAGGGGGTTTGGTAGCACCATTTTTCACACACAGTTCATCCTACACTCATGTGTGCTTAACTTATTGTTTTTATCTAAAGAAAAATGAATTTCTTCTCTTTCTATATCAGGCCACAGGCTTCTAACTCGGAGCCAGCTAAAATTAGGCTCTTCTTCCCCCAAAGAGACTGTGAGACAGAGGCACTATCTTACTTGATGGTTACATTTTCAGATAGCTCTCAGGTCCTTGAGAAAAACATTCCTTGTTTTAAAATTGTCAAGACACTTACTTAGTTTTTTAAAGATTTTCATACCATAGAAAAGGGCAGAAAAAAAAATTCATGATTATCAAGTTTTCTGAAGTAAATGCTCTAATGGAAGGGGATTATATTCTCTATTTTTAACTATATATAAAAATATAGGGTTTTTTATTGATTAAGGTATTATGTATGTGTCCTTATCCCCTCATTGTCCCTCATCACCACCACCCCTCACCCCGCCTTGTGCCCTCACCCCCCTGGTGTCCATGTCCATTGGTTAGACTTATATGCATGCATACAAGTCCTTTGGTTGATCTCTCTCCTTTCCCCCCACATTCCCTTGCCTTCCCTCTGAGGTTCATCTAACTGATCCATGCTCTTCTCTCTGGATATGTTTCCTGTTCATCAGTTTTGTTTATTTATTTAAATTTATTGGGGTGACATTGGTTAATAAAATGGTGTTGATTTCAAGTGTATAATTTTATGATACATAATTTTATGCCCACCCCCCAAAGTCATATCTCCTTCCATCATCATACAGTCCACCCCCCTCTACCTCTACTCCCTTTCCTACTGGTAACCACCATACTGTTGTTATCTTTGTCTTGTATATTCATTAATTGTTTTCAATTTTATGTGTTACATATGGGTGAAATCATATGGTTCTTGACTTTTTCTATTTGACTTACTTTCTATCTGACATTCTCAGGATCCACTGATGTTGTAATATAAGGTAGTATTTCATCTTTTCTTATGGCTGAGTTGTATTCCATTGTGTATATGTTTTGTATCTTCTTTATACAATCATTTATTGAGGCACATTCAGTTGTTACCAAGTCATGCCCACTGTGAATAATGTTATTTCTCTGTTTTTAGTCTTACAATATACATTCAGTTTATGTCATTTTAATTATAATTGATTGACACTTTAACATAATTAGATATATCTGTAGTACTCTTCAACTTGATTTTATTTTGTCTTTATATTATTCCATATTTTTCCACCAGTTTTCCTATATTTTGTGTGATATAACTTTTTCTTCCCATTACAATTTTTGTCTTTTGTTTGCCATCTCTGTTTAAACAAAATATGTATTATTTGTCTATAGTACCTCCTATGTTGATTTTTTTTCTGTTCTATCCACTTTGGTGTTAATCTTATCAATGATTTAAAATGTGTGTTTTTTTTAAATTTTAGTTTCAGGGCTAAGTTTCCATTTTGTTTCTTTTTACAGAGCTTGAGTTTTCTATTTACTTATCCATTTTCCTTCTATTGCTTATTAAACTGAGGAGGCTAAAAGGGCTAATTCCAATGTAACCCTGATATTTGGGGCTAGTGATTTAAATCCAAGCCAGCAAGCTCAATGTACATTCCTAATAACCTATAAAATTAAGTCACTGCCTCTTTCCCAGATACTGGTCTTTCAGAACCTCTTACTGTGAACAGTGCACTGCCCCGAGGGGAGGGTTATTGATGCTGGTGCCAGGCCAGACCATCGGATATGGCCTGGAGACCCCCAACCCTTGGGGGCCTTCTTGCAAGGCCCACAAAAAGGACTGGAAGCATAATCCATGTTTGCGGGATAAAGACCACAGGGAGATATAAGGGAAGGCCCAGGCATGTTCCTTCACTCAGATTGGGAGGCTGTTCCCTGAGTCCACTGGTGCATTAAACAGTGTCCCTTCTTTTTGCTCATAAGTGTCCTTGGTTTTCTTTGGTCTTCTGCAATAAATCTGTTTTATTTAGCCTGGTCATTTCCATGTCCTTCTGTGTTAATTTTAACTTCGTAGTTTGTGGATTTTTTTCCCCTATTGACTTGTATTTCCCAATGCCCATGGTTCAGTTGGGCATATTGCTCCAGGGGGTAATAACTTTGTATTATATCCTGGACATCTTATCTTCTATATTGTAGAAACCCTGCTTCTGTTTGATTCTTCTGGCAGCAACTCTTTGGATGGTCACCTTGGACTCTTGTAGACTTGTGTTTTTGTTTTGTTTTTGTTGTTGTTGTTGTTCAGTTGGTTCCATTTCAATTTGCCCACAATCCTGCAGTGAATCCCATAGTCCAAGGATACATCTTTGTGCCCTAAAGCAGTGCTTTTAGGAATTTCAACAAAAGACAGGAAGTACTTCCTCAACTATTTTTATTTGAAGAGACGGAAATTCTGCCTTCCCTGCATTAGAAATTTAAATCTCTGCTCTACTCTCCCACCCTTCCAGGTACTGCTGTTTTCTTGAGCTTTTTACAGTCTTATCTGCATATGGGTCAGTAGATACCCTGTTTCCCCGAAAATAAGACAGTGTCTTATATTAATTTTTGCTCTCAAAGATGCGCTAGGTCTTATTTTCAGGGGATGTCTTATTTTTCCAGGAAGAAGAATACGGTACACTGCTGAGTGAAATAAGCCAGTCAATGAAAGAGAAACACCACATGACTTCACTCATTTATGGATATTAAAGATCATTATAAACTAATGAATAGAAAGATAGATATAGAGACAGTAAAACAACAAGCAGACTGTCAAATGACAGCGGGGGAGAGGGGTAGGGAGATCTGGGGGAGATAGGGGATCAACCGAAGGACTGGTATGCATACATAAAAGTACAACCAATGGACATAGAACTCTGGGGAGGGAGGGCATATATGGGGGGGCAATGGTAAGCTATGTACACATAATACCTTAATAAATTTTAAAAAAAGAATACAGTACACATTTATTGTTAAATGAAAATAAAGGAAATTTATTACCTGTATACGGTACGGTAGTATGGTAGTTGTCAACACAAACCAGACAAACAGTGAATCCTACAGTATCAAAAATTTACTCATTTATTCAATGACAATCATGTCATCATCTTCTGGAACATCTTCATAACAATCCAATTCCTGAATTTCCTGATGAATTGCTTGTGACTCCATTTCTTTCAGAATCAGTGGACCAAATCTCTCATGTTTAGCAATAGCACTGTCTTTAAATGAGTACTTCTTGTCAAGGTAGCCTGCTGGCAGTGCATTTGCAATGCAACTGTGAGTGATTTTCTCCCATAAATTCTTCACCCAAATCACAACTTCTTGCAGTTTGTTTCACAAAGTTTCCACGCTAATTTCTCTCCATTCACACAGCAGTGACCTCAGGACTCCGCATAAAGTCACTGGTTGCTAGACGCCAGTGGGGACGGCCCTAGCGACCAGTTTATGGTAAATTAATTTTCATTCTGAGACAAAGCCTGGGGCCTTATTTTCGGGGGGATGCCTTATTTTCGGGGAGAATGTCTTATTTTCGGGGAAGCACGGTAGTCACTGTTTAGTCACAGTTTTTACACAGCTCTTACCGTTCCCTCCTCTATGGCTCTGTCCTTTTCCTGATATATCCAGTCACAATATCCAATCACTTAGGCAGTTCCAGTCTCCTCTAATTAAAGAAGCCAAACAGACTATATTTCTTGATTTGAACCCTGTAGGTAGAGTACTTATAGACATTATGGTTCCCTCAGTGGAAAATCCATATAAATTTGGCTCTCAAGAGAGTGGTTCCTTTTTCACGAGGGTCTGATCCCCTCTAGTGCTTGCCTGCTTTTGTTTGCCCTTCAGTGACTTCATATTCAGTTTCCAAGTAATCAGTTACCAAATGATGGACTATTTTTCTGATAAAAGATAGGCTACCATTAACAGAATAAGGCATTCATTTATATCTTTGTATGTAAATCCATTTATCTTTTAAAATTTAGAAACATACATTCAATTCCAGAAATTATTTTCTTGTAAATTTAAAAAATTAATTAGTTCCAATTTAGGAACTTAAACATTGCTCAATCTGTGAAGAACTTTGGCTTCTTTAAAAGAACTTGAATTTTTAGGATATTGTATCATTAATAGTCATATTTACTCTGTATATAGGGATTTTAATGAGTTTTATGATCACAAATATCTAGTTATCATAAAAAAAAAGATTTGTTCTTACTTTTAATGAGTAACCAGAGAAGCATATTTTTGTTTCCATCAGCAATTTGGTCTCAACAGCAGTTTAAAGGTTTAGGTTCACTTTGAGTTCAAGCAGATGAGTGGCCCAAACTATTGTTCTGCTCAGATTAATTAAACTCCTTCTGAGATCATGTTAGTTTACTCCAGAACATGTTATTTAAAGAGATGAGGCTATATTGGAATACAAAGAATGACAATAGAAAAACAAATTGGAAGGATCAATATAATGCCCAGAAACTAGCAGGTTATTGACCCATGATATGCATTTTCATAGGAGAAAGCAAAGACCTACAATTGATAAAATAACTCTTTAGTAGTGTAGTTTCTTAACTAAGAGGAACATTGAAAAGGAATACAAAAATTGGTCATGGAATATATTTAATCTATAAAATCTTCAGTTTTATTTTAGAGAACTCTTTCATTTCTTCTATCTATAATATGGTGGCACATTGTTCTGGATATCACTTCTCATCATGCTTACAAGAGGGGAAGTTAAAGTAAAGTAGTGTAGCAGAGTGATATTTCAATTATTTAACAGCCTCACCAGTTAGACACTGGCTCATAATCCTTTTATAAATCCTGGACCTCACCATCTCCCAGGTATGTAAGATGGATGCAGTAGTGACACTGATATGGAATTTTTGGACTGGAACTGGGATTCTTTGTCCCTTGGAGTCGAAGAATGAATGAATTTGTGGACAGAGGGTAGTATAGCAAAGGTGGAGAGATTTATTGAACAACAAGTACAGATTCCCACATGGGGAGAGGGAAAAAAGTCCCATAGAATGGACTCCCAGGTGAGGAGGGGGGAAGAGTCCCACCAACTTCCTGTTTCCACAGTTTATAAAGGCTGCAGTTCCTGTGCTCTGATATCCCCTCTGATTGGTCAATATTCCTTTTCTAATTGGTTACCATAGTAAGTCCTAAATTACTATTGTAACCAATGGTCCTATAGTCCTCCTATTGTTCTCTTATTCCCTCTGGAATCTCTTCCTCCTTTATTTTGTAAATATAGACCTTTTTTGGCCACTTCCAGTTCCCTTGTCTTATGGAAATTCCCTAAGCCTGCCTATATGCCCTAAAATTCCTGTTTCAACACTTCACACTTTCCTTTTCCAGTTATAGTGAGATTAATGGGTAATGGTTGTGTTCCCTTTTTTCCCTGTCTCCATTTCCCTACAGGTCCATATCATCCAATTTTGTTCTATTCTAGCTTTGAACTTAAAGCAGGGTTCGGGGGGAACCTTTTTTCTGCCAAGAGCCATTTGGATATTTATAACATCATTCGAGGTCTATACAAAATGATCAACTTAAAACGTAGCCTACCATATTTGGTGAAACATTTAATTAACTCACCCTTAATGCCTTGGCAGAGCCAGACCAAATGATTTATAAAGCCCATGGGCCAGACATTTCCCACCCACCCCTGCTTTAAAGAGTCACCTCTATGCTTTCTTTTTTCTCAAACTATTTTTCTTCCCTAATAATGACCTGAGTGGGGTTTTAATTCAGGACAGCTCCTAAGACACTTAGAATCCGTTAGTTAATCAGACCTCTTTTCTCTGCTACCTACCAAAAAAGATGAGATAGCAAAGGCTTGATTGTTCTTGGTCCTTTTTTCATAACTCCTAGTTCACCAAGAACAAAACACAAGTAAATATCTCAACGCGTTGTGTCATTTATTGTATTACTAAACCTTATCTTTCTAGATTAGGATACATAGTACATAGAAATCCTAATATGGCATCTTCACGTCTCTGGGTTTCTGTACGAGTCAGAGATAGGGAAAAATAGGAACATCATCACATTTGTAAAGCTGGATTAGACCTCTCAGTTTTGCTTAATTTAAGACAGAAGTTCTTCTACATTTTAGGTATGTTAATGAAAAAAAAGCCATTGAAACCTGTAAAGAATTTTAGAATTTGAGCCAAACTTTTCACTTATGCCAGGAAGCAGAACCTCAACTGATTGAGATAATGCTCTGGAGAATGGCGGGTTACATTTCTACACTTATACATTGCAGTCAAAGGAAAGGGAAGTAGGTGAGTTACATGAAATTCATTGGTGATAGATTAGGGAGGTCGGACAGAGGTGAGGGGGGGGGGACCTTTGGGATAGGGTGAAAGGTGAAATGATAGACATGAGCTTCTTTTACAGAGATGGATATAGGATACTCTAAGGTAATTAACAGTTGACAATTAACTTGATAACAATAACAATGAGGAAATGTTTTGAGGCCATTTGTTGTGCACTGATGGGTCCAGGGTAAAAAGGAAGTTACCAGTTACCCAGACATCTCACAGATAAGTTATCTTAGAGGCAGAAGGAAGGTGGGCTCAGTAAAGAGATGAAAGTTGATCTTTGTCAGGTGAAATATCTGGGACATGACTACCCACTATAACCTGGTTATAGTTAGATATAATTTTAATAAATTATATAAATTTTCAAATAAATTTTCAAACCATCTTTTGTGGTTATTTTAGGTCTCTGAGTTTGCCACGCAGGCCTTCCCTGAGCTTGTCAGGTTAGCATTTGGCTCTTTTCTTTCACACATATTATCATAAAAACAAATGAATACAACAAAATGTTTTTCTAACAGAATGCACATTCTAGAACTAAATGCACTTGATTTATTGGCAAAAGGAGAAAAAGGTGGACTGCCCTTCTGCAAGAAGAATTGCACTTTGAAGTCTGCTGTCAATTCACAGCATGAAGTAAATGTTTCAAAACAAAGACTGCTGTTGAGCTACAAGAAGTATGAGAATGTGAAAACTATAAATTCTATGTTTCTCACTTCTTTCATTTGTCAGTGGACATTTATAGAGTAAATCCATGTTTCTTAAGTTTTGACATGGCAATCAAAAAAATAGGCCAAATTGATGCAGCAGTTATAATCATGAAAATCTGACATATCTTGGTTTGATTCTTTATATTGACAAGAAACAAACATCAAGAACACACAGGATAAACAATCCACAGGAGCTAACAACATGTTGGTAAATCTCTAGGGTCACTTATTGCATAGTTCTTAAGTTTCTTCTTACTCTGTCATTCAAAAAATCATATGATGTTGCTTAACATGGCTTTCCATCTTTTTCAAAAAATCCAAGTTGAATTATGCTACATTTTCACTAACTTTATTTTCCTTCCTCCTCCCTTTGTTTCTTTCCCCATCAGATTTTGTTGTTCTCCTATACATAAATGAAATACATTGTTTTGCTCTGTTCTTGTTTATCTTACGATCAATAATATGTAAATGAAAGCAATCACCTGCTATCAATAAAAGCATAAAAGGGCAATCACTTCAGGAAGATAATTTGATTTTTATTGAGAGCTTGAAAATATGTGGCTTTCATTATCCAAGTAATTTTTCTCATGAGAACTTATCTGGTATTAACATTAGAGATATTTAGAATATTTCATGTATTCAAATTTTGAGAAAGGAAAATGTTAATATATAACATGACTGTTTAAGTCATGCTTTTATAGATTATCTCACCCACTAAGACATTATCATGTAATATTAAGTAATAAGGTGTCATCTAAAACTATGCATAGATCATGAAACAAATTTTAGATAATAAATTTTAATAGCTTCAAATGCGTGTGATGAAATTTTCTTTTGGTGGTAGGAAACTAAATGAATTTCCTTTTTAATTTTTTGTGTGTAGGTAAAGCCAAGGCAATATTTATATTCAAATTTTCTAATCTAAAATTGTTATGAATATTATAAGTATATTTTCTCTAATGTATCATTGTCAGGATATTCTCTAACTCACAAGATGGCACCTTCTTAACCAGTGCAGAGGCTATTAGTAGAGTTCACCAGGTGTTCAAGGTAACACACATGCCCTGAAACTGGAACAGCACCATGCTCTTGTAAATATTTTACAAAAATCCAAGTCAATGTATTTGTTAACATCAAGAGTTTTCTAAATGAAGTTCCTTTGAAGACTCCCAGGAATCCCCTAAAATTGGCCACTTGGCATAATTTTGTACTCTGTCAGCACATTAAGTTCTTAGCACATGTTTTAGAAGATGTGGCTATACAGCTGTTATGGGTATTTTAGGAGCTGGGCAACATCCAATTCATAGTACTCTTCAAGTAAATAACTTATTAAGAGGCTGTAACAATAACAGCAGGTTTTTACAGCAGTGCCCTTTTCCCATAGATCCTACAAAGAGCCTAGTTAATGTTATCGGGCCTCTGAGATGAGCAGAGAGCAAGGATCATGTCTTCATTTGCAAACAATAAAATTATATCTCAAGAAGTAGCCATCACCATCAGAAAGTGATGGTAGAAGATAAACTAAAAATATCTGTCAATTTTCAATGATCATTACACACAAAAAAATATTGATTGTGATTGCATACAAAAGAGTGATCCCAGTTCTGGCCAGTGTGGCTCACTTGTTGGACCATCACCCAGTGCACCTAAGGATTTCAGGTTCGATTGCCAGTCAGGACAGATACCCAAGTTGTGGGTTCAACCCCTGATCAGAGCGCACAAGCAAGAGGCAACTAATTCATGTTTTTCTTATTTTAATAATAATGTCACTAACAATTAAATGAACTATATTTTTTATACATTTCTTTACTTCCTGTTTAGAACAACACTGAATGGTCAGTGATAGAGTAGGGATTGTTCATTGCACTGCGCATTAGGGAATAAAATATTGTAGGAAATTCAGAGATATTTTTTTGTCATGCCATGCTCACACCACCTTTGGTAAGTATATTGGGCCTCTTCTGCTTATGCCAAGAGAATACAAAATGATTTGTAAATAATTGAGACTATAAAAGGGCATTCTTGGCATCACAAGAAGGTCAGCACTTCCATTCACAGCAAATGGAGTAAAAGTGATGAGATGGAAAAATAAATAGTGAGTTTTCTGAAGGAAATCGGGCCTTGTGATTCAGTCTTTTGAATGCATAGCTTTTACATTCTATTATTAAACACACAAGACAGTGTTGTCTTTGGAGTGATATTTGCCCCAAACCATACAATTATGTCCAGAACTCCATTTAGAAACTATAAATTATGAACATCATTATTGTAATATATGTAGGTTTTATTAAAAAGGGGTTTCTCAAAAATTAGGGAAAACAAACATATATTTTGGAAAATAGGATGCTAGGGAATATGAAAAAAAGGTTTATAATACACAGAGGTATTAATATTTTTGACATCTCATTTCAATCAGGACATTATGACTTTTTTAAATTTTATATATTTTTATTGATTTTTCACAGAGAGGAAGAGAGAGGGATAGAGAGTTAGAAATATCCATGAGAGAGAATCATCGATCAGCCACCTCTTGCACACTCCCTACTGGGGATGTGCCCGCAACCAAGGTACATGCCCTTGACAGGAATCGAACCTGGGACCTTTCAGTCAGCAGGCTGATGCTCTATCCCCTGAGCCAAACCAGTTTTGGCAGGACATTATGACTTTCATCTAAGGAAAATTCTAGATGACAGGACAATATATATTACATGCATATATATTACTTCTTTTTTAAAATAAATCTTTATTGCTCAGATTATTACAATTGTTTCTTCTTTTTGTCCCCCATAGCTCCCTTCTACCCGATTCCCATCCTACCCTCTGCCCTTATCCCCTCCCCCCACCATTGTCCTCATCTATAGGTTATACAATTTTAAGTCTCTTTCTGCACCCCACACTCCTTTCATCCTAATAATTATCAATCCACTCCCTTTCTTTGCCCCTGATTCTATTATATTCACCAGTTTATTCTATTGCTCAGATTTTTAATTCACTTCATCTTCTTCCTCTTCTTAAGTAATACCTTTCAGCATTTCATGTAATACTGGTTTGGTGGTATTGAACTCCTTTAACTTTTTCTTATTAGTGAAGCTCTTTATCTGCCCTTCATTTCTGAATGATAACTTTGCTGGATACAGTAATCTTGGTTGTAGGTTCTTGCTATTCATCACTTTGAATACTTCTTGCCACTCCCTTCTGGCCTTTCTGTTGAGAAGGTATATTCATGAGACCCAACAAAAAGTATACATAAACTGACTAAATTGGAAAACATTATGCAGAGATCCAACAGAGGTCTCATGAATATACCACTCCTTTCTGTTGAGAAATCAGCTGATAGTCGTATGGGTGTTCCCTTATAGGTAACCAACTGCTTTTCTCTTGCTGCTTGCAAGATCTTTTTGTCTTTTGCCCTTGGCATATTGATGATGATGTGTCTCAGGGTATTTTTCTTTAGATCCCTCTTGTTTGGGGTTCTGTACGCTTCCTGTACTTGTAACTCTATTTCTTTCACCAGGTGAAGGAAGATTTCTGATATTATTTCTTCAAATATGTTTTCAGTATTTTGCACTCCCTCTTCTTCTGGCACCCCCATAATTCTGATGTTCGTGCGCTTGCAGTTGTCCCAGAGGCTCCTTATACTATCTTCAACTTTCTGGATTCTCTTTTCTTCTTGCTTCTCCAGAGGAGTGTATTTTGGCTCTTTGACCTGATTCTTGTGTTCCTCCATTCTGCTGTTGGATCTCTGCATAATATTTTCCAATTTAGTCAGTTTATGTATACTTTTTAGTTGGGTCTCATCAATATACCTTTTCAAGTATATTCTGCATAACCTTAGAACTGTAGTTCTGAACTCTATATCCTCCATCTCTTTCGTTTGAGATCTATTTCCTTGTCTTGTCATTTTCGCTGTTTTTCAGAGTTGGTCGGATGGCTTTGTGTGTTTGGTGTCTTATATGGCCCAGTGGGTCAGCCTCCTCAGTTACCTGAGGTAGACACTCTTGGTGCTCCCCTTTGTGGACTGTATGCACAGCCTTGTTGTAGCTAAGTCTTTATTGTTGTGAATTGACCTTCAGGCCAATTGGATGTGGGTATCAGCTGTGTCTACTCTGGGATAACTTCTGTATTAGAGACAGTCTTATAGGATCAGACTTGAAAAAACTGCAGAAGCCTCTGCTCAGCTTGGATGGGGCAGAGTCTCAGGGCTGAACTGGCACTCCCCTGAGTTTCCCCCTGACCTCTGCCTTCTGCGGCTTCCCTGAGTTTCCACCTGACCGTCCCAGGTTCCCCGTGCAAGAGCATGAGTGCTCCAGAGGCTTGCCCGGACTTGGGCTGGTCTCTGTCTGGAGCTTCTGACTCCTTCCGCTAAAGAGAGGCTGCCTCCTCGGTCAGGACTCCTTCCGTAGGGAGAGGTGGGCGGCGGCGGCAGCCTCTGCTATCAGACCTCTGTGAGTACTCAATCCTTAGCTACTGTAGACCCTGCTGGCTGCGGCTCCTGGGTCCCTGGTCTCCCAGTCTCTTAAGTCTCTGGGTGCCTTTCTCTACAGTCCAGACTCCATCCATATGACCCTGGGACCAAGGGGTTTCGGCCAGGGTTGGGGTTCAGTATAGTCGTAAAGGGTGCAATCGGGAATTCCTCCCCTCCTGCCAGGCAGGCATTTGGGGGCCACACTTCCTCTCCATGTGCTAGCGTCTCCCTACCTCAGCGTTTTGGGGCTCCCAGTCTGATCCGTGAGCCTCTCTCCTTCTTTCTAGTTGTAGATATCCCACTCCGTCAGCTTTCCTGAGATTTGATGAAGCCCTTTTTGATTTTAGTGTGTTGTTTTTTTTTATTGTTGATGAGGCGGCAGCTTAGGAGACTACCTAGGCCGCTATCTTGGTTATTCTCCCAGGACAAAATATTTTTAATATAGATAGTTTTAAATAACCACAATGACCTCTAAAACTCTGTACAATCTGGTCCCCCTTTCTTCTCTACCTTCTCCGCCACTGATTTCCCTGACTCTTAACTGGCTCATCACTGGCCGACTAGCTGTTTCCTAACAGAAGAGCTGGTAACTCTTCTGAGGTGTCCCTTTTTCAAACATGTCTTTATGATTTTATTCCATTTTATTAAAAATTATTACTCAAGCCAAAACCAGTTTGACTCAGTGGATAGAGCATCGGCCTGTGGACTAACGGGTCCCAGGTTCGATTCCGGTCAAAGGCAAGTACCTTGGTTGCGGGCACATCCCCAGTAGAGGGTGTGCAAGAGGCAGCTGATTGATGTTTCTCTCTCATCAATGTTTCTAACTATCTCTCTCCTTTATTCTCTGTAAAAAAATAAATAAAAATTCTTTTTTAAATTATTACTCAATATTTCCTCTTTAAGGGGTACCACTCAAATACCTTTTTGTCCTAAATTCCAAATTCCACTTCCCACTTTATTTTTTTTAATTCCTCATCAGCATCTGGCATATGCTATATTCTTCTTATTTTTTTCCAGCTCCCCCTAACTAGAAGGTGAATCCTCTGCATGCAGAGATTTATGTCTGTTCAGTTCTCTGCTATGTTTCCAGTGCCTGTGATAATTCTCTCTTACATTAGACTTGCCTAATGTGTATCTATTAAAAAATGTAACATGTAGATTATTTTTTATCTATATAGTCAATATAGCTATTCTATTTTGGTAGTTCTATTTCAGAAAAAAAAAGAAGCTGGTTTTGTTTTTGCATATTAGTATTAAAGAATTTAGTTAAACAGATGGTGTATTATGTAAATAGATGTAGGAACAGCTGCTAAATTGAATATATTAGACTTTACAATACTCTCAATATAATAAAAGCTCATGGAAGATGGCTAATTCTATATTAATACCCATAAATTATCAACCATTTTGAAATCGTAGTTTTTACATTCTATTATTAAACAATAAAAGCCGATAAAATAAAACAGCATGAGAGAATAAATGGAGATATTTAATTTATATTAAACACTAAATTCCCAGCAATCGACGAGAACTGGAACCACGCGAGCAGGGAGAGACTGCACACCATGCTCCTGTTTTCTCTTCTTTGTCTCCAGTCAAAGACACTGGAAATATCATTGGGCCTCCAGAGAACAAAATGAGGGAGTGGACCAGAGACCCTGTACTTTCTGTTGTGAAACTCTCCTTTTACCTTACTCCCTTCTGCTTTTCTGCCTCTTGCACAGAATGTTTCACTTTCTCTCATATGTATTTCTCAAGCTCTTGCTGAACTCATCTCTCCCAGCTCTCAGCAGACCCTGTGAAAAACAAAAGTGAAATTGTTTAGGAAGATGGACACGGTATGAGTGAGAACTGGCAGGCAGCCAAAGAGTGGCTCTTGAGAACCAGGCAGTTGACAGAAGACCATAGACCTTTAACAGAAAGACAGAAGTGATATTTCTGTTTTCAAGTACACAAGAGGCAAGGGAGGTGGTCCAGAGTTTCAGTATAATTTACTATGTCTCGTGTGAAGGTCATGAGTTTCAACACATGAAAGATTTAACAGTCATCAAACTCTGGAGACATATCTCTGGTTGCCAGATCTATATTTTCCACTATTCTGACTTAAAGTCCCAGTTCCTCACTCCTAGCAACTCTGCCTTCTCTACTTCTTCTTCTTTTCTTTTTCTTTTTAATATAGTTTATTGATTTCTACAGAGAGGAAGGGAGAGGGACAGAGAGCCAGAAACATCGATGAGAGAGAAACATCCGATCAGCCTCCTCCTGCATACCTCCTCCTGGGAATGTGCCCATAACCAAGGAACATGCCCTTGACTGGAATCGAACCTGGGACCCTTCAGTTATCAGGCCAATGCTCTATCCACTGAGCCAAACTAGTCAGGGCACTTTCCCCACTTCTGAGTGGCATTTGGTTTGTTGCTATAGATAAGAGCACCTGCTGGGTCAGTCTTGCACTGGAGATATTTTTCTCTGGCTTTCAGATCAGCCTATGGAGCCATTTTTGTTCTGCAGGTTCCTCCGAATAGTTTGGTAGTATACCTACCTTTTCTGTGAATGCACAATCAAGAAACGGGGGCAAGTTTTATATGTTTTTTTCTCATCTCTTCATTTAGTCAGAACAAGGCAAGGATTTTGGGCTCATGGCAAGCCATCTTTACATTTTACTTTTAACTGCATAATTCACCAGCAATAATCTGCAAATGCCTGTTTTCTGAGAAATTCAACTGTCTAATAAATAACAAATAGAAAAATACTATATATGTCAAAAATGGTAATTGTCATGAAAAAAAATATAAGGAGGATAAGATGCTGGAGTTTGATGTTAATTAACATTATTTGATCAGAATTTTCTCTGAAAAGTAACATTTGACTAGGCATCTCAGTTCTCACACTGGATTATGCCTAGAGGGCAAGGATGGTTTACTCCTACTCTAAACCTAGTGCCTAAAACAGTGCTGACACTGACTGATGGTCAAAAATATTTGTGAGAAACTTGGTAAATTAAGTAATATTTTCTTCAGAGTACAATTTTAAAAGGACCTGCAATTTGGTACAGACATGAAACTATTCTTGTTAAAATTGCTAATTATATATTTTGTTTCTAAAAGTTTCATCCTCAACTACTCAGAAATATTGGCTAATTAAAGCAATTAATTACTGAATATTCTGTCTCCCCCCCCCCCCCCCCTTTCTGTCTTCTTTTTAAAGCAAAATGAAGCTCACAAAAATTTCAAAGTCACAGAAGGAAAGAGCTCATTGTCCTCTCAGTTCAATTCATTTAATCTGGATTGTTTTTTTTCTGCCTTTTGGGGGAATGATAATTTCTCTGGTCATGATGTGACACACACACAATTTTGTTCTTCAGTGCATTTTGCTTTCTCCTAAAGGGGAAGAGGACTATGGATATCAGATTCAAACCAACCTTTTCGGAATCTACCTGACAGATGTGTGTGTTTCATATGGAGTGATAAAGCAAATAATCATGGCAAGAAGGTAATGTGGGGCCCTTAGAGATTAATAGGGTTTGGAATCTTTCACCTCTAAGTCAGTTCTTCACGTGGACTTAGTTTAAAGTGGTCAAGGTGAAGCATTTCTGTTGTATATATTTAAAATTCTATTTTAGTTCCAAGAAGTGGTGTTTAAAGGTGTACAGAACAAAAGACGAACAAGACAGTAAGAAGGGCCAGAAGATGGGAGTCAAGGCAAATGAATTGGAATAAATATTAAGACATAGGGAGTGCTTCATTATTTTCTTTTCTTAAACACATACATTCATCTAAATATTCTTTATCGATAAATTATATTTGTATTTTAAACATAATTTATGAAGCACTTTGAGAATAATTTATAACCTTTTTTAAATCTTATTACTTAAATCGGTGCTTTGCTATAGATAACATTTTGACCAAGAAGGTATTTTTCTCTTTTTTAAGTTTAGGACAATAGAAACTAAAATAGAAACAGTAATTGGATGACATTTAGGCTTTGTATAACAAGAATGCATGTAATTTTCTGTGTAGCTTTTCCTCATTCACCTCTAGGGGGATATGGATGAGCTGATGCAGTATGTGTTCCTGGGAGGGGCAAGGAGCTAATTGCAGCATGATTATACAGATGCAGCTTCAAAAGAGGCTTGATTGTTATTGTTTTAGGGGACAGAAGCAGAAAAGATATAGCAAAAAAAAAGTGATTTTGTTAAAGTACTCTGTAGAATTTAGTCAGAGAAAAAATAGCATGCCAAGCACATAATTAGGTAAACATCTAAGTGCATACATATACCTGGGCACTCCCAGGTGCTTCTCCTTTGACATATGACAGTAACTTCTGTGACTTTCTGAGGAGAAAATATCCATAATGCAAAGCAAATAACAAGATAAAAGATAAGAGTTTTTTACTTTTTTAAGTTTTAAATTATATCTTTGCTCTTCTGTTTCCTATTATCATGGTGAGTTTGTAATTCATTAAACTTATCCACTCCCTTGTTTCTACTTTTTTTTCTGGCTTTTAAAAACCTGAAAGTTATGAAATACATATATTAATGTCTTAACTGCATATGTATTAGTTAGTAATATTTACAATGTTTAGATGACTTTTAGAGCAGTAATTTTCAAATGCATTATAAATATTACTAAGTAATCTTAAAAAATGAAAGCATATTTCGAATTTTAATCTGTAAAATATAAAATGTGGCACAAGTCTCTCAGGCTTTCAATATACCGGTATCACTCCTTTATACTAGTGACATGTAAGGTGTGCATTGAATAAGAGAGAGATATATTTTATCCCGTATTTGACAAATGCACTTTCTAAAATGGAGAGGATTTCTTAGAGTTCATTAAACTAATGCAATGATTTCAAATTGTGTGTTACAGGGATTTTTAAAACATGCTATGCATGAAGTGGTCATGGATACTGTCCACTTTTCCCTTAGATTGTCAAACTTAAAAAAAAAAAGGCAATATCTAACACAACAATAGCCATTTTGTGTGAATACCCTGCTTTTAACCATACATATATAGGACATATATAGTTGCATCTTCACATATGTAATACCTTAATCAATAAAGAAATTAAAATAAATACATAAATAAATAAATAAAGTAAAAAAATAAAATAATTTAGTTGCATCGTATTGGTCACATTACATAATAAGGTTGCACCTGATTGGTTAATTCTTGGCACTAGAATTCCTTATATAAATGTATAGGCACCTGAATTTTATTTTATTTTAAATAAATCTTTATTGTTCATATTATTACAAATGTTCATTTCCCCCCCCTATCCATTAATCCCCTCCACCAAGTTTCCATCCCACTCTCTGCCCTTTCCCCATCCCCCATTGTCCTCATCCATAGGTGCAGTCTATGTTCAGTCTCTTCCCGCACCCCCCCGACTCCCCATTTCCCTGAGAATCATCAGTCCTCTCCCCTTCCATACCTCTGATTCTATTATATTCACCAGTTAATATTGTTCATCATGATTTTTACTTCTCTTGGTTTTATTCACTTGTTGATAGTTACATATTTTTTGTTCATCACTTTTATCTTTATTTTCTTCCTCTTCCTAAAGAACCCCTTTTAGCAATTCATATAATTCTGGCTTGGTGGTGATGAACTCCTTTAACTTTAATTTATTTGTGAAGCTCTTTATCTGGCCTTTGATTCTGAGTGATAGCTTTGCTGGATAGAGTATTTTTGGCTGTAGGTTCGTGCTAGTCATCACCTTGAATATTTCTTGCCATTCACTTCTGGCGTGCATGGTTTCTGTTGACAAATCAGCTGATAGTATTATGGGTGCTCCTTTATAGGTAACTACCTGCTTTTCTCTTGCTGCTTTTAATATTCTCTCTTTGTCTTTTGCTCTTGGAATTTTAATGATGATGTATCTTGGTGTGGTCCTCTTTGGATTCTTTTGTTTGTGGTTCTCCGTGCTTCTTAGACATGTAAGTCTATTTCTTTCACCAGGTGGGGGAAGTTTTCTGTCACTATTTCTTTCAATATGTTTTTGGTATCTTGCTCTCTGTCATCTTCTGGAATACCCATAATTCTGATGTTGGTTCGCTTGAAGTTGTCCCAGAGGTTTCTTACACTATCTTCAACTTTCTGGATTCTCTTTTTTTCTTGCTTTTGTGGAGGAGTGTTCTCTGGCTCTTTGTGTTCCAAATCTTGGATTTGATTCTTGCAATCTTCCATTCTGTTTTTAGGACTCTGTATAATATTTTTTTATTTTAGAGAATGTATTCTTTATTTCTAGTTGATCCCTTTTCATACCCTCATAGGACTCATTTATTTTATCAGCCTTTTTTTCTAGGAGATTCTTGAACATTATAAGCATGGTTTTGAAATGTATTTCCAGTATCCTCCATTTCTTTCGTTTGTGATCTGTTTCCTCGTCTTGGCATTTTCGCTGCTTCCCTGAGTTGGTAGGCTGGGAGGATCAGTTGTGTCTATGCCAGGAGACAGCCTTATTCCACTAGACTTGGAAACCTGCAAAAACCTCTATTTTCAGCTTGGATGGGGCAGAGTTTCAGGGTGGAGCCTACAGCGTTGGCTTCCGGTTAGCCTGCCCTCTGAGGTTCCTGAGTCTCAGTGTACCTCAGTGCCCTTTGGTATTCGCTGAAAGCACCTCTGAGAGAAAGGCACCCTAGAGTTTCGCCCGCTACTAGACAGTCTAGTCTCTCCCCCAACGAGCCTGCAACTGGGGTTCAGTGCAGTTGGAAGTGGGGTTAAGAGCAGTTAGGAGCTTATGTCTCCTTTCTGCTTGGGCAATCCTGCAACCCAATCAACCTTCTGTCTTCTGCGAGAAATGTGTGCACCTTCTGGCACTCTGTCTTTCACTGCTCCCCTGAGCCTCCGCCTTACAGCCCAGAATCCCTCTGTATGAGGCTGGGACCCCAGGGTCTCGCCCAGAACTGGGGTTCAGTGCAGTTAGAGTTGGGGTTCAGCACAGTCCGGAGCTTTTATCTCCTTCCCACTAGGGAATACCAGCCAGGCACTCAGCCGCCCCCTCCTCTCTGACTCAGTCCTCTCCCCACATGTGCACCTTGTTTCTCTGTACCTTAGGCTTTTACAGCTCCTCTGATTTTCCTTCTGGTTTTCTCTTTCCTTCTAGTTGTAGAATTTCCAGTCAGTCAACTTTTCTGTGGTTCTGGATAATGTCTACTTTATATTTCAGTTGTATTTTTTGAAATTGTTGAATGAGGCTGCAGTTAGGCATTTGCCTATGCCTCCATCTTTTTGCAATCTCTTCTCATTAATTTTTGAGGAGAGTGGAAGAGAGAGGAAAAGACAGAGAGAAACATCCATGTGAGAGAAACACAGATTGGTTGCCTTTGGCACATGATTAAAAAAAAAAAAAGACAATTTGAAGCAAAAAGGGTAGGTAATTACTGTTATTATTATTTTTGTAAATCAATAAAATTTATATCTATTTTTGTCAGATTGACAACAACAACAAATAGAAGAATTTTAATAATTAGTTTATATATGCCATGAGATGGAAAAGTTTGAAAAATCACTTAACTGATATATAGGTTACTATGTATTGAGCTCAATATTTATGTTTTTATATACAGCACCACAGATAAATATGAAATCATATATATGGGAATTATTTAGAAAAGATGAAACATTCTAAATGAAAAAATTATGAGGAAACAAGATCTATTGAAAGACATCATGGCAGAAACAATCTGTATGCCCCTTACAAAGGAACATAACTAAGATAAAGAGAGATTCATCAATATTAAAAATAAAAGGCATATAAAAATATAATGGCCAAAATCTAATTATTTGTGATATAGATCAAGCAAAAACACATTTTTTGATATGAATAAAATTTATAAAGCTAAAGGCAAAATATCCAATGGAAAAATTGTTTAGTATTTGTGTATTCAATAAAATAACAAAGAGGATTGTGATATGATGCAAAAAGAATCAGAAGAACTCTTAATACATATCTTTCAGTTTAAGACAGATTCTGAACTAAAATAATATTTGAAATGCAAGAGATAGTGAAAACAATCAGTAAGGTAGATAGATCTTAGAAATATGTGGTGAACTGCAAACCCCAACAGTTAGTACATGGGACATTTGCATATAATGGCAATATATTTATCTATAAAGAAAATATCTGTAAATTACAAAATATAGAGATTATGCAAACATTCTCCAAAATAATGCAATAAGAGTAGAATCCACTATCAAAATCAAAGAAAATACTTATGCAATAAAATAATTTAAAAATAAAGGAATTAGCTGAAACCGGTTTGGCTCAGTGGATAGAGCATCTGACTGAAAGGTCCCCAGTTCGATTCAGGTCAAGGGCATGTACCTGGGTTGCGGGCACATCCCCAGTAGGAGGTGTGCAAGAGGCAGTTGATCGATGAATCTCTCTCATTGATGTTTCTAACTCTCAATCCCTCTCTCTTCCTCTCTGTAAAAAAATCAATAATATATATATTTAAAAAAAATAAAGGAATTAATACCAAACACCATGAACTTGAACCAAAAAAATGGACAGAAAAATCGTAATAGTTATAAAAACAGAATTAAGTGAGATTATTGACCAAAACAAAAACAAACAAAAAAAAAACATAGCATTAAGAAACCAATTAGCTGAACAATTTTTTTAAATGGCAAAATAATCAAATGATTAACCTATTGTACAAAGGGGAGAAACAGATCTATTCAAAGTCATGAAAATGAGGAATAGCCATCTTGTTACAAAAATAATAAGAGACTTCTGGGTACAATTGTACAAAATTACATTTGAAAATCTAGGTTAAATGCATGACTTTCTAGGAAAGGAAAATATACCCAAACTGTAATTTATTTAGTAAAGACAGAAAATTCAAACAGAATAATTTCATACAAGAAATAGAAAAATGTGGCAAAGAACTCTCCTGTACAGAAGCACCAGGCCTGAATAGCCATGACTATTCTCAAACACTTTGAAAGATATTTTTAAATTTAAATACAACTTAAATTATTTGAGAGCATTAAAAATTAAAACTAGTATAAATTTATATAGCAGGTGTAAGAATTATACCCAAACCTGAAAAACACAAGAAAGAAAACTGTTGACCAACCTCAGTTATGAAGAACAAAGCAAAAAATCTGACTAACCACTTAATCAAAGAGAATCCAACAGTGTATTAAAATTGTTGCACAATATGACCAAGTGGGGTTTATTTTAGAAATGCTATGGTAATTAATTGTAAATAAATCCATTAATATGTTTAATGCTAATTGATATTATAGAAAAAATCATGTTTCTTATTAGAATCTTAAAAGAAATTTGACAAAAATACTGAAAATCCATTGTTTAATACTATGTAATAAATTAGATTTTCATGGGATAAAATATAAATGATAGCTCACAACTTATTTAATAGAAATTATTAGATGGTTGGCCATAATTTCAAGAAAAGTGACCTGTTTTTCTATTATTTACTTTTTTTTTGGAAGTATCAGCCAGTGAAATAGTCAAAGAAAAACTCTTAGAGGTATAAATATTGGAAAGGGATAGAGCAAAAGTTCACTAACTTTATTAGGGAAGAAGAAATACGTACTGTACTCATTTTCCTATTTGATAAAGTAGATATTGGTCTTGCTAACATTTGGATGTGCTGCCATGAGGAAGTTTCATGGGAAAGAGGGAAAGAGAACATCCCATTTAGGGCACCCTTGCCCCGATCCATTAGTGTGCCTGACCGGCACAAAAATGCAGTGGCCATGGTTTCCTGGGCACTAGCAAGTGGATTTCATTTGGTATTACTACATTAAAAAGCATGTCATTTACATCTCTTAGACTTGCCAAACTATCCATAGATAGTGGGTATGTTAGAATACAAGTTAATATTCTAAGACATTTACACATATTTACTTTTATTTTTCATTTATTCTGTATTTCTCATTTCATCGTTATATATTATAAAGGTGACTCCTTTATCATTTTACATAGAGATCTAATAGAGCAGAGCATTGTGAGCAAATGCAAGCATTCTAAAGAAGTGTCAGAAGATTGTTTGCAAAAGAAGTAGAGCCATAACTCACCATGTGCCCTTTACTTTCTCTGTTCCAGGCATCTGCTTCATTATCTGTGAAATTATCCTCAGTCTCATACTGACAGTGTTTATGTGGATTGAATGAAAATAACATTGACATCATGAAATAGAGAGCTCTATATAAATGAGATGTATTATTTTTGCAAAAACGTATTTTTTAGGAAAATTGGAAATAACCACTTAAGGGGTGGAATATAACAGCTGTTGAACAGAACACTTAGAGAACTAAAGTACAGTTTTGGAAAAGGGTGCCAGGATCTGCTGTCTAATTTTATTTTTCAAAATGAAATTACTGGAAGAATTTACTCTGTAGAACAGTACAATTATCTAAATGGGCATTGGCCCAGGAACAAGGGTGAATAACCTCATCTCTTTCAGGGTGGGTCCTGGCCTTAATATCTGATAAATATATACATTATATATATATATATATATATATATATATATATATATATATATATATATCCTAAAACATTCACACTATCAGAAGCTATATTGATAAGATTACCAAAGCCCATAACCCTAAAATAATAGTTGGAAAACTATGATGAAGCAAAAATAGGATATGAGAAAGTGGTTGTCATTATTCTTTTTAAATAATCTAGATTGACTTATGTGTCTTTAGGCAGAAATTTTCTGCCTTTATTCCACCACCCCATTATTGATTTTTCTCAACCTTCAGATACTCAGGAGATAAAGTGTAATTCAGTTATGACAAGGAGACTAGAGACATTCCACTAGAAAGGACTGAGTTACTAAACAGGTTAGATTGGGTTGACCACTTAACTTTTATACATAAAACATCTGTTACATTTTTCAACTTAATATCGTCTTCCTTTTTTTTTGTTGTTAATTCTCACCTGAGGATATTTTTTTCCCTTTTTTTTTTTTAGAGAGTGGAATCTAGAGGATGAGGGAGAGAGAGAGAGAGAGAGAGAGAGACATCGATGTGAGAGAGACACATCAATTGGTTGCCTCCAGCATGCACCCATACCAGGATCGGTGGTGATCAAATTTGAAACCCAGATATATGTCCCTGACTTGGAATTGAACCAATGACCCTTTGGTGTGCAGTCTGAGCTCAAACCACTAAGCTACACTAGAATGGCCATCATCTCTCTTTTTGTTACCATCACTATAGCTCCCTGAGTGGCTGTAAGAAACAATGCCCCTGAAGCAAGCTGGTCAGGTAGCGTGAAGGGGAAATTGATCATTTTTAGTTAAATCCCCTGAGAGTTGTAGTTGTTAACTGCAACACAAATTACCCCATATTTACTTTTAGACTCCTTGATGATAATAAGAGTGAGGTGTATACATAGGTTACAAGATAAGAGAAGATATACTCAGAATTATAAACACACAAATATAAGTTGAACCAGGGTAACCTAAATGAATCTTTAAAAAAACACGTTCTTACTGATTTTAGACAGAGAGGAAGAGGGATAGATAGAAACATCGTTTGCTGCCTCCTGCAGGCACCCTATCAGGGATGGAGTCTAGGTTCAGGAATCAAACCTGAGCCACACCAGCTGGGTCCTAAGTGACTCTTGTAATGTTGACTATAATTGATTATCAATCCATTTCACTGAGAAAGTCACATTAAATATGTAAATTGCTTTTTTAATAAAGACAAAGCCTGTGAGATACAAATTAGATAGGTAACTCATTTTAATCTACTTTTAAAAATTTACAAGAGAATTATAGGAGTACTTCTGTTGCCTATCTTACTGTTGTAGAAGACTGAAAAAAACCAAGTGATACTTAGAGAAATGGGGTTACATAGCTTTATTATGCCAGTAGTCTCAGAGAAGTCACCTCCAAAAGGTGAGCAAACCAATATGGTGGAAGGTTTTCATTTATACCCTTTTGGTGTCTTTGCCCCCCAAATACGGGTTATACTTCCAGACCTTTCATGGGCTTTGCAAAAAGCCCCAGGTGTTGGGTGTCCGGAGATCATACCTCAGGGCCTGGTCTGGCACCAGTGCTGATAACCCTCCCCTCCCTGGGGGCTCTGTCATGGTTTATGGCCTCTGTGAAATGTGAGCATTTAGGTAACAGGTTTTGTGGAGAAAGGGGCAATGACTTAATTATAGGTTATCAAGGATGCATATTAGATTTCTGACATAGATTCAGATTGCTAGCGCCCCCCCCCAAAAAAAAAATATATTAATATATCAGGGTTACATTGGAATTAGCCTTTTAGCCTTTTCATTACTAAGCACGTGCTGAGAAAAGGTAAGGATCATTAAAGTTTTCAACACACTAATAAATTTAGCACATTTCTAGGTGTTAACAGAATGGTGTGAAAGTTGAAATATTGGGCACGTTTACATTCTCTATTTTCTATCTCTGAAATTTATTAATTTTAATAAGAAATATCTGCTTTACTATATGCAAGGAAAAATAAAGATTAAAAATCAAAGGATGGTATAATAAAAACTACACAAAGTTCCTTTCACTTAATCAAGGTGTTTTTTTTTGTGTGTTTTTTTTTTGTCTTTTTGTATCATATTTTAATACCATACCAAAATGTTTAAAGAAAAGTTCAGATGCTGCTACATCAAAAATGTAGAGGTAAAAAATGTAAGTAATCACTCTTCAAATCTCTGATATTTTCATCGATAAGGGCTCCACTTTGTACTCCCATCTACTGAAGCAAATCAAGCTAATGATTTTGGCATTTTCAGCAAGGAAGTGTTTTCTGTATTTTGAACACCTCATTCTAATGCAATTGAGATTAGAGAGATGGATAAAAATACATTGGATTTTTTTTCATGGGCACCATTGCCTTTTTACATAAATGTCCAAAGTAGTTAGCACTCTTTTGAGGCCAATAAGATGTTTCTCTCAGTGGTGCTGACAGGGCTCTAATAGTATCCTAGCTGAACTTCACAGTGTAAAGTTTATCATCAAATAAGCAAAATTAATACAATTCTGAGGTTTGGGAAAATATGAAAAGCAATCTCAGAGGGAAGAGGGGGAAGGAAGGGTGGGAAGAGATTAACCAAAGAACTTATATGTATACTAGAGGCCTAGTGCATGAAAATTCATGCACTGGAGGGGGGTCCTTCAGCTTGGCCTGTCCCCTCTCACAGTCCAGGAGCCCTCATGGGCGGAGACTACCAAGCAATCAGGGGAAGGTGATACCCCATCACACCTCTCCTATTGCCACTGTGGGCAGTGCAAACCTTGGCCGGCCCTGGTTACCTGAGCCTGGGGTGACTCTGGGTGGCTGGGCAGCCACCATCAGAGGCTGGGCAGCTGCCAACTTGTGGCTATGGGCGTAGCAGTCAATCAGCATATTCCCTCCTTATTGGCTGTGGGTGCCACCATCTTTGTGATGGCATGAGGGTCAATTAACATATTCCCTCTTTAATAAACAGGATATGAATAACCCATGGGCACAGACAATAGGGTGGTGAAGGCCTGGGGTGGGGCAGAAATCAAGTGGTGGGAGGCAAGGGGGAATAAAAGGAGGAAATCCATAATATTCTCACCAATAAAGATTTTTTTAAAAAAAGAAAAAGCAAGACAAATGGAGTGACAAAAGCAACTCTCTTCACTTCACTTGGTTTTCTTCATCCCTTCTGAAAAATGAAAAGCATAGATTTCTTCAAGAGCCTGACAGTTCTAATCGCACCCAGGAATTTTGCCTACTTGCTATTACTCAAAATCACTGTGGAAAGAAAGCACCCGAAAAGCAATTGTTACAACAGCATGTTACTTTAATTGTGCTTCTCTTAACTTTCTCCTTTGATAAATCATATAAAGGGATGCAGGAGGAAGAGTTACTGTGGGACTAAAGGTTGTCTATGTACACGGTCCTGTGTGATTGCTTGAGGTCCTGACATGCTAGGTGGAGGGGGAAGCTGCACTGCAATTAGGATGCATTTCTAAGCCATTTCTGGTAGAAAGGCTAAACAGACAGCAGAGGAAAATTACTTAAATTTGCAAGGCTTATGTTAATTACTTTCTCATTCTAAAAACATTCACTTTTGTACATGGTTTTTCACTTTTAAGTGAGGTTCTCCAACTTTCATAATATTTAGACTTATCCAAATCTTGATTCTTCTCCCAAAGAGGAATGAGTTTGCAGATATCTGCAACTATATCACAAATTTATGAGATAAAGCCATGTGTCATTTACCTACTGCTATCGTATAATTACCTGGCCTCAAATCTCGGTAATTTAAAACAACAAGCACTTATTTTGCTCATGAGGCTGTAGGAGAGCAATGCCCGCTGGGTTTGGCTAGCCTCACAGGTCTCAGGGCAGCTGGCTAGTAGTCCAGTTAGGATGGTTTCAGCTTGGATGCCTGGGATGACTCACTCCATTCTGCTTGTCTGTCCTTCAGTGAGCCGCTCTGCGCATGTTCGCACAACAGCGGCAGAAAGGAAGAACAAGTGAAAGAAAGCATGCAAAAGTTTGTTCATGCTTCTGTGCAACCCCATCCACTGACACCTCTAAAAAATGAACAACATAGCTTCCATCATTGACCAAATCAAATCGCAAGAGTGGCCCAACTCAGAACCAAGGAATGCAAAATCAATTGTTAGCTTTGAAAAATGTTCATTAAAGTGTATAGAGTTCTTACATTTTAAAGGTTCAACCTGAATATTTGCACTTGAAATTACATGAGTTCTTTCAAGTAATCTGAAAGTAGGGAGATAGGAATGAGATGAAGCAAAATTGATTATCTGTGATAATTGTTGAAGCTGAGAAATGGGTATATGCTGTTTATTGCACTACTCTTTATTCTTTATCATTTTTTGTGTTTTTTTTTCTTTTTTGGGGGAAAGGCTTTATTAGCCATTCAATGCACTAAGAGAGGCTACTTTTATCAATAATTTACTTTTTTTAGAATATGGATTATATTATTAATTATATTATTTTCATATAATCTAAGATGGCTAGGAAAAAATGAAGGATATAAATTTCCTAATAAAATATTAGTTAAGTGGATAGAAAATGAATGTTATCAATTTTATACCTTTAGGGATGAGTTTATTTCTGGTTAATCTCTGCATACATTTAGGTATTTAACAACTTTATTGAGCACACTTCTAGGCTCCAGCCATAGAGTGAAATGGTTGAGGTTTCTGATCTTAAGGGTTTTATAATTGTATTAATGATATATTGCTGCCATAAGGAATTACTGCAATTATGTTTTGTTTGTTTTTTTAACACAAATATAGCACCTTACAATTCTGTAGATCATGAGTCCAATCTGGCGATGTTGAAATCCAGGTGTTGGCAGGACAGTGTGTCTTTCTGACAGCTCTAGGCAGAGTCTGTTTCCTAGCATTTCTATCTTCTAGAAGCCCCTCGCATTTCTTGGCTTAGGGTTTGTTTTTTCTCCATCAAAGAAGCTAGGAAGTTCTATTTTTCTGTGACTTTCTTTTGTAGTCATGTCTCCCTGTGACTGACTACTGCCTTGGAAAGATTCTCTGCTTTTAAAGATCCACAAGATTAAATTAAGCCTACCTGGGCAATCCAGAATAATCTCCCAATCTCAGGGCCCAAATTACATCTGGAGGGTCTTTTAGCCATGTTTGGTAAGACAGTCACAGTTTCCCGGGTTTAGACTGTGGACATTTTAGGGGGCTATTATTCTGCCTACCACAATAGCTGGGATAAAGAAAATAAAAACATAATAAATAAATAAGCAAAATGGGTACTTTGAGACTGAGCTATAAAATTCCAGAAAGTGGTTATACAATAGAGAGTTATTCGCAACTTGTGGGTAAGAAAAGGCCTCACTAGGGAAGAGACATTTAAGTTGAAACTTTTCTGATAAGTTGAGATCATCTTGCAAAGTTCTGTCTGCAGGTCATTTCTGTCTGGTAAAGGCAATGACGATATAAATGCCCAATGAAGGGCCTAGAAAGCAGGTAAATGGCCTGGGTCCTCAAGAGCTACAGGAAAAGTGGTCCTCATAGGGTAGTCAAGGTCCAGATTTATTGGCTTCTGGAGTCTGATTTATTGAGTTTGCTTTGCATATTCTATGTCATTTGCAAAGAAAATCCAACAGAGGGTTTAAGGAGAGGAAAGTCAATATGATTTATGTTTGAATATTACATCTGGCTAATATTTGGATATTAAATTATAGTTGTCCTCCACAGAACTGATTATAGGCCTTGACTATTATGTCCTAAATTAATTATTAATTTTTCAATATCATTAAATAAAATTAACTTTCAGCAATTAATATTAAGTTTGAAAAAGGTTTGTTTCACAGGGCTTATTTCCTAAATATACATGCAGTAGAGGCCTGGTGCACGAAATTTGTGCATGGGGTGTATGTGCCCCTCAGCCCAGCCTGTACCCTCTCCAATCTGGGACCCTTGAGAGATGTCTGACTGCCCATTTAGGCCCGATCCTGGTAGGATGGGGCCTAAATTGGCAGTCGGATATCCCTCTCACAATCCAGGACTGCTGGCTCCCAACTGCTCACCTGCCTACCTTCCTGATTGCCCATAACTGCTTCTGCCTGCCAGCCTGATCACACCCTAACCACTCCCCTACCAGCCTGGTTGCCCCCAACTTCCCTCCCCTGCAGGCCTGGTCACTCCTAACTGCCCTCCCCTACACACCTGGTCACCCCTAACTGCCCTCCCCTATAGGCTTGATCACCCCCAACTTCCCTCCCTTGGAGGCCTTGTCCCTCACAAGTGCCCTCCCCTGCTGTCCTGATCTCCCACAACTGCCCTCTCTTATAAGCCTGGTCCCTCACAACTGCCCTACCCTGCTGGCCATCTTGTGGCCATCATCTTGTGTCCACATGGGGAAAGCCATCTAGTGTGTTGGAGTAATGGTCAATTTGAATATTACTCTTTTATTAGATAGGATGGGTAAAAATTAATAGCAGTAAACAGATGTATGAAATAAGCAACATCTCATCAGAAATGTGTGCTGTTTGGATGAATGGCAGCAAATGATCCATGTTTATGGCATTGGCTGTGCTAAACAGATGAGCTGTGTAGTTTTCTGTGCTCTGCTTAGAAGATCTATCTGTGATCAATGAAGTGACGGGGAGTAGTTAGGTGGTAAAATTTGTACACATTAGAAGATGGTGCCTAGAGGGAAACCAAAAAAACAAGTACAATAAATAAAGTTAACAATCAAAGGCGCACAGGAAGCTTCATCACTTCCCTGCCCATCCTATCAGACCCAGAGTCCAAGTTCTTGCTTTGGCAATGAAGGGTTCTAAAATATGTGCTCTATTTGTGGTTTTAATGTACAGCCTGTCTGCTTTCTACAACAAGCCTCCAACCAGACATGCCATTCTGGTGAAAAGTTCTGGAAACTTGATAATCCTGATAAAAATTGAATTACATTCTAGAATTGATTTCCCTAGATATGAAATAACATTAGAAACATTTTCTAACGTGTTCCAATCTTCAATGAAAGTTATTTTGAATAATTATTTCATTGCATAAAAGGATAGTTTTGAAAATTGCATAATGGTATTGAAATTATGTTTTAATATAATGTAAACCTGATTTTTCTCTTTTCCTCTGTTAAAGTTATCAAGGTATGTATGTGAGTATAATGAAGTTAAAGTATACCTTTAGAACCACATAACCACAAATATGGCAAATCTGGATATACCTTAGTGTGAATAGTTGAAAACAAAACTCACACGCCCTACACACATCAAGTTCTTTAGGCTGTTTGCTGTGCAGTTCAACACTAACCATGCTGGCAGTGCCATTTCTACTCACTAATCCTACATCCACAATGATGGCAGCTAATTACAAAAATGCATGCTTTCTGCGTAAGAAAATTGGATTTAAGAAAATTGGATTGTAAGAGTAATCCAATAAGTCTATATTTATGGAACAACATTTTTCTATAAACCTTCAACGCAATCAGTTATTGCAGTTGAATTCAGTGAATAAAAATATAACAGAAACCATGGCATTTTCTTTCACCCTCTACTCCAATAAAGACATCAGAGGAAGTCACACTCAACAAGCTGTTTTATTTTCTACTGTCGTTTCTAATCCCCCTTGCCTTTCTGTAGACCAAGAGAAGTGAGAGCAGTCAGTCATATGGTATTTCTATTCTGACAGCACTGGCCTGTCCTGACTACATTTGTTTCTTTACTGCCCGGTGTCTTTCTGCCACACCCCAGCTTACCCTTTCCCAGTAAATCTCCGTGGATCAATTATTCAGCACAAGCAGCATTATATATCAATTCAAGAATGATTGCCTAGGTAGATAAATCAATAAGCAAAAGGTCTATTAAAACCCAGGTAATAATGGAAGATCCCAGAAAGATTGAGATCTGCTCTATGCCTTGCAGAAAAGGCTATATCAGAAACCAGTTAGAATTGGCTTGCACTGATAGCATCATTTCTAAAAATATTTTAAACAGTTGAGCTTAATCATCTTAATGCTCTGACTTTCTGGTGCATATCTGGAGATTTATCCTCTGACAAGAGAGACTTTTGAAGTTTCAGGGTTAAACAGATTATGAGAGTAACAGAACCACACATTATTAGCTATTTTCTGGGTGTGAATCCCAGTGACTCTAACACTCTAAGAGGTCTTTTGGAGATGGCCTGGCCATTTATAATTATGGAGATCCCATAAGCCTATTGTAATGGCATAAGGCATTTCAATCTGGATGAACTTGAAAGTTGCTAAACAATCTTATAGTCTTTAAAATAAGTCTAAGTCTCCATCTCCAGCTGCTTGTCAATGAATGGGAAAGGCATGATGAGCAAGCAGTCTCTTTTGCATCCAGAGGAGAATAGTTCTTTTAAGGACATGCATTTGGAACTCTCAAAATGCCCTTACCCCCACTGAATGCCAAGGGCCTGTCCTGGTGAGTGTGCTGACCGTGAACTTGTGGTAGGTCACTTAACCAGCAATTCAGACTGCCCTGAATAGTCCATCCCTCCGCCCTCCCTCCAGGCAGTTGGGTGGAAGGGAAATACTAAATCATATCCAGACACCACAGAGGGCATATTTGATAACAGAGACACAGGACCCTTGAGATTCACTTGGCTATTTATGTTCTTCATTATTCACTTTATCTAACTTTGTAAAGTGGTGGGGTAGCTGGCTTCATGCAGCAGTATCTTCTTCTTTAAGGAAGGAAGACTAAGCTTATTTATAGGGATGACAGAATGACTTGGTGTCTATTAAAAATAATAACAAAGTACACTTATATTCTAGAATAACATGGATCTGTCTGACTTTTTAATCACTTCCAAAGATGTGTAGTTATTAATATTGATGTATGATATGTTTGAGTACACAAAATGAGTTTAGAATTTTCCGGACGTGCCAGATAATCAGTGATATTTCTATGTTGTTTCTTTGGATGTTAGTTCCAGTGGCAACTGTCATAATGCTTGCAGCTCCATGTGCTGCCTGAATGGAATTAAACACAGGATTCAAGTCCTTGGATTGAATAACAAAAAGAATATGTTGTTTATGTCCTCAGCATTCCACATTTAAGGGTACCCTTGCTTTCTGAAAATATAGCTCATCTTCATGTGGACAAAAGCAGTAAAAATGCAGAAAAATTGATTCATTTTATAGTCATGGAACATCAAAAGATGCAGTTTCCATGTAATACTTTTTTTTATTTTTCCTTCTGTAATTTTACTTAGTTTATTCTCTCCATTTTAGGGAAAGGTGAAATAAAAAGATGAAGCACTTGCCCCCAGGTCATCACCTCAATGAAGCCACTTGGTTTTTCTTCTTTAAGAAACTTCAAGCATAAAAGACAATGGGTCATTGACAAAAGAGGTCAAAGACAAGAACAAAGAAAAACCTCCAAGAAACAAATGGCAATTAAACACATTAAGCCATTTCTGACTTTGTGGTGTCAGCTCTTATTTATTCTGCCTTGGTGGTTGTTATGATAATGTAACCCCTCTAAGGTATGAAATAATTATTGTGTGAAATGTTTGCTGTATGAAAACCCCAATACTCTGTAACTTCCAAAATTAATGAACACCCCAATATCTTGATGTAAAAGTTCTGCGCCCTTAAAGTGTAAACGCCCTGCTCCCAGCATAAGGCTCACTGTCTGGCCCACACTGATAAGGACACAAGTTGTTTACTGTGGTCCATATAACCCAGGGACCAGCTTCAGTTGAGGTCTTCTGCCCCATAAAAGGAGGACTCCACGCCACTCCAAGAGACAAGTCCCTGATGGCTCTGCTGTGTGAGCCTGAACCAACTGTGGCCGCCTGCCTGTCTCTGTTTTGTTGTCTGTCCTTTGGTGTGCATGGCCTGGTGGCCTTTGCTGGAGGCTAGGGCCCACTGGGAATGGGTAAATAAACCCTGTGTGAGTGCATACTGTGAACGAAAACAGCCACTTGTTGACCTGATGAGCTCAGGGAAGGCCTGCATGGCAGTCTTGCAGACTCAGAGACCTGAAGTAACCACAAAGGATGGTTTGAAAATTAAATATCTTACTACCAACAGGTTATAGTGGGCAGTCATTTTCTAGGCCAATGTCTTCCCAGACAAAGATCAGCTTTGATCTTTACTGAGCCCATCTGCCTTCCTGCCTCTGAGATAACCTATCTGTGAGATGTCTGAGTAACTTGTAACTTCCCTTTTCTCTGGAGCCCCTGGGGTACAACCAAATGTGGTGGGCGACAGGACAGATGCCTCAAATTCCTTCATTATCATGTTAATTGTTCCTGCACTCACCTAAGTAAGCGTCCATCATTTTACTTTTTATCCAATCCCAGGGCTTTCCCACAGGCTTGCTTTCTCCCGCCTCCTTACTCCATCACCAATGAATTTCATGTAACCCACCTATGTCCCTCCTTTGATTGCAATGTATAAATACAGAAATGTAACCCGCCATTCTTCAGAGCATTATCTCAGTCTGTTGAGGTTCTGCTTCCCTGCAATTGTCGACAGTTTGGCTCAAATAAACTCACAAAAATTCTTTACAGGTTTCAATGGTTTTTTTTTCCGTTAACAATACTCATTCTGTCTGTGTGCCACGTGTTCCGGTCTGGCTCAGCTGTCAGACATTGAAGCACCAGGGGATGGGCCGTTATTGCTGACCCCTGGTCACCTGTGTATGTCCCACTAAGTCTAGACAGATAACCAATTAATTGGGGGCATAATTGGGACAATGGTACACTCACATATGTAAGTTTTGAATGATATAAGGTTTTTCTAGAGAATTTTATGGAATCCTAGTGATTCAATCAGACTGCAGAAGAAAACAAAGTCTGTTCTGGAGAGGCAGAGAGAGGATGGATGGGATGTAAGGGGAGACACACTTAGTAAGACAAGCTCAGGTTTAAGGCCCTGCAACCTTCCACATACTTTTCTAAATATTGGTTTCATATTCCCCCTCAGAAAAGTAAGGTGGTTGTTTCTCAACAGACATCGGTGCTTTTCCTATCTGGATTCTGATAAGGAAAGTAGTCACTAGAACTCAGGAAAGTTCTAAAGAAGGACCACTGATCATGTTCCTCCAGTTGATAAAAATTCAAATTCTCTTGGGATTCAAATGAGTGCTACCATCCAATTTTTTTTAAAAAAATCAAGAATAGTGTTATTTTTATACATACAGTGTGTAGGCATCTATAGTTTAGTCTTAGAAACAAGTTAGCTTTATGCTTCCTAGAACTTGAAAACTAAAAACCTGAATGTAATTCTATTAGATTTCTTCTTCTCTCATGGAAAGTAGACAGAGTACGTGTTCATTTCTAAATTACCAATTAAAAAGAGAGAACAACAATACTAGTGAACAGTCATATAGGAAATGTGACAATGCAGGAAATTCTATAACTTATAAATAAAGAAAACACAGTTTTGATTTTATATTTTTCTGAAAAGAGGAAAAGCATGATTGATTTAAAGGTGAATGTTAAGGGGCTTAGATTTTAAAGAACAAACTTAATTAAAAGACTTCCAAAAGATGTCCGTGCTTTTCTCTGTCTACACTGTTTCCTGTAGTGCTCTCATCTATTATTTTGACTGATAGAACCATTTCTGTGCAGAGGGCTCCCAAATGTACTCTCTGACTCATCCACCGATACCCAAATTTATAGATGCAATAGCCTACTTCACAATCCGCCCTACATTTAGAAAGACCAAGACAGAACTCATGATTCCTCCCCTCCACAGACCTTAATGTATTCTTTTAGTGTTCCCCCATTACAACACATAAAACCATGCAGTAGTCCCGTCCCAAACCTGTAGAGTTCTTCCTTCCATCACATCCCATATCTAACATTTCAGCAACCACTTATAGATTGAGTCACTTCACTTCTCTCCATTTATGCAGTGGCTCAAATCACTTATTTTTTCCCTAATTCATTTTGCTGGTTGTACTGCTGTCTTTTGCTTCCTTTACAATCTATTTTCCACATATTGGGCAGAATAATTTTTTAAAAATGTTAACAAACATAGATTACTGCCCTTAAAAATGTCCCTTTGAGACAGCATGGAGGGAACTGGAGAATATTGTGCTAAGCGAAATAAGCCAGTAGAGAAAGATAAGTATCGTATGATCTCACGCATATGTGGAATCTAAGGAATAAAATAAACTGATGAGCAAAATAGATCCAGAGATATAGAAGCATGGAACAGACTGAGGAAGGCAGGGGTGGCTGGGGAGAGATTAACCAGGGAATTTATATGCATAATGCATAGCCCATGAACACAGACAATAGTATGGTGAAGGCCTGGGAGGGGTCGGTGCAGAGTGGAGGGGGTCAATGGGGGTGGGGAGGGAAACACACACATACAAAGGGGACATCTATTATTATTCTAACAATAAAGATACATTTAAAAATAATAAAAATGTCAGCAAATCTAGATAACTTCCTTCAGTAAAAGTCCTCTGCTTCTTAATCATATCTCTTGACATAAAGTTCATTCTTCTGAGTGTGGTCTTGCAAGCACCTGATGCTTTGGCCATCTCACACTGAGCTTGTTTCTTAGGACCCTTCCCATAACTAACTATACTCAACCACCAGCTTTCTTTCTGTACTTGGAACACTGAGCCTGTTTCCATTGTAGGAGTTTGTGTAGATGGCTTTTTCTTCAACTAGATCAAGTTCTTTTTGTCTTTTACATCTCAGGTTAAATGGTACCTTGCCAGCCTGACCTCACTGCCCACTGTAAATGCCCCCTCCCACCGTTAGCCCCCACCATGATTGTCTGCCACCTCATCCAGAGTTCCATTTCCATTACCCTCATCACGACCTGCATTTATGCTAGAAGTTTGAAAATGTCTGTTCACCATTGGGGTGAACATTCTTGGGAACTAGAATGTCTGTGAGATAATCATAGGACAAGTAGTAGAAGAATAAATGAATACACTTTCCTGTTTGTAAATGTATTCCTAATCCACCAATAAGTTGATTTCCTTGGAATCCAATATGAATTCCTCTTAATTTTTTTATTTTTACTCTCTGTTTTGGAATCTATAGCTGCTTCCATTTGTAACTTTCTAGAAAATATTTGCTGTATTTTGGCATCATTTGAATGAAGATTTGCATCGCTCTTTCTTCCAAAAAGCCATGTTCAAAGAGTGAGTTTCCTCACATCATGCCAACTTTTTCTGTCACTCTTTTCAGTGTTTGCCAATAAGAGTCAGATATGTATCTCCCTGCTCTTTTAATGTGTATTTATTTCATTTTTGGTAAGTTGAACATCATTCACAAGTTTGAGGATATCACATCTCTCCTTCTGGAAATGTTTGTCTCTGTGAACCCCATGTTTTAGAAAATGTGTTCATTTTATTCAAAGTGCTGGAAATTAAGAATATTCATTTCAAACATGAAACGTTCCATATGACAAACATTTAAGTGGTTTAAGCAAAAACGGTTTGCACAGCATTCTTCATAAGAATCACTGCAAGAAGTCACGTGGACCAGTCCTTCCTCCTCTCAGTTACTGCAGGGGAAGCGTCTGCTGTGCTGGGCGTCTGGTACACAAAGACCCAGCTGAACCACTGTACCTCAGCGAATGACTGCTCCGCTTCCATAGAGCTTGATGCCTGTTTTGGATTAAGACGTTTTATTGGTACAGACATTTTTATGACTCAACTTTAGTTTTTTTAAGTTAGCAGGATAGGGGGTAAAAGTAGGAGTATTATCTTGACATTTAAATAATTTAAAAGAAAAATAAAGGCAAATAATTAGATAAGACAGGCTATATATATGTGTGAAGGGCAACATATTCCAGGCAAATGTTATCACAGGATAATAAATGAAGGTATTGACACATGGATATAGAAAGTAATAATACTGAAGTACATATTTATTAGGATGGACTTTGTGGTGATAACAATCCCTGAATCTCAATGTCTTAACATAGCAAAAGTTTACCTGTGTATTCTAGGGGTTCTTTGCTCCACACTGAAATTCAGAGATTCAGGCTGATAGAAGCTCCAACATCTAATGACTTCACCAGGTGGTATATGCACCCTGCTAGCTGCTATATGCTGAACATAGTCTGGAGGCACCATATGGACTCTTTAATGCTTTTACATAGAACAGACACATGGCATCTCTGCCCACAGAGCATTGGACAAAATAAGTCATTTGGGACTTGGACAGAGAAGAGAAAATCTATACCTGTACTCTCTCTACCACAAGGTAGGTAATGCCATAGTGATATGATCTCCAGCAGAATTAATATTCAAAAAGGCACAATTTCTGTATTTTAACAAAATATTCCCCAAATTCATTACTTTGTCTTTGAGCAAGAGGCTTTTTAAAAATGAGCTATATGATGTAGGTATATACAATTCTCAAAAGTTTTGCTTCAACTTTCTATCTACAAACAATTGGATAAATAATTATTGTCAAACGGAAGGAGGGACTTTCTGTAGTGTCATCTGGTTCAATTTTAGTCAATGATTAAGATGAGATATGCATTGTCACACATTCTCTTTTAATAAAATTTTTGTTTAAATTGAAAATTTATGAATAGTGAATTCTGGAAGAAAACTTAGTATTTTATAAATCAAGTTATAATCACTACCTCTTAAATAGAGAGTAATTGTTTTACATGTCAAAATATCACCTTTTCTGGCTTTCTGCTGATTAGAGCACTAAATCTTATTACATTTATTTTTTAATCATCTGACTACTTGTTATTACTAGATTTTTTTGTATTGATTTATAGATAATTTTATTGGGCCTACAGAAGTCAATATACATTCTATTTTTAGACTTTCATATGATGATTTTTGTATTATTAATTTTTTCAGAGTAAAAATATATAGCCAATACAGTATTTCACAATGAATTAACAGAAGCAAATGTGAAGTTTAACAAATATGGGTGTATGTTCTGGGTCATAATAATATATTCATGTGTTACACAAATTTTAAATGATTTGCATATTTGTATATATTTAACAGATTATTCATTGCTTTCTTGCTTCCTCTTGTCATCTGATTTTTATTCTAAAACTTTTAAATTTCACATTGAAATTTAAATGCTGGCACCTTTCATAGATCCATTCACATGTGTACCAGGATTCTGCTACCAAATAATGCATATTTATCATCTTCATTAAATAAATCTTTGTTTGAGAAAGGAGAAACAGAAGCAAACCTGTTATAAAAGTTGTAAGAGAAGCTGTGAAGGATGCAACAAAGTCAGTTCAAAGGAAAACCCTGTCATGAGAAATGTTGATTAGAGAAGGCATCATGCAATGTCAGAGGCTGGTTTGCATGGAGGTGAGGTTAACCGGAACCAAAGGGCAAGACCTCAAGAAGCCAGAATAAGAGCTCTGATTTCCCTAGAGATGAAAGTAGATGAAAGAAAACATATCATTTTATGTCTTGGACATTTAGAGGGGTAAGGATTAATTGAGAGTTAATGAAGAGGAAAATACAGGGCAAACACATCAACATATTAAAAATTTGAATTTAATAATTTGTATTTTGTAAATTAATTAACTATAGCCTGTCAATCCAGTATTTACTTACAGTGCAATATATTTACTTTTCTACCAAATTCCCAATATTAATGGGTATGTATAATGAGGGGGAAGAGGTAAGAAGGAAATAAAGGAAAGGAAAAGAGATGGGTAGAGGGAGGAAGGAGGAAGAGACAGAGACTGTCATAGAGGTAAAGAGATAGACATAGACATAGACATAGACATAGACATAGGTTGATTTATGCCTTCTGGAAAATCCCAGTTTGTTTTTTGTTTTTCATTTTAGAATGAAAGGCCCAATGACACAATTATAATTTCATTTAATCACCCTACCCCAGAAATATTACTAATAATTTGAAGAAACAAACAAATTGAATTTGAAAATGTGTTCCTTGAAGCCCAAAATCTTTCTGATTATGTACATGGCTGGGGATATTTATGGAAAATAAACATTTTAGGAAAGAAATTTGTTTTCAGAAACAGTGAAAATTCAATTATTTTTAATAACAATCCTGTAGATTAGTTATCCATGACATTGCCTTGAGCAATTTAGCTTTGACTACTGCCTACTTCATCAGGGTCTTCTAGTTCAACTATCTGGATTGACTGCTTTTTCTTCACTCTTTAATTCTTATATTCACTAAATTCTGTCATATCTTAAAAAAAAAGTTCTATAGCACTCATATGCCACTCTCATTTCTAAGAACTATAGAGGTGTTTTGATTTGTATTCTGCTTAACAGGTATTGTGTTTCTTACAAATTGAAGGCAACACGCTCTGTCAGCAACAAGATCACCAATCCCTTTATTGTGGGACACTCGCTTTCTTGTAGTGGTCTGGAACTGAGTCCACAGTGTCTCCAAGGAGTACCTGTGTTCAATTTTTAAAATATATTTTATTGCCGAAACCTGTTTGGCTCAGTGGATAGAGCATCAGCGGACTGCAGACTGAAAGGTCCCAGGTTGGATTCCGGTCAAGGGCAACTACCTTGGTTGCAGGCACATCCCCAGTAGAGGGTGTGCAAGAGGCAGCTGATCGATGTTTCTAACTATCTATCTATCTCTCTTTCTTTCTATAAAAAAAATCAATAAAATATATTAAAATATATATATATACATTATATATATATATATATATATATATATATATATATATATATATTTGATTTTTTTACAAAGAGAAAGGGAGAGGAAACATCAATGAGAGAGGAACGTCTTCAATCAGCTGTTTCCTGCCAACCCCCCGCTGGGGATGTGCCACCAACCAAGGTACATGCTCTTGACTGGAATGGAACCTAGGACCCTTAAGTCTGCAGGCCCACAATCTACCCTATGAGCCAAACCAGTTAGGGCTGTATTCAATTTTTATGTTTACACATTCCTTTGGAAATGCTCTTTGGTCTTTATAGTTCATGTGTGTTCTTCCACCTGATCCTGCTAATATTTCTTCAGTACAACTTAGCAATTACCATCCCCCAAATAATTCTTTTGTAAATGGGAATATGGTTTGAGTTCAGATTATGACAACATCATTAGGATCAAGCAATTTAAAACTTTAAGAGCACTAGTTTTCTGATGAAAATTTTTAGAAAATTGGAGTGAATATCTGAAGTATCACTAAACACACTATAATACTATATCATTGACAACCAAATTAATCTTGAGATGTGTTTTTCAAGTTTCTCTTCAAGTTAACTTATCTTAAATTTTCCATCTAATTTCTAAACATGGATTCTTGAGTGTGAGAAGTCATCTGTAACCAGACTTCATGTCTATCTGTGTCAATTTGATCCTGACAATATTAGGACCTCTGTCAGAATGCTTCCCACCGATCTCTGAAGTGCCCTCTCCATCAAAGTCCAGAAAAGAGTCTGCACTGGCTGTTTTCTCCTGCATGAAATGTATATCATTTTCCTTTCACACAACATTCCATGTTTCTGTTTCTAATTCTTTTCAGAATTCTGAGCTACACCACATACACTAGAAATTACATTTATGCACTCTGTTTTTCCCCCCTAAGCAGTTCCTTCTTTGAAAATTAAAATAGCACTTTGATTTCCTTGCCTTATATCTTCTCCTCCTCATACATTTTTTAAAAACTTGTTCATCGGTGATATTTTCCATATCTAGGCAGTCTCCGGATGCATTTCTACTTTCATATGTAGTTCACTCTTGGCTGTGAGAATTTCTTCAGTTTAGTGTTTAGGTTTTAAGACAACAATTTGCCTATCAGTTTTCATTTTTTCCTGGTTACATACTAATTTTCTTTTAATTGCAGAACATTCTATTCCATTACTAAATAATCAACACTTTGCCTTTCATTGTGATCATCAAAATTCAGTGAGCTCATTTATAAAATAATATTCAAAGCAAACAAAAACATTGAAAATTCCTTGAAATTGCACCTTTAAAGATAACCACTCATATCATTATAAAAGATTCTTCTAAACATTATGTTTTTATTATATGCTTCAATCCATTGTGTGTGTATGCATGTATGTGTAAGAGAAAGAGAGGGGGAGAGAGAGAAAGTCAGAGGAAGAGAGAGGTTTTTACTTCTTTGCTCCTTTAAATATTTGTAAAGGATACAGAACTAAATGGATGGATGGACCATAACTTATTGAATAAGATTCTATGGAATGGATTATTTATTTCTCTATTTTTAACATCTTTCTATACATTATTTCTAGAAAAATTGTAAACAATATAATATCTGTTGCTTCATTTAACTTAATTTCAACATAGTAATGAGAGTTTGTGCCATAAAATCCATCCTGGTGATGAGAAGACCTAGTGCCTCTGGTTATATGTCTGGTGAGTGTTAGACTGACATTCAAATCCAGTTCCGGTACATGCACAGGTAGAAATAATGTTGAGACATTCCTTGATTGCTTTGAAATAGGTTAGTTTTTTTTAAAGCTTGTTTCCTAAGTGGAATTGAACAAATATAAACATATCAGCAATTGCTACTTATCTAGGAACACATTACTGTTAGATTAGGTGGTGATTCTCTGAAAATAAGTGCATAATTAATGAAGGTAGCAAATTGTGTTGGGTGAAAGGCAACTGATCTTGGCAAGTTTTTTATAATGAATCCTAAATATCATGTCAACTTCTTCATGTTCTAATGGAAGTGAGAAGGCTAAAAGGACTAATGTAACCCTGATATTTGGGACTAGTGACCTGAATCCAAGCCAGCAAGCTCAGTGTACATTCCTGATAACCTATAATTAAGTCCCTCTCTCCTTCCCAGATACTGGTCTTGCAGAACTTGTTACTGTGAATAGTCCACTGCCCCGGAGGGAGGGTTATTATCTCTGGTGCCAGGCCAGACCATCAGATACAGCCTGGAGTTCAACACCTGGGGCCTTCTTGCAAGGCCCGAGTAAAGGACTGGAAGCATACTCATGTTTGTGGGACAAAGATCACAGGGAGGGAGATATAAGGGAGGGCCCCATGCGTGTTCCTTCACTCAGATTCTGAAGGCTGTCCCTTGAGTCTGCTGGCGTATTAAACAGTGTCCCTCCTTTTTTCTCAGAAGCGTCCTTGGTTTTCTTTGGTCTTCTGTAACAGAAACATCATCAATAACCATCTACTTATTCTCTTACTATAATATAGCAAGAAATGCTTTTATATTTAATTATTTTCCCAAATCAGGAATAAAGGTAACTGCACAGCAGTGAACACATTCCCATAACGAAAAGGCCCATGACTATTTTATAATTAATGAGAAATATTTAAGTCCTAGCAATTAACTTAATGATGTTGGATTTAACTAGAAAAGTGTCATTGCCTCTGTGCGATGCCAATATGGTTTCTAGATCTGTAAAATAATTGTGCTCTTTCATATAAAGTGTCTTTGAAGTAAGCCAGCACTTTCGCTTTTGTCAGAAATGTTTCCCATTAGGTATCATTTCTTTTTCAAAATACTTTTACATTTTATTGTACAAAATTTATAGTACAAAAGTGACAATAATTAGAGTTATCATTATACTTTGTGAGAAATTATATAGTTAAAATATTCTATGAGGACTTTGGGAGAGATAAAACTATGCAAATAAATTTTTTAAACATATCAATTTGTACCAAGAAAACCATTTATTAACATGGTAATACACTTTTCATTATCTGTCTGTTTGTTTATTGTGTTTTATTTGAAGCCATGCTTTAATTATTGTGGCTGTTGGGTGGCCTTGTTCGGCCTAATTGTCTGACCGATCACTGTTGTTAAATAAAATTAAAACATAGGATGAGACCCAGACAACCTTAAAACTTCATTAAATTATACATCCACATTTGATATACAAAGATGTAAATGTAGATTGGTTTTATTCATTTATTTTTTTTTACAATTACTATATGTGGAAGAGATCCTTCACTAGATAAGTGAAGAAATAAGTTAAAATTTCTCTGCAGAATAAGGAAATAGATATAAATAGTGAATGTATAATAGAATGCAATAACTTCTGATCTCTCCTTTTTGTGCATGCCCAATCCTGTTCTCAACTTCTGCTTCCAGGCTTGTTGTAAAACTGTTTTTGGCTTGTAAGTCAATGGGAATTCTCAACCACCTCCGAACTTGAACCTGACAATGAAAGAATGGAGACCAAAAATCAAAGTGTGAATTTTGCATTTCTCAATTCTGCACTTTGGTTGGTTAACAAAAATGTCTTCCTTGCCTTTGAAGAAAATACATTATACATCTATCTCAGCATAAACAAGGTAGTAGGGAATCTTTCCTTTTGTTTTTATTTATTTTTTCTTCACACTGATCTGGTTCTCCAAATCTCTTTGTTCTGGGATGATTGAACTATTTTAAAAAATATATATATTTTATTGATTTTTTTACAGAAAGAAAGGGAGAGGGATAGAGAGCTAGAAACATAGATGAGAGAGAAACACCTGCCTCCTGCACACCCCCCACTAGGGATGTGACCACAACCAATGTACATGCCCTTGACTGGAATTGAACCTGGGACCCTTCAGTCCACAGATCGATGCTCTATCCACTGAGCCAAGCCGGTTTGGGCTGGATTGAACTATTGAAAAAAAAAAACACCCCACAATCTTGGTAAATAGAGGACAGGGACAGAGATAAAACTTCCATCTATGTTAAGATTACACTTTTCATGTCTGAGCAGGGACAGTAGGTATACTTTTATTCAATATTTTAAAATATACATATGTATTGCTAATTTAAGGTCAATGAACTTGAGATTCTGAATAGTGCAAGTTGAAGTAAAAATAAACACAAGGCAGTATTAGAGAAGTGATTAGACACTAAACATGATGTGGGAGCTATTGTTTCTGCATGTGAGAATTAGGAAACAATTCTAATAGGTAAGACATCTGTGAACAAGATTTCAGTTTCCAGGGAAGGATGTGGGGGAGACGAAATCACTTACCAAATTTATAGAATAATATAATAAATAGGTTACTGAAGTTTTCTTCATCTTTTGGACAGATTTTTGGAGTCAAAGATTGTTCACAATCTATTTCACCTGCTATTTTACAACTACATTGTCTCACATTTTCCTTACAGCTTCTCTGGAAGTTATTTTTATCTTCATTTTATAAAGAAATGAAAGATCCATTTATCTTTTCTTAAAAATTTATCTTTTTTTTCCTTAAAGTATTACAGATGTCCCTCTTTTCTACTGAACCGCTCCACCTCTAGACCTTCACCGCACTATTGCCTGTGTCCATGGACTATGCATATATGCATATAAATTCTGTAGTTTATCTCTTCCTGTACCCATCCCCCCCCTTTCCTCTGAGATTCTACAGTCTGTTCCATGTTTCTATGTCTCTGGATTTATTTTGTTCATCAGTTTATTTTATTCATTGGATTCCATATATGAGTGAAATCATGCAATACTTGTCTTTCTCTGACTGGCTTATTTTTTTAAATATATCTTTATTGATTTCAGAGAGGAAGGGAGAGGAGAGGAGAGGAGAGAGAGAGAGAGAGAGAGAGAGAGAGAGAGAGAGAGAGAGAGAGAGAGAGACTCATTAATTGACTGCCTCCTGCACAACCTCTACAAGGGATCAAGCCGACAACCCAAGCATGTGCCTGTGATTGGAATTGAACCTGTGATTCTTAAGTACCCAGGCTGACAATCTATCTGCTGAGCTAAACTGGCTAGGGTTCTGACTGGCTTGTTTTGCTTAGTATAATACTCTCCAGGTCTCTCCATGCTGTCTCAGAGAGTACAAGATTCTTCTTTTTTAACAGCTGCATTGTATTCAATCAAATCAGATCCAGCAATATATTATAAATACTATTCACCATGAGCAAGTGGGATTTATTTCAGGCATGGAAGGTTGGAACAATATTCACAAATCAATAAATGTATTACATCACATAAATGAAATGAAAGATAAAAATCAGACAATCATAATAATACATGCAGAAAAATATTTGACAAAATCCAGCACCCACTTTTCATGAAAAGATTCAGACAAGTAGAATAGAGGGATTATGGCTCAACATTCTAAAGCCATATGTGACATACCTACAGCTAATATCATATTCAATGGGCAAAATCTAAGTGTTTTTCCTTAATAACAGGAATGAAACAGGGATGTCCGCTTTCACCCTCTTATTCAACATTGCACTGGAAGTCCTAGCCACAGGGATCCAATAACAAGAAAAAATAAAAGCATCCATTTGTCTTTAATAAATCCTCAATCAACAACTAGTGTTGGCTAACTAGTGGAAAACTAGTGATCAGAGCCATATTTTCTCCTTCTAAAATCCACTATTCCCAAAGTCACACTGCCACCTGGAATTAATAACCATTTGAGTTCTCTGCTGACTGTGCGTGGAAGTAGAGGTCACAGGGACATTGAAAGGAAAAGCGGCCACTTCGGTGTAGATCACGTGGATGAGCAAATCTCCCTCTTTGTGTCCTTCTATATATCTGAAATCAACTTCCAAAATCCAATATCATTATATTCTGTAAGAGTCCAATATCATTATATTCTTGTATTTTACTTTTGCCATGCTCAATATTTTCACTACACAGTGCATACCAACATTTCATAAAATAAATTAAAGAACCCCAAAATGCCCTTTTTAATATCTATATTTGTTGCCTTCAGCAGAGGGAAAGATAGGAACATCAATGATGAAAGAGAATCATTGATGAGCTAGCCTTCTGCATGTCCCACTCTGGAAATTGAGCCTACAACCCAATCATGTGCCTAGGCCATGAATTAAACCATAGACTCCTGGTTCAGAAGTTGATGTTCAATCAGTGAGCCACACTGCTCTGGCACTAAAAGGCCCTTTTATAATAACCTGATTGTTGTATACTCCCACCTTCCTCAAAATGTAATCAGTATTTTGACTGCTAGGGTAACCGCTTTCTTGCTTCCCATTATTAAATGATTTACCAGATAAGAATGCATCCTCCAACACTACAGATCAACTTTGCCTTATAAAAAAATTACATAACAAAATCATACATCATGGGTCTTTACATCTACTTTTTATGCACTCATCATTACATTTGTAAGATTTATCCATGCTGTTGTATACAGGTGCATTTCCTTCATTGTCCTTATCTTTGTTATTCTGATAATTGTATCATGTAATTTAGTTATCCATTCTACTCTTTTTTCTCCAGATATTTGAGGTATAATATTCATTCTTCTCTTGATTTATATATGAATGTCATCTATTTATTACAAACAATGCTGCTCTCTACATTTGTATATATGTCTTCTGGTAAATTTGTGATTGCATTCTGATGGATATGCACTAAGAAGATAGATTAATGCATCATATTGTGTAGGTATTTTCAATGATAATGGATGAGTGAAGATATTGCTATGAAGTATTGTAACAATTTACTTTTCTAGCCAGCAGTTCTCTCTGCTTTGCAACCACCAACACTTGGAATTGACAGGCATTTCCATGTTGGACCTTCTGGTTGATATCTAGTGTTCTGGATTGATGCCGTCTCTTGAATTCACATTATCGTCATTACTAATGAGGTGAAACCTCATATATTGATTATTCTTTGTGCTGATTATTCTCTACTCATGTCTCCTTCCTGAATCCATCCTCTGCCTTTCCTGTCCTGTCTAGGCTGGTAGGAGTTTGACTTCCTTGGACTACAACTCCATACCTTTCTAGGATTTAAGTATCTGGTTGGATTTGGCTGGAGTAGAGGTGATCAGAAATTAGGGAACAAAACAATTGGAGTACTTATTTTCCCCATTGGCATTGCCAGTGCCATGTGGTCACACCTCCTGTTATATGGCCTCTCTTCTAGGCACCAAGGTGTTTTCATGCTCTGGAAACACTATCCTTTGCCCTTGTCTTGTCAAGTCAGGTAGTCATGACTTCTTGCTTTTGGTTTTGAGTGTTTTACCACCTCATGACTAGCAAACACATCTGTAAGTAATCTCTTCCTCAAACTCTCCTCAGTTAAACATTTTAGCATACTAGTTGCTTTCTGCTGGATCCCAACTGAAACAGCTATTGAGGTAGACCTTCAAAGTGACTGGGTTACTTAGTTTTTTAAAGAATGTAATCATAGATTCCTTGTTGGGTAGAAAAGGAAGCATTGTAATCTGCAAATGAGTGACAATATATTTTCCCTCAAAATTGTCAATGTGTCATGAGATGGACTGTGAATGCTAAGGTATTGGAGGACAGTGTGGCCATGATAATTAGTAGATTTGGCAACAATAATGATTATAATAGTTGTGTGAGAAGTGACAATTTTGTTCATCAGACAGATTTGTTCTGACAGATTTCCCAGAGTTACACAAAGAAAACGTTCTATTCAGTTATGGAATACCACATCCAAGGAATGAGTAGAATCAGGTTTACAGGGGAAGGTTTAAAAATATATTATTTTACTTTTTTTTTCTCTTTGATGGGAACATTTACTTTTTATTCTCTACACAATGCTGTGTTATCAACTATACTCACCATGTTACACATTAGATCCTCAAACCTTATTCATCTTATAACCCAAAGTTTGTACCCTTTAGCAAACTCTCTATTTCTCCAATCCAAGCTGCCTGGCAACCACTTTTCCACTCTCTATCTTTATGAGTGTGACTTTTTTAAAAAATTCACATGTAGATACCATACACTGTGGGTTTTTCTCTGTCTGGGTTATTTCTCTTAGTATAAAACCCTCCAGTTTCATCATGTTGTCACAAATGATATGCTTTTCTTCCTTCCTTCCTTCCTTCCTTCCTTCCTTCCTTCCTTCCTTCCTTCCTTCCTTCCTTCCTTCCTTCCTTCCTCTCTCTCTCTCTCTCTCTCTCTCTCTCTCTCTCTCTCTCTCTCTCTCTCTCTCCCCCCTTTCTTCTTGATTCTGAATAATATTCCATTGTAAGCACATACCACATTTTCCTCATGTGTCCCATCTGTTGATGATACATGTAGTTTCCAAATGTCTGCTGTGAATAGTAAAATGAATATGTGAGTACAGGTGTATCTTTGAGATAATGGTTTTATTTCCCTTAGATTTTTACCTCAAAGTGGGAATGCCAGATGATCCGGTAGTTCTATTTTTAATTTCTTGAGTAACCTTTATACTGTTTCCCATAATGGCTATACACCAACAGTATACAAGCTTTCTCTTTTCTCCACATCCTTGCCAGTATAGTGTATTTCATATATTTTTGATATTAGTCATTCTAACATGCATGACATACTATCCCAAAGTGGTTTTGCTTTGTATTTCCCTGAAGATTAGTGATGCTGAGCACCTTTTCATGTAACTGTTGGCAATTTGTATGTCTTTTTGGGGGGTTGGGAGGGGCAGGGCTGAGGAATCTCTCCTCAGGTGCTTTGCCCATGTATATTCTTTTCTCCTTTGTTGGGAATTAATTGTTCTTAAATACCTGGGTTTATTTCTGGACTCTATTATGTTCTATTGATCTGCAGGCCTTTTATGCCTATACCATACTATTTTGATTATATAAGGTTTCAAACACATGTTAATATTCTTTTTAGCTTGTACAGTTCAAGTTATTGCTGAGAGCAACTTTTAAGAGGGGAATGTTAATTAACTCTTCCATCGTAAAAACTATTTTCTGATATGGGAAGATCCAAAGAGTCTTGATTATCATTGTTTTTATCATGATTAATGTTAGAATTACTTCTCTTGGAGGGTGTGGAATTATCTTAACATATATACATATTGTTTTTACTCCTTAATGGTGGTTTTTAAAGGCCAATTTGTGAAAATGTAAAAGAAATAAATTTAATCTTTGCTTTTCTGGAACATTTTCAAAGACATGCTTATAAAAACTTCAACAGTTTATGAATCTAAAACATTTGTAGCAAAAGAGTTTATTCATCACTCATGTCATTCAAAGCTTCAATGCATTCAAGGCTAGTGTATTGTTTTTCAAGGCAGATTCTGTTTAAAGGATAAGTATAATTATTTCTCTGTGTGTAGGCTATTTAAAAAGTGGTTGGCATGTACTTAAGTACATTTTCTTAAACTTTGAAAGTAATCATGTCTTTAGTAGTCAGGTCTGTCACTGTATATTTTAATGACTAATTGCTTAAAATTAATCAAAAAAATAATTGGGCATACAATTCATAACCTAATAAAGTAAAACTAAACAACAGAAATAGCCAGGTGCTCTGAATACAACTCCTTTTTTGTATAGTGTGTCTATACTTTCGCATGCCTTATATTTTCTGGACATTTATAATTTTTTTATATTTTGTTGGAAAATATTAGGCTTACTTATCATTCCTTGTTAACAAATAGAAACATTCTGCTGTAGCTGGTTTGGCTCAGTGGATAGAGCTTCAGATTGCAGACTGAAGGGTCCCAAGTTCAATGCTGGTCAAGGACACATGCCCGTGTTGGGGGCTCAGTTCCCAGTGGGAGTCATGCAAGAGGAAGCTGACCAATAATTCTCTCTCATCATTGATGTTTCTACCTCTCTCTCCCTCTCCCTTCCTCTCTGAAATCAATAAAGATATATTTTTTAAATAGAAATGAGGCTATGCCCAAAATAGTAATGATCTTGCCATCTTTTAAAATAATATATTCTTAATGAACTAATACTTTGAATTTAAGTCAGAATTCTATCAACTAATTACAGGTTCATGTGACAATTAGAAAATTTTCTTATTGTAGAACATATCGAATCACAATATAAAAGAGTTTTCATAAACACAATTTACAGGAATACATAGTATATTGACAATAAATATGGCAAGAGCTATTTCTCACTGTCAAGTATATATGTAAGGACAAAGAGAATTAAAATTGGGTGGGTACAATTTAAATTTCAATATCCCATAAGTTACCAATGATATCAAAATTTATCTTAACTAGGCATTGTTATTAAATGGAATCTGTGTAAGCCAATAATGTTGGGCAGAAAATAAAACTGGGCAAGTTTACAAGTGAGAATAAGAACCTAGGAACCTGGGGGAGAGGAATTTACCCCATATACATATTTAGACCTATTGCCAGATTAAATATGTATTTAATTAATCAGGTCTGTTGCCCACATATGAAAAGGAAAAATACTTGGTAAGGGATATAAACAATTTGGAACTAGGAGAGATTTGCTGCAGTTTTAACTCTGCAACAGGTGACTTCAAGGAAAGATGTCTTTAACATGCCTGCACTTCATTGTCTGCACCTGTTCACCAGAAACAAAGCTCCCACTCCTGGGAGTTAACTGTCTTGATTGAAGATTAGATTAGAGAACACACATGAAAATGCCTTGTAAACCACATTTTAACATTATTAAGAAACACTTGCTACTGGGTTATTCATAGGCTACATACATAACAGGTTCTCAGTTTAAATGTCACTCCCCAGCTATGGATAAAGGCACTCTCATGCTACACCATGATATGCAATTACATAAATTTATTCAACCATGAAATTACTTTGTTAATATGTAAAAGCACAGATTTTTTTTTTATGTGTGTACTTGCAAATGAATGCATTTGTGTAAATAGTGTACTTCATAGGGTACTTATTTTCTTTTGTTCTTTATTCTTTTTCTAATAAAATAATATTTGCAGATATAATTCTCTTTATTACTTATAAACAATAGAATTCATCTAATTTCACACCTATGGCCAGGGCAGTAAAAATGAAACAGGACTCCATTAATGAAGAACATAAATAAGAAATGTAAATGTTTCTGTGGGTTGAACAGTTATTTTTCTTTTATTTAAATTTCTAATACCAAACCATTAATCTGGAAAAAAAGATATTATAGTGGTTCTCTTTTTAACCTGGCATATTCTTAGGGATCTATCTCCAAGGTATTATAAACATAAGGCTCAATTTCATAAAGATAATAATAATTTCACAAGTCAAGAATATGATTTGAAAATTAGGAAATAATATACCATAACAGCCAAAACAGGTTTGGCTCAGTGGATAGAGCGTTGGTCTGCAGATTTAAGGGTCCCAGGTTCGATTCTGGTCAAGGGCATGTACATTGGCTGTGAGTACATCCCTGGTAGGGGGTATGTAGGAAGTAGTTGGTCGATGTTTCTCTCTCATTAATGTTTCTATCTCTCTATCATTCTCCCTTCCTCTCTGTAAAAAATTGATAAAATATATTTTTAAAATAATATACCATAACAAAAACAATATGAAACAAAATTATAGGGTACCAATAGTTACCAATTAATTAACCTGATAACATGAATTAAATGATTAAATAGGCAAATATTTATAAAGCACTACTAAGAAATAAATTTAGGTAAAATCTTACTATAAGGCATTTTGTAAGTATTAAAAGGAGTCTTATATTTCTATAACCATTGATCTGGTATTTACATTTCTGAGAATTTATCCTGAGAAAATAATCAGAAATATGCCCAAATAGAAGATCTTCTTTTTTATATATTTACAATAGGACCTCATTTTTAAAAATAAATTTACTGGGAAAAAATGAATAAATACATGGAATGTTAATGGTTATTTGTACAATATTTAATAGATGTTTCCCTTTATCATTTCCGAATGATGAGATTGTATATATTTTATAAGCAACTTTTCTTATATAATTTTATAAATCATTTAAAAGCAATAATTTACAAAGCAAGAACAAAAGTACACAGCACAGTGGGGATTCTATGTAGCATCTTTATTAATCTGTAATTTGCACAGCGGTATCATCTGGATTATAAGAGACGAGGTAAATGCGGCATATGCCTGAAATTTATTGAGTGCTCAGTGCATAGCTGTGGCTGTTTGTTTTGTGGTGGTGATGATGTTCCTGGTGGTAGGAATAGTGGTAATAGTAGAATCAATGGCAGTGGGACAGGCACAATGGAGTCAAACAAAAAAGTGCTAGTAGGAGTAGCAAAGGTAGCTGTCTTAACAGAGTATATAAATATAATTAAGGCTTCTAGTAGTTCACAGAAAAGTTAAACCAGAAAAGTAGTGACCTGGTTATTGATTACTTTGAAATGTGATACACTATGAGAAAACAAATCTGAGATGCCATGTAATAGTTTTATGGCCTTGAACAATGTATTTTATATTGATCTCTGTTTCCTCATCTATAAGGCAGGATGCATGCTATCATACTTGCCTGGACAGTTTGGTCTTCTCGTGTTAGAATGAAGTATTATATAGTGTGTAACAAGCATTCAAAATACCACCAGACACTCAGTACAAGGAAATAGATTTTCTTTCCCTGTTTCCTTGCAATATTGTATAATTTCATTCTCTTGAAACAAAATATTATCTATACATATAAAGAGGTAACATGCTAATTTGTCCATTACAGTGGGTGTCCCAATCATGGCCAGTGTGTGGGTGGGGACGAGGGTGGGGCCTTCCATACCCAGCACCAATGTCACGCTGCCTGCAGGCCGCACGCCCCACCCCAGTGCCAGGCCAGGGGACCTCAGGCTGTGTTCCCCAACTGGCAGGGATTGACAGGGGACCTCAGGTCACACCCCCTACCCCAGCACCAGGCAGGGGGACCTGAGGCTGAGTCCCCTGCCCAAAGGGGCTTGACGGGGGTGGAGCCACACATGTCTGGATCTCCTGAGTTTTTGACGTGCATGCAGGTGGTGGGCAGGGACTTGACTCTAGGTCCTATGACACATCCAAGACTCTGAGAGGAGGGATATTTTATATAGACTAGAGGCTCTGTGCATGAAATTCATGCACGGGGTAGGGGGGGAGGAGGAGGGAATGGTGGTGTTCCTTAGCTCAGCCTGCACCCTCTTCAATCTGGGACCCCTTGAGGGATGTCCGACTGCCCGTTTAGTCCCAATCCTGGTGCGATCAGGTCTAAACGGGCAAACAGACAACCTTCTTACAATCTAGGACTGCTGGCTCCTAACTGCTTCCCTGCCTGCCTTCCTGATTGCCCCTAACTGCTTTTGCCTGCCAGCCTGATCACTCCCTATCCACTACAATGCCAGCCTGATTGATGTCTAACTGCTCCCCTATCAGCCTGTTTGCCCCTAACTTCCCTCCTCTGCCAGCCTGGTCACCCCTAACTGCCCTCCCCTGCAAGTTTGATCATCCCAACAGCTCTCCCTTGTAGGCCTGGTGCTTCTCAACTGCCCTCCCTTGCAGAACTTGTGCCTCCCAATGGCCCTCCCTTGCTTGCCTGATTGCCTACAACTGCTTTCCTTTGCAGGCCTGGTGCCTCCCAACCGCCTCCCTTGATGGCCATCTTATGTTCACATGGAAGGATCTTTGATCACAGGATCTTTGATAACATCTTGTGTGTTAAAGTGATGGTCAGTCTGCATATTAGTCTTTTATTAAATAGGATAGAAGCCTGGTGCATGGGTATGGGCCAGCTGGTTTTCCCTGAAGGGTGTCCCAGATCAGGGTAGGGGTTCCCTTGGGGTGTGAGGCAGCCTGGGAGAGGGGCCTGTGGTAGTTTGCAGGATAGCCACCCCCCTAGGACACCCAAGCAGAGGCCCTGGTATCTGGAATTTATTTATCTTCTACAATTGAAACTTTGTAGCCTGGAGTGGAGGCCTAGGCCTGCCAGGGTGTGTGGAAAGCTTGGATCCCTCCATTACCAGGAAACCCAAGCCTCCCTCCTGCTCACTGTGGCTGCAGCCACCTTGGTTGGGGTTAATTTGCATATTCACTCTGATTGGCTGATTGGCTTGGCTTTTGGGCATGGCTGGTGGGTGTAGTGGAGTGATGGTTAATTTTCATATTACTCTTTTATTAGATAGGATTTCACTAATTTCCTTTTATCTCTGACACTTTTATTATAGAGAAAGAGCAAACAGCAATATTAAAGTATTTCCTTTAATTAATTTCCTTTTTAATGTGCATGAATTTCATGCACTGGGCCACTTGCTTCTATAATAAAATGCTCATATGAGTCTATGTAAATATAGAACTTGACATTTTTTTAAGGTCAGTGACATAACATCTTGTACCCTTTTCTGCATCATGCTTTCATTTTGAGAATTTTTTTCTCTTAGATCAATGGCAATATCCTCCAAGAAAAAGACTGGGAATAATATGTTTAATACTCCTAGCACTTGACATAGTACATAGAAAATAGGTGTTTATTTTTAAAATTGAGCTTAAGAAGTAAGAGTAACAGGCTATTAATAATACAAAATGTGAGCTGAGTAATGGGGACAGCTTAAAGCTAGTGTTTTAAAATGGACATTCATGACCAGGAATTTCTACAAAATCACCAAAAGACTAAATTTCCAGAAAATAAATAAAGAAAGCTATGAAACTGTAGAAAATATTATCAGTGAAAAAAGTGTTCCAGATACATGAAAATTAAATGTGAAGTATTTACCTTTAAGATCAATTAATTATGTGTTCTGTAACTGCAGGTCAAGGTGGAGCTGGATTATAGGTTCCCAAAGTCTCAGGAAGCGCTCTGTGGGCACTGGTTTGTGAGTAGATGAGGCCATCCTGGATAGGACGGAAGTAGCATCTTGAAAGGACAAGAGATCAATCCCAAGGCCACGGAGGGACACCACACTCAATGTCAAAACTGTTGAGTAAAGTCATCGCTTCAGAAAACAGGAGAGCTCTGCCACGTTGAAATCCAATGGGTATTGCTCACTGCTTCACAGGGTCTGGATCTTCTAGGGACTTGCGGTTTCCTTGGCCCCATGGGATCATGAGGGCAGTTTGCTGCCATTAGCAAGGTGGAGGAATCCATTTACTGACTCAGGGGGGAAAAAGGGGTTTCACAATAGGTGACTGAAAACTAAGTCGTGCCAAGGTTATGGATGACAGGTGATATCTTGGTATTTCAGGCCCCGAATTTTTTGATGGGTTTATGGAGTAGAGAATGTGTGTCTCTTATACAGTTACACCCCCCGCCCCAAAGAGCCAGTGTGTGTGGTGTGTGTGTGTGTGTGTGTGTGTGTGTGTGTGTGTGTGTGTTTTCCTTCAGCCACTGCTGCAGCAGGCTGCTTGATGCAGGTGTGACCTGACGACATTGCAATTTTTCAGGATGCCATCCTTTCTCTCTAGTGGAGATTCTCTTTTGCTGCTGCTGTCATAACTGTGGAAATCCACCAAATAACTTTGACACATCCATAACCCAGGAATTTTCAAGAGTAAGACTTGATGAATGACATAGGGAAGTGGGTGGATAAAATATTCTCTGCTTTTTTGTTTCAGGCTTAACATGCCAAGGTGCACTCCCATGTTCTTAACAGTGACCTGAGGGGAATCATGTCCCATTTTCTTTCAATGAGCATCCACCCACAGCACACCTCCATTTTGCTTTCCTTCCTTTGATTCACTATTTTAGCCCCTACTGACTCTTGTTCATAGGGTTCAGCTTTCAAAATCTTCAATATGAATAAAATAATTGTTCTGAGTCCTACTTTTATGGGAGAGCCCAGGCTAAGAGAGCAGGGAAAACAGCCAAAGAAAAGCACCCCTCAACATGGGACTCTGGGTCTGCATGTTCCAGTCACCAATGAGAAACCTGTGGCTGGAAAGCAGGAAGGCGACAATCCCTGAGGTAGGCAGCATTGAGTCTCTGCATGATGGAATGCATGCCATTAAAAACCACTGGAGTTAGATTGGAACCCTGTGCTGGTGGAGAGTGACAATCTGGCTTTTGTAGCAGGGTGCCCCGGAACCACTGACACAGGTGCTTGTAAAGACTGGCGTTGGCTGGCTTCTGTTACCAGTCATAGAGCCTTGAGAAGAGCAGCTGATCCGTGCACGTTAGCCAACGGCTGAGTGGGCACATTGTGAAAATGAGAAAACCTGCATGGCCGCGTATGAGTGGCATCTTATTCCCGCAACGCCTGGAAGAGTCATGAAAATCAGACCCAGCCTGCAGTTGTCGGGGTAGCAAAGCTAGAGAGCCTGCGGGCATGGTCTCCAGAGCCTTCTGGGCCATGTCTCTGCTGCAAATGAGTTGGTCTTTACTATTGAGTGCAAACCTGTGGGTAGAAAAAGCTGGAGATCTTGACATCTCAGTTTTTTTCTGGGCTTTGAAGCCATAAGGTCAAGTTGTTGCCTCTCTGTTTAGGAGAGAACAGCGCCCCTGGCTGAGAGACAGTGAGGAGCTCACCTGAGATAAGCAGCTCACATCCTGATGCTTGTCTCTCACCATCTCCAATCTGTGCCTGCAAACCAATAGCTGGTTTCAAAAGTGAGGAGCATACACTCCTTGCTAGTTTAGGAAATAGTTTACATACTGAGAGAGATGATTGAATAAACACTCGTGACTCATGTGTACCAGCAGGAATGAGGGAACAAATCTGGATTGGTCTTGGGATTGTTGAGCCAGAGAGAGTGGAGTTTAGAAGGCTGGATGGAAGTTAGAAGGCTGGGTGGGATGATGGGAGTGGCACCATTCCCGGTTCAGCCCATTTGATCACTTCTGGCAGAAGGAGGCCAGACTGTGGCTTAGGCTGGAGAGTGGGCCTAAGCCATCAGTAGAACATCCCCTGAGGACACCCAGACTGTGAGACAGCACAGGCCAGGCTGAGAGACCTCTCTGAGTGCACACATTTTTGTGAACCAGGCCTCTTTATATATTTGTCTACCACACCAATGAATTAAATATTAACAGAAAATTAGGAAAGATTTTACTTGGAGTTGGTTTGCAATATAAAAGATGAGAATTTTAAAAAGCAATTCCACTGAAATCAAACATATGCAAATCCAAGTGTAGGATTTTTCTTAAAGGGAAACTATACATTTTGAGGGAGTTTACACCAATGTAAAAAAAAACACAAACAAATAAAACTGATACAATTTTTCTGTAGCTTTAGGATATAATAGACATTGCTAAAATGATTATTTTCATCTCTAACATCTACTGCATTTACCTTTATAAGTTTTGACTCAAAGAAGAGAAAAATGAATGGCAAAAAGATAGAGATGTACATTTTAGTTTGAAAATATGGTGGTCAATTTGGAGAATTATCAATCCTTCACTGGAAAATCTGTAGTCAGAGAAAACATTTTAATTTTTGTTTTCCCCAGTAGAGTTTTATTTCTCTTGAGATATTTTCCCTTTCTTCCTCTCTTTCTTTAACAGGTCCCTTTTCTTCAGTTTATTGCATTGCTTCACGCTGACACTGACAGCACTATTGTCTGAATTGGGTCCCTTTTAGCCAAGAGATGCTATGTCTTCTACAATTCTAACAAACTGGAATCTGTTTCCCAATTGCTGCAATGATCTTCAAGTCCAGTGGAAGTTTTTATGACACTTCTGATACCTGTCTCTAAAATGTAAATAGTTATACCTCACTAATGCTCCCAAATTAACAATCACTTATATAATGCCTAACATTAGCTGTTAATTTTCAGCTGTTTTATTCATCACTGCCTGTCCCTTTGCTGACTAGATATAAGGAATGATTTTTCAGGTTGATTTTGTTTGTTTGTTTTGCATTATCTGATTCAATGAGGATCATGCTGCTCAGCATGCTGAGATGCCTTCCACATCACCAATAGCAAGACAGATGTTTCTCCCACTTCGGATATGCCAGGGGGCAGACACTGTGTGTCTACATGATTACTAAGCATTAGCTATATCTCCCCAAGACCCTGATGTTTCTATACATAAGAGTTTTTTGGTAGGTTCTGGGCTGATGGAACTATGCTGGTATGTTGTCTACATTAAGAAAAAGCAATTTCATCCATCATCTTTGGAGTAAATTCTACCTGGGTTCAAAGCTCATTTGTGGCACACCTTTCTAGATGTGTGATATTTCTAACATTCTTAACACTTATTATTTTCTTGTTCCTTTATTTAAAATAGAATTCTTATTTTTAAGCTTTGAGATATGGCTCATTAAGTGATTAGTGAAGAGTTTGACACACAGCAGTTTTCAAAAAATGTTAGCAGTTTTCACTATTATTATGAATTAAAGCTCTTTTTCCCCCTGATATTTTGCTTCCATTTAGACTGTAGAATTCTGAACAACAACAAAAAAATGTTTCCAGTGTAAATATTTTTAAATTACTGGGTGCATTAAAATCATATATATATATATATATATATATATATATATATATATATATATATAATGTATTTTAAATATGTTTTTGTTGATTGCAGAGAGAGGGAGAAGAAAAGAGAGAGAAACTTCAATGATGAGAGAGAATCATTGATCAGCTGCCTCCTGCACACCCCACACTGGGGATTGAGCCCACAGCCCAGGCATGTGCCCTGATTGGGAATGGAACTGTGACCTCCTCATTCATATATTGACACTCAACCACTGAGCAACACTGGCCGGGACTAAAAATCATATATTTTTAAGCCAAAAAAGAGTTGGAAATTTAAAATATATATAAAGATCAATAACCAGTGTCACCCCAATACTTTCAGTTTTAAAAATTACCAGAGGGGTAGCAGAATCTTGCAGAAAAGAGAGAAGTGACTTCCTCTCTCCCTTTAGGGATTTGCTGAATCTTGGGACATGTGTGTGCAGAGGATCAAGCCTGCCACACATGAGGGGACTCTCAGGGATCAGGAGAGACCAGGGGATGTAATGACTGACAAACCACTTGGGCTATGTGATGGGTTAGAGAGAGTTTATTGCTATTACTTCTGTAGTCCTGTGTTTGCCTCTATAGCTCCTCCACATTTAATTGCAGCGGGAATCCAGATAACCTTGTCAATATACCAACTTGATAGAAATGGGGAACTTTATAATATTATTTTAAGCAAATAATCACAAACTACTCTTATTAAGCTAAATGTCCAACATTTGTTATGATGCATTTTACTTCCCATTTACACTATTATAAATAATACCATAATATATATATTGAGAGAGAGACTTCCCTTAGCATAAATTCAAAGAATTGTGATTTCTGTATCAGTTTATTAAACTGTGTGACATCTCTCTTTCATTCCCATTTTACATCCCATAGGATTTACTGTCACATGATGGTAATTAAAAACAAAACAAAACTGCCCTGGCCTGGCTGGGGAGCTCTGTTGTTTGGAGCATCGTCCCAAACACCAAAAGATGGCAGGTTTGATTCTGGTCAGAGCACATGCAGGAGGCAATCCATTGACATTTTCCCCTCGCTTTGATGATTCTATCTCTTTTCCTTACTCTCTCTCTAAAATCAATAGAAACACAGCCTCAGGTGAGGATTAAAAAACACAGAAAACCCTATGATAATGAATGACCTCCCTATATATGAAAGCAGAGGGATATAAAAACATCGTGTAGTTCGACAGTTCTCAGGATTTTTTTAAGGGTAAAATTTTAATTTGAAGGTAAAATAAAAAAAAAAAGTTAATCAACTCAAGAGAAGAAGGGAAATCCATGATAGGAGAATCATGAGTCCAAATTCAGAAGATACTCTTAAGCAAACTCTGCTGCTGAAGATGAAAAGGAAACACTAAGTCAGTCCTGCACAGGAAGAGGTCTAGCAGCAGCATTAGTTCATTTAGCAGGGAGAGGGGATTTTCGATGCTGCAAATACTCAGGGCTGGGCAATGACAACAGTCCTGAACGGAATCATTGTCTAGATTGCCTGGCACATTTAGAATGAAAGTACAGCATATCAGGATGGTGTTAAAAGCCCATCTCAACGACACAGAGTATTCATATAGCATAGTTCTTATGCTAGAGTGCTTTCTCTCTTATATTTCCTACCTTCAATAAGAAGCAGAAATTAAGGGGTGATTTTTTTTCCTGGATTTTGACTCGAGTTTTAGTATATATGTAAAATGAAACATTAAGTAGATTGAAACAGAAATTAAGATTACTGAAATGGCCATTCAATTTAAACATTAATGTTTACATATAACGTGATTTTAAACATGATTTAGTATCTCATAAGTTAGTTAGAAAATATTGCCCACTTGTTCATTTGGTTGAAATCAAAGTCAACCCTCAAAACCTCTCTTATCTAAAATATGAAAATGAAACTGAGTAAATAATCATATGCAATTTATTGTCATAAATTACTTTAGCTTCAGTCAATTTTAAATTAGTGCTTCCCATGAATGCTCTCCTTATACAGTATGTCCACATCAGATACTGTTCCAAAGGCCTTAGTGTGTTAGCAGCTTTATGTGACCCCTTTCTCAGACTCCACACTGTGGAATTGATTTTTGTGCAGCTCCCAGTGTAAAATTATCATACACTTCTCTCTCTTCTCTCCTAAAAAACATGGGCATAAATAAACATATCTATAAGATACCATAGATCTCATCTGATCCAGAGTTTAAAATATCAGAATTATTTGCATAGTACCCCGCTTAATTGCTATTTTTATCTTCACCATTGGTTTCATACTGCAGACTTGTCATTGCATTTCCTTGAACTCATAGAATAAAATTGGATTAGCTCCATAATGCCAGTACCCATGGATACCGTAATGTTTGCTTCAGGATACTCTATTTGCACATTCATCTTTCCCATTCATAACCTCAAATGTTCCTGTATTTTTTTGGATTCTGCCTCTAAGATTATAAAAGATACATATTTTGCATATAGTTACTTTCAGCCAATGGTGGGAATCCCCAATGTGTCACTTAGGATTGAATGATGTACTTGCCAACTATTAGCTTAAATTAATTCATAAAAGTCATAAATGGTTATCTTTCTGAATAGTAGGCTGTCAATCTCTTTGTTTGAATGTTGAGAAAGAAAGAGAGGAAAGGAGGGAAGGAGGGGTGAGGTGGAGTAAAGCAGGAGAGGGAGGTTAGAGACAAAAGACAGGAGGAAGAGCTGTGGAGAAGACAGGGTAGGAGGAGTAATGTAAGGTGGAGTTCAGTTGAAAGTAGCAGAGAAAAGAACAAAGAATCTGTATGTAAAAGGGATAAAATGCTATTAGTGGTTTTGACAGAGATACTTTTATTTTTACCTGAATATGATTTATTAAGGCTTAACAATTCTCTAGCTTTGATGTATTACTTTATAAAGAAATGTGAAGTATTTTTTCATTAATCTTCACCCAAGGGTATTTTTCCAATGATTTTTAGAGAGAATGGAAGGGAGGGGAAATAAGGGAGAGAGAGAGAAAGAGAAATACCAAAGTGAGAAAGATACATTGATGGGCTACCTAACACACTCCCCCTAACTGAGTCTGGAATTGAACCTGAAACCCAGGTACATGCCCTTAAACCAGGGGTGGGCTAACTTTTTGACTCAAGGGCCACAATGGGTTCTTAAACTGGACCGGGGGGCCGGAACAAAAGCCTGACCATGCTTGCACTCTCATCTTGGGCTGCTGGTAAAGGAGCAGAGTGGAGAGCAAGAGAACCCTCCTCTCTTTCGGCTCCGCGGGCCGGATCTGACCCGCGGGCCATAGTTTGCCAATGGCTGCCTTAAACAGAATTGAACCTGAGACCCTTCAGTGTGAGGGCAGATGGTCTAACTACTGAGTAACACTAACTGGGGTTGAAGTATTTTTGTATCATAAACAAAGTAAAAATAACCCACTAAGAAAAAATATTACATATATAACAAAGGATTGCCAACTTTAACATAAAAATAAACTTTTAAAATAAATTTGGATTTATAAATAAAAGGACACAAATAGACTTTCACAGAAAATCCTACATAATAAAGAGCTAATACTCAAATGGTTGTCATGCCCTCATGCCATCATGCCATAAAGGCTCAGACTCTGAACACTGGGGAGAGAGTAATGGGGACCAGTGAGGCACAAATGAGCTCATGAGAGAGGAATGGGGACCAGCCAGGCTGTGGCCTAGGAGAGGGACAGCTGCCTGCCCCGCGGTCCTGGGTGCCAGAGGCTGGGCCTGCAGCCTGGGAGAGGGACAAGCCTCATGTCCCACAGTCCTGGGCACCTGCAACTGTGGCTTAGGTGAATCTGCCCACCCATGATCCCCTGCAGCCTCGGCTGGCCCAGGTCCTGGGTGCCTGCAGCTGGCCAGAGAAAAGGAAGCCTGGGTCCTGGGTGGGGGGCAAGGCAGAGGCAGTTAGAGGTGATCAGTGAAGCAAGGGAGCAGTTAGAGGCAGGCAGAGGTGATTAGGGGTGATCAGGCAGGCAGGCAGGCAGGCAGGCAAGCAGTTAGGAGCCAGAGGTCCCAGATTTCGAGACACAGTTGGACATTTCCTGAGGGGACCCAGATTGGAGAGGTTGCATGCCAGCTTGAGGGAACCACCCAACTTGCACTAATTTTGTGCACCAGGTCTCTAGTTAAATATAATCAGCTTAAAACATGGAACATGCGTCCCTCAGTAATAATGAAAAAATTCAAATTAGAACATTACTTAGATATTTTTGTCTTTGATAGTAGCAAAAAAAATTTTGAAATATACTATTACTGATGATAAGAATTTTCCTGCACTGTTATAAATTTACACAAATTTTTGAAGGCAATTTCATGATAGATATTAAGAGTCAAAATAATTTTATGTCATTTGTGAAATATTTTTTTATCTAAAAATGTATTTTAAAGATACCATAAGAAATGTGAAGTTAGACTATTTACAGTGTTGCAAATCACAAATTTAATAGGCTTATATTTTTTACAAGATGATGTTGCTTAAACAATATTTATAGATAAATGATACAGCCAGTGATTTTCTTTGAAAAATAATATTGGATGGCATGAAGAATCCTACACAATAAAGAGGTAATATGCAAATTGACCCTCACTCCATCATGCTATCACAAGATGGCTGTGCCCACAGAGAGGCAGGGTTCCCATAATGAACCATAATGAGCAATCAGCAGGGACCTGAAGCTGCACCCCCCACCTGGATCTCACCCAATGGAGGTGGGGCTGGCCAGGTTTGGGTCTTGAGCAATTTTGGGATGCACACATGTGGACAGGGACTTGACTCTGGGTACTGCGGCATGCCTGAGACTCTGACAGGAGGAATATTTTCATATACATTTTACTAATTTTCTTTCATCACTGACACTTTTTTAAAAAATATTTTAAAAATATTTTTATTTATATTTTCAGAGAGGAAGGGAGAGATAGAGAGCTAGAATGAGAGAGAAATATCGACCAGCTGTCTCTTGCACACCCCCTACCAGGGATGTGCCTGCAGCCAAGGTACATGCCCTTGACCAGAATCGAACCTGGGACCTTTCAGTCCACAGACCGATGCTCTACCACTGAGCCAAACTGGTTTTGGCATCACTGACACTTTTAAAAAATTATGCAAATCTTAAATTTAGATGACAAGGGTATGTTTGAACTACATTGCTCTTCTGATAATAAACAGCTGTTGGGAAAAAACAAACACACCCTTGATTGTTCCTCTATGACACAGGGGGCAGGAAGGCACCCACATGAGAACTGGTACCCAAACCACATTCTGCTAATTATAGTTGTTAAGTGTTGGCCCACTTATTTAACCCCTCTATTTCTCTCAGTTACTTCAACTACAAAATGGGAGATATCATTGTATCTATTTTATAAGCTTTTTGTGAAAATTAGAAGTATCAGTACATTTAAAAGCAATTAGAGTAGTGATTAATAATTACTAAGCACTAAGTAAATGTTACCTTTGTTTTTACATTATATTATAAAACATGATTGCTTCCTAGATAATTGTACTAGCAAAACTTGATCACTGCCTTCCACTAAAAAATACCTTTCTTTTTCTAAATATTTAAATTTAACTGGGAGCTCTAGGCTAGTGAAATTATAGAAATCTATTTGGGACAATTCATTAAAATTATTTCCAATAAAGTCCAATATCCTACTACTTAAAGGATCCTTACAGATGACTTTACTAGGTGCAAAAATGTTCCCAAATAGAAACTACATCAAATAGTTTGACAAGTAGTTACATGAGCCTGACTAATCCTTAGGTCATCTTTGTTTTCAAAAAACATTGTTCAGTAACAGACAACCAGCTAAATTAGTACATATCTCTTGAAAAATATATATTAATTAGTATAACACCAATAGTGCTGTGATTTTTATCCATTATTTTATTAAGGCTGTTATTTAGCAAATCTATCTACCATCTAAACATACATACATATATACATACCTATAAAGTTATATACTTGATTTAGAAGATCAATTAAAAACTATCCCTATATAATATTGCCATATATGAAATTTATACATGTATTCATATACATACTAAAATTCCAGTATGTATCATTGAAATTTTTGCTTTAATCAGCTTAATGTCAGGCCTAATGCCTTCTTCTTTAGCCTGAATTGGGGGTGATTTCTTTCATTGAGCCAGTGGATAAGCACAGGCAGGATGGGTTGGAGGATCCGGTCCACAGGAGTTGATGTGTGGTAGTCATGTGTTCTGGATAAGCGCCCAAACATGCGTGCTTGTCTAATGACAAGCTATGGAGTTACGTCTGCAGAGCAAAAGTGTCTCCACATCTATCCTGGCCACTGTAGCACTAATCGATTAAAAACATTTACTGTGTTACAAAATGCCATCAATTCGATGCTGTTCTGCTTCAGGCCCAACTGTTGTGGCAACGAGTGTGAGGTTAAATACCCCCAATCACAAGGAACTCAGCAGCAACACAGCATACTTCATACCAATACGGAGAAGTGCTGATGGGCATTGGAATTTGGATTTGTGTTTTAATTTCAGGGCACAATTAAAGTATTTGGCAAAATGTCTTACCCTACAGCTTAAGACTATTTAGAGGGAAAGATACTTAGTTTATTTATTTTTCCTCTGCATGCTGCTGCTGCTCTCCAGGGTGGCATATTATAGCAGCCTGGGTTGATACAACCTTCCCAAAGCAGTTTGTTGTAACTCTCCTTTGCCAATAAACCCAGCCAGATTCAGAAAAAAAAAATTGTTGTTATTTTTTCATTCTTCACTACAAGACATATTCATGTGATTTTTAAATTGGTTTTTAGAGAAAAGAAGGGAGAAGGAGGGTAAAAGAGAGATAGAGAGACATCCATGTGAGGATGCTGCATCTTCATCTCTTCCTGTCCACAGAAGAATCAATTTGCAATGGAATCAGATACCTTTCCATGCATGGGCAACGCCCAACCAACTGATCCACACTGGCCAGGGCAGTTTTCTTTATTTCTCCATAAAACATTACCAATTTAGAATCTAAATTTGTGAGGATGAGAAATAACTAATCCTCCTATATAAGAAATAGGTAATATGGAAATTGACCCTCACACCCTTGTGTCACAAGATGGCCACTCCCACATCATCACAAGATGGCCACCCCCACATTGTCACAAGATGGCCAGGCAGTTGGAGGGACCAGGCCTGTATGGGGGGGGGGGGCAATAAGGGAGACCAGGCCTGCAGGGGAGGGGAGTTGATTAATAAATTATTCTATATTTTAGCCAATTTAAAAACACCAAAAGGAACATATCAATAGTTTTTTTTAACATATTCTCTTCATTAAATGTATAAAGAACTTTTTTTAGGGTTGCAGGGAGCATTCTGTTAGTCAAGTTTTAAGTATATATATATACTTAAAATATATATATTCATAATTTATATATATACTTAAAATATATATAATTTATATAGATATACTTAAAAATATATATAATTTATATATATACTTAAAATATATATATAATTTATATATATATACTTAATATATATATATTTTTTTTCATAATTTAGTCATAGTCCTCAAAAGTAGAATGAAAAAAATGACAACTATTAAAAATAGTTTAATAAAGAAACTCATGTCAACCTCTTGAAATAAATTACCCACTCTAAATATGAGTTACTGGATGGAAAACTAAAGATTTAAACATTACCTCCAAATTAATTTATAACTTTATACAATAATATTAATGAAAATTTCGGTTTAAAAAGTGATTTCACAAATAATCACAAAATATTGAAACCAAGATAATCAAGAACATATTGAAAATCAAATGAAGTAGTTTCATTGCAAGTATCTTAAAATAATATTTTCCAAAAGTAATTCAACACATTAAAGAATCACAAATCAGTGGGGAGGTGACTATTTTTAAAACCTGGCACTGGGAATTCAGAATATGTTTGGAAAATAGGAATAACACAAAATACATTTACATGAAAAGTTAGTTCTATACCCAATATCTTTAAAAAACAAAATAGCGATGGTCTAAGGAGATAATCAACATGAAAACCAACAACATTAAAATCTTAGAAAAAAAAAACAGGTGAATGTTAGATGCATATTTATTATATCCTTAAGTTCTATAGGCTCTCTTTCTATAAAGTAAACAAATCATTTAAGAACAATTGCAAATATCCTGGATACAGAAAATTCTGAGAAAATAAAGATGACCGATTTGGCTCCTATCTCTTGCACTGTCAACTCTGAACCTTCTATTTTTTCAAAATATATAGCGGCTGAACTGCACAGAGAGGAATGCATTACCAGGTAAGTTGTAGGTGCTGCTGACATTCTAACAGGGACCAGGAATCCTCCACTGCTGCAGGGCTAGCATCTGGAAATCCATGTGAATGAGAATGAGGGTTAAGTATTGGTTGCAAGGAATGCTTGCTCTCAGGTTCCTGTGACCTCAGGATGGGAAGCAGCAGTGTTCTCTCTGTTCTCCTTAGTTTTAGGGAGATCTTGTTATGGTGGAATGATTGAGTTAGGAAGTCAGCATCTTGTATCCCTGAGGCCTCAAATTTCTCACCTCAGGACCTGCCACATGCTTGCTTCCTCAACCACACATCAAAGTGGGAGGAAATGCTCTCACCTATCCTCTAGACCAGTGGTCGGCAAACTTATTAGTCAAAAGAGACAAATATCAACAGTACAATGATTGAAATTTCTTTTGAGAGCCAAAAACCGACTTCTGTGCATGGACCATGAAGTTTTAATCCCACTGTTTGTGCGCTCCCGCACGTGGTATTTTGTGGAAGAGCCACCCTCAAGGGGCCAAAGAGCTGCATGTGGCTCTCAAGCCGCAGTTTGCCAACCACTGCTCTAGACCACAGCCCCCAGTAGCAGACCAAGATAAATAAAAAGTTTCAAAAGGTACCAGAAGTCTGAAAGAGAAAGACATAAAGTCGGTAGAGTTGGAGCATGACCCAGAACAATTGAACAGCACATATTTTATGTCAAAATATGACAAGTATTCAAAAGGCCTGTGGAAAACAAACCGAGAAAAACGTGCAGCATAATGGATTTTACCTTATTATGTAAATGCATCTTGTAAATTCATAACAAAATGGCAGTTCCAATTTTTAAAAACTGAGCAAAGAGACTAACCCTAAAGCCAAAATGCATATCTCAAACATATCCAATTTTACCAACAACTAACAATTGCCAATTAAAATGTAATACATATTTGAGCTATTAAGTACCATATTTCGTCAAACTAAGAGGACATTATGTCTAAGATATATGGCTATATATTGTGAACATTGAAGAAAATAAATTACCAGTCATACTCTGTTATGGTACAATGCTATGAAAGCATGGACTATAAGACATGAAAAAATGGATGGAGTAGATAAAGTATGACATAAAAACTTACCAGTTAAAATGTTTTTATGTTTCTTAGATTGTCTTCAATTGGATTGTTACCAAAAAAATCCATTTTAAAAATAAAAGCAAAACAGGTAAAAAATGCAGGGACTTAGGGAACAAAATTCAGAATGTATTTATGTCATATGATAAAGTGTGTTCACTAATTAGAGAGAAATATTAGACGTTCATATGAGACTTCTTCATTGCTTTTAATTTATTGTATATTTTTCTGCTTGGATTAAATGAAGTAAATTACATAGCACATTCATATCAAATTACCATGAGTTAGTGCATCTTCCTCTGATTGCTTTCAATGTGTGTATGTGTGTGTGTGTGGGGGGGGGAAGCATGAAAACTCATCAAAAAGAAAATGTTTTATAAAATATTAAATGATATACAGAAAATTGAGTTGCTTTGTACTCAAAATTACTTAGCAGGCTGGGTTTTTGTTTTTGTTTTCTAAATATATTTTATTGATTTTTTACAGAGAGGAAGAGAGAGGGATAGAGAGTTAGAAACATCGATGAGAGAGAAACATCGACCAGCTGCCTCTTGCACACCCCCTACTGGGGATGTGGCCACAACCAAAGTACATGCTCTTGACCAGAATCAAACCTGGGACCCTTCAGTCTGCAGGCCGACGCTCTAACCACTGAGCCAAACCAGTTTTGGCAGCAGGCTGGTTTTAGTACTAGTAGAGGTACTGTTTGTTTCTTCCATCCCTTCCCCTCCCTCCCTCTCTTCCTTTTCCTCTTTCTCTTTCCCTCCTTGTCTCACTTCTTCTTTCCCTCTCTTCTCTCTTCCTCCTTCCATCCATCTTCATTTTATTTTTCTCCTCACCCCCATTTTTTTCTGTTGTTTTTTGGTAAACAAGAAGAGGAAAAATGTATCAATGTATATTTTAGAGGATGCGTTAACTGATTAAAATTAATGATTAATGCAAAATCATAAAATTTTGCATGTAAGCATAAAATTTTCCATGCTGTGAGCAAGACCTGGCAATTGTCCAAAAAGCATAATGAAAAAGTGAGAAAAGTGGAATATTTTAAACTTATATTTCAAATGTAATTTAAAAATTCTCAGAACTTTCTTTTATCATAAAGAGACCTACTATGAGTGTTACATTTTGTTTTAAGAATAATAATTACATGATTCTCAAAATATCGTGTTCAATATCAGGAATTCAAACAATGCAGAATGTGCAAAGGAATGGTAAACTATTACTTAAAATTCCTTCATTGAGAAATAATCTTCATTAACTCAGTTGAATTAACTTTCAGACACTTTGCATCTACTGGTACACAGAAGGAAATGTACTAAGTACTAAACAGATTGGCAAATATCCAAATGAAAATTTTATGCTATATAAATTGTGCTTAATACAAAACAATCAAATTTAGTTTTGCTTTAACTCATAAGAAAAAAGCAAGTCAAGTGAAACCAAATTAATGTTTGAAATAAGTATATATGTCTTCATCTTAATAGATTGTGTTTACATGAATGTTCCTGCAAGGCAAATTGAAAAATAATATAGAACACATTTATACATTGTACTAATTTTTTAAACAGCATGTTTTAAATTTAGAAAGTACTATTTAATTCCCCTGCTATGTAATATACACAAATTATTTCTCTCACATTGATTTCCAGTATCCTGCCCTCATGTTTGAATGTTAACATTTTTATTTTAATAACTTTTATGTATTTTCATTATATACAAATTAACACTTTTCCTCTGAGTTATTCATATTAGCCTAGATGTGGACTCACCATAGCATATCATTACAGCTTCTCTCTTACTCGTTTATGTATTTTGATAATCACTGGGTTTTGTTATAAAATTATTTCCATCTCTCTCTCTCTCTCTCTCTCTCTCTCTCTCTCTCTCTCTCTTTCTCTCTCCCCTTTCTCTCTCCCCTCAGATAATTTATTTACAAGTGTCTCCTATTGCCTTTTGAGTTTAACTATTTCTTAATTGAGTGCTGTCATTTTTGTTTGTTTTTCTGTTTGTTTGTTTGTTTTTTCAGTTGCACTTTAATTTCTTCTGAACTTTGGAGACAGCTTCATTGGGATTTTTTATACTGAATATGGAAAATTCAAGGAAAGTACATGCAGCAAGGAGCACAGTTGACTTCATATGAATCTTAAATTCGGATATTAGGCTTTGTTATTTATTTATTTATTTATTTATTTATTTATTTATTTCAGTGCATTTCAAAAACTGAAATGAGAGCAGAATTTTTTTAAATCTTAAACCCCCAGCCAATTCCCCCAGCTGATAGCTGATAGCTGCTCTCTATCTATGAGTCTGTCTCTACTTTTCTTGTTACTTCAGTTTGCCATTAGATTCCACATATGAGTGAGATCATATGGTACCTGCCTTTCTTTGTCTGGATTATTTCATTTAGCATAATGCTCTCCAGATCCATCCATACTGTCACAAAGGGTAAGATTTCCTTCTTTCATGTGGCCGAGTAGTATTCCAGAGCTTTTTTTATCTACTCATCTACTGATGAGGACTTGGGCACTTCCAAATCTTGACTACTGTAAATAAACTGCAATGAACATAAGGATGCATATTTTCTTTCAAATTTGTGTTAAGGTTTCTTTATATAAATTCCCAGAAGAATCATAAAGCAGTTCTATTTTCAATTTTTTGAGTTAACTCCATACTTCTTTCCTCAGTAGCTGCACTTATCTGCATTCCAACTAGCAGTGTCTGAGGGTTCCATTTTCTTCACATCCTCAACAACACTTGTTTCTTGTTTATTTATTGATGACTAGAGGCCCGGTGCATGAAAATTCATGCACTGATCCAGAGAAGTCTCTCAGCCCAGCCTGCCCTCTCTCACAGTCCAGGAGCCCTCAGGGATGGGAGACAATCCAGCAATCAGGGGAAGGTGCTGCCCCATCACACCTCTGTTGCTGCCACTGCCGGTAGCGCAAGCCTCAGCTGGCCCTGGTTACCTGAGCCTTGGACAGTCCTGGGTGGCTGGGCAGCTACCATCTGAGATTTGCCTGAGTGTTGGGTTGGCCCTGGGTGGCTGGGAAACTCTGGAGGCAGGCATGTGGTAAGGCTGGGCCTGCCTGGGGGCGGGTCAAGTTATACTGTGCACCTGTGGCTCCAGCAGGGCTGAGGAAACTGGGTGTTGCCATCTTTGAAGTCAGACAGTCAATTAGCATATCACCTCCTTATTGACTGTGGGCACTGGCATATTTGAGGGTGTGGCATTCAATTAGCATAATCTCTCCTTATTGGCTATTGGTGCTGCCATCTTTGAGGGTGGGCAGTCAATTAATATATTCCGTCCTTATTGGCTGTGGACACTACCATCTTTGTGACAGTGTGAGGATCAATTAGCATATTTCCTCTTTATTAAATAGGATAGTCATTCTGACAGGTATAAAGTGAATATCTCATTGTGCTTTTGCATTTTTATGATAATTAATGACTTTGAGTATTTTTTCATATGTCGTTTGGCCATCTGTATGCCCTCTTAGGGAACATGTCTATTCAGGTCCTCTGTCCATGTCTTAATTGGATTTTTTGTTGGCTTGGTATTTGCTGTATGAGTTCTTTATGAATTTTATTAATATTAACTCTTTATCAGATGTATCATTGGTGAATATGTTCTCTCATTCAGTGGGCTCTCTTTTCATTGTATCTATAGTCTATTTTGCTGTGCAAATCCTTTTTAGTGTGATGTAGTCTCTTGTTTATTTTTCCTTTTGTTTCCCTTGTCAGAAGAGATACATCAGGAAAAAAAATATTGCTATGAGAAATTTCTGAGATTTTACTGCCTAAGTTTTCTTCTAGGATTTTTATGGTTTCAAGTATAACATTTAAGTCTTTAACCCATTTTGAGTTTATTCTTATGTATGGTGTAGGAAAGTAATCTGTAGGAAAGTTGTTTAGTTTCATTTTTTGCACATATCTATCCAATATTCCCAACACCATTTATTGAATAGATGTTTACTCCATTGTGTGTTTTACATTCTTTGTTAAATAATTATTGACCATAAAGGTGTGGGTTATCTCTATTCTGTTTCATTGATCTGTTTCATTGTCTGTTTCTATGTCAGTACCATTGCTATTTTGATTAATATACTAGTAGCTTTATAGTAAACTGTAGATTACAGTAGCTTTGTAGCAAGGTAGTGTGACTCCTCCAACTATGTTCTTCTTTCTCGAGATTGCAATTTCTATTCAGGGTCTTTTGTGGTTCCATATATACTTTTGGAGTATTTGTTCTAGTTCTGTGAAATATGCCATTGGTATCTTGATAGGAATTGTGTTGAATCTAGATTGCTTTAGGGAGTATGGGCATTTGAGAGCAATGATGTTTTAATGTAAACTGTGGCCTGTTTTCACTCTCACTAGGAGTCTGCAAGTGGCCAGTAAATTTTGTATAGAGTGTGTGAAAACTCATTTCTTTAGCTTTTTAAATGAATCACCTTGATGTCTGTGCTTACATCAATGGGGGAAATGATTTGAGCACTTTGAAGTCACTGCTTCTCCACTGTTAAAAATATTTACCGCCTTAGAAATTTAGTAATCGAGGTCTTGATTTTTTAGCCTTTTAAGTGATTCTAGAGTATGGCTGTTACATTCAGCTCTCCCTAATGCCTTTCTTAGCTCCATTAGCACTCATTACATACTCAGCTTCTTCAGATAAGTCAATAGCCTCTCAAAACTGGGGAGATTACATGTGGTGACTTTTTATTCTTATGTCAAGGCAAGAAGAATCCTTTTCTAAACTTCTATGCCTGATTTGGAACATAAGCTACTAAATCATTAGAGGCAAGAATAAGACAAAGGAAATATAAGATTGCTGACAATCTCCAGTGCACAGACAACTACTTCACAAGTAGTCTCCCAAGTTATAAGTACACTAGAGGCCCAGTGCACAAAATTTATGTGCTGGTATAGTTCCTAGTGGCTGTCAGCTCCTGGCTGGGGCCTTCCTCCCTTCCCCTGGCCAGCCCCTCCCCCTGGTTGAACTCCCAGAGGACTCTGGGTCAAGGGGACAATTTGCATACAATGCTTTTATTATATAAGATTCATATTTTCAGATCACTCGCTTGGCAAAAGAAAAATGGTAGAAATCAATAAAAGCTAATTAAATCCCTTAATTGGAATATGGACCAACTGGTGCTTACTTAGATTTAGTTCTGGAAACTTATAATGCAAACAAAGATTGTAAGAGAAATATTTTAAACTTCTTGAGAGAATGAACAGTTTTATACAATCATATATAATGAAAAAATTATTTACAAATATTGATGTGTTAAAATGAACTTTTTCCTCATCTAGTAATTAGGTCATCACCCTGTGGGAAACTAACAATAACAAGTTTATGTATTTTGTGTTTAACTGATAAACATTACATAAGACTGAAAAACACACACCTGAATTGGTGAAAATTCTATGACTTTGAATCTTTATTCATTCAGACTTGCTTTCTGCCCAAATAATTATTCATTTATCTTATAATAAATATTAATATCCACTGTGCATAATAGGCTTCTGCATTATATACCGTAATTTCATTATATATATTTTTTCTTTGTAAAAATAATGGAGAAACTTAAAATTATGTGCAATTATAGGGAGACAAATGTACAGATACAGAATGGGTTTGTGGCTACTTAACTGAAGCATTCTAGGCTTCCCAGATTTTGGTGTAAACTCATATTTCTATTTTGTTGTGTGAGTTTTTTTTTGTTTTGTTTTTTTGGGGGGGATGTTGTTGTTTTTTAATTTTTATGGTTGACACTACTTCAGATGTCCCCAACCCCCTCACCCTTTTGCCCACTTACACCCATCCTCTGCCTCCTGACTCCGGCCTTTACCACACTGTTGTCTGTGTGTGTGCACGGGCTATACATACCGGTATATGTTCTTTGGCTAATCTTGTCACTGTCTTTTACCCATTACTCCCATCCCCTTTGATTCCTCATTTTATAGGACTACAGAACTGAATTGTCATCTCTATCAAAGTGATTTTGTTCTTGGAAACTAGTCATGACAAAGAAATCCTAGAGAGATAAATATAGAAATCATATTTTAAAAATGTAAGCATGAACTTTATTTTTAATACCAGAATGTGACTATTTATGGTTAAATTTTCTTAAATTTTATTTTCTTTTTATTGGTTCCTCAAAGATTTATTGAGAATATTATGAAATAATCAATTATATGTTTGACATTTTAAAAATGTGATATTTTGTGGAAAAATATAACACACAACTATTTGTTCCATAAAATAATTACACCTATAAAAACACCCATTTGATTCTACTTTGAATTATTGTTAAGAAAACAAGCCAAAAAGTCTCTATTCTTTCAAATAAACTTCAAAGAAAATGTAATTCACCTACAAATTGAGATTTAGGGAAGCAATTTGTTGTATAAAAGCACTTCATACTGACTGGAAAAATGCAAGCATCAATCATAGCGTTTGAGGCCTACCTATATAAATGTGGGGTTCCTTCTACTTATTTCATTTATATTTACAGTTTTGTGTGTGTATCCAAAGGGGGATTTTATTTCCCCCATTAATTTGTATTGTTGAATCATTTAAGCTAAGAAAGGATTGAGTGAGAGAGAAATGTTACTCACACCCCCTTGATGACATAGTCATTAAGTGTCAATTAGATAGTAAGTGAAATTAAAGAGCTGAGCTGTGAGGAGCATTAGATCTGTGTTAAATATGATACTAACATTATTTTATAGATGAGAATATCAAGGCATAATTACTTTGAAATAATCTGCCCATGTTAGTACTTCAGGTAAGTAGTAGAGTCAAATTTCAATCCAGACAACAGTGCTCTGCAGTTCAAGGTGAATCCTAATTTATGCTTCTACATTAAGTAGAGGAGAAAAATGAGGCAAGGGAATGTTTACTTTTGGTCCACACAAAAATAATGAGGAAGACAATGTTAATAACAGATAGAGATTAATGGCAAAGAGAGGACCAAGACTAGGGTGATGCAAGCTAGCCACCTAGGTAACAAAATTTTAGGTGGCACTCACTTTCGGTTTGTGCAAGTGCCAACACAGGCAGAGAGAGAATTCCTCCTTCAATTCTAAATAACTTCATTGTCTTTTTAAAAAGAGAAGAAAAACTGCTGTTTAGTTTTGGTGTCAGTGACCAAGAGCATTGAACACTTGGTAGCCACACTGGTGTGCACACTTGGTGTGAGTATTTGTTACATTTCCAAAGAAGCCCTGAGACTTATGGATGGTAGAGTGTATTCCTGAGAATGACCACATGGTGAGAAACCTTAACAAGACACCTCCTAAGCATATTCCCCACAATGCTGAAGAAAAATAAATTAGAAAGAGGTAAGGTAGATGGATGCAGTGTCAGCTACAGAGTAAGAAGTTAAGCCAAAACAATGGAAAAGAGCTTGATAATTATTTGTTTTGTATACTCAAGTGTAATATATTTGGTTGTATTTTCTAGAGAAAAAATGGTCATTTGATAGTGCATGGTGGGTGGTATAAGATGGAGGTGATGGAGTTTTTTTAAGGGAAGTAAAGGCAATTATTAGAGGATGTTAGTGCTCTTTTTCATAACTGTGCTTAAATATAATATAAATGTAAACTTTTAACAAAAAAACAACAAAATACCACCCAGCTATAGAGCCAAATACAAGCCAACATGAGTGAACTAAAAATTACCTGGGAAGCCTGGCCAGTGTGGTTCATTGGTTGAGTCTTGACCCATGGTCAGGATGTCACCAGATTCCTGATCAGGGCACATACCTAGGTTTTGGGCTTGATCCCCAATATGGGGCATGCAGGAGCCAGCCAATTGATGTTTTTCTCTCATTGTTGTTTCTATCTCTCTTGCCCTCTCCCTTCCTTCCTCTTTAAAATAAATAAAAAATGTTTGTGAAAAATCCATATAAATGTTAGACTAAGGACTTAAAGATTTACTCATATAACATTTTTTACTTGGAGTATGAATATAGAGCAAGGTTCATCCACACATGGAATTCCACATTGTTCTAAAGGATATTCTCTAACTGAAGCTGTTAAAGCCAATTAGTAGGATGTTGAAACATCACTTGTTATTGAATTTATTTTTGAATTTATTTTTTCTTCTTTATACTGACTTTATTGGGGTGACATTGGTCAATAAAAATATATATGTTTCAGGTATACAACTGTATAACACATCAGCTGTACCTCCCATCATATGTTCATGGCCCCAAGTCTTCTTCCATCACCATTTATCCCCCCTTTACCTTCTTCTAACTCCCCACCCCCTTTTCATCCTCTGGCAATCCATACTGTTGTCTGTACCATTGAGTGTTTCTTTCTTTTCTTTTCTTTTCTTTTCTTTTCTTTTCTTTTCTTTTCTTTTCTTTTCTTTTCTTTTCTTTTCTTTTCTTCCTTCTTTGCTTTATATGTTTGCTATGAGATGTGAAAATCATTGTATTGTAAAACAAAAACAAAACACAAACCACCAAAGGAATTGTCTGAAAGGTAGTATAGTTTAAAAGCAATTAGGGTAAAATTGTTTAGCAAAACGGTCATGATGAGAGAAAAAGGTGTTCATCTAGATTAAGGATCTAGACATTTTTTTCCATGCCTACTGCAATTCCCAGGGGGCTAAGCCATCATTTGCTTTTGCTGCACCACTTCTGCACTGGTCCCCTTGCCCTTATGCAGTTTCCTCATTGGAGGAGCCAGAGTGACCCTGTTACAATTAAGCTTTATCAGGTATAACATCCTCTAATGACTTTCCATCAATTTGGTATAAAATCCATCTATTTTTGTATATATGTTCTTAAATGGCCTACAAGGTCTTCCACTCAACGCTGGCTCTCCCTCAACACATTTCACTTTACCCCTCACTCTCTCTGGTCTCTCCGCACTCTTAGCTCTTCAAACCCTCTTTTGCAGCACAGGCTTTGCATTAGCCATTCTCTCTGGCTTTCGGTGTCTCCCAGAAATTCAAATGGGTTGCTTCCTCATTTCCTGTCTCTACTCAACTGTGACCTTATTTAAGAAACATTATGTAAACATATGTTCGAATAACAACCCCACCTTCATCCAAGGGATTCTTTATCACCCTGCCCCTGCTTTATTTTTTCAGACACGACTTATTGAATAATATATTGTCAAGTTGTGTTGTCTTCCTCTACTACAACGGAAGATACCAGAGCAGAAATTTTTCTGCTTTGCTAATTGCTGAGTTCCCAAGGCTTTCAACATGGTGTTACCTAAAGTAAGAGCACAATAAAGTTGTTGAGAAAGGAGTGCTTTTGGCCTTTGCAGCAAGAGAAGAATGTACCCACATCCTAAGAGCTAAATGATGTTGAGAGCTATAGAACGCAGTTCCTGTTAGGTGATGCTGTTGCCAAAAGTCTTTGAGACGCAAATTAATAGAAGCTGCTTTGTGGTTTTGTTTTTTTCAACCAAATCTTTCCAATAAGGGTGTAGATCATGGAAACCACTTACAACAAATGGTACTTGATACATCTATTTTGTGTTCTGTTTTTCTCACTTAACATTAAAACTTTTCTCTCAAACGCACACAGAATATTATTACATCAGGGTTGCCCAGGAGGTAGTCAAATTCTATTCCTTTTCGCTTCATTATTGCCCTTCTTGTTTTTTTTAGAAGATGCCATTCCTTAGTTAAAAATAAGAAAAAAGTATCCTTATTATGAAATGACAGCTACTAAGTTTCCCAGTTTCTTATTTGGGACACAGGCACAGTCTTTCAGAATGTTGAGCTATTTCATGAGAGCCAGCGTAGAGAGGTCGACAATTATTTTTCTCATCAAACTTTTGGTTAGTGAACATTATTTCAGTGTAGTGTATGGATATGGATAAGCTTTCCTGTACAAGACTCTTATAAGATACTTGCTGTTATCTCTCCTTTTAGGATGTTGTGGTTGTATACTGGCAGAATGTTCACGATCATTTGATACTCTGGCTTAATTTAAACTGGAAGTAGACCTTTTTAAAACTAGTAGTACTGGCTTTAATATGTCATTTTTAAAGTTTCAAATAAAAATAGTGTCTTAGTATATCATTAAGAAAACCATTGCTTATAGTGCACAAACAAGGTATATATAGCATACAGTGATAGCTTAAAGGTATCATTTATGTGAAGAGCTTTATTAGTGCAGTACAAGAAGTGAGTATACTAGTAAATCTCACACACATCAGCAAACAGCTGTATTTTACATCTGTGAAAGAGGAGGAAGGGAGGAAGATGGAAAGGAGGGTGAGAAAGAAAGAATGGGAAAGATAAAGGGAGGGAGGAAAGAACAGGGAAATATTTTCAATAATGCAAAAATATCTGTGGTAGTTAATTTATATCTAAACAAGTAGGTTATTGCCTATAGATTTATTGTGGTAATTAAAATCATGATCATCATTACTCATAGCACAACAATAAAGAAGACTAATTACACATGGAAATGTATAAAATATAGTACTTAATGAAGACATAAGTAAACATGTAATAAGAAGTAGCACCCTATCAATGACCATAGATTTACCAACACTATTACTATATGAAGATTATGTGTGTCTGGTGTGTGTGTGTGTGTGTGTGTGTGTGTGTGTGTGTGTGTGAGTGTTTGTAATGAGCCCATGTGTATGCTGTTAAAAGATCTCTCCAAAAAGATGCGGACACTTGGTTGATACATTAAAAGTTGATATAAAAGTGAAATAATTACAGAGCACACTATTAAAACCCATCTGACCCACTAAGAAATAAGTTATTGAACATAAATATAAACATATAAATTTATAAAAGCTTAAAATCATTTCAATAAGTATGTAGCCATTTAACTTAATATGAACATCACAGATTAAACATGAAAAGCTTAACTGGAAAATATGTATATCTGTTAAGACTATAGCTGTCAGTATCAATGATACAAATGACAGTGTCTTAAGCAAGAGAGAGGTCTGTTTTTCTCTGGCAAAATCTAAAGTCTTGGAAGGAGTCACTCCATAGCTGGTTTGTATGGGGTTCTGCGGAAACACGGCTACGCCTGACTCTGTCTTTCAGTTCTACCATCCTGAACACTAGATTCAGTCCCCAGGATAGTTTTGCTGTCGTAGTCTCCTTGATGGACCTCCGCCAATGTCAGGGTTCCAAACAGGAGAGGACGTTCAAAGGCCCAAACGTATAGACTTCCCAGCTCAGAGGATGTGCTTGGTAAAGTGTTCCTGGAAGACCCACCAACGATAGCTTTCACTTATAGCTTCTGAGCCACCTGTTCTTCTGCCTCAATAGAAAGACCTCGGCTTTTAGCGGGGCACAGTGTGCATCCCTGCAATGTAAGAGCTTGGGAGTAACACAGGTGTGAAGGCAGGCAAACAGCAGCCTGTTTCACAATCTCTCTCCAAGATTTAGCCATCTTCAGAAAAGAACAATGCCATAAGGAGGGTTGCTGCACTTTCTATAAAGAATGCCTTATGAAAAAGGTTTTTTTTTATTGAGAGTTCGTTTGAAGCATTTTAAATACGTAAATTCTACCAGAAAAGTTTTCTTGCCCACTCTTCTAATTCTTCCGTTTTTTAAAAGAAAATTTCATTGTTTTCCTATTTCATGGCATTGATAGGTACTCAGTGTATTTTAAAACTTTTAATGGGTTTTGTTAATATTCTAAGCCTCCAGATATTAAAATTTATTATTTTGATATATGTTTACAAAATATATGGAAACTTACAATATTTGAATTTTAATCTGTCCTTTGATGGTTTTATAGTACTTTCTTAATATTTCTGTTTTGTGTTTTTTATATAACACAAATTAGGCGTTATCATTGCTGCTGTAGATTTGATCACTAGTATCTCACTTTCTTCTTTAGTAGGTTATTTTTTTTTCTTATCGGATTACATGTACTATGTTCCTTATGTCTTTTAGAGTTCCACCATGATCAATCTCTGTAGATATTTCTTTTTTTCTAAATTATTTTACTAAGGGTTATTTCTTTTGAATATGTAGTTTTATGCTTTTAATCCATTCCATGTTATTCTCAAACATTTTCTTTTTAATATTCTCTCTCCCTTTCCTATTGTTTCATCTCCAAAGTTAAATACAGGCATAGTACAGATACACAGTTTATTTTACATGTTTATTCACCTCTCAAACATATATTTTTTGTCTTATATTTCAGTGGCTAGACCCTAGATCCATGAGTGCAGCGTGGAGAATGGATTGCCTGTTGGCCAGTGTTGTATTTCTTTTGCGAGACTGTGCAATATTGCACGACGTTGGTCCTCCAGACTGGGGCAGACATGCTGACTTTAGGTGCCTTCCATTTATGTGGACACAGGACTAAGAGCCCATCTATGTCCTGGAATATAAAATACAAAACAAATACTCACTGATGTCTTCATGTATACTCTCCTGTGTATTGATATTTCACCATGCCGCACAATTTTGTCATATATTTTGAATAAATTATTTATGCACAGAGATATGCCGCAGAAAGTATTTCCCAAAACAGCACACACCTTACAAGCCCCAGGAGAAGACAATGTCTTCTTCATAGAGAGGAATTCTCTAGGGCAGCCTAGCCCTGATTGTCTTACCACATCAAATGGATCTCATTTTTCATTGTTAATATCTGTGAGTTTTTTAGCCTCTTTAAGAACTTATGAAAGTTTTAAAGAATATAGTTATTTTCCCAGAATTGGACTAAAAGTTTCTATGTTCTCTTTTCTTTTTCTTTTTATAAATCTCTAATCCATACCAAAACTAGAATACTTTCTGTATAGTAGGTGCTCACAAAATGGTATTGATTTTTGATTATATTAAAAACTAGGGCTTATTTTATCAACTAGAGGCCCATTGCACAAATCCATGCATGGGGTCCCTTGGCCTGGCCAACAATCAGGGCCAAGGGGCCAGAGTGCAAGTAAGGCCAATCTATATGTTCCTCTATTATTAAGTGAGATAGACTAGTAGCCCTGTGCACGAATCTGTGCTCCAGTAGGTTTCTGCTGCCTTCATGTTGCTCTTCACCCTCTACTTCGCCCTTCTATAGCTCTCCACAAATCCTCTCATAGCTTGCTGCCCTGCCCCTTCATGTAGCTCTCTACCATCTGCTTGTAGTTTGCAGAGCCATGATCCAGTCATCACGTGACCAGTTGTGACATCTCACAGTGTAATGGTTAATTAGCATATTCCTCTCTTATTATATAGAATAAGCATGGATAATTTCTTTAAAATATATATATATTTTATTGATTTTTTTTACAGAGAGGAAGAGAGAGGGATAGAGAGTCAGAAACATCGATGAGAGAGAAACATCGATTAGCTGCCTCTTGCACACCCCCTACTGGGGATGTGCCTGCAACAAGGTACATGCCCTTGACCAGAATCGAACCTGGGACCCTTCAGTCCGCAGGCCGACACTCTATCCACTGGGCCAAACTGGTTTCGGCAGCATGGATAATTTCTAAGTACTATCATAGTCCAAGAGTTTTGAAAGAATTATCAATAGTTTTCTCTAGTTCCTGTGATATTAACCACTTGATATAAATGCTATATAAGATTTAGTGTGCATCTTTACACAAAGCATGTATATATTACACAATTATATACACCATATGCATACATGGTTGTGTATATGCCATATATACATATATCACATTTTATTCTTCATTTATTTAAAGATATACCACAATCTAATGTGTTTTATTTTATTATACAAGAAACCAGACCACTTCCCTACAATCAGTGTGCACTTTGGGTTCTTTTGGTTTTGTTTTATGTTTGTGGTTGTAAAAACAGCTTTATAAACTACTAGAGGCCCAGTGCACAAAATTTTTGCACTGGGGGAGAGGGGTGTCCCTCAGCCCAGCCTGCACCCTCTCCAATCTGGGACACCTTGGGGATGTCTGACTGCCAATTTAGGTCCAATCCTAGAGGGATTGGGCCTAAACTAGCAGTTGGACATCCTTCTCACAATTTGGGACTGCTAGCTCCCTACTGCTCACCTGCCTGCCAGCCTGATCACTACCTAACTACTCCCTTGCCAGCCTGATCAATGCCTAACTGCTCCCCTGCTGGCCGGCTCACCTCCAACTGCCCTCCCCTGCTGGCCCAGTCACCCCTAACTTCCCTCCCTTGCCAGCTTTGTCACTATCAACTGCCCAATTGCCTCTAATATCCCTCCCCTGCTGGCATGGTCTCCTCTAACTGTCCTCTCCTGTAGACTTGGTCACCACTAACTGCCCTTCCCTACTGGCCATCTTGTGGTAGCCATATTTGTCCATATGGAAGTGGCCATCTTATGCAAGGGTGTGAGGGTCAATTTGCATATTATCTCTTTATTATATAGGATATTTAAACTTATTGGTGTCATTCCATATTGTGACTCTCATTTCTAGAGGATGTGGACAAAGTTATGGAACATTTGTATTTTAATAATTACTACCAGATTATTATTTTTAGAAAAGGTTATTATGTGTAGGCCAGCCAATAGTATAAGAGGTTTGTTTTCAGTTACTCTGTTTAATTTCCATTTCCATCATTATTGTCTTTGTGACCTCAAACGAATATTTTAAACTTTCTGTGCTTCAGTTTCCTCATCTCTAGTAAACATAACAAGTGAATCTCCTGCATAAAATGTCTGTATTGATTTAATGAGTTTAAGTAAGAGAAGTGTATAGAAACTGCTTGGAAGCCTGGTGGTGTGACTCAGTGGTTGAGTATTGACCTATGAACCAGGATGTCATGAGTTAACTTATGATCCAGGAGGTCACAGTTCAATTTCTAGTCAGGGTACATGTTCTGGTTGTGGGCTCAATCCACCTAGGGGGCATGTGGGAGGCAGTCAATCAATAATTTTCTCTCCTCATTGATGTTTCTATCTCCCTCTCCATCTCCCTTGCTCTCTGAAATCAATAAAATAATATTTTTTAAAAAAATAAATTGCTTGGTATATTAATAAATGTTAAGTAACATTTTTATAGACCTAATATGGATATTTTAAATTTGATCTAAGTCTCTGCTTACTCTATGTGTATGCTTGTTTTGATGACATTTTAAACTTCTGAGGATTCACATGGGGATAGCTACAATTTTTATATTTAAATTAGAGATTATTCATATTTATTTCATTGTATTTAGTTTAGAATACATTTGTGTTTTAATTGCCATAAATACTATTTTTCATATAAAGTATAATGTTTCTGACTGGTTGGAATTATTTATTCATTTATTTATTTGTGAATGACATGTTTTATTAATGTGCTTCCAGTAAATGTTTGCTCTTGACAATCCTATACAATTTACTGAACAGGAAGCCTGTACATGAAATGGAATTATTTTTTATCTAGCAGTTTTATCTAGAATACAGCATATTTTGGAATATTCCCTCTGGAAATTACAAAAAAGTTTGATTTATGGCAAATGATTATTTTATTAATTTCTTCTCAATTGCCCAGCTATGTATTTTAGCAAAGAAAATGTCATGCTTACTGAGGCACTATTTTTTTCTGAATAAGATCTATTAAAGGGTTATGGCATAAATGAAACAGCTAAGGTATAATGGAATGTTAGCTCAGAACAAAAGTAGGCAATATTGCCTCTTTGGCATCTTTCCCTACAGGGTGCTCAATTCTCTCAAAACTGGATTTTTTGTTTTGTTTTAATGTTTCAGTGCTACATTACATTTATACACCACTTCTGTATTCCTGTTCAAATGAATATGATTGTGTTACAGTAAAGTAGGCATCTGCAGGTGATAACCAGTAAAGGCAAGTCTCATAGAGGCAGAGCATGACAGAATCTTAGTGGAAAAAATTACCGTAGAGAGTTCTCGGCCAATAAAAGCAATGTTTTTAATATTTAAAAAAAAGACCGAAGGCAGTTAAGGTGCTTGCATGAGCAGATACTGCTCGTTAAAACAGATTTGGAATGAGAATCCAGGTTTTTCCACTTAAATGCCTATTCTACAGTAATGAGGGCTCTTCCTAATGAATACATAGACCTAAATGTCACTTACAACATATATGTGAATGAACTACCTTAAGGATTTGAATATTTCCCTATAGTAAGTACACTAATATATTCTCAATCTGCAACAACAACAAACAAATAATCAACATACACTAAAGGAATATTTGTCTGATTAGACTTATAATTGGCTATGCCAGCGAAAAGTGCTTGTAAAACTGGGCAATCCTAATGTGCTCTCAAATACTCAAATAACCATTCCACTTTTCTTCAGAGAAATGATTACAAATAAATAGTTATTTAAAATTTAAAATTCTGGTACATGGATTACTTGATTTCTTTTCTAACTTTATTGTTAAGGTGCGGATTAATTTAGGGGTAAGATGATAATCTCGTTCTAAAGCAATAGATGGCCTCTGATAGCACTTGGAAATGTTTTATTCAAAGCTGCCTGCAAATATCATCTCAGAGGACTCTGTCTTCATTCATAATGATGTTCTCAAAACAGTTCCAATGCAGTTCCACTCGCTATTAGTTCACCTGAAACATTCAACTGTTGATGTCATTTCTTATTTGAAATCATCCAAACTACATTTTGGACTTTTCAACTGACTTAAAATATTGGTATTTTACATTGTCCCTCTGTGACCATTATGGAAGAGTGGTTTAACGCAAAGCCATTTTAGAGGTCCTACATAACATTTTCTTCTATATATTTCAATATTGCATAATGATAGATATGGTGACCCAATGTATACAACTCCTAAGTAACTTTATTGCATGCTTCTTGAAGACAAAGATGTATTTAATATTTTGCTTTTTAAATCCTTGTAGTACTGTAATAGTTACTGGGATTTTTTAATATCTTAGTAAATACTATATTGAAAAAATAGCAAAGTTAATGTTTATTTTGGTAGAGTGTTAGTGCTGCAAGTTACAAAACTAGCATCTTGTTAGAGATACTTAGTTATCTCACAAATTCATCCCTAATGCATGTCAATTTCATATGTTTAATATAACTTAAGTAATCATTTGTAGAAACAATTCATAGGAAGCACTTATGAATTGCATTTAATACAAAAAGATATCAGTGCATACAGAAATGTAAACAGCACTGCTTTCAAAATTGTATTAATGAAGAATAGAAGGAAGAGGGAGATGAGTGAAAGGAGAGGGTGGAAAAGAAAAATTATTTGCTTAGATCAGTGGTTGGCAAACTCATTAGTCAACAGAGGCAAATATCAACAGTACAATGATTGAAATTTCTTTTGAGAGTCAAATTTTTTAAACTTAAACTTCTTCTAATGCCACTTCTTCAAAATAGACTCTCCCAGGCCGTGGCATTTTGAGGAAGAGCCACACTCAAGAAGCCAAAGAGCCACATGTTGCTCATGAGCAGCAGTTTGCCCACTATGGGCTTAGCTCTAATATTTTGGTAATCTGATTTTTTTTTTGCTTTAAATACATATTTCTGATGTAGATGAACATTTCTATTTTTCAGAATATGAAGTATTCTACATTCACCACAGAACCATTTAGGTTAGTTAAGTCTCATATAAGTGTGTTCTCTTAGTAGGAACATTTATGAATAAAGAAGGGATATATAAGTAATTTCCTAACATTTACAAGAGATCTCTGTATTTTTGTAAGAACTTAAGTCATAATTAAAATCAGACTTGTATTATATGCAGGTGAGCTCTACTAATAGTTTAGTTCAAGGAAAGACAATTATTTCTAAGGGCCTGGGCAACTTTCACTAGATCATGAATTCTGGAAAGAGTACATTACTTTATTTTATTTTAACTTTATCAACAATGAAAATAAAAAGCTTAAATTAATTATAAATGTCCAACTTTTTAAAAAAGAGAAATCATTTTTATCAAAATCAGTCTTACTCATAACTCCACTAAACAAACGCCAACTGGGAAAGAGACAATTAGAGACAATGTAGTTCTAGAGACACACAGGCTCCTTCACTGTAGTTTCTCCTTCTCAGGGAGGACTGGCGTTTAACCTGACCCTGTTCTAATATAGGTTACTGTCCCTCAAGAGTGTTATTACAAAGATCTTTTTCTCCACTGGCCTCTAGATCCCTCTCTTTATAAATGACCTGGCTAGGTAAAATCTAATAACTGAATCATAGAATACCCAAAAGGCTTCTGACTCTTTCTGAAAAAATCTGCTATTCTAAATATGTGTAGTTTACTTAATTTATGTACCTTTGGTTTGGGTTACTTCAGTTACGAAATGAGGATAATAGAGTTCCCCTCATTAATCCAATCATACCTGCTAATCTTTTTCGTTTTCCTGCTTAACAGTATGTCACTGGAGAAAAACACACATACATAAACTATTTAGAGGTCGTACATGATGCTTTGGTTAAAAGCTCAGGCATTGGAACCAAGTGGTCTGAGCTAAAATGCTGGGCCCCTCACCATGTTCCAGATGATAACCTCTAAGATTCTGTTTCTTCATTTGTAAAATCATTTTGTGTGTTGTCTCTCAGCATTTGTGCACTCTTAATGTAGTAGGCATTTAAATATATTGACAATTTCAAGTCACTATATAGGGTTGAAATTTAAAGATCAAATATTTAATATACTATACTAGTGTGACTGAACATAACCAAAAACTTTCTTACTAAACCTAAGACAAGTTATCTCACTGTTTCTCTCTTTGACACTTATTTTTATTAAATTGATTCTTTTCCCACACTGATCCATGAAGATTAGTTAATTAGAATTACAAAACAAAGTCCCAAACCCTAGTGAGTTCCTAATATTATTTGTACTTGCTTGTACTAGTTCATTTTAAAGATGTTTGAATGAGTTAACTAGGTATTTTCTCCAGCTAATGGTTCCTAAACAGATTATATAAATGTTTCTTACTCTTACTGATCATAGTACTTTTGTAAACTTTGCCCCAGCCATAAAAAAAGAATGGATTTATTCACAAGAGATCATTGAATCCTGAAAACAAGCTAACATCCTTAGCAGTTTTGTGTACCTAGTTTGTTCCAGTCACAGTGCCTTCCTCATTTTGTTGAAATTTAAAGAATTCATGATAGTCAATGAAGAAACTAAGAGGCATGAAAGCCAAATCCAGTTTGGCTCAGTGGATAGAACATCAGCCTGGACTGAAGGGTCCCGGGTTCGATTCTGGTCAAGGGCAGGTGCCTTGGTTGCGGGCACATCCCCACTGGGCGGTGTGCAAGAGGCAGCTGATAGGTGTTTCTCTCTCATCGATGTTTATGACTTTCTATCCCATGAAAGACTGGAATTACCACCTCCTCCTTTCCCAGTTCCTCAGGGGCAGAACTCCCCTGAGAAAGCAAAATGATTCATTTAAAATGAACCCATGACTTGGCCATTGCCCTTTCTGTTAGCTTTTGTGCAATGATGCCATGGTATTTAGTACCAAGGAAGCATTTGTTCTCCTGCTCAATAGCTGGCTAGGAGGTCTTTGCTTAATGGGACATGGCCAACTGGAGCAGCTCCCCTTCGGGCTCCAGGGCTATGTGGGCTGGAGAAAGCCCTTCGCATGCCATTGCTCTGGGACCAGGCTGGCCGGGAGCTATTTCACAGAGGAGGCCATAGGAACAGCCGAGGCACAAGCAAGAAAACCCAACTGTACAAATATACTTCCAGTTTCTGTTAGCCCTATGCCTGCTGGTATTCCACCGAACACTAAACAAAGCAATCCACATGGGCAACACCAAAGTGCAATGGTGGGAAGTCTGTGCAAGTCTGTGGGTATCTTACACCACTAAACAGAGTGAAGACTGGTGTAAGCAGTGTTGTCTACCACATACATTTACCCGCTCTTTCATCCACTCCTTACGTTATAGGGGTGGACAAAAGTAGATTTACAGTTATTCTTATGAAAAATAATACTATAACTAATAAATAATAATTTTTGCATAGTCACAACTGTAAATCTACTTTTGCCACCCCTCTATATATTACTGTATTTTTCCATGTATAAGATGCCCCACATACAAGATGCCCCCCACTTTTCCAACCCCAAATTAATACATCAATATTTTGCCGAAACCAGTTTGGCTCAGTGGATAGAGCGTCGGCTTGCAGACTCAAGGGTACCGAGTTCAATTCCAGTCAAGGGCATGTACCTTGGTTGTGGGCACATCCCCAGTAGGGGGTGTGCAAGAGGCAGCTGATAGATGATTCTCTCTCATTGATGTTGTTTCTAACTCTCTATCCCTCTCTCTTCCTCTCTGTAAAAAACAAACAAACAAACAAAAAAAAACACACAATAAAAATGTATTAAAGAAAAAAGAAATCAATATTTTAAATATAAAACAGAACACATTTTTATTTAGTAGTTGCCACAGGTAATGCTTTCATACCAGTACTATGATATTATGCAGCATTTCACTTTATTCAGCCTCTGTTGCATCACTGCTCTCTTTTTCATCACTATTTGTTGAGACAAATCAATTTCTTCAACTTCTATTGTAATACTACTATATTCCCAATCATGTCTGTATATGTAAGATCACCCTCATAAACTGGTGGCATTTTCTGAGCTAACTTTGTGTTCTCATGGCCAACCCTTCTCTCCTCATGAAATTGAAGCACCATTTTGCCTTTTCTGTAAAATCAGCAATGTTCATTTTGCTTGCAAACATTCTTACCTGACATTGAATAAGCCACTCTAGCACTGCTCCATAATCCAAGTCTTAAGCCTCTGTTCCAAGTTTGCCCATTTTGCTAGTTTTCCTCTTAAGGCCTTCTTCTATTTTGGCATCTTAACGAGTTGTTCTTCCTGTTTTCTCCACTGTCTGATCATTCACTCAATGAGATGAGGCCCAAATTGTCTCTCTGCAGCTCTATTTCCATGCTCTTTTGCATAACTGGTTATGTTCAGTTTGAATTTTGCAGAGTAAGACAATCGCTTACTGGTGTTTATCTTTTTATTTTAGTTTATGGGCTCACAATGCTTTGGTCTCTGTTGCATTTACATACTCTCCACCTCTACTTCCACCTCCAATTATGGCATCAGCTGAAGTCAGTAACAATAAGGCTTGCGATTGGAAGAAGGCTGTTTGACAAGGTGTGGGCAGCTACGCACCCGCCTGGCTCCCTCCTCAGCTGACTTCCGTGTACAAGATGCCTATCGATTTTCAGTCTAATGATTTTAGAACAAAAAGCATCTTATACATAAGAAAATACAGTACTTATATTTCTTGCTCACATAGGGCTACACTTCAGTCTTCCAAACTTCTTAGTTTTAAAAAATTATTCTTGATGGTACTTGAAAATCAAAGGGTTCAGTGTTTTTAAGTAACAAACTTCTGTTCCTCACTATTTTAAATGGAAACCCTTTGATAATGAACCATGCATTTCCTGACATTCTTCAGCCTAGCAGACTAAATACAACTTGACTGTTTAAATAAATAAGGTCATTATTATAAATATCAATCATTGTTCTGTGCTATAACACCTTTTTTCATAGCAAAACCTGTGTATTTTCAGTTGAGTTACTTATTTTTTGCAGATTTTTTTCCTATTCTCTCTTTTAGCAATTTGAAGCCCTTTTTAGGGCAGCATATAATTGTGACATTTTAATCAATAGTTATAGACTCGAAAACCAAATACCCTGACCAGACAGTTTTATTTCTGATAATAAGTACTCTGAATGAAGGCCAGTGAATGTGCATATAATTAAATTACATAAGTTTTATATATAGGATTGGTGATTTATAATTTGGCTGTTACAAATCAATCATAAATGTTATTTGGCTGCATTCTAAATGAGGAAGATATAGCTCGTTCTCTCTTTCTTGTTTTGCCTAATAAGCAATAGTGTCCCTTAATATTATATTGCATACTAGAATGCTCATCTGGTTGCTATCAGTGCATGGGAAGAGTCTTAAAAGTGATGTTGCAATTATATTCACAATTCTTAGCATTTTTTGGTCCTATAAACTCTTTATATGAACTAGGGCAGTGGTTGGCAAACTGAGGCTCCCGAACCACATGCAGCTCTTTGGCCCCTTGTGTGTGGCTCTTCCACATAATACCACTGCCTGGGTGAGTCTATCTTGAAGTAGTGGTATTAGAAGAAGTTGAAGTTTAAAAAAATGGCTCTCAAAAGAAATTTCAATCGTTGTACTGTTGATATTTGGTTCTGTTGACTAATGATTTTGCTGACCACTGAACTAGGGTAATTGATAATTCGGTTTTAATTTTACATTTTGTCTTTGTACCATAAAGCCTATTTTTTGTTTATGAAGAAACTATTTCTATTTAGCTTTCAGAATCTATGTTATTTTTAAATTTATACCAGGCATCTCGTGGAACATTAATATCCAGGGAAAAGTTAAATACGCACCTTCACTTCAGTGCATCACTTGTATGAGTGAGGATATTTTTATTATATTGATTTTTGCTATAATGATGAGATTAGGAGAGCATTTGATTTACATTTAGGTTTTACTTTTCATGGTGCTTTGAAAAGAAATCACAGGAACAGGCAAGCTGTTAAAATTATAATGGTAATGATTATGCAGCTGCTGATAATGGTAATAACAGCATAATTATTATTTACTGTATTACAGTCAATTTTCAAATATTTTACATGCATTATGCACTTATTCTCGTACTAAATCCACGTGATACTGTTATTATGTCTTCGTTTCAGGGCAGTACATATTAAGCACTATTATTTGTAGTCTCATTTTCTAGATAATAAATCTAAAGGTCAAACTTTATTGTTACCTTGCCCAAAATCAGACAACAAATGGTGAAGGTGAAGTCTACAGCAGGCTATTTGATTACACAGATTATGTCTTTGGTGAATTCAGAATGCTGCCTCTCAAAGGCACTCTTTTTTCTTTTAGAGAACAACAGTAACTATGATTCAATTCTTTTGATGGCTTATATCATTAATAAAGATATTTTCTGAATCATTTGTATAAGCCTTAGGTTAAAAATAAGATTCTAATATACTTCATAGTGTAATTGGGTTGATATGTCCTTATTTTCCATTTCAAAAAATAATAAAAACTGTCCTCTAAAAGAGGGAATATTTAAAAACAAATGAAGTGTCTGTGCATAGCCAGATCATACTTAAAAGGGTGTGTCTCCTTACTCACTCACTCACTCACTCACCATGAGTAAGCTTCAGTGACTGGAGCACTTTTATGGAACACGTAACCTTGTGACCTCTGTAGAATGGGAATGCTAACATTTACCTTCTACCAGGAACTGAATGGAATATACATTAGGTCTTATATAATTCTCTCTGTTCAAAGTATTCTGCATATCCCATCAGTTTTTAGTACTACACTTTATTTTCTGCACACTCGCTTTAAATATTTTTGCTACAAAACTGTTTTACATTAGCCTTCACTTCATAGAAGGGTGTAACCCATTTTGTAGTAGTTTATCTGTGTGCGTGGGAAACAAAGCAAAACAATGAGGCTGTATAGTCCTGCCACAAAACCTGGAGGTCAGATGAAGAGAATTCATCTTCTCTTCAGCACAAAGGCTGGAGTTTTAAAGCTGTTAGAGTTTGGTGTGTGTTTTTCCCAAAAAAGACAACCTATCTTTATTTCAGCAAATTGTGAGTCTGCATCCCTGTCAAAGTTAGTTTCTTCTGACACTTTTGTTTTTTACTTTGAAAAGAGATTCACAGGAGAGAGAAAACTTTGATGTTTTTCTTAATTTTAAGAGCATCTGATAGTCATTTGTAAAAGCTCAGTTACTGAGAGCCCAGTCAGTGATTAGTTAATGAGTTGATTATCACTAAGGTTGCTGGATAAAATGACTCTCTAATGACATTACAGCTTACAATCCAGCTACACAATTATTTTTAACATTGTAAGCAATGTACATTCTTCTAATAAGTTCTCTTTATTCTCAAGTTTTTACGCAATACAAAACTTTTAGTAGAATGAGAATGTTCTTTAGCCCTTCTTAGCAAAACACTTTAAATGGAAATTGATTTTTATGTTGTCAAGATACAGAATTAGAGTATACATCAAGGCTAACACTTTCTTTACTTTGTAACGTAAATTGCAGCTGAAGGTATGTCTTCCTCAAGAACCTGGTCATCTGCTTATCATTTTTGGTGTTATTAATACTGACAATTGTTAAAAGAAGCCTGCACCACTCCTCAGATTCTAATTGATGACAGATGTGCAATTAAGTAACATGGGATTTATTATTTTCAGTTTCTACTTATTTTAGGACAGTTTTGGATAAGTATCTAACTTAAGGAATGTAAAGAAACTATATTAATCATTTATATTAGGTCTCAAGGTTGAACTAAGCAACATTAACTATATGACATCATCCAAATTATTCTGGAAAACATAGATTTTTTAAAATTCCACCTACCTTGTGTTTAATCTTTATTAGCAATTAATTTGATCACTTTTGTGATACAGTCTCTTGATAATGATAAAAGTTAACTTTAAACTGTCAATTGATTAAGAAGGCATTTGCAAGACCAAAAAAAGATGGTGGCCTAGGTGGCCTGCCACCTCCTCAACAATTTGGAAAAAAACAACAGCTAAAATCGAAAGGGATCACACCAGACCCACAGGAAAGCTAGCGAAATGGGAAGGCTACAACTAGACACAAAGCAGGACCTCCCTGCTGCCATGTGGAGTTTAAAACTACAGAGAAACTGGACCTGCCGGAGCCGCTGCCACCGGAAATGAGGGAAGCCAGACCTCGCTCCACCCCGGGGCCCAGGGAGTGGGCCAGCCCTGCTGGCCACCATGGGAGCTGATGCGGGCCTCCTGCCTGGACGAGAATCCCGTGAGCATGACCTCCCTTCCCAAAACCATCCCGGCCCACAGCCATCCCCGCCTGCCCGCCGTGCTGGTGAGGAGCGGGCAGCATCTCCCCGTCCGCAGAACCTGGCCCAGCCCCCGCGCTCTCCGTTAGGGCGAAGAGATGGCTTAGGGTCTCCCTGCTCCCAGCCATCTCGGCCCAGAAATGGGAAGGCTACAATGAGACACCAAGCAGGGCTCCGCTGCTGCCATGTGGAATTTAAAACTACTGCGAAACAGGACCTGCCGGAGCCGCTGCTGCCAGAAATGAGGGAAACCAGACCTCGCTCCGCCCCAGGCCAGGGACTGGGCCAGCCTGCCGGCCATGGGAACCAGGGAGCTGATATGGGACCTTTGCCTCGCCTTCAGCACCTGCCCACAACCATCCCAGGGAGCTGGCCCGCAGACAACTCGGCCCAGCCTCCGCGCACCGTGCTGGTGGGGAGATGGCATGGCGCGTTCCTTTTGTGCCAAGAGTCTTTCTGCCACCACCGCCAGCAGCCGGCTCCAAAGCTTCCGCCACTACCGCCATGTGGATTTTAATACTACAGGGGAAATTGAGACACAGGAGCTACCATCCCTGCCACACCTGCCACCACCCCCGAAAAATAGGAATCCACCGAAATCAGAGCTCACTACGCCCCGGGCTCAGAGAGAGTATGGCTTCAGAACTTATCCTCTGCATCCACAGCAGCTCTGCTTCCGCACCAAAGGAGACACCATTGAGGGGGAACTCTCTGCCCGCAGCCCCAGCAAGTCCTCCCTCAGCTGCCACATGGCCGAGCCAAAGCTCCTGCCACTGCTGCCATGTGAACTTTAAAACTACAGTGGAAATTGAACCACAGGAGAGACCGTCGCTGCCGCACCAGCCACCACCACCCGCCACCGCCGCCACGAATAAAGGAAATCCACTGAGAACAGAGCTCACTACGCCATGGGCTCAGGGAGTGGGCGGCCTCAGATCTTAGCCTCCACATCTGCAGCTGCTCCATTTCCGCACTGAATGAGACACCTTTGTGGGCCGTCTACCGGCCTGCAGCCATCCCAGCCTACCCGCCATGCTAGCAAGGAGCTAGCGCAGCCCCTCCAATACACGACCCCAGCGCTCCAGAGGGGCCCTGTGCACTGGGTGAGCCATATGTCCCAGGGGGCCCTGTGCCCCGGGTGAGCTAGGTGTCCCAGGGGGCTGTGTGCCCCGGGTGAACCATGTGTCCCAGGGGGCCCTGTTCCCCGGGTGAGCCATGTTCCCCAAGGGGCCCTGTGCCCTGGGTGAACCATGTGTCCCAGGAGGCCGTGTCCCCCGGTTGAGCCGTGTGTCCCAGGGGGCCCTGTTCCCCAGGTGAGCCATGTTTCCCAGGGGGCCCTGTTCCCCAGGTGAGCCATGTTTCCCAGGGGCCGTGTGCCCCAGGTGAGCCGTGTGTCCCAGGGGGCAGAGTGCCCCGGGTGAGCGGTGTGTCCCAGGGGAAGCAATGGGACCCAGAGGGAGGGCCAGTGAGAACCAGACGAGGAGAGGACTCTATTCGTGTGGTCCTGAGATAGTCACCATAAAACAAGTAGACTGCCAAATGAGGAGCGGGTTCTATTCATGTGATCCTGAGATAGTCACCATAAAACAAGCAGATTGTCAAATGACAGCAGGGAGGGGAAGGAGACCGGGGGGGAGATAAGAGAACAACCGAAGGGCTGGTATGCATGAATATAAGTACAACTAACTAACACAGAACTCTGGGGAGGGAGGGCATGAATGGGAGGTGGGAGGGGGAGTCAATGGTAAGATATGTACACATATAATACCTTAATAAAAAAAAACTGAAAAAAATAAAAAATAAATTAAAAAATAAAATAAAAAGAAGGCATTTGCCTCAAAGTATTTATTCTCTTGATTAAATAAACTTTGTTTTTAATCAATAATATGAACAAGAAAATTAATTGCAGTAATTTGCACTTGAAATCACCCTGATAATGCTAATTATAACATGAGAACTATATCTGCAGTGCCAGTTCTTTTAAAAAAACAGCAGAAAATCAGTTATAAGCAATTTTCCTAGGTATGTTGTTTTATCCTGATAATCATCATCATCATCATCATCTCATCATAGCACATTATGTTGCTCAATAATTAAAAAGGTATTTTTTCAATTTACAAATTGATTGCATGTATTTTTATAGCATTTGACCTTCTCATCCATTTGGTAGAATTGAATGGACAGAAGTCACTCAGAAAAACTGCCTCTGAGCAGTTGAGTGGCTTAGATCTCAGGATACAGAGGTAAGAGGTAGAACCAGAAAGTGGGCCTGAGTCAGACTAATGGCTGTTGCTACTGTTGATCATTTTACATATTCTGTCAAGACAGGCACATGCACGTGAGGAAATTAATTGCTCATGTCACATAGTTAGCTTGTGGCAGGGCCGGGGTGTAAGCTCAGGGGTATGAAATGCTGTACAGAGTGGTCCCTTTCCTCTTAAACTACATGCAAAATAAGTTCTAGGCCAATATATTCCCAGTCCATGTAATATGCACTTTTCTTTCAAAGCATATGCTTTGGGATATGTACAGGTACAGGATAGAAACTTTAAAAATTAACACATTCTTTTAATCCCCATTCATTCCAAGTTTTTTTCATATATATATATATATATATATATATATATATATATATATATATATTTCAGATAAATATAAATTATATTAATTATTTATGTTTATCTCATGTTATTTATATTTATTTCAGAGATGAAGGAAGAGGGAGAAAGAGAAACATCAATGATGGAGAATCACTGATCAATTGCCTCCTGCATGCCTCATATTGGGAATCTAGACCACAATCCAGGCATGTGCCCTTGACCAGCATTGAACCTGGGACCCTCCACAGGCTGACACTCTATCCACTGAGCCAAACCAGCTAGGGCAGCCATTCCAAGTTTTAAAAATTATAGTGAATGATCAAAACAGAAAAAAATAATAATAGTGGTCAATGAAAAGGAATTAAGAATTCTTGGCCAAATAAAGACATGTGTATTGTATTGTATTATATTATACTGTCCTCAGGGCATTCAGACTTGCTATTGGATTCTACTGGGATAGACTACTGTGGAGAAATTTTCTTTAAAAGACAAACAAGGGTTAATAAAAGAAAGATTTATGGCCTGAGATTATTTCATGAGGATAGTAGGATTTATAAGGAGCTAAAGAAAAATACCGCTGATATTTTGTCACAGGCATCTAGGGAAGATGATAAATAAGGAACCAATCTAATCTCAGGCTTTACAGAAGTGGAAACACATCATTGCCCACTTCATGGAAACCCAGGACTTGGGAAATAAGCCATTCATATTCACATTCCTTGTTATTCCTTAGGAAACAAAGCAATTGGTTGTTTGAATGAGTTACTCCTTGTGAAATGGTGTTGACAATTACAGGTTAACTTTAAAAAAAAATTTATATAGGGAAATAAAAAGAATAAATCAGGTCTTTAAAAGTATCTCCACTGTATCTATGAGTCTGTTTCTGTTTTGTTTGTTTAGATTCCACATATAAGTGAAATTATATTGTAGTTGCCTTTGTCTGACTTATTTCACTTATTATAATACTTTGAGTTCATTCATGTTGTTGCAAGTGACAGATTTTATTTTTTTATGGATGAATAAAACTCTGTTGTATGTGTGTATGGGTTTGTGTAATCTATCATCTATCTATCTATCTATCTATCTATCTATCTATCTATCTATCAAACATCTCCTTTATCCTTGTATCCATCTATGGATATCAAGTTGGTTTCCATAAATTGGCTATTGTATATAATGCTGCAGTGAACATAAGGGGCACATATCTTTTCAAATTAGTTTTAACTTTATCCTAGTAAATATCTAGACATAGAATGGGCATTTGGTAGTTCTATGTTTGGTTTTTGAGGCACCTTCATAGTGCTTTCCATAGTGACTGTTCCAAATTACAATCACCAGTAGTGCACCGAGGCTCCCTTTATCCATGCCCTCTTCAATCGTTGATATTTGTTGTATTTTTGCTAATAGCCATTCTGACATATAAAAGGTGATATCTCATTGTTATTTTGAACTACATTTCCTTGATCATTAATGCTGCTGAGCATTTTTTCATATGCCTTTTGGCCATCTGTATGTCCTCTTTAAAGAAACTTTGGTCTGTTTAGGCCATCTGACTATTTTTAAATCAAATTATTTGCTTTTTTTGATGTTGAGTTGTATAAGATCTTCATATAATTTGGATACTAAAAGTCTCTTGTGGGTTATATCATTTTCAAATATCTTCTCTCATTAGTAGGTTGTCTTTTAATTTTGTTGATAGTTTTCTTTGATGTGCAAATACTTTTTTAGCATGGCATAGTACCATTTGTTTATTTGTGCTTCAGGGACTAAACTGATGGTTGTCAGAGGGGGTAGGGATATGGAGATAGGTTAAAAAGAGGTGAAGGGAAATTATACGTATGCATTTCCACTTGTAAGAAATAAATCTTGGGGATATGACATAAGGAATAGGAAATACAGTAACTTTGTATGATGACATGATACTAAACTTGTGTATAAATGTCAAATAATTGTATTGTATATATGAAACCAATATAACATTGAATGTCAACTATACTTAATAATAAGTAATAAAAAAAAAACACAAGCAAGCAAAAGGGGCTCAGTAAGGGGGAGGTGATGGTCAGAACTCACTTATTCATGAAGCTTGGGAGCCATCTGAACCAATTGCACTGGGGTGTATAGGCCCCTTGCACTAATCACAGAATCACAGAGTCTGAATTCTCCTGTTATGCCCACGTTAGCCTGCCGTCCTCCAAAGGTACTTCATTTGCTAGCCAAAGAATTGATGTAAGTAGTTTGTGAATAGTGTTCCAGCATGCTCCTGAAATGGGATTAGAAAGCATTCGGTAGGATTGGATTGCCAATAAAAGGTATATGAGAACATCAACATATAAGAAAGATATATTAAAAAAGGAGTTCTTGATGAGGCAGAGAATAATTTAGGCAACAAACTGGGGTTATTTTCTGGGCTTTTAAAGATATGGAAACCTTTAAGTAGTTACTCAAGTCAAGATATTAAGACTATTCAATAGAGTAATTAAGAAACCAAGAAACTAATCAACACAACCAGTTGTGTTTTTATGCAATAAGAGTAAATAAACTTAAAATTAAAAAATTCAATTTAAAATAGCATAACAATAATAAAATACTTAATCTTGAAAGCATAAGACTTCTATCCTGAAAACAACAAAATATTGATGAAAGAAATTAAAGAGGACATAGATAAATGGAAAGACATCACATTGATAGATTGGAAGACTTAATATTGCTAAAATGTTCTATATTTTTAGTGGAATCCCTATCAAAACCCCAATGGCATTATTGCAAAGAAAGAAAAAAAAATCTGACAATTCATATGAGTCTCAAATGACCCCATATAGCCAAAACACTCATGGGGAAGAAAAATAAAGCTAGAAGCCTCATACTTCCTAATTTCAAAACACCTTACAAAGCTATAGTAACCAGAACAGTGTGGTACTTGCATAAAGACCTATAGACCATTGGAACAGAATAGAAAGCCCAGTAATAACCTATCCTGTGTATGGTAAAGTGCACTTTGACAAGAGTAGCAAGATTATTTAATGGGAAAAGGACAGTCTCTTTAAGAAATGGTGCTGAGGACAGCAGGAACTGTTTGACATTGAAATTGGGACTCAAAAGAACTGTTGGCCCAGAAAGAAACTCACTAAATATAGTTTTCATTTACCTCTCAGCATAACCATTATGGCTTGTCTCATTTTAGGTTCTTATAAGTGTATTTCTTATATCACATAATCTCACGCATCTAGGGGAAATAATGAACAACATAAACCAATGAATAAAAACAGGCCCCGTGACAGGGAAGCATCAATCCAACTGTCAAACCTCAGAGGGAAGGTAGGAGAGGGTGGGAGCAAGGGGTAGAGATCAACCAAAGGATTTGTATGCATACATATAAGCCTAACCAGTGGTCAAGGACAACAGGGGGTTGGGGACAGACATGGGGAGGGGTTTGGGATGGGATGGGGGATAAGGACAATTATATGATACCATAATCAATAAAGAAAAATTAAAAAATAAAATAATAATAAATAATTAATTAATTACTGTCACAAGACCCCCCCAAAAAAAAGAAAAAGAAAAAAGAAAAGAAATGAAAAGAAAGAAAAGAATTTGTGCTGAGAAAACATTACCCACATGCAAAAGAATGAAGTTGGACCCCTACATTACACCATATACAAAAATTAATTCAAAATGGATTAAAGATCTAAACATAAGACCTGAAATTATGAAAGTTCTAGAAGAAAACATTGGGGATAAACTTTTTTTAAAAAATATATTTTATTGATATTTTACAGAGAGGAAGGGAGAGAGATAGAGAGCTAGAAACGTTGATGGGAGAGAAACATCAACCAGCCGCCTCCTGCACACCCCCCACCGGGGACGTGCCCGCAATCAATGTACATGCCCCCGACCGGAATCGAACCCGGGACCCTTCAGTCCGCAGACTGACGCTCTACCACTGAGCCAAACCGGCTTCGGCGGGTACAAACTTTTTAACATTAGTCTTGGAAATTATTTATTGGTTAGGGCAATAAAAAAAAAAAAAAACTAACAACAAAAAATAGAACAAATGCAAAAAACATACAAAAGAACTACAGCAAACTAAAAATTATTGCAGTAAAGGCAATAATTACCAGAGTGAAAGGGCAACCTATGGGATAGGAGAAATGTCACCAGAACTGTAGTAGTGTACTGAAATTTTTGTCTCCAGACAGAAAGATTTCAGAGGAGAGACACAGATTGCAAAGCAGGCAGGGTTTTATTCAGCACAGGTAAAGTACACTTGGGAGATTTCTAGGCAGGTGGTCAGAAAGCTTGGTTCTTATGCTTGCTTGAACTTCCTGCCCACCTCCTGGGTTGCTCTCCCACTGGCCAGTTCATTCCTGCCCATGACTAATGCATATCTCTGCCAGTAGTGGGCTGTTGTAGGCCTGAGCTGTTCATGTTTGCAGCCATGCACATGTTCCTCACACGTGTGTCCCTAGACCTTATGAGGAGCAGCCATCTGGTTGTCAACTGATGGTTATGTTTAAGGTCCTTATTGCCTTTTTCTCTCCATAAGCTCTGTTATGATTAAGGTTAATATTTTTCTTTTTCTATCTGTCCCCTTGTTTATGTTTTAATATTGGCGTTTTCCTTTCCCTGTTATCTCACCCAGCTCATGTCAAGCTAGCTACCTATACCAGCAAAAATATTTATAGCTGTGGATCTGATAAATGATTAATATCCAGAATATATAAAGAACTACAACTCAACCTCACACACACACAAAAAAATCTAATTTAAAATATGCCAGGGGCTAGCTAGACATTTCTTCAAAGATGCATAAATGACCAATAAGCATATGAAAACATGAAGCAACATCAACAATCATCAGGAAAATGCAAGTCAAGACATAGTAAGATATCACCTCACACCTGTGAGTATGGCTAATACCAGAAAAAAATAAAATAAAACAAAAACAGAAAATAGCAAGTGTTGATAAGGATGTAGAGAAATTAGAATACTTGTACTCTGTTAGTGAGAATGTAAAATTACGTTAAAACCAATTATGAAAAAAAACAGTATAGAAGTTTCTCAGAAAATTAAAAATAAAATTAGCATTTGACCCAGCAATCCCAATTCTGAGTATATATTAAAAAATTGAATATAGGCTAACAAAGGGATATTTATACAACCATGCTCACTGTGGCATTATTTATAGTAGCCTAAATGTCCATCAAATGATGAATAAGAATATAACATCCTAAATTACCCTTTATAAAATAAAATAGCTCTAATTTTATTACTTTAATAGTGAAAAATAGATTAACATTACTCCATTCTGTGAGTTTTGGGGACTTATTAAAAGCCCTATTACCAAATGCAGTCACATTCAGAATTAGGATTTTGACATTAGAATTTATGGAGACACAATTCAGTTTATAACAGAATTCAAAGTCTCCCTTTGGTATGAAAAGTGACAAAAAGGGAGAAGAAAATATGTGTCATGTCATTATGAAAGTGAACTGTACTTTAGAATCTAAAAATATAAGGCAACTTTGGTTTTCTTTCCTCCCATAATTTCTTCAAATCCTCTCTCGACATTAGTTTATCCACCTGTGTAAAACATGGACACATTCCACAGCTTTGTGAGGCATGTTATTTTAGTCAAAGGAATGGTCTCATTCAAGAAATTGTGGCAAGTAGCCTAGTTGAAAAATCAAAACTCTGAATTTATTTTAAGTTGAAGTTTCTTTGCTATCCCAGTTCAACTTTATTTCAATGTGATGTTTGACTTCTTTGTTTCTACTCCATTTAGTTGATTTCTTGTTTTGCAAAACTACAGGAAGTAAATATTTGCAATAAGACTCCTGGTAACTCTTCTCATTGGCTTAAGGTGAATAGAACCCACAAAGAAACTTCCTACAGCCCCTCCACCTACCATTCATCTTCTCTGGACTTATCACCTTTGTCAAAGATATACAGATATATTAAAACTAGAGGCCCAGTGCACGAAATTCATGCATGGAAGGGGGTGGGTCACTTAGCCCGACCTGCATCCTCTCCAATCCGGGACCTCTTGGGGGATAAGGCTTAAACTGGCAGTTGAACACCCCTCTCACAATCTGGGACCTCTGGCTCCTAACCCCTCATCTGCCTGTCTGCCCTAACCTCTCTGCATGCCTGCCTGATCTCCTTAACTGCTCTCCCCTGCTGGCCTGATCCCCCTAAATGTTCTTCCCTGCCAGCCTGGTCACCCCTAACCTCCTCTGCCTCGGCCCCTGCCATAATGGCTTTGTCTGGTAGGACATTCAGATGGTTGTCTGGAAGATGTCTGGTCTAATTAGCATAATACAGTTTTATTAGTATAGATATATATAAAATATATCCTGTTTAATTTTATTTCTATTGACAACTCCAACTGCCGCCATGGCCTAAAGGTGGTGATCTCAAATTCTGGAAGGTATTCTTAATGTTTAGCATATCTAAAGTGGCCTTGCAACTTACCTCAGGACATAAGATAATGTTCCTAGCCCTTATGACTCATTTTATTCTAGTGTTACAGATACATTTTTGATAAATTTCAATTTGGTTTAATAAATAGTATTTTTTTTTCTTATGATCTGTGTACATTTGAAATGTCACCTTGCAGTATAAAAGTCACCTTTGGATTTGTTTATGTGCTCTTCTGAGGTTTATTAAATTATAGATTGACAAAGTGCTCATTTGCCTTTTGGAAAATGTCATGTGTCTACTAAAATGCAGTTAGCTTTTCTGCATAGGAAAAGGCTAGAATGAACAGTGGAATTGAAGAGCTTTAATGGTACCACCCTTAACACAAAGGTGATACCATTAACTTAGAAAAGCCCTAGATGGTGGAAGAAAGTCAATGTCTTCAGCTGTATTTGTTTAGATCTGTAAAGTTTTTTACATACAATTATGCACTAACTATATTGTGCTATCTTGATTTTAAAAAGGTTGCAATTTTTCTTTCAGCTCTCTATCCACACCAATTTCTCATTTTCTCCCACTAAGAGGTAGACTTTATTTTCAGAACTCTTGAATATGGTCTAGCCTTACTACCTACTTTGGCCAATAGAATTGGTAGGATTTTAAAGTGTTCTACTTCTGAGCTTACTTTTCAAGAACACTTCGTTGTTTTAAAACATTTGTTTGATTCTTTCCACAACCTCGTAATGTATCCTATGCTAGGCTGATAAAGGATGAGAGAAACTGGGCCCAATCGTTCCCATTTCCCCAAGTCAAAAGCCAGTTAACAATCAAACAAGTGGTAAGGCCATCCGAGACCAGCCAGTGACAGTTGATGAGTCAGCTGAGTGAAGAATCATGATCAAGACTATTTGAGATCAAGCATCGTCAAGATAAGAATCACTCAACTGATCTTTGAGATTTAAGATGGTATGCATGAAGTAATAGCTTACTGATACACATATATAAACATTGGTTAAAAGATTGTTTTGTACACACACACAGACACATACAGTGCATAAACAAATTTAGCATTTACACAGACATTAAATTCCTTTCACAAATTTCTGCATTGCCACCAGCAGTGTATATGTGTTCCTTTTTCTCCACATCCTCACCAGCATTTGTTTGTTGATTTATTGATGATAGCCATTCTGTCAGGTGTGAGATGGTACTTCATTGTCATTTTGATTAGTGACTTTGAGCATGTTTTCATATGTCTCTTTTCCTTCTTTATGTCCACTTTTGAAAAGTGTCTATTTAGATCCTTTGCCCATTTTTGTTTGGATTATTTATCTTCCTTTTGTTAAGATGTATGAGTTCCTGCTGTAAAAAATAAAGAACTCTTGCCATTTGCAACAGCATGGGTGGACATGGAGAGCATTATGCTAAGTGAAAAAAGTCAGTTGGAGAAAGAGAAATATCACATAATCTCATTCACTTGTGGAATATAATGAACAACATAAACTGATGAACAAAAATAGATCCAGAGACAGAGAAGCAGAACCATCAAACCTAAGAAGGAAGGCTGTCAAGGGTGGAGAGGGGGATAAGAGATCAACCAAAGGACTTCTATGGATGCATAGAAGCATAACCAGTGGACACAGACACTAGGGGTGGCAAGGGCATATGCTGGGGGATAGGATAGGCCAGGGAGAGGTCAATGGGGAAAGAGTAGACTTTTGTAATATTTTAAATAATAAAGAATTTAAAATATTATTTTCACAAATTTCTAAAAAGAGGTCATTACAATTAATATCAACCATTAATTTTGGTCACTTTTCAAATAAGCACAATTAATAGGTATAATTTTATATATTATTTACATAGTATAAGAGCATAATTCAATTATTTGTTTATTCCTTAGTAACAGCTCATGTGTCTATGTAGCATAGGGATTTTGCAGTTCAAGTATCCAGCATCTGTTAAATTTTTAGTCTGTTTAATTTTAAAATAAATGTAATAATTGCTGGCCAATTGTAAAGATTCAATAACATAATAGAAAAGGGTGGAATAAATAGAGAAATACATTGTAATTGGAAGACAGCTGAAAAGATTGAATGGCAGTTATTGGATATTTATAGCAATTATTGAATATTTATTGCAATTATTTGATGTCAGCCCATTTGTGCTTATCATGTGGGAGCAGGACAGAAAACGTATTCGGGATATTTTGAGTTGCACAATGTTAGAACAGAACAAGGGTGGTGGAGGGGAGAGTGATGTGAGGTGAGTATCTCACTATGGACATTTAATACGCAGGATCCATATATTCATGAAATAATTATAGGCAATGATTGAGATACCTAAAATTTCAATAATACCTACATTGAAAAATGCTGAATGGAAATTGTCTAAGAAGGTGTGTCTGCAGAAACATGTAGAATTTGTTTTTAAATGGGTTTAATTGGACTTTTCCTAACTTATATGATATAAAGATTCCATGAGATTCACAAACTAACCTTCTTTGATTTCTGTCAATAACTGGCTTAATAAAAGAGCATTGATATGAAGAGCACCACTACTGAAGATTGTGGCATTATCTTTTATTTGAGATTGGATTAAAATTAATATTATCAATTTTAACATGCATGGACCTTGTCTTGAAAGGTATAGATGTTTAAAATAAGGGACAGCCATTTCATGTAGTCTTGGAAAAAAATAGATTTATTTGGCTGCCTATATGCCAAGGTACTGAAACTATTGCTTCTCAAAATGTAGCAGCATAAGGAAAAATGAAGAAGTTACAGGGTGATACACAGCCTTTATCCAGAGTTGAGTGATGATAAGTGATCTAGAAATTTTATGAAGATCAAAATCTATGAATACTCTTCTTCACAAAACTCCCCCGTGATCTCCACATCCCCATGATTAACGTAGTGGAAAGTTGTTGCCATAATACCCAATAATCACAATCATCATTTAAAAACCACAATGATCCTTTGTGCACACAGAAGTAAGTGAGCCAGTGCACTAGTTTGGGTGTCTCAGCTAATTAGTGGTGTGGTCTAATTTTTTTTGAAATTCCAATCCTGCAAATTCTCAGAATCACATTAATATTTTAAAATGCTGAGTACATAGAGTTGTATTTGCCTCTAATATGTTCTTCATTAATAACTGATTAACATCAGACTGGCTATTAACTTATGAGTTTGGATCTTGTCTCTTTGTTATTAGTCTTTTTGATTTGCTATTAATAGCTCTAGATTCTAACTACTTTTATTATATATTATAAATGACAAAGAAAATAATAACAACATAAAATAATAGCCCTGTCACTGAACATTGCTTAATATATAGACAACTTGATTAAATGAAGGTACACTTTCTCATTTATCTTTTTTCAAAATCAGCAACATTGTTGAGTGAACAACTCAAAAAAATGTCCCTCTCACAGTCTGCCACAGAGATCACCCACGGGGGTCCATAAAGTCTGAAAGGTTGGCAACCATTTGTTTAAGGAAATTTTTGCAGCAGCGGTCGCCAACTGGTGGCCCACAGACCACTGGTGGCCCATGAGGTCCAAAAGGTTGGCAACTGCTGGTCTAGCAGGAGGTTGCTAGTTCGAGATTCAATTCCCTCCGGGCACATGCCCACCCAGCTTTCTAGCTTCATCCCCAGTAGGCCAGGTGCAGGAGGCAGCTGACTGATGTTTTTATCTCTTGATGTTTCCATCTCCTCCTCCCTTCCTCTCTTTGAAATCAATAAAAAACATATTTAAAATAATAAATAAATACACAAATAAATAAATAAATTCCCTTCTACAGAAACATTGAAAAACAAGCAGAACGTGTCTGTATTAGTCCGTTGGAACTGCTGTAACAAAATGGCACAGCTTGCTTGGCTTATGCATAACAGAAATGAATTTCTCACAGTTTCAGAGGCTGGAAATCTGAGATTAGCATGGGAGCCCTCTTCTCAGTTGCATCCTGCTGACTTGTTTATTCTTACCTAGTGGGAACAGAGAAAGGACATCAGATTTCCTATGACTCATACTAGAGGCCCAGTGAATGAATTCATGCATGGGTAGAGTCTCTAGTCCTGGTTGGTGATTGAAGCCTAAGGGGGAGGGGCTGCAGGAGTGCACTGGGAGTCCACTGACCACCAGGGGGAAGCTCCTGCTTTGAGCATCTTCCCTCTGGTGATCAGTATGCATCATAGCAACTGGTTGACCAGTCATTCTGGTGGTCAGGTTGTTTGGTTGTAACAATCCCATATATAAATATATACTAGGGGCCCAGTGTACGAATTCATGCACCTTTAAAGGAACTGTAGGCTGTGAAGCTACAGTAGGCTCAGGGGTGAGTCACAGCCCATCTTCCATGTCCCTACCCGGCCCCTCCCACTGTAGCCCTTGGTTTCTTGTCTGCCGGCACCCCAGGTCCCACTGCCATCCATCCCATGTACTCACAGCACCAACCCCACTAGAACCCAGTGACGGTGTGGAGTGATTGGGGCTGGTGCCATTAGCAGGTACGAGTGCTAACTGCTGCCCCAATGACCCCTCATGAGCAGGGGGAGGTGGAGAAGCCATAGGGGAGATCAGGGCTGATGGTGCCCAGTGATTGGGACTAATGCCTGGCACTGGCAGCATAATGTGAGCAGTGGCTTCGGTGCTGGTAGCAAGTGTGAGTGGCCTCCTTTCATTTGTAACTTCCTCATATTTTATTTGTTTATTTACTTGTTTCATTTGTTTGTTTTATATACTATATTTTTTATGTGATGTGTACTTAGAGATACAGCAGTGTGCAGTGGCAGCAAAATCCTTTGTTTATGGAGGTTACATTTAAGCAGGAATGTCAAACAATATATATTAAACATCAGGTAGGGAAAAGAATTGTAAAGAGAAATAAGGCCAATTTAGGTATAGAAACTCTCAAGGAGTATGTGTCTTTTTATGGGGTATCCAGAGAAGACTTGAATGATAAAGTAATGTATCAGGAGTCACCTGAAAAGAAGGTGAATGAGTGAGCTGAATGATGTTTTGGAGAAAAGAATTCCAAATAAACAGAAGAGTATGTGTAAGACTCCAGATGGGCAACATGCCTTGGATGTACATGAACATGAGGCAGGGCAGTGTGGTCATGATGAGGCAAATATATGAGGAAGACTAAGAGATGAACGAGAAACCACTTAGGGGCTTTTAGGCCATGTTAAAACTCAGTGATATGGGGAACCTAGGACAAGTTCTGAACAGAGGAGTGCAGTGATCTGATTTTGCAATAAATGAAGTCTTCCGGTAACTCTATGCAGATGACCAGATAAAAATCTATTACTATAGTTGAAACAAGGAATACTGGTGTTTGGACTAAGACAATAGCAGTGGAGGTGGTGACAAAATTACCCCCAATTGTAGAGACACTTGAAAGGTGAGGGTTTGCGGGGGAAAGGGGAGTTGGAGAGGGCAATGGCTGGAGGTGGGGAGGAGGACATCTGTAGTACTTTCAACAATAAAGATAGAAACTAGACCTTTACAGTGCTACCCTAGAGCTCTTTTTGAAACCCCTAACATACATGTTGATTGGCTTATTGAATGTCTCTGCCATCACAGACCGTTGACTCCTCACAAGTTCCATGCTTAGAACATTTATTTAATGTCTCTAAAACTGTCAACTTTTCATATACCATTGATGGCTGAAATAATGCTCCATCTCAGAATGTCTTTAAGAATTTAATGGAAAGACTTATTGATGCCTCTTGCTCTCTTACTTCTCTCTGCTATTGCCTGTCTCTACCCTCTCACCCACATGCATTGCACATTAGAGATACTGGATGCTTTGAGCCATAGCTTACAAATGTCTATTATTACCATAAGCACTTTAGAAATTAGTTTAAACGACATTTCCAAAAATAGATATTCTGATTTGTTATGCCTGGAATGAAGGAATGACATATATTCCTCTTTTTTTTGAGTTATCCAAGTTATCCTAATTCTGTACATCAGCCAGATTTTTTTTTATGTACTGACACATACTTCCCTGAAAAATCCTGGCTCTTAGTACCTTATCTCTGTTTCCTCTGCCTGAATATTCTGTGCTGTGTCTGTTAACATGGAAAACTCCTGATTCCCCCCACAGCCTGATGAAACATCAACTTGTTTGAGCACTTTTCTAAGCCCCTCAACCACTTTACTATTTGCTTCTTTATCTTGAAACTTCAGCTTGGAGAGTTTTCTTTTTCTGAACTTATCAAATATAATGTACTTTTTACTCACAAATTTTCTATCAGCAGAAGGCAGAAGCAGATGGCAAAAAATATCAGCAGATACCTGCCTTCTTATGGCTATTTTCTGATATTAGATGCCACATAAATCTATGTTATGCTTTCATACAAGCTCTAATCCCTCCATAGTTTAGGAATAGAATGCTTCTTAAAAATAATTAAGTGAAGGAAAAGTAGAAGAAATAGTGGTTGCCTTCCTGCCTTCCGCTCACAAGTGGCCCTATTTAATCATGTTATTTATAGGATTTATACATATGTTACCACACATTTTTTTTCATGGTAAGTGACCAAATGAAAAAGCACCTTAATATTTTATTTCCAAAATGGTGAAATATTATGATTATTTTTACCTATATTATCATTGGCATGGAGAAAAATACATTTTTTGCTGCTTCCTATTTGTGCCTGGATGTAATTTTTCTGATGCCCAACTTATGCATGCCTTAGGTCCAGTCATTTATATTCAGTTAGAGGGGTTAATGAATGGAAAAGCCATGCATGTTATGAGATTTTGATGAGTTTGTTGTTGTTGTTTTCAGTGGGAACTTTGTGGGGAAGAAGATTCAAATGGAGCATAACGATAGCACATTAAAGATCTGAGCCCTGGGTCTCCAGTTTTGAATTGGGAGTCTCTGTTGAACTAGAAGTGCCAGAGTTCCGAGGCAGGGCACGTTTTGAACTACTGAAGTGAGAACTTCATAAACAACCCTCATAGGGAAGAGATAGGGCAGGTAGTCACTATAGATCTAATTATTTGACTTATTTTTCTCAATCTCACAATAGTATGCATGTTAAAGACACATCTATAGAAGAGCACACAGTATGTATATTTGTATGAAATAGGAGTATTAAACAACTTGCATTCTTAAAGGGGCAGGCCATAAAGTCATATAAAATTTATTCTAGAGTACTTAATTTTTCAGCATCATTAACAAGTGGACAGGGTTTATAACCTACAACTAAAAATACATAAAAGTGCCAATGTGTTGTATCTTATTATGATTGTAGGTAAGAGTTCATATTTTTATTTTTCATTGATAGTCTTAATGCTAAAATGTCACTAACATATTCCAATGAAAGATTAATGTTTTACCTAATAATAATTAGTCTTCTATTTAAGAAAACACATACAAAACAACAACAACAACAAAAAACAAACAAACCTCCTTCTGATGTACAACCTTGGGAAGGAGGAATACTCATCCAATTATTATAGGCAAGTAGACTAAGATAAATAAGATGCAAATTTAGTGTGGGTATACTTTCTTGTGATATTTTGCTTGTTTGGAGGTTGCAAACCTACTTTCTCTTTAAATTTCTCTTTATAGGCAATAGTTATATAATAAGGTAGCTACTTGTAGTCAAACCATGGTATATGTATATATATCTCAAATTTTATCTATCACATCCAGCTTAAGGTAGAATGCCATAGTTTTGTCAGACATATAACTTACCATATTGGTAAATTAGGATAGAAGAGAGTATTCCTACTGTTTTCTTTATACACAGAAACCAATATACATACACTAGTTCCTTTTTTATAGTTGATTCAGTAATTGATCTATAAAGGAGGGTTGAGAATGATTGGCACAAATTGTTTTCCATCACAGTAAATTCCTCAAATGACCTATTCTACCCACTGCATCATATTTCTTTTTAAATGTACCAGAATACCTAGATAATTGGTATTCCACATAATAAAATTTTAATTAATTCCAAAAGGTAAAAATTGTATGCATTTTCTAAACATAATACAAGCAAAATTTAATTTGATAAGACAAAGAAAAACCAAGAAAACAAAAAACAAAAATATATAAACTTTGTTTTAAGTGTTTCTTTCTCATTACTTTTGGGGTCATAAATGAAATTTTAAAAATAACATTTGAAGAAATTTAGAAAAAGAAAAATATATGAAATGTGAGCCAATATTTACTTGGAAAATCTCCATAGGTATGTGTTCTGAATGTTATAAAAATAACAATTAAAATAAAGAAAAATTAAATACATTACAAATTATTGAATTAAGCACCTAAAAGTTGCAGGAACATAATCTGAAGCTGTTATTAATAGAATATATAAAAACAGGTGTTATAATAATAAAATATATAAAATATAAAATTTATTAGAAAGCTGAAAATAATTGCAGTTGTATAATAAAATCTATAGTTCAATTGCAGAGATAAATAAAATAACTTGGTGTAAGGTAAGGCAGAGACAACTGGGTGGTCTCCTAATTCAAATGCTATGTTCTATTTAAAATTTAGTGAGCATCCTTTATCATCTACAAGGTTTCCAGACATTGACTCAAATGCAGGTTGTCTCAATTGGTAAGGTTAAGTCTGAAAGATCCCTGAAGCATCCAGTTTGTAGAGACTTTGGGGTAAATACAGGCTAATCTTACATAAAACAGCTTTTACCAAAGCTTCAAGCCTTTGCTAACACATAACCTTTTATGTTTAGTGTCACTTTGACATAGTGTTACTTATGTACAAGAGAGTTTCCATAGTGTTACTTTTGGAACATGCTCATCTTGGCCATTTCTGCTGATGTTGAGAGATGATCATGATAATCATATCTTAAATAATTCAATTACATAATTATGTTACATAATATGATTAACATAGAAAATAAGTACTATGTAATTAAATAAAGACATCATTAACTTGATAAAACTATTATGATTAAGTTAACATTTACACTATTTAAAGTAACAGTCTTTATATCTTTACTGCATCTCTTTCTTTTTAAAGTTACTTTTTAAACTGCTACTCTAAAAGATAAACATGACTTTGTTCCAGACTTAGAAAATATCATTGTGCCGGGAAGGTTATAATGCAAAACAATCTTATTTTTTCACACCCAAGAAATGCAAAAAATTTTTATTATTCAAATAAGAAATAGCTAAAATTTCTCATCTATTCAAAAAGGTATACAATTAACCAATAAATAATATGAACACAGCAACTGACCAACTTGTGTGGCTCTAGTATGGGAGAAAATTTTCCTTTGCACGCTCAAATGGTGCAGAGCCTTTCCTTACAAGGCAAAATTTTGGTTTATGTGGGGCTGATAAACTCTATGGGACTCACCCTGAAACTCCCTGATACCCCACCCCTTCACAAAGGCATGGAAGTACCCAGTAGGTGGCAGCTAGCCATGGTATACCCTGGAACCTTTGCTGAATGGCCTCAGACCCAACACTGGCAAAGAGGTTGAATCTATATCAGTCTGGTGAGGATCAGCGCTCCTAACTGGTGACTTGCTGAGAATCTACCTCATGCAAGTAAGTTCTTCCTAGCAGGCAGCTGGAAGGCAGAGGCAGGCAGAGCTGGATCTCAGCCTTTCTTGGGACTTTCACTGACCTGTCCCTGGGCCAGACACTAGAAAAAAACAGCCTTTGTATGCAACGTGATCCTTCCTACACACATCCAGGCCCTACATAGATAACCATAAACTGTGGATCGCTTTGTAACTCCAAACAAATATCTGAGGGACAGTAATAGGCAGATTTTGACATTGGCCTGCATCAGAGTATCTCCCAATAAGCCCCAGAAAGTACACAACCAATGGCCAGATTCAGAAAACAACAGAGAAGGATCTAATTAGGTTCATAAGTAGCATATCCATAGGGAGATGACAGCAGGCACCAGAGCCTACTGGGTCCAATTCTGCTTTGCTCGGTTAGCACTTGTACAGCAGCTCATAAACTGTGGTCAAGGTTGATTTTTCACAATCAGCCAGCCTGAGGGTTGACCCCACACACAAAAGGGCCAATAGCAATCAAGACTCAATTATAACAGAAGAGTCCATGTAAACCACACAAGGGTCATTCCTAGAGCACCCAGCTCAGCTGATCAAAGAGACTACCTCAAGGAGGCTCTAGTATACCTGGAAACCTATCTAGACTCAGAGTCATAACAGATAAACCTAATACATAAAAACAATCACAAAGAGGCAACCTGAATGGGGAGACAAAGAAACATGTTCCAAATGAAAGAACAGGAGAAATCTCCAGAAAAAGAGATAAAAGATATGGAGGCAAGTAATTCACCAGATATAGGGTTCAAAAAAATGGTTATAAGGATACTTGAGAAACTTAGTGAGAACTACAAGGAACTTAATGAGAAATGTAGAAACATGAATAGGAAATAGAAACTATTTTTAAAAAGCCAGTAAGAAATGAGAATACAATATCTGAAATAAAGAATACACTAGGAGGGATAAACAGTAGGTTGGATGAAGCAGAATATATAATCAGTGATTTGGAAGACAAAGTAAAAAATAAGCACCCAATCAAGGCATCAAAAAGAAAAAAGAAAAAAAAAAAACACGGAATTTAAAAGATGAGGATAATTTAAGGGACATGAGACCAAATAAGGACACCAACAAACACATCATATAGGTACCAGAAGAAGAAGGAGCAAACAAAGGGTTGAGAACCTATTTGAAGAATAATGACTGAAAACTTTCCTAACCTGGTGAAAGAAAAAGACACACAAGTTCAGGAAGTGCAAAAAGTCCCAAACAAGATAAATCTAAAGAAGCTCAGACAAAGGCACTTCATAATTAAAATGGCAAAGACAAGAGGAAAAGAGAGAACCTGAAAAGCAGCAAAAGAAAGACAGTTACTTATCTACAAGAGAGCTTCCATAAGACTGTCACCAGATTCCTCAACAGAAACATACCAGCCCAGAAGGAATTGGCATGAAATATTCAAAGTGAGGAAGAGCAAGGACCTACAACCAAGACTATCATTTAATTGATATTCTATCATTTAAAATTGAAGGAGAAATAAAAAGCTTCACAGATAAGAAAACGTTAAAGGAATTCATTACCACCAAAGCAGTTTTATCAGAAATGTTAAAGGTCCTACTTTAAGGAGAAGTAAAACAAAAACAAAAATACAGACGAACATAGTTAGAAAGAATAAAATGGCAATAAATATGTACCTATCAACAATTACTGTAAGTGTAAATGGCTTAAATGCTCCATAAAATCATAGGGTAGCTGAATAAATGAAAAAACAAGATCCATATTCTAGTATATGCTTTCTATGAGACCTATCTCAGAATTAAATAAGCACACAGATTAAAAGTAAATGGATAGAAAATGATATTTCATGCAAATGGAAATAAAGAGCTGGGATAGCAATATTTAGATCTGAAAAACAAACTTTAAAACAAAGACTATAGTAAAATTTAAAAAAAAGACTCTACATAATGATAAAGAGGGCAATCTAACAAGATATTATAACCATGTAAATATTTATGTACCCAACATAAATGGTTTCTTCCAAGTTTGGGCAATTAGGAATAAAACTATAAACATATGTGCATAGGTATTTGAGCTGACACAGTTTTCAATTCATCTGAGCAAATATGATTATCGGATTATATAATTAGAATCCACTTAGTAAGAATCTATTTTTAAAAATTATTTTATTAACATTATTTACATGATTCATTTTTATTATCACCGTGAAGGAGTTTGCAAGATTTAACTTAGTTTTTCCAGACCAGGACATGTGTTCTAAGTTCAAACACTATTATATAATGCCTACTTTAAAGCCTGGGACTGACGTTTTATATATATATATATATATATATATATATATTTTTTTTTTTTTTTTTTTTCAAGACAGGACAAAATGCAAACCCAGAAGAGCTGCAGTCTGACCCGGTGACCCGGAATACAGCAAGAAATGTGGGTGGATCTAGCAGGAATGGTTTCTGTTTCCCAGTAGGGCTCCTTGGAAATCAGATTGTCAAGAGGAACACAGGGTCCAAGGTGCAGCTGATTGTAACTAGAAAATGGCCTTTATCAGAAGGAATAATAATCATTTAATAAGATGGAATAGCCTAACAGACTCTTCTTAAGAACTAAGCAACATTTTTTTTTTCCAAAAGAATTTCAATGAGTTTGAAATGAAGAGTTGCTGAATAATGATTCTAAGCCCCTTAAATTCTTTGTCTCAGGTGATGATTAATCCTAGAAATTTAGAGACACTGACTCTACAGCTGGGGTCGAAGTGTCTGGAAAATGAAGATGTTGGGATCAGGGGTCAGGCAAAGCCTAGTAAATGCATCCCAATTTAGCTACAACTGGAAATATAAGCATTTAGCTTTGCATTTTATGAGGGAAAAATTATAAATATCTCTCTATTTAATATACTAGATAAAGTTGTCATTGCTAATATAGGTGTCAATGATCAATTGGATCATGTCTTACATGCCTTAGCTATAAATGTCCATGTTTCCTATTAACAGAATGAATTTATGTCACTATTTCAATGCTATTCTTTTAAATAACATGGAACTTTGAATTTATTAGCATGCTTAGCATGGTCTTGCAGATGTTCTCTTACTAAATCAAGTGGTACATGAAGAAAGAAGTTAGAAAGAATCTTCTCTGTATGACCGAATCTCTTCCCAGAGATGAATGTGGTACTAAAACATATGCATGTTAAAAACTAATGTTTCAGGGTCATGGCAGATTCAAATACAATATTAATTGATTGTACCTCCTGCTATCAATTTTCTTCAAGTGTTCAGTAATAGTAGCAACAAGCAGATGTTGGTTTTTTAAACTGAGTTTAAAATCCTGCTCAATGTAGGAATCATTAGGTCAGTTTCTCAAAATATGCTTTCAAAGCCAGGCAGAGTCTTGGATGCAAAGTGGATTTGTTCTATGCTGTTCAAGCTCTGATAATGGAGCTATCTTACACATGTCTCTTTATTGCAAACAAGCAAGTGTTTCTTGATAAGTAATTGATAGACTGGATTGCTGGTGTCAAAATGAGAGCCCACCTACAGAGAATCCCTAACATTTTTTTAAGTAAATGTTTAAATGTACATGAAATCAAGAAGAAAACAACCCCATTAAATTGCTGCTAGAAAATCCATATAGGTACTATTTATATATTCATTTATCCTATCTAATAAAAGGGTAATATGCAAATTGGCTGTCATTCCAACACACAAGATGGCCACCCCCATGTAGCACAATATGGCCACCACAAGATGGCCAGCAGGGGAGGTTAGTTGGGAGGGACAGGATTGCAATGGAGGGCAGTTGGAGGTGACCAGGCCAACACAGCAGGGCAGTTGGGAGGGACCAAGCCTGCAGGGGAAGGCAGTTGTGGGAGGACCAGGCTGGCAAGGGAAAGCAGTTAGGGGCAATCAGGCTGGCAGGGGAGCAGTTAGGTATTGATCAGGCTGGCAGGGGAATTGTTAGGGGTGATCAGGCTGGCTGACAGAAGCATTTAGGGACAATCAGGCAGGCGAGCGGTTGGGAGCCAGCAGTACTGGATTGTGAGAGGGATGTCCAACTCCCTGTTTTGGCCCAATCCTGGTGGGGTCCTAGATTGGAGAGGGACACCACCCCTCTTCCCCATGCATGAACTTCATGCACTGGGCCTCTAATATTTTTAATAAGATACATTGATTTGTAAAAATATAATAGATATATAAGCTTTTAAATTCAAAACTACTGTCTAAATATGATATACACATTCATGCATAAACCTGTATGCATATACTTATGTACATATCAATATATGTAAGGTACACAAGCGATATTTGTGGAAGGATATGCAGGAAAATATATAATTTATGTCTCTTATGTGGTATAGAAAAAGTGATATGAATTTTTAATTCTGTACCATTTTGTATAAATAATGTAGATGTTATACATTATTCTTTTATTTTTTCATAAAAATGAGAATAAACATGTTAACTTTAAAATAAAAGTACATGTCACAGCATTATATATACCTATTATTAAAAATATAAATTAGTTTTATTCTTGTTTTAAAAAAAAAGTTACTGAGCCCTTCAATATACAAGGAACTATTATGGGAGCTTTACACATTGTAACTTACATTCATACAAAATATTTAAAAGAAACATTACCCGAAATATTCAGGATGTCATTTTCATGCATTGGATTATGGAAAAAAAAATTTTTTTTTACTTTTTATACTTTCCAATATTTATTTATGTTCATTATTAAATGTTCAACTAATTAAAAATGTAGGTGGCATTAATTTACCTGTGTCTTTAATGTGAACAGACAATAGGCATATTTCATTTATGCAGACATTTTATGATTTCCATGTTCCAGGGAAGAAGATTGTGATGATTGCTTTGCTTTGGGAATTATTTTAAAATGTGGGAGTTTGTGGCCATTAGAGTTCAGGTTCTGCTTAGACTTGATTAGGTTATGCCATTATTTGTCCTGGGTATCACCTGTGTGCCCAGGTCGCCCTTACTTTTTAGGTCCTATTATCACAGCTGTTTAGAATCTTGAAAAGGGATGTGGTTTTGAGATTGATTTCTCTAGATGGCAGTTTGCTCTGAGTGATAGTTGCAAAATCCTGCCACCCACACTTCACTGGCACCAGTGACAAATGGAACAGAGGCTGCAGATTGGTCCTTATAAATAAATACTTCACTCAAGGGGAGGGGTAGCGTGCAATCATTCTCTGTGCACACTCCATTCAGTGGGTCAGCTTTCCAACCTCACATTGAGAGGGAGCGCCTGTTTCATCTATTTTGTACAACGTAATTATAGGTATTTCATGGATGCATCTATCTCTCATGTTTAAAAAGGTAACCCATGAAGACTATCTGACCAGTCAGATATTCACAGCTACGATTTAACAAGCAGGCTCCCGTTCAGGCTTCTGCAGAAGTTCAGTGAATGCCACAGAGACTAAGGAGAGATGGCATGGCCACAGGAAATATCTCAAAATATTCTCATGCGCCCTTCACTTTAACGGAATGTTTAAAATTATTTATTCCTTGGAAATGCAAACATTGTTCTCCCACCTGCTTCTACCTGCTTTCCTTTCATCTGAGCTGCCGCTGGGTTATTACCACAGTGTTTTTGCTTGATAATAACCTGGTCTCTTTATGGAGAAAGTGACTTCTGTTACGATTGCTGGAAAATACTTTGCCTCTACTACTTGTCACGCGTTACTGCTGCAAAGCATGTTCCGTTTGATCTTAATTATTGCTTCAGGCAAAACAGGTGGACTCGCTTCCTTGTTTGGGGCCACAGCAGATCAAGGTTGTGATGATGAGTAAACCTGAAAACTTCATAAAGTCCAGGTAGGTGTGTGCAAACTTTTCTCATTTTGCACTTGTCGTTTTTCATCATAGTTCATCATAGCGACTTCATGCTGTGGAGCCACACGGCCACCAAAATGACACTTACAATTACAAATAAGAACCCAGCATGAGGTCATACCTGCATTGATAGGGGAAACATGTTTGAGGCAAAATAAAGAGAAAAGAAAAACAATTGACTTTATAACACATTTAAAATGTTTCATATACGTTTTCTCTTGTTTCAATATTCCAGATGTTACTATACAGATATTGATTTTAAATATATTTCAGGAAGAAAATTTTGATATGAAATAGTTGTAAAAGTATATAAAGAATAATTTGATGACTAATAGGCAATTTATTAATCTTCTCCATTGAAAAATAATAAAAAGAAAGCAAATGGAAATAAAAAATATGATTTAGGTGACTCAATATAGCTTAATAGATTATAGATGTATATATGTATGACTATGTAATTTATATTCATCCTCTTTAGCAATCAGAATATTTATTATGCTTTTTATGCAAGTCTAACTATATAGAAATATTAGGAGTATTTATAAATAATTTTATACATTTCTATCTTTTTCACATTTTCTACAAAGAACATATTTTTTAAATAAATCTTTATTGTTCAGATTATTACAATTGTTCCTTCTCCCCACCACCCCCCCATAGTTTCCCTCTACCCAGTTCCCACTCCACCCTCTGCCCTAAATCTACCCCCACTGTCCTCATCCATAGGTGTACATTTTTTGTCCAGTCTCTCCCCCAAATCCCCCAACCCCTTTCCCCTTGAGAATTGTCATTCCACTCCCTTTCTATGCCTCTGATTCTATTATATTCACCAATTTATTTTGTTCATCAGATTTTTTTATTCACTTGATTTTTAGATTCACTTGCTGTTCATAATTTTTATCTTTACCTTTTTTTCTTCCTCTTCTTAAAGAATACCTTTAGCATTTCATATAATACTGGCTTGGCAGTGATAAAATCCTTTAGCTTTTTCTTATCTGTGAAGCTCTTTATCTGGCCTTTAATTCTGAATGATAGCTTTGCTGGGTAGAGTAATCTTGGTTGTAGGTTCTTGCTATTCATCTCTTTGAATATTTCTTGCCATTCCTGTCTGGCCTTCATAGTTTCTGTTAAGAAATCAGCTGACATCCATATGGATGCTCCCTTGTAGGTAACTATTTTTCTCTTGCTGTTTTTAATATTCTCTCTTTGTCTTTTGCTTTTGGCAGTTTAATTATGATATGTCTTGGGGTGGTCCTCTTTGGATTCCTTTTGTTTGTTTGTTTGTTTGTTTGTTTGTGGTTCTGTGCACTTTCTGGACTTGTAAGTCTATTTCTTTCAGCAGGTGGGGAAGTTTTCAGTAATTATTTCTTCAAATAGGTTTTCAGTGTCTTGCTCTCTCTCTTCTTCTGGCACCCCCATAATTCTGATGTTGGTACACTTGAAGTTGTCCCAGAGGCTCCTTACACTATCTTCATATTTTTGGATTCTTTTTTCTTTTTGCTTTTCTGATTGGGTATTTTATGCTTCTTTGCATTTCAAATCTTTGACTTGATTGTTGCAATCCTCTAGTCTGCTATTGGATCTCTGTATATTATTTTTTGTTTCAGACAGTGTATGCTTAATTTCTAGTTGGTCCTTTTTATATCCTTTTTATAGGTCTTGCTAAATTTATTGGCCTTTTCTAAAAAATTCTTGAAAAACCATGTAACCATGGTTTTGAACTCTATATCTAGTCATTTGCTTTCCTCCATTTCTTTCATTTGTGACCTGCTTCTTTGTATGCTTCCCTGAATTGGTAGAGTGGTTTTGTGTGCTAGGTGTCCTATAGGGCCCAGTGGCTCAGCCTCCCCAGTTACCTGAGGTGAACACTCTTGGTGTACCCTTGTGTGGGCTGTGTGCACAGTCTTATTATAGTTAAGCCTTGATTGTTGTTGGTATTACTGGGAGGAATTGACCTCTAGGCCAATTGGCTGTGAGGATCAGCTGTGTCTATGATGGAATAATTTCTGTGCTGGAGACACCCTAATGAGACAAGACTTGCTTCAGTGGGGCTTTGGTGCTCACTGAGTCTGTTCCCTGAGTGTGTTCCTTATGACTGAGGAGTTGTAATCTGGATGGTCCCACTCTGACCCCTGGATATACTGGCTCTTAAATCTCCATGGAGGTGCCAATTTAGCTTCTGCCTGAGGCCACCCAGCAGGAGCTATGGAGATATCTGCATATTCCTCTTCTTTGTTTGGGTTTTGGAGGTGCCCAGATGAGGCCCAGCTGTGAAGCAATGCAAGCTGCTGTGGTGACCTTGGGCTTCTTTTGGATGTTCTGGGTCTCACTGACTCAGCTGCAGTTTGTTAGATAAGTTTAGTTTTCACAGGACCAGGACATTCTTATGCAAAAGCCTCTGAGCACAGATGGTGAAGTCTCAGGGCAGTGAAGCAGTAATGGCTTCCCATCAGCCCTGCCATAAGAGGCCCCCTCAGGTCTCAGTGTCCTGATGGTAATCACTGCAAGGACCTCTGAGAGAAAGCCACCCTCAAGTTTTGCCTGCTGCCAGACAGTCCAATTTCTCCCTGTATGAGTCTGGGTCCCGAGTCTTGCCCAGAACTCTAGTTCAGAGTAGTCAGAAGCTTTTGCCTCCCTTCAATTGAGAAAGCCAGCTATGTACTCATTTGCCAGCCCTCTCCACCAATCTGCCTCCATACCTCTGCCTTCTGCAGCTCCTCTGAGTCTTATTGTGCTTTCTCTTTCCTTCTAGTTAGAGAATTTCCACTCATCCAGCCTTTCTGTGCTTCTGGATGATGTCCATTTTGTCTTTTAGTTGTAGTTTTGAAATTGTTGTGCGAGGCAGCAGTTTAGATGTTTACCTATGCCACCATTTTGGTTTCCTCCCACAAACACCATATTTTAACTATTATATTATAGTTTAATCTATATTTCTACTCAGAATTATTCCTTTTTAAAATATTTTTATTGATTTCAGAGAGTAAGGGAGAGGGAGAGAAAGAGAGAAATATCAATGATGGGAGAGAATCATTGATTGGCTGCCTCCTGCATGCCCCCTACTGGGGATTGAGCCCACAACCAGGGTATATGTCCTTGACCAGAATTTAACCTGGGACCCTTCCGTCTGCAGGCTGATGTTCTATCCACTGAGCCAAACCATCTAGAGCAGCCATGGGCAAACTACAGCCTGTTTGGCTGTTCTATCTGGCCCGTGGAGCTGAAAGAGCAGAGGGTTCTCTTGCTCTCCCCTCCGCTCCTTCACCAGCAACCCAAGATGAGAGTGCCAGCATGGTCAGGTTGCTTTTGTTCCTGCCCTCCGGTCCAGTTTAAGAACCCATTGTGGCCCTCGAGTCAAAAAGTTTGCCCACCCCTGATCTAGAGCCAGAATTATTATTCTTTTGTATTATGTACAAGTTAACTAAAACACAAGGTAGAAAATTAAATGCATACATATGTACATGCAAAAACTAGCATCATATGTACTGAATTGTAAAGATGAATAGTTCAAGATAGTTGGGCTATGAATCATAGCTTATTTCTTCTACCTTTTCTGAGTTTCCTACAATTTCTATTGTAGATATGCATTATATAAAATAAAATAAGAAAATTTAACTTTAAGTTTATTAGAAAAAAAGATATATTTAGACTAAAATAAATCATTTTGACAAATGAGACAATGTGAAATTAATTCAAAGTCCACTAATGCCGGGAAAATAAATTTAAGGTAACTATTTTTTGTAAAGAAGTAATTTACCTGTGCATTTAATTGTTAGAGAAAACTACACAGGTGAAAGGTGATAATTATCAAAATTGTAGCCCAAAAGTATGGGAGACATTTCAAACAATTTATAGAAGGCATATAAAAGAGTCTGAGGCATGAGATATTATAAAGAACAATGATTTGAGATATTTTTGTTTGTTTAGTTTTTCTAAATGAATTCTACTGTCATATTTTAGATGACCTCCGAGGACAGGAACATAGAAGTCTAAAAATGCAGATTCTAAGAGAGGTCTACAGAATTTTTAATAATTAGGTCAAAATTATAGGAAAGGGTATATTTAAACAATTAGGTAAAAGAAAGGGTTGCATTTTATTACATAATCTTCAGGACCTGTGCTAAATATATTATACAAATTTATTAAAAGAGTTTTTGGGGAAAAACAACTTAATGAGCTGTCATTGTAGTTCATAACATGTTTCTACCTTGACTGAGGCTGCGGAATCATTATCAACTTCAATCAAGTTTTGTGTGTTACAACAATGAGAAATAAAGACTTGCAATACTAAAATGTGGCTCCCATCATAAGTCTATCACTTTCCATTTTTATGCCTAATAAATACACAAAACTATTTTGTGATAATTTAAGTGCATTTTTTCAAGTAACTGCTACAGAGGGATAGTAATTCATGTTTAATATTAATAACATACCTGCATGCAGATATGGGCTGGAACCAGAGGATAGTTTCTTGTGGTTCTTTATATTAATCCTATCTAATAAAAGAGTAATATGTAAATTGACCATCACTCAAACATACAAGATGGCTGCCGCCACATGGTCAAAGATGGCCACCACAAAATGGCCAATAGGGGAGGGCAGTTGTGAGGGACCAGGCCTGCAGGAGGGCAGTTAGGGTTGACCAAGCCAGCAGAGGAGGGAAGTTGAAGACAATCAGGCCTTCAGGGAAGGGCAGTTGGGGGCCGGGAGAGACCCAGGTCTACAAGGAGGGCAGTTGGGAGGGACCAGGTCAGCAAAGTAGGGCAGTTAGGGGCAATCATGCTGACAGAGGAGCAGTTAGGCGTAAATTATGCTGGTATTCAGAAAGGGTTAGAGACAATCAGGAAGGCATGCAGGTGAGCAGTTGGGAGCCAGCAGTCCTGGATTGTGACAAGGATGTCTACCTGCTTGTTTAGGCCCCATTCTACCAGGATCAGGCTTACAGAGGTGGTCAGACATCCCTCGAGGGGTCCCAGATTGGCGAGGTTGCAGGCTAGGCTGAGGGACACATACACCCCCATGCACAAATTTGGTGTACCCGGCCTCTAATATTTTTATAATTGTTAGTATGAGAATGAAAGATACATATCTACTTCATTTATTGAACTATGAGTTTACAAATTTTGCTATGATAATCATTATACTGTTTGATTTTCTCTGTTCTCTTTATTCAAGCTGTGCTCAGTAAATGTTTGTTAAATTCAAAAGTAAAAAAGAATGATTTATTTAAAACTAGAGGCCCAATGCATGAAATCTGTGCAAGGGCGAGCGCTTGGCCCACGCAGCCCAGCTGACTTGTGGCCCAGGAGGCTTTGTGACCCTGTGGCCCCATGACCCCGCCCACTGGTCATTCCGGAAGGTTGTTCTGCTGTCCAGTCTAATTAGCATATTAGCTCTTTATTATATAGGATATGAGTTTACAAAGATCTGCATTTACCTTAACAAAGCAATGGTTTTATGTGTAAGACCCAGTGACTGCAAAAAACAGTGAAAGGTTTTAGATATTCACATTGCATAGTTTATGTGTGGAATGGCTCATGGAGGAGTTCTGTGTCACTAAGAGCAGTTAGAACACCAAATGCAATTAAAAATAAACTACCTGCTGTTGCAGTCGAATTGCCACCAGAAGTAGCGCTTAAGCAATTTGGGCAATGCAGGTGTACATGTTAATGATGCCCCCTCCAAACTCTTCTTCCAGTGTTATCCACTGTGAATGGAGAGCAGTAAAATTCCACAGGTAGAGAGCATGTCTTCTTTTTTTTTAATTTAAATTTTATTTTCAAAGTATCTTTTCAGTGGCATTATACAGAGGAGTATTGATAATTTATGCAGCTATCCATAATTTAATGTGTGCTATAATTTCTGTTCTGTATAAAATCCCTGATTTCTCCATGGATTTCCTTTTCCAATAAACATTGGTGTGAAGTTTGAATAGGAAATTTATACTCTAAGGATAAAATTAAAAAATCAGTTTCTTCTGTGACTTGTGTAGTTTATTTTTTAAGTTAAAGTACACTAAATTATAATGCATATTAATTCACTTGAAGTAATTCACTTAATCTACTTGTTTTCCTAAAATTGTTTGCTTTAATAAAAGGGTGTCATACTATCTTTACACAGAACATAAAAATAGGAATTAAATAAATTTATTGAATATTATGTAGGTTAACTGTTGGTTCTTTGCAGATTTTAATCGATAAATTTGGGAAACTCAGTAAAATATTTCACATCCCTCTCTTTTCATTTTCATAAATTTGTTCCAATACATTCAGTTAGTTTATACCATGTTGGTTATAAAAAATATTTAAAATTAAAATTTATTTATACTTGTGTAATTTCACTCATAATTGCAGCAGGCCATTGCCGTGAAACAAAAACATGCAAATGCAACCATTCATTAACATAATTATTTGTTTGGGCAATGTGATTGTGAAAGTTGGAACTAGAAGTCTAATTGTTCAGATGTCAAAATAGATAATAGTAAAGGAGAGTTAACCAGACATCTCTAAATGAATAATAATTTGAGTGAAAATAGCTCAAAACATCTGTATTTGAACTACTATATTTCATACTCTGGAAAAATTCCATTTGAAATTACATTACCCATAATACACATTCCATAATTTATTTTCATAGTACTAACAATATATGATTACAAATTACATTATATTTACAGGTACATAGAGGTAAATATTTTTTCTTAAATTACTAATTTTCCCCACCTCATATTTCATTAAATTCCATTTACACTTAATTCTATTTTATCTGATATTATCTTAGTTGTTTTTCTTACTATATGCCTGGTTTATATGCTTCTATATTTACATCTTTTTCTGTCTTCTTTGGGAAGGGTTATATATTTTCTACCATAAATACATTTTAAATATATTTAATACAATTTGTGAGTCTTTGTTTTAAGAGTTATATTTAACGTCCTTAATTTTACTGTGCTTCTTATATGTAGACTACATTTACACATATGTATGGGTAAATTTTTAAAATATTATTTTTAAATTTTATTTTAATTGTTGATATTATTCCATTCACACACACACACACCTTTGCCCACCTCCTCTCAGCCCCTGCTCCCTCTTCCCTCTGGCCATTGTCACATTATTGTCTGCATTCATGGGCTATGTGTACATGTCCTTTGGATAATTTCTTCACCTTCTTTCATGTAGTACCCTTACTTCCCTCCCCTCTTACAGCTGTCAGTCTGTTCTGTGTATCCATGCCTCTGGTTCTTTTTGTTTATCAGATTATTTTGTTCATTAGATTCCACATATGTCCATATAGTACTTGTCTTTCTCTGATTTGCTTATTTTACTTAGCATAAGATGTTATTTTTTCTTGAAATAATGTACTGTCTGATTGACGTTTTCTGCATTTGAGTAAATTAATCTATTTTACTTGTTCAATATGACCTCCTGCATTCAGTCTTCAGATTTTCTTAACTATTCTTTATCTATTCTTCAATTATTTTCTAAATGTAATGTGCACTTACACATTTTTGATAAATATTTAATAGTAATTAATAAATATATTTTCCCAATGAAGAAAATAATCTTATCAGAGCTTGGCTTGTGCTTTAACTCTCGTATAACCTCAAACTAGTTCTTCAAAAATTAGTGATTATTTTTTAATGCCAAATTGATATTTTTAAGTGATTCCTCAACAATTATTTAAGGTTCCCTTCAAGTTTTATTTATTTTTCTTTACTACCTTTCTTAATATCAAATATATATGTCTAAATATCTATCCACTACATTTTCTTTTCTTTTTTAAAAAAATATATTTTATTGATTTTTTCACAGAGATGAAGAGAGAGGGATAGAGAGTTAGAAACATCGGTGAGAGAGATCCATCGATAAGCTGCCCCCTGCACACCCCCTACTGGGGATGTGCCCGCAACCAAGGTACATGCCCTTGACCGGAATCGAACCCGGGACCCTTCAGTCCACAGGCTGACGCTCTATCCACTGAGCCAAACTGGTTTCGGCTTCTTTTTTTAAAATATATTTTTATTTCATTGATTTATTGGAGTAACATTAGATAATAAAATTAAATGGGTTTCACTGTACAATTCTATATGTCATCAATATATTGGATTGTATGTTCACCACCCAAAGTCCAGTCTTCTGTCACCATTTCCCCTATTTATCCTCTTCTACCATCCCCCAGCCCCCTTTCATCTTGTAATCACCATGGGATTGTCTGTGTCTATAATGTTTTGTTTGTTTTTGCTTAATCTCTTCAGCTTTTTCACCTATCCCCTTCACCTTCTACCATCTGATAGATGTCAATCTATTCTCTGTTTCTATGAGTCTGTTTCTATTTTGTTTTTTTAGTTTATTTTTTTTTCCATTAGAATCTGCATATAAATGAAATCATATGGTTTTTTGGCTTTCTCTGCTTGGCTTATTTCACTTAAGGTAATACTCTCCAGGTTCATCCATGCTGTCACAAAAGGTAAGATTTCCTTCTTACAGTTGAGTAGGAATACCATATCTTTTCTATCCACTTATCTACTGATGGGAACTTAGCTATCCTATATAATAAAAGTCTAATATGCTAACTGTTCAGTCATCCAGTGGGCCATTCAACCAATCAAAGTGTAATATGCTAATTATATGTTAAGGTTGCTCAACTGCTTGTCATAACAAGCACTGACCACCATGGGAAAGAGTCGACTGTTTGACCAGTCACTATGATGTGCACTGACCATCAGGGGTTAGATGCTCCAACTGCTGAGTTAGCTTGCTGCTGGTGTCCAGCTGATTAGGACTGAGTGAGACTGGCTGGACATGTCCTGGAGCCCTCCCGCAGTCCCATCCCAGCTGGCCAACCTCTTGCATCCTTCCCCTGCCCAAATTGTGCATCAGTGGAGTTCCTTGGCCTAGCTTGCACCCTCTCACAATCTTGGACCCCTCAGGAGATGTCAGAGAGTCAGTTTCAGCCCGACAGCAGAATGACCAGTTGCTATGATGCACACTGACCACCAGGGAGCAGATGCTCAATGTAGGAATTGCCCCCTGGTGGTCAGTATGCTCCCACAGGGGAATGCTGCTCAACCAGAAGCCAGGCTCACAGCTGGCCAGCTCAGCAGTGGTGGCAGGAGCCTCTCCCACCTCTGTGGCAGCACTAAGGTTGTCCCACTGACAGCTTTGGTCCGCTCCCTAGCCATCAGTCCCGTAAGGGCTCCTGGTCTGTGAGGACACAGGTTGCGCTGAGGGACCCACCTAAGTACACCAATTTCATGCACTGGGCCTCTAGTTGTAAATAATACTATTATGAACATAGGGGTGCATATATTTTTTCCTGGTTTCTTTGGATCTATGCCCACTCCCAGCCCCTCCCGGCTCCCTCCAGGAGCTCTCAGCCCCAGGTATTAGCACTCCTGCTTTCCCAAACAAGGCTCAATGTGGACAAGGGAGCCTGGTATGTATGGAACTGTGCCCATCACCTTAAAATTCTGTCTATATGAGACCAAAAAACTCTCCTTCAACAGACCTGTCCTGGAAAAGCATTTATGGATGCAGATGTTCCCCTCAGCACACAGTGGAAGTGAGAAATCAGAAATGGCCCATGTTTCACAGCAGGGGATTTGGAAATTCTGATGTGGGTACACAAATAACTTAAAGGACACATACTGGCATGTCCACCCCAGGACACAGACTGGGCTGGTGCTGGAGTTGTGAGAGGAAACACTATCACCCACCGGCCTGGATTTCCATGTGCCCCCAACACAGAACACAGCAGCAGCCCAGGACCCAGCACAGGGCATCCTCCTGCTGGCAGCGCAGCAGATGGGTGGACTGAGGTTTGTATTTTTTTTCCAGGTTCTTGGGGTTGCTCCATGTGTGTCTGGCACTGCACTCACCCCAGCAGGCAGGCCCTCCCCATGTGAAACCTCCTCCACACACACACACACACACACACACACACGAAGGGACACAGGGCTGCTCAGGTGGGATCAGAGTGGCAGTCTGGCCCAAAGAAAACCTCCCTGAGCCCCCGTGTGTTACCTCTGGGTTCCCTTGGGAAAGGGCCACAGGCTTCTTCTGGGCTGAGTCCAGACCCCGCTCCTGTTTGTATGTGAAAGACAATTTGTGACAGTGACTATGGTTCTTGCCCCAAACACAATACCTACGTGTAAATTCACATAATCCTAATGGAAACCCTGGAATGTATGTTTTAATAAAGAGAGGTAGAGAGATTTTAAAGTATTTTCTGAGTTGAAAGAGACATTCATCTCTTTGGCATTTAGAGACGTATCCTCTCTATTTTCAATGAAACCTTTTGTAGAACAAGATTATTTAATTAATTTAGGTGAATTCTGGAAGAAATCTAGATTCAAAAATTAATATGTATAAAAATTACATGCACAAAAACAATGGTAATAATTTGGTTACTGAAACCAGATAACCTTGACAGAAATGACCATCTTTTGGCCACATGAATAGCATTAAACTAGGGACGTAGTCTTTTGGGAGGCATGCTGATCCCTGGTAAAGACAGGTGATGCTAATCATAAGTGGATGTGCCTACTTGTTCTAAAATGTTTCCATGAGTACTTCACATTGAAAGGAAATCATCTATGTCATGTGAGTAATCCTTGTATGCCTCCTATAACTTATTAGATACCTTGTTTCTCCAAAAATAAGACAGTGTCATACATTAATTTTTGCTCCCAAAGATGCGCTAGGTCTTATTTTCAGGGGATGTATTATGTTTCCATGAAGTAGGTCTTATTTTCAGGAAAACACGGTTGCAGAAATATATGCTAAAAAGATAGAGTTTTGGTCCTCCCCTAAAGAATTCAGAATTCTGCTAATTTAGTGTTCACTCCTTTCAGGACTGACACGTGCATTATAGACAGTGTCAGGAAATCGCCATTTCCCGAATTACCTATCTGTGAACAAGATTGTCTATGAATGTAGGAATAGACCTGTGGCTCCTCTAAATCTCCTCGCTATGGGAGGAGAAACTGGGTCATCAGGGATGTGGCAAGAAGCAGGGCCTCCTCTGTGCATTGCTTCATTCCAGCAGGGCTTCTCCTCCTGAAGAAATGCTTCCCCTTTCATTGAAAACATGTAACCGTAAACATGTAAGCATTCTATAGCCCATTAATCACAGGTGTGTTTGCTGGGCTTTCCCCACAGGATATAATCCGGCTCCCTCACCAATAATGAATCCATGGGAGTGATCAGCAGCAGGACCCGATGGGGCAGTGGGTTTCCAGGGATGGGTTTATTTTAAAACTTAAATACCTTGGCATTCAAGTAGCAATAATGTTAGGAGCGCCTCAACCTTGATTAATAATGTATATATTCCTCAAGGCCGGTGGTCAAGATTTCAGATCTTTCTCCAACTTTCCTTTAGGCGGTGGGAACAAGTTGGGAGGATAGTTTCTCTTTCTGGAGATTTCAAAGAAATAAGGCCAGAGATGCTGCTTAAAGGGGAGCAGTAGAAAGCCTTCTGACCCACTCAGCCCAGGTCCTCCCGTGTTCCGCCAGCCACAGCCTTCGCTGCCCATCGTCCTCCCCCAGGTCAAGGTACCCAGATCCTATTCAGGCAGTTTTATGTCTCTTCCATGTGATTTCTTTTATAGCATCTAAATTGGATTTGGGGTTTGTGGTCATGTAATGGAAAAATATGTTAGATCTTTAAGGAAACACACACATTTTCAGATGGAACACTGAGGCTAAAGAAAAGCTAGGTGACATCCCCAAGACTCACAGAAAATGGATCAGCTACTGCTGCCTAGGCCACTGAGGTGAGGGGTTCCAATCCTGCTTGTGGGTCCTAATTTTGGCACATCAGTCAGTCTGCTCAGACCCTGGTACTCAAGGTGCAAGTTCGCTCTCATTTGCATAAACTTCTGGGCACCTGGCTTCAGTGTGCAAAATGGGGAGAAGTCCAGCCTGAATAGCTATCTCTTAGACTGTGGACTTAAAGGTTCTGGAAGTTATTGCCTGTGAAGGGTGGAAATGCAGCTCAACCAGACTACTTGGAAGTTGTGACTCTTAACCCTGGGTATGATCAGAGGATTCAGCAAAATCCGACACTACAGCAATGATCTGAAGCCAGAGCAATTTTGGTTCAATGCTCCCTCAGTGCCTGGCCATGTGCTTGTTCTGAGAGGTTCCTCGGGTCTTGCCTGTTTCAGGGATCCTGCATCTCTCCTAAATCATTGCATTTCAAATGGCTTAGACCAGTGGTTGGCAAACTCATTAGTCAACAGAGCCAAATATCAACAGTACCTGATTGAAATTTCTTTTGAGAGATGATAACTGACTTCTGCGCATGGGCCGTGAAGTTTCAATCGCACTGTACGTGCGCACTTGCACATGTTATTTTGTGGAAGAGCCACATTCAAGAGGCCAAAGAGCCGCATGCCGCATGTGGCTTATGAGCTGCAGTTTTCCGACCACTGGCTTAGACAGTGAGACTAAAGGAGATGCCTAGGATCTGGTTTGAATATACAGATGGGGTGGATAATAAATACTACAGTGAATAATAATACATGTTTATGAAGTCTACTATTCCAAATGATTCTCATGTATGATTTTATTTTACTAATTAAAAATACTATGACTTGTTCCCGTCTCCTCCTCTCCTCCTCCTCCTTCTCTTCCTCGTCTTCCTCCTCTTCCTCCTCCTCTTCTTTCTTTCATTTTTTTTACCTTTTATATTTATTTATTTATTTTTGCCAAATACTACTGTGGGGTCCCTGACCAGAATAAGCTGGATCTTAAAGACCTAGTTGCCCTATGCATGCTCAAGGGCAATGACTCAGGAGTATTACTATGTTAAAGGCCCATTTGCCATAGGCATGGGCCAAGCGCAGTGTTTCCCAAACTTCTCTCATGATGAGAATCACCTGGCGGAGTTGTTAAACTACAGATTCCTGAATCCCAACTAAGAAGTGCTAAACTAGAATTTTTGGGAACACATAGGTAAAATTCAATTACCCAAAAATTCTAGTTTAGCACTTCTTAGTTGGGATTCAGGAATCTGTAGTTTAACAACTCCGCCAGGTGATTCTCATCATGAGAAAAGTTTGGGAAACACTGGACCAAGGCAATGACTCAGCAGTGTTGCTGTAGGTACTGCGCAGGCGCACCCTTATGTAAGCTACTTATGTTAATGGAACACAGATGTCACTAATTGGAAGGATGCATTTGAGTGAGTATATCTGGTGCCACTGACCAGAAGGTTGTTGGCTGCTTTGTTTGCAATACAGCATGGCCCACTTCCTTACCGCCACTCATGTCTCTTTCCAATTCCCGGCGTCCAAAGAGATCAATTCCCTGGCAGAGGAACTTGGACCTAACAACTACCTTTACAATTTATTTTTTTAAATATTTATTATTAAAAAATATTACATATGTCTCCTTTTTTCCTCCTCCAGACCACGCTCACCCCCACCCCAGGCCTTTACCACCTATTGTCTTTTTTAATACTCAAAACGACCCAAAGAATCTTCTACATGTTAAGGTGAAGGAAGTAAATTTTAAGGTCACAGAGCTAATATGTAACAAGTTGATTTTCTGTCTGACCCCAGGCTCTTTACCATCATCATTTGCTCTAACGCATAAAATTTAATTGAACACGTATTTGTTAAGCAGATGTTCTGCTAATGAGGGAGTAATATATCTGTGGCAAGGGCCTCAGGATTGTCTTGAGATAGTCAAAGCATTCCTCAAAAAGTCCATGGGCTCAGTCAATATAATTTACTTACCCTGGTAGGCTCAGAAGGGATGAGTAGGCACTGAGTATGATATCGCATCCAAAGAGCCCCAGCACCTACACAATGAAATGAGTGAACTAGATAAGAGAGGAATTCATACTTGAATATATGTAGAATAATGTGACTTAACCTACTGAAGAACAAATTTACAGTCAGAAAGAATTTTTCACCAGTGAACTTTTGGTAAATCTCTTCTCTAAATTAGGTTCATATGAAGAATAAATTTTAGAATCTAATAAATAACTTGCCCTTTTATCATGAAGTACTTGCATAGAGTCAAATGAACTTCCTATGATTGGAAATAACTTAAAAACAGAGCAGATCATTTGAGTGCTTTGTGGCTTTGAAGGGATATATATATTTGTAGAATACAGTTTTATGTCAAATATTTAGCATGCTTTTCACCCATCAATGCACATGCAATGCAACATTTTCATATTCAGAATACCAAATGCACCCTCTTCATTAAGTTATTTTTATCATATATTTGACAAGAATAGAAAAACACTTGAAAATAGAAAAAAATAAGTATACTTATAGTTAGCATTTTTAAAAATATATATTTTATTGGTTTCCTACAGAGAGGAAGAGAGAGGGACAGAGATCCAGAAACATTGATGAGAGAGAAACATGGATCAGCTGCCTCCTGCACACCCCCACCAGGGATGCGCCCGCAACCAAGTACATGCCCTTAACTGGAATCAAATCCAGGACCCTTGAGTCCGCAATCTGATGCTCTATCCACTGAGCCAAACCGGCTTCAGCATAGTTAGCATCTTTCTATATTTTTATTTTTTACATTCTGCCCCTTAAAAATATATGTAAAATCTATCCAACTGAGAAGAGGAAAATTAATACCCTGTTTCCCTGAAAATAAGACAGTGTCTTATATTAATTTTTGCTCCCAAAGATGCGCTAGGTCTTATTTTCAGGGGATGTATTATGTTTCCATGAAGTAGATCTTATTTTCGGAGGATTTTTTATTTTCGGGGAAACACGGTAGTAAGATGGACTTTCACTACACATTGTGGAGTCTGCTAACATAAACTAAATAAAAGTAAAAGAATCATCCATTGAAATTTTGGCATTGATCTAATATATTAATCTTAATATATTCATTCACTCAACCAATTTTCACTGAGGGCCTTCTGTGATCAGACTTTTACTAAGCAAATATAAATGTAACACATGACCTATTCTATTCTCCCCTTAATAACATGTATGCTTATTTCTGTGTGTAAATATTAACACATTTAATTGATCCTAGGTGTGCAGTAGATGTTCTGGCTCAGTCCAAACTGCAATTTAACTTTAGTTGAATACAGAAGTATTCTCTCTACACTTCCACTACAGAGTCTATTTGCATGGATTGATATGCATAGGAGTTTTAATTTTACATCAAAAGCAAAATAGAAGAAGGGCACTCAAGCTGATTTGAACTAGAATATAAGGTGAGAGATGAGCCTGGGGTGACAAAATTGGGGATTATATCAAATAACTATATAGTAACAAGTAAAGCATGGTGAGGTGCTGGGCCTTGATCTGATCTGAGTACAATAGGGACCTCCATATTGAACTTTTAATGGAGATCTTTTTCCATTATATTTGATTTTTTAGGAAAAAAAACCCTATATAACAGATTAAGCATACAATAGAAAAACGATGTGACTGAGGTGTTGAAAGGTGGCTTTAAAAGAAGTTTATTAAGATGATTTGGAAATAGATTAGACCCAAATACTTGTAAAACCTAGTAAAAGACATTTTGGATACATAACCTAAAATCCATAAAATGCTAAATTGATTAATGTATCTCTACTTTCAAGTAATTTATAACAGCATAGTTAGCATGTTCAGTTGTTACTATAGAAAAAGGCACTTGTTCATATTCAGGTATATTTTTTATGGTTTTGTAATTTTTTATGGTTTTGTAGGTTCTATCATTCTTTTCGTTCATCTGAGGATGATTTTCCATTGATTTTTAGAGAGTGGAAGGGAGAGTGGATGGAGAGAGAGAGAAAAAAAAAACTGATGATGCCAGAGAGACACACAGATTGGTTGCCTACTGCACATGCCTTGATGCAGGCTGAGGTTGAACCTGCAACCCAGGTACATGCCCTTGACCAGGAATGGAACCTGTGACCCTTTGGCATGCAGGCTGAGGCTCTAACTAGTTAGCAACACTGGCCAGGGCATGGCTAGATTCTTTATAAAGTTAGAGGCATTGCTTGTTTCAGGGACCTGCATATTTATCATGCCATCATTGCATAGTTACCTTCAAATGGTTATTTCAAACTAAGATTTGATTTTGCTGTAATTGCAATTCTTACAGCAGATTAATATTTGATGTATATGTTATAGTACAGTGATACTGCAATCACATTATTTTGCAACCAGAGGCAGGACAAAAATAGTTCTATTTGGGCACTGTGCTTTTAGAAGCTGATATGAAAGGGAAAAATAACTGCATTATCACAGAAAAACTTGTGCTTCAGATTACAGTCCAAACAAAGGCATTAGACCATCTAAAGAAATTGCTTCTATGACAGTCCAGGAATCCTCTCACTATTTAGCATGAGCTCTATAGTATGAAGTGCTAACATTTATTCTTGGAAAACAATGGCTATAGCTTTCCATTACAGTTATCACAGGGATGCCAATAGCCAAAATTCACAGCTGGCCAAAGTTGTCTTTGAGTTTCTGCATCTTGTCTGCAATTGCCTGCTGCAGATTTCATACAGCAACCTCTCGAGGTTTTCAGGGCTAAGAAAGAGCCCACAAATCCCTGCCCTCACCTCGGATACATTTTCAGGAAGGATTTTCTGAAGTGGAGCATATCTGGCCTCTCACCTGCAATAAAACAAACTTGCTTCCTTTTCCTTTGACTCCATTTTTCCCCTGGTTGGCAGATAATGAATAGATGAACTAATCTAAGCTAATGTGATAATTGGACAGCCAGAGAGCCTTTATGATATCAAAGTCTGGAAAATAGAGCAAAATTATTTTATTCACTGTAGATTGCCTCTCATAGTATATACAGCATTAACTTCCCATAGAATGTCATAAGTACCTTCCAAAATGGAGAACTGTAGTCTAAAAATATTGTGTGGGCAGGGGGTCCTTTGTGAGGTTACTTTTATAACACTACATTATAGATCTTGTTCTTCCCACTCCTGCTTATACAACGGTCTATGTAAAATACACACAAGCACACAGATATACCTGCTAGGATAATGCAATCTTTAAGCTTTCTGTTTGGATTCCCATCCATTTATTTCTCTCATTTTTGTCTTCCTCCCTTCTCTACAATTTTCTCTCTCACACTCACTTTCTATTTTTCCACCCAGATAGTTGAAATAATAATAGTGTAAGTAATCTTTTGATTATTAGGAACTGTTTTCTTATTTTATGCATTTGTAAGTCATAAATTCATTTCAGCATTTTAGTGATGATTCAGGAGAAAGCATTATAGAATGTGTAGTTGGTATTAATACAACAAAATTTTTGGATGAAAGAAATAGTGTTTTGAAGTGTACTTGACTTATAACTGGTACATGAAAAGAACTACAGATATTTTGTTTTGTTTGGATATATATTTTATTTGGTAAAATTTTAATCCCCTGTTGTTTTGATTTTCTTTGTTTTTGTTTTACATTCAATACGTTTGTATTAGCTTCAGGTGTACAACATATTAGTTATACAATTACATATTTTATAAAGTATTTCCCCAATATTTCCAGTACCCACCTGGCACCATATATAGTTATCACAATATTATTGACATGATTTATAATTCTCAACATGAATATGATTACAACAACAGAAACACAAATTACAAAGACATGAATATATCCAGAGTTCCTCAATTAAAGCACAAATATTGAGCATGAATTAATGGAAAAGCATACATATCAAGGACAATTAAAAAACAAAGAATACATTTAAATATTCAAGTGTTTTCATTAAAACTTATAGAAATATGGGGCATAGCCCAAATAACTTCTATTGCTTACCTGTACTATCACATTGACCTCTTAATAGGACTCCTTGCCAATCATCTGCACAGCAGCCAGAGGAATCTTCAAAATTATCTATCTGCTAACTTATTCCACAGATTGAAATAATAGCCAAACAATTGCAGTTTAGATAAGGATATGAATCAATTAGTCAGCTCCTTGTTCTCTCTGGCATCTTCTTCTCAATGGTCTTACATTGTCTTTTCTATTCTTACTTTTTTTTACTGTGTTTAAAATATTTTCATAAATCTGTCTTCCAGTTAACCCCTCTTGTTTTCTCCCAAGATGGGTCTAGCTCTATTTAAGATATATTTTATTAAAAATTTTTATGTTTTAATAAACTTAATTCCCTGTGAAATTATCTCTTATAATAATCTCTTGTCATATATTTTCTTGAACATTTTAATGATAACTCCTTTAAAGTCCTTGTTTGATCATTCTAATATCTATATTTCTTGTAGATCCATTCCTATCTTCATTTTTTGTTTGTTTGTAGGAATTTATTTCTATTACCCGGCATGACCAGAAATGATTTTATTTAATGTTACACACTATTTTTAAATTTTCTTTAAAATATGATTTTATTTATTTCAGAGAGAGGAATGGAGAAGGATAGAGGGGTAGAAACATCAAAATGATGAGAGTCATTGATCTGCTGCCTCCTGCATGTCCTCTACTGGGGATCCAGCCTGACCAGGAATCAAACCAAGACCTCTTGTCTTAGGTCAATGCTCAACCACTGAGGCACACCTTTTAAGAATACATGTTGGGTTATCTTCATCAAGAAAGATTCATCCTTCCTCCTGTTGAAACATGATTAATTCCATCATTTCTGAGCTAAAGCAGGCCTAGATTTTGATAAGGCTTTCTCCTGCTTCACCTTTGTTTCTAGAATGTAGATAACCACACTCCTTTTTTTCTGTTGATCAAGCTATTATTGTATAAGCATTGCTCCATTTTTCTAGTAAATACTATCCAGTGGTCAGCAAACTGTGGCTTGCGAGCCTCGGTTTGCTGCTCTGTTGACTAATGAGTTTGCTGACCACTGACTAGACTCTCAATTCCAATAATTACAGGCTGTTGTTGTTCCTTGTGATTAAGCGCTAGGCTCATGAAGAGAAAAATCAGCAGCATGCCCCACACATGCTATTGGTCTGTTTAAAAAGTGTTCTGCATTATGGTTTTCTTTACAGATTTCTTGATATATAATTGACATAAAAGATTGTGTAAGTTTAAGGTGTACAACAGGATAATTCGATACATGTCTATATTGTGAAAGGTTTGCCATGATAAAATAAGTTAACCCATCACCTGACATAATTACAATTTTTTATGTGTGCTAAGAATATTTAAAATCGACTCTCTTAGCAGATTTAAAGTAGGTAATACAGTATTACCTACTTCATTACAATATATATGAGATCCCCAAAACTTTTTCTTCTTCTACCTAGAAGTTTGTACCCTTTGACCATTATGATTCCAGTTTCCTACCTTCCAGCCACTGGCAACAGCCATTCTACTCTTTGTTTCTTTAGATATGGAAAGCAACTTAAGTGTCTATCGATCTATGAATGGATAATGAAAATTATATATATATATAAAATTCCATCATGAGAAAGCAGAAAATTCTGCCATTAGAGACGTGTATGAAACTTGAGGATATTATGCTAAGCCAGATCAGCCGGCTAGAGAAAGGCAAATACTATATTTTCTCACTTATATGTGGAATAAAACAAAATAACAGTCTTTGAATGATATTAATATGTTCAGTGGGAATTCTTCCTCTAATGAGTCCTAAATTAGAATCTTGGGGTCCTTGGCCGTGGAAAAAATATTTTAAAATAATGCTGTCATTTTTTTCATATACTTTCCGCTTAGACTTTTTCAGTTCCTTCCAAGACAACTTCATAATTTAACAGATAACTTGTGGATAAAATTTTTTTATATATATTTTATTGATATTTTACAGAGAGGAAGGGAGAGAGATAGAGAGCCAGAAACGTCGATGAGAAAGAAACATCGACCAGGTGCCTCTTGCACACCCCCCACTGGGGATGTGCCAGCAACCAATGTACATGCCCCTAGCTGGAATCGAACCCAGGACCTTTCAGTCCGCAAACCAACGCTCTACCACTGAGCCAAACCGACCTCGGCACTTGTGGATAAAATTTTCAGTGTATTTGAGGCCTTGCAAATTTTTAGTGTACTTTGTACTCTAGTTCTTTCAGACCTGTGGGATCTCTGTTCTGCACAATGACCTCTGCCCAGCCACTTGTGACAAGTTAGTCACTTGCCAGTATTGAGAGTATTGGTTAACTTCCTTTAGCAAATTCCATGTTCTTCTTTCTCTCTACAATCTTATCCTCTCTGTAATACAAACACTTAAAGGCTATATTCAATGTCTTCAATTGATGTGAAATGTTGGCTTTTACATGACTATTTCTACTGTTACTACAATGCTATCAATATGATTATTACCTCACTAATTCAAACCACACTACTTTCCAGAACAGTTAAAAGAAAAATACAAGAATTTTTTTGAATAACTCACTTTTCATATCAAATATATTTTTTAAAAATTGGTGAAAATGTATGTATTATTAACTGGCATTTATATGTTAGGGTCACTTTATGCCACATCTATGATGAACTGTATCTTAAAATGAATTAATAACAAGGTTTTTCTTTTGCTTCTTTGAGTGTCATAAAAAGCTCGCTGGCTACTTCTATTTGATTATACAAAAGAACACAATGACCCATATTTAAAGAACTTTCTCTCCTCCAAGGATTGCAGCCCTCAATAACACAATTCAGCAAGTTCTACATGACACTTTGCAAGATATGTCACAGCCAATATATCCAACTGCAGGCTTTTTATGGCTATTATTAAATCCCCTAAAACCATTGACACAGGCTGTCCTTGGCATAATAAGCATCCTGTTCTTTAAAAGTTTGCTACACATGTGCAGTAAAACAGGCTTTGTTTGCAACTTACAATTCAGTCTTTAACACAAAAAAAAAAACACTTTTCCCTTAAGTTCAGTAGATCCATTTATTATTCATTCTTCTCTCTTCCAGAACTCAAAAAAGTACCAGTATGTAAAATAATTGTCGCCTTCTATTGTTTTTTTTTATACACAAAATGTTAGTAATAGTATAAAAGGTATATTATTGTCTAGGAAATTAATTAGAAGAAAATAAATCTTGTGGTAACTGAACCTCACAACAAAATAAAAATTCTTACCTGTCCTAAATATTAATTACCTCCTATTAGAGATACTGTTAAGTAAATAACAAAATGAATATAGCATGAGACCGTGGAATTTATTTGTTATTGCACTGACTGCTCATCTGGGTTTGGATATCAGGAAAGAGAGAACTTACTCCACAAGTTTGTAGCTATTACATCACCTAAACTGTACATTTATTTTGAACACAAATGTCTTAGATATCTAAAATATTGATCATCCATGAGTCTATTCAAATGGATTGTGCTTCTCCATGTATCCCAGAGTTGAAAATATCTCTTACTAGGAGCCCTAAAATACATAGAAATAGGGCAGCATTGTAATTTAGATTCCAGATCTCAAAATACTAACTTGGACATTAACTATGAAACCTAGACTTAAACTTTTTCACTTCGGTTCCTCAGAGATGTGCCACTGGTTTTATCGAATGATATCAAATAGTATCAGGAAACATATTTTGGCATAAAGTATATGGGCCTAATAACAATTATACTATCAACAATAGTTTACTTTCCCACTCATTCCCACTTCATTGTGACATACTAAGTGAATCACTCTTCATCATTTTACAACTCCAGAAGTCCATTGATTCTTCTCAATGGCTTTTGAAAGACATTTAACAAGTTGATCAACAATAGAAATGGAACCAAAACCGGTTTGGCTCAGTGGTAGAGCGTCGGTCTGTGGACTGAAAGGTCCCGGGTTCGATTCTGGTCAAGGGCATGTACATTGGTTGTGGGCACATCCCCGGCAGGGGGTGTGCAAGAAGCAGCTGGTTGATGTTTCTCTCTCATTGACGTTTCTAGCTCTCTATCTCTCTCCCTTCCTCTCTGTAAAATATTAATAAAATATATTTTAAAAAAACACAAAACAATAGAAGTGGATATTTTAAAGAAAATGGTGCTATGAATTTAAAAATAAGAACAGTTTTCAGCCACTGCAAATGAATACCAATAAAAAATGGAAATAAGTCATTTCTGGAGTTGTGATCTACCTATGCAAAATTATAATGTGTATCCCCAAATAATTTGATTTGTCATAATACAAAGAACATTAAAATTAACTATTCCGATGTATATAAACCACTCCAACATTTTCACATTTATTATCTTATTTAGTCATAACAAGTAATATCTGAGCCAACAATTATTTCTACTTGTAAAATGAAACCATGGAAGTGTAGAAAGTTTAAGTAATTTAAAAAATATACAAGTTGTAAATAGCATAAGAGGAAATGCAACAATCATATATCTGAATCTGAAAGTCCATATAGTCCCCAAATACAAAACTTCACTCTACTAAACATTAAAAATAATAGATGCATCAGAAAAGATATACCATATCAAATTACACTATATTCGAGCTATAAACCATTTTTGGTAGGAATACCAAAATCACTGCAGCCTAAAATGTAATATTCTAGCCGAAACCAGTTTGGCTCAGCGGTAGAGCGTCGGTCTGTGGACTGAAAGGTCCCGGGTTTGATTCCGGTCAAGGGCATGTACATTGGTTGCGGGCACATCCCCCGGTAGGGGGTGTGCAAGAGGCAGCTGGTCGATGTTTCTCTCTCTTTGACGTTTCTAGCTCTCTATCTCTCTCCCTTCCTCTCTGTAAAATATCAACAAAATATATTTAAAAAAATAAAAAATAAAATGTAATATTCTAAAACATAAATAAAACATATTCATTTCACATTCTCTTTTGTATTATTAGCCAGATATCAAGGTCGTTGGCTTCTATCACTGTTATGAAATGATGTGTTCCTTATTTAAAGAAATGCAGTATAGACATACACATATATGTATATAAATATGCATGTATATATGTGTATATATTTATAACAATGTGTGTGTGTGTGTGCATATATATAGAGGTCCAAAATTATTGTGCAGTATTAAGTTTCAGTGACTTTACAGCAAAAACACTACTCCTTTATAAAGTGTCACTGGAGTATTTTATTATGTAAAGTCATTTTAAACCTAGCTTTGTACAGCTAGTAGTAATTTTCATTCAAATTTTTCTATTTTTAATTAGAAAATCTGTAAAGATTTACCTTTAAAATCTATATATGAGATATAGTCTCTTCTTTTAACATAGCTGTTACCAAATTAACCCTCCAACTATAACTATCTATAAGCCTCAACAAAGTAAATAAGGGAATCCTTTTGTTTTCAGGTATTATTTAAAAAGCTGCTCAAGACTACACTCCAAGGCCAAAGGCTAAACATCAGGTGAGCCTCATGTTCCCTCCGGCTTTCTGCATGGGGGTGCTTTCTGGACCACAGCTAAGTGAAACAGAGCACACGCACAGCACGGTGGCTGGTTCAGTTGAGGAGGTAGAGAGTGGAGTTAGACCGCCACTGCACAACTAGCATCTGTTATGAAGGCCCCCAGATGTCAGGGGAAATGCAGAAGCCACCACGAAAAGCCTGGGTGGAGGTCCCAATAGGTATCTGATGGGTCCCAATAGCTCCTCCCTGGCGAGGGGTCTAAATTTCGGAGGCCGCTGCCCCTCAGAAGCTGGGAAGTAAGTGGAGAAGAGATTGCTGAGGCTGGGCACCTTTTGGTTGATGCCTGCCCTAGGGAGTAAAGACCTTGTGAATCAATTACTTGTGAATTAAGTGTAGACTCCAGAAAGGCCACACTTTTAAGACCACAAACTAAAGTGAAGATTAAGCTCTGCATGAAGAAGTCAATTAAGGCAGGCAAACCCTAACAAGTAATGGGAGCAAACATAACATATCCAAAGGATTTCCAATAGCATGAGTGACTGCTGAATATACAACTCAATCCTGTTCAAAGGAAGACAATAAAATTCAGACTCCATCATTAAAAGTGTAGAATGCAATAAAAAACACTGTAATGTATAAGTTGGAAAATAAAGTCAAAGAAAAATCAGTTAATGAAAACAGAGACAATGATAATATAGTTAATGGGATTAGCATAGATGAACATTAAAAAAAAAGATATGAGAAATATATTTAAGAACTTAAGGAAAAACCAAGAGTCAAAGAGATCATTTGTAACTTAAAATTATAGATCTCAAATGAAAATTTATTGAATGAGCTTAACAGAAGATTAGAAACTTCAAAAGTAAGTGAATGTGAAATTTAAGAGAAAAAAGAAATGATATAAATTGAAGAACCAAAGGAGAGCAAAAAAGTACAAATAAAACAGATACTCAAAGTTCTGTGGTCACAGAGGGGTGATATCAATTGAGCATAGAAAGAAAAAAAAAGAGATTAAATGGGACAGAAAAAAATGAGGGAATAATAGCCAAATGTTTATTACTTAGCAGCTATAAAATATAAAGTCTCAATGAACTGTGCAAAATAGATACAAGGGGAACTATACACTCTAAAACTTCATAAACCTAAAAAAAATAAAGATGATGATGATAAATAGATGATAGATAGATATAGATTGATTGATGGCAGATAGATAGATAGATAGATAGATAGATAGATAGATAGACAGATATATGGTAGATAGATGGTAGATAGAGGGTAGATGGACAGGAAGAACAGAGAGGAAAGGGCAGTTTTCACATAGAAGGACAATGATAAAAATAATGCATGGATTCTTGTAAGAAAAAAATAAAGGCCAGATGACAATGGTATATCTTTTATTTTTTTCAAATTTATTGTTGAAGTATTAAAGGTGTACCCTTTTATTTCCCATGGACACCCTCCACCCAGCATGTCCCCACCCTCCCAAGCAGGCTTTAACCAAACTATTGTCTGTGTCCACTTATGCATGTGAGTTCTTTGGCTAATCTCTCCCCTACCCACACCCACATCCCCGCATTCCCTCTGAGATCCATCAGTTTGTTCCACGCTTCAGTGTCTCTCGATCTATTTATCAGTCTATTTTGTTCATTAGATTTCACATATGAATGAGGTCATGTGATACTTGTCTTTATCTGACTGGCTTATTTTACTTAGCATAATACTCTCCATGTACTCCCCACCCCCCCCCCACACACACACACCCATGCTGTCACAAAGGGTAAGTTATCCTTCTTTTTAACAGTTGCATAGTATTCTATGGCATAAACATACCACATATTTTTAGCACCCTTACAAATGGATGCTGCCACCGGCCTCTCTTTGCTTACCCTACTAGGGAAGCCATCCACCGGACACTTATCCAAGGCTTGGAACACTTGGGGACCATCATAGGAGACCCCTTAGCACAGTAAGTGACAATGGAACCATTTCACAGGGAAAGAAGTGCAGAGCTGGGCCAAGGCCAGGACATAGCTTGGCAGTTTCACATCCCATATGGTCCCCAAGCTGCTGGGAAGGTTGAACAATTTAACAGCCTGTCAAAATACCAGCTCCGCCTAGGGTGGACCCACCTAGCCTAAAAGGTTAGGCTAGATGATTGCATAGGGCCCTCCGCTGGCTGAATGAACAGCCCAAGAAAATGGGTTCCTTCCCCCCGGATTTAATGATATGGAGGTCCAGGTGAAAACAACAGATGAACTGTTGCACCCTAAAGCATACTCCTCTGGATTTTTGATGCTGCTTACACCTGCCCCCTTAGCAGAGGGGGAAAGGCAGAGTGGAGCTGGCCATGGTCTGTTACTGCAGAAGGGCCCTGGGTAGAACCTATCCTAAAGTGACCAGACGTCCCGATTTTGAACAATTTGTCCCGCGTCCCGAGGCATTTTTTAAAAAGTCCCAATTTTTGGAAAGAATGCAGGACAAACTAGGGAACAGTGGGAGAACGGGAAGGGAATATACGGTTTTCGGCGGTCATGTGGCTATTTAGCCAGGATAGGAGTTTTATATTATTTTTGTTAATTTTATGTTAAACCTTAATAATAACAATTGTTGAAAACTGATTATCGAGAACTGCTTATCAAAGTTCGCATTGTTGATCAGTTGTTAGAATTCGACCAGCATTGTTTGGACTTAATGAACAATGGCACTCTTTGGGATTGGCGACGACGAAACATTTTGTAACTGTCTCTCAGACGATACACATCATACTGCATGCTAGTAAGCTAAACAAATGATGTCATTACAAATCAGCTATTCAGATAATTTAGGTAAGTAATGTATTTATTTCATAAATTCATAAATTTTCTTGAATTTAGCAGACAGTACTCCTATTATTTATATTTTATAGTGGCGGCAAAAAGTCTAATGCCGGCCTTGAAAGTGACACAACTTACAGTATGTTATGGTTATGGCAAATTCAGAGGAAAAATAATACAAGTTAGTATTGTTATTATTTAGAAAAAAATATAGAATTAAAATTTAAATAATTTTAAAATATAGTTACTTTATAACAATCAAATTAATTTAATTTATAAACTAACAATAAAATATGTTCATGTAATTATGTACCTACTTACTGTGTTTTTAAGTAATATGTATATAATAATTTATAATATAATTTTAAATTTTTTTTTTAGATTTTTAACATAATGAGTAAGAAAAGAGGATGCAAATTCAACTATGATCTAAGAAGTGAATTTATTTTTATTAAAAAAAACAAAAGTGATTACATGGTAAAATATGAGAAATGTAATGGTGAATTTTCTATTTCACACTGCAGGAAGAATGATATTTCAAAGCACTTGGAGACACAGAAACATAAAAAATATTTAAATACTGCTGCATCTTCCTCCAAAATACAGGAATGTTTTTGGAAAACAACTTATGGGGATGAAGAAAAGAAATTAGCATTAGCAGAAGGACTTATGTCTTTTCATGCTATTAACATATAGACCAAAGTTTTAATCAAAAACACCACCCCCTCTAACCCCCGGGTCAATGATGTCCTGCTTTACCAATGTTAAAATCTGGTTACCTTAACCTATCTCCTTGGTGAAGCAGGCATGACTGTAACTTACAGTTGCACCCCTTGATCCAGCGCTGGCCAGTAACTGTGCAAGTCCAAAATGGAAGACAACGGAAGGGGACATTGTTAACGGGGCCTTATGCTATTACCCTCTAGATAGTGCCCAGACTTCCCATAGCTTCCCTGGATAACTGGGCCCCTATAAAAAGGGGGGATCCCTTTGGTGCCACTAGCCAGTCCTCCGATTCCAGCCACAGAGCCGTCTAGTGGAGACACAGTAGCTTGTATCTTACCAGAAGGCTGCAATATCCCTATGATGTCTCATATTCTCTTTTGTCTCTTCCACCAGAGTGAGCTTGGCTAACAGCGTATTATCATGGGCAGATACCTGTGCTTGAGTGCATAATGTCTCCCATTTTTGGGTGTGTACAGAGATTCCTCTAGGAGAGGCCGGCAGATTCCCATGGTGCATTCATTCAGCTAGTCAATAGGACATGGCTAGCTGACCAGGACTTTGGCAATGCCTCCTGGGACCCCATGTGTCAAGCCATAGAGACACTGATCTGGCAGGACCGTGGCAACACCTGCCCCTTTATAGGTTGTGCAATTTGGAATAGATAGCGGTGGTTGTTAGGAGAACAGGTAGAATTAAGAGAACCCACAGACATGTTTATAGAAAATAGTGATGTGATAGGCATCTCATTGTTCAGAGGTGTACTGTAACATAACCACTGATGTTCAGGTCCAAAAGCCATGTAATGGCAAGCATTATACTGGCACCAACCCTGAAGATGTGATGATCCCAGGATACATATGGGTGTGTGGAAGGCATGTCTGGCCCTACCTTCCAGCCAATTGGTCAGGCATGTCTGACCCTACTTTCCAGCCAATTGGTCAGGTTCGTGTACCTGGGGTAGGCCCTGTGTCCCCAGGTGAATCCTTAAGACTTTAGAAAAGATTCCCCATAACTGGGACTCAGTATACTACCAGTGGCATCGAGTTAAACAGACTCCTGAATGGTTTTACCCCTTGGAGGTAGTCCTTCCTGCAGGAGGAGCATTTAAGTTAGAATTAGAAGCTACAGACTTAGCTAAGCATCTAGCTAAAGCCTTAAATCAGACCTGGAAAGGCATTACCTTAATGATGGGTGAAACTATGCAAATGTGCAAAGAATTACTATAAAATGGAATGACGATAGATCTGTTAACCACTGCATAAGGGGGCACTTGTGCCATCCTACATGTAGAATTCTGTACATATGCACCTTACAGTCAACAAAAGGTAGCCAGTGCCCTGCAAGAGATAGACAGGGAAGTACAGCCAACACCCTTCTGAGTCTTGTGGGATGGACTGTTAGGAGCATGGCACTGGGTATCCTTGAGTTTTGATATTGAAGCCAGAGTACTGATCATGATATGTTACAGTTAGTATTGTTGTTGTGGCTCTGTATTCCAGGAGCTGGAATATGGGCCAGGGTACCCTGTAGGAACCATCTGGTTTAAGGGGTGGAGTGTGGGGGCTCTGACCAGAGTTTGCTGGAGGCTAAAGGCCCACTCACCACACACATGTGGAAAGGCAATAACACAGTAGTATTACTATGTGAAAGGCCCATTTGCCATATGCATGCACAAGGGCAATGACTCGCCAGGAGCACTATACATATTACACAGGCACCCCTTATCTGGCCTACTTATGTTAATATAGCACGGATCTCACTAATTGACACAAGGCCTCTTTTGTTTGAGTTAGTATATAAGATGCCACTGACAAGCCCATTGTTGGCTGCTTTGTTTGCAATAAAGCATGGCCCACCTACCTGCAGTCACTCCTGTCTTTTTCCAATTCCCGGCATCCAGATAGGGTGAGTCCCTGGTAGAGAAACTTAGACCCAATAATCACCTACATAGGAGCTCCTGTAAGACTGTCAGCTGATTTCTCAGAAGAAACATTTCAGGGCAGCAGGGATTGATATGAAATATTCAAAGTGATAAAAAGCAAGGACCTACAACCAAGACTACTTTACCTAGCAAAGCTATAATTTAAAATTGAAGTGAAATAAAGCACTTCCCAGACAAAAAAATCTAAAGGACTTCATTACCATCAAACCAGTATTACAAGAAATGCTAAAGAGTCTTCTATAAGTAACCCCTACTCAAAGGTCTCCTCAGACATGAGCAGTGACTTCACTGACTGACAAGAGCAGTGAAATCACTACACCCAGCAAGCAGTGACCTCAGTTAACCAGGTGGCCACATTCTAAAACAGCTCCTACCCAGATCACTTGGCTATAGATATTTTTAAAAATATATACATTTTTATTTATGTCAGAGAGGAAGGGAGAGGAAGAGAGAGAGAGAAACATCAATGATGAGACAGAATCATTGATCAGTTGCCTCCTGCATGCCCCATATTGGTAACCAAGCCCACAACCCACACATATGCATTGACCAGGAATCGAACTGTGATTTCCTTGTTCATAGGTAGACACTGAAGTACTAAGCAATGCTCACAGGGACACTGGGGACATTTTTACTGAAAGTATGTTTTGTTGTATTCCACAGACCTGAGGCTGTGGCTTCCAAAAAAATAGACATAATTGTATGTTCCACAGCTGCCACCATTGGATCCACACTCAGCTCAAATGCCTGTGGCCCTTTTCATGGGGGAACCCAGAGAGAACACAGGGAGGCCCAGGACAGTTTTCTTCAGGCCACCCAACAACTCTGACCCCACATAAACAGCCCTATATCCACGCACTGTGTGCTATGTGTGAAAGGGCACTTCATGTAGGTAGGGCCTGTACCAAGCAGGAGCAGACTAAGGAGGGGGCATTCAGAAGCCTGGTGGGCCAGTCATGTTCACACTCCAGGTGTTGGATGGGTGATCATAGACTGTGGGCAGTAACATCTGCCAGGGGTTTACCCCAAGCCCTGAAGGTGAACCTCTTTCCCCTCGGAGGAGGTCTGTGCAGACAGAGGGCTGGGCCAGGTCCAACAACAGGTGGTCAGGGGAGTTATGGACCAGCTGCCAATCACTGCCATTGCAGAACTCAATGCAGAACACAGCAGAGCATCTGTCTGTGAGACCTCTGGCGCATTTCCACTTGTGATGGGCAGGTGCACCACACCACTGAGGGCCAGGGCAGGCTCGAAGTGACAGTGGTGGCCACCCGGAAGTCTGGGGAACCAGGACTGGGAGATGTCCAGAGGACTCCTCCCCTTAAGCCTCCCAGGATCTGTAGGCATCTTCTCCTGGAGACACACAAGTTCCACAATCAGCTTTCCATTTCTGAGGCCAACCCAGAGTACTAAAAACCAGTGGGCCAAAAAAGAAGGTGAGATTGTGGTGATGGAGTCGAGAGTGGAGGCTCATGAGAGATTTATTGGGAGGGATGGGGTGAGACACAACAGAAGCATCGCCAAAGGCTGGCCAGGAGCATAGACAAGCCTGTGTATACTTTTGTTTTTTCCCCAAAATATATTTTTATTGATTTCAGAGAGGAAGGAAGAGGGAGAGATAGAAACATAAATGATGATATAGAATCATTGACTACCTGCCTCCTGCACACCCCCTACTGGGGATTGAGCCTGCAATCCAGGCATGTATCTTTGACTGGAATCAAACCCAGGACCCTCCAGTCTGTTAGCCTATGCTCTATCCACTGAGCAAAACCAGCCAGGGCAAGACTATACCCTTTTTGAACTGTTGGCAAGGAGGACAACCTGTGGCTTCCAGAAAAATAGCCATAATAGTATGTTTCACAGCTGTCACCATTGGGTTCACACTCAGCCTGGATGCATGTGGCCCTTTTCATGGGGGGACCCAGAATACAGGGGATCCAGAATACAGGTCTACTGCTATATTCTGTCTTTGGGGGATACATGGAAATGCAGGCACATGGGTGATCTTTTCTCCTCTCACAATTCCATTACCAGTTTAGGAAGCACAACTAGCTTCAGATTTAACGCCCACAAGCCCCTAGGAACCTCATGCAAGGGAAGACCTGGTCACTGCCTTGGAGGAAAGCCACTTCCTGCAGCCACTCCAGCCACAACCTTGGGACTGGGGCTGGACTATGAAGCATCTCCCGACCTAACTAAGGCTTTTCCACTCTCTCCAGAACCTGTCCCTGTTGCTGTCAGAGAGGAGGGGCTGTCTCTAGAAAAAGCAACAGGCCTTTAGTTTCAAAATATCTAAAGAAAAATTTAACCACAATGACAAATGGCTAAAGCCATAGTTTTTGTGAACATTTTAAATATCCACTGTATAAGAAGAATGGTTGTGTGTCGATAGAAAAGAAAAATGCAAAGAGAAGTTAAATGCCTCAATAGTAAACAAAACTGAGCAAATGAATGAAGAAAATTGGTGCGTAACTTTAAAAGGAATCCGTGGCAAGATTCTCAAATCAGAGCATGTAGAACAAGCATGTCAAACTGTGGCCCGCAGGTTGCATGCCACCCACAACAAATATTTTTGTGGTCCAGCCAATATAACGGTATGTAAAAAAAAAATCCGTAACTTAATTTTTACAATATTTTATTATACATAATTATTAGTAACTACAAGGTTTGCTAATGACTGGTTACTATACTCGTGTTGCATTCATTTCCCTTACACGCCTATGCGCAGGCGCACCATTTCTCTCCATTAATATTAGCTTGAATATTTTAGCAGCCGATGGCCACGTCATTAGTCTTGGACTGACTTGTCTGGTGTGCTCAATAGGAAATATTTTACTTTTGGAGAACAAGAAAAATAGGTTTATTCGTGTTACTCTCATTACTTTGTACAGTTATTCAGTGTCTGCTAAGTTAATGTTCAAGAAAAAAATCTTTATTAAAACGTCCTATTATTTTATGTTAATGATTACTCATTTATTCAGCCCTTTGTATTCATCATGTCTCTATTGAAATAAACCTATGTTTCTATGAAAATTGAAGCTTTTGGGTTTTTGCGGCCCACATACACTTAAACCTTGTTTATTTGGCCCATGCTAGCCTTTGAGTTTGACATGCTTGCTGTAGAACTAAGCACAAGTTCTATTGAGAAGGGGCTGAAACAATTAAGGATCGTATTAAAGTGTGCATCTTTACAAGTTGATCATTGAAACTTGGAGAGAACAATTGAGATACGCAGAGTATATGTGTTAAAGTTTTCTGAAAATGTCCCCAAAGCAAGATAAAAAATGATATTCATTGACGAATCGGGTTTTAATTGCCATCTTTGGTGAGCAGAGGCATGATTGAAAGTTAATACACAAGCCCTTGTGATCATGCCAACAATTAGAGGATGAAATGTTTCCCTAATTGCAGCAATAAAGGCATGGCATGAAGCGATTGCAATTCCTCAGTTATTTCAAACATTTATTTTATTTTTTTCGCAGCTTACTGGGGAAATTGGACGGAGGCTATTTGGAGGATGTGTGGTTGGTTTTGGACAAAGTAAGCCTCCACAAAACCCAGGATGTATGTGATCTTGTTGGTCAGATGAGGCAAACCTTATTATTTCCATTACCATATTCTCAAATGATGAATCCCACTGAAGGAGTTTTTTCAAAAGTTAACTTCTGCACTGCAAATATTTTGGCAGATCCTTCAAACCAGGAACATTTAACAGATGTTATGTATTGATCATTCTGTAGTAACTATTACTCCTGAAGATTGTCACAATTACCACAAACGGTGGTGGGAGAACCATCATAAGGGAAATTATAAGTAAATAACATTTCAGAGGAACATTAAGACATTTGCTAACAATCCCTAAAGATGCATTCAATCCTAGACACAGCACTAGGGCCTTTGGATTCCATTCAGCCAATCCTGCTGTGCATCAAGTGTTAAAGTTCTCAACAGAAGAGGAATTGGGACAAGGATTGGCCAAATCATTGAATGTTAGGAGGCCGGTCTCAGAGTCGATGATGTCTACATACATCTGGAGGAGAATTAGGCCTCATGGTTAGAAGTCCATTTGGGCAGTATCTTGTGGCAGATGGGTATGGATTTTCTAGTATGCCTCAAGAGCTACATACACAACCTCTTTATAAAATAATGCATGCACTTGGTTGTATGGAAGGGTTAATGAAAATCATCAAGGATCTCCCTCCCCCAGGTCCACTCTGGAGATGTGCTGCTTCCTTTATGGCATATCTAAGCTTATTTTGACCCAAGCTTGTCACAGGAGAGAGTGCTTATTCTCAGGAGGCATTCCAACAACTGGAAAACCAGGGGATTAACGTGATTTCAAGAAATTGGATGTCACCAACAGTCATGAAAATTGCTTATCGCACACTCCGCCATTGCTCCATTGTGCTTTTCTATTTGACTTATCATGTCCTCTACAAAAGGGCAGGGACTGATACTGTTGATACAATGTTGTAGTAACATATAGAAATGTTTAAAAATGCGTTAAAATGTCTAAAATGTTAAAAGAGTTTTAAAATGCTTTTGTTAACTTTCCTGAAACCTAAAGTGTGATATTAAGGGCACATTTCCCACTGCCCTGAGCGTGTGTACCCCAAAGATAAGGATTTGAACTTCAGTTACTGACTCAGAGTGACTTGTCAAGAGAACCATTTGTGTGAGGGATGCACTCCCCCTAGACAACCACATGTAGCCCCTCGCCTGTTTGAGAATAACGTGTGTGCGTTGACGTCATTCATTGATAGCCACCTGGACTGCTGCGGGTACGAAACAGGCTTTAAAAATAGGCCCTGGACAGCTAAGGGTGCTCGCCTGTCGAGACAGACACAAAGGCCCGTCCTTTTGTCAGTCCAGCAAGTGACGCCGCTCCACGCTCCTCTCCCTGCCAGGCCACAGAAGAATGGCTAGTACCTCCCAATCAATGGAGACGTGATTGAGCTCTTGGGTGAGGAATGCCAGCCCCCTGCATCCAACCAGCCCAGCCCAGCTGCAGGACCCCAGGGGACAGCACCACCAAGGATCCCATTAAGCCTGTACCTGCAGCATCAGGAACTTGTGTGAGTAATAAAGTGCTGTGTGATTTGCAACTGCATATGTTTGATGTGGTGTAATTCCTCCAGCAGTTAATTAAATCATTTTGCGTATGCTTAAAATTTAAATTAAAGCTTCTGGTCATTTTGGCCCTAGGGCTACCCTTAGTCCTGCTTGTGTAGAGTAACTTCTTCACCAGCAGCTCTTGAATGTCCCAACACCTGTCTCAAGATAAACTTTAATAAACACTCCAGATCCTTTCCTGGGCTCTACTTGGGACATACAATCATAGCAGGAGCTGTAGAGCAATCAAAGTTTTCAGGACTACTTATGGTAAAAATAAAATGTCCTAACATATATTATTAACAATGAAGGGGAAGAATAAAGATACACCCACTTGGACAAGACAAGCCAACTGGAGAAAAGATGACTCATTTTGAGTATTGAGTAAGAAACATTAAAAAACATGGATGCTACATGCCATTTGCAAGAGTTCTAGGCCTTTCCGGGGCAACTCAGAATGAACATGGGCAATTTCCTAGTCTATCTGCCATTGCACTTGGGGTTTCCTTGTCTATCAAAGTGTGTTGCCTGGTGAGAACATTGATAGTCAATATCAAGCTCTGACAGCAGCAGCTTATGAGGTCCAGTGGGCAGAAGCAGCAACAAACAGGGGCTGGCATGGCTTGAGGCACCAATTAGAATTACAGAGCATCCACAACAAAAGAGAAATAGCCCAGGACAAAGATCTCACTGCTGAAGAACTGAGGTACTATTTACTTTCAGTAAAAGGAGTGAAAGAATCCATCAGGATCAAAGGCAGCGTGAGGACAAAGCCCGGGTGGAGCTTCTCAAAAAGATTACAGACAGGGAAATGGAACTGAATCCAAAAGATTAACATCAAATAGAAAAGGAGGACACTTCATCAAGCAACAGGAGTCTCCGCCCTCCCTCGCCCACACTGCCAAGGCCCCCATATTCTCAGGAACCATCCTGTCCCAAAATACCAGTATGGAGACAACTCCCTCATGGTATATTATGAGAACGATCTTCCCCAGCGCCTCGGCCAATTGCCACCTCCCTCTGCTAATGCTATGCCTGAGCTAGAAGACCTAGAACCCCCACCCATCAGCATTGACTATTGTCTCTCCAGTAGTCTCAGACACCCAGTTTCGGTGAGCTCTGGTGATCAGGATGAACTAGAGAGCATACAAGAAGGCGGTAGTGAAGCTACCCACAGAGATCAGCATTCAATCCCTGAAGGTTTTGAGGGCAATGAAACACTTGGAGAACCACAGGAGGTGCACTTAGAGTCTACAAGCAGTGGCACTGCTGTCTAACAACACTCAGACTCCATAATAATACATGGATCTTAGCAAGCAATAGGGATGGCAACTTTTAAGGATCCGTTTGATTGCTTCCATCTCACTGACCACAGATGAGGAAGAAAACATCATGTCCTCTCCCTAAACAAACAGTTAGGCCTTACAACCTGAAAGAAGCCAGTATTTATGAGAGATGATCTTGATGCTAGGGTGCTTCAACCAGGCGGAGGATCAAAGACTCCTCGAACTCCAGGCTTCATGGATGTGTGTACCTCCAGTATACCTGTGTCCTGATCTTGGATACTCAGGGGTACTACTCTCAGTTGTTTCATATGCCTCATTTTACACACATCGATACGCAACCACACTGTTATACTATAATTTCAAATAAACTGTGAATCCTTTCTGGACAATCATTTTTGAATTCATAGGTTTTTACCTTCTATTTTTTTGGTTGAATATTTTATTGTACTATATCAGGAGAATTACCTCTTGGTATAATATGAAAAATGTTAAGAAAAAAAAATAAATAGTATTTCTGATGTTTAAAAAGTATTTTATGTTTTTTTACTACATACATGCAATAAAATATTTAATTTTAACAACTTCACATAAGATTTATTTTTATTACAAAGCTTTTGAAATTATTTTAGTGGAAAAATTTGCTTTGCAAAAGGGTGAATTTGCTTTGCAAAAGGGCTAATTTGCTTTGCAAATGGATGAATTTGAAGTAGGAAACCTATATTTCTAAACCAGAGATTGAGTTTAAAGAAAACAGATGTGTGATTTAAATCACAAATAATGACCCCTGAACTTATCAATTAAAGAATAAGCATTATCTTCAAGTACATTTAAGACATTTGTGAAAATTAAACATATACTAGAACTTAAAACTATCCTCAACAAATTCCAGAGGCTCATCAAAGTAGGTTCTGATAAGATCCCTTGAGAATCTCTTCAGACAAGAGCAATGAGTTCACTACACTAAGCAGTGATCGCACTTCCCAACAGAACTTGGAACCCTGGTAATCAGGCAGCCACATTCTAAAACATTCCCTTCCCAGGTCACTGGCAAAGAAGAGATGTTCTGCTGTTGTTTGCAAAAGTCCCAAGGCCATGATAGCCAAAGAGCCAGTGGTGACAGCCTGTTCCTCCATTATCACATCTGATTTAGGACTCAGCCTAGAAGCACATAACCCTTTTCAAGGTGGGACCCAGAGATAATGCAGGGAGGCCAAGGATGGGTTTGATTGGGTCAGGCCACCACTCTGATCCCACCTGAGCAGCCCTATATCCCATGTGTGTTTGTGTGTGTGTGTGTGTGTGTGTGTGTGTGTGTGTGTAAGAGGGTACTAGGTTCTGACAAGATACCCTGAGGTCTGACAAGGGCCTGCTTCAAGAAGGAGGAGATACAAGAGGCTTGCAAGCCTGTCATTTTCACACCCCAGGTTAAGACTGACTGGTTGGACATGGAGTGTGGGCAGCATCCTCTGCCTGAGGTTTATCCTCAGAGCTCTGGAGGTGAACAACCTCATTTTCTCTGGCTGGAGGGGAAATGGTATGAGGTCTGTACAGATACAAGGCTGGGCCTGATCTGAAAGTAGAAGGTCCAGTGTTCAGAAGTAGCAACAAAAAGGGGCTGGCATGGCTTGAGGCATCCTCAAATGCTTTTCTGTCATTGTCATTGTAGAGCTTATTCCAGGACATGGAAGAAGAGCAGCTGGTTAACAAAGAACCCTGCCCTATGTTAAGGAGTAAGGAGTTGGTGAACACACCACTGAGGGCCAAAGAAGGCTCAGAGTGATTGTGACTACTTGAACAACTGAGGGACCTGGGCCCCAAAGCTTCCCAGGCTCCACAGGTGGCTGACAATGTCCAACTCCATCCTGGAGAACCATAAACATGCTATACAAACCAAGCAGAGGACTTAGAGCTCATGGAGGCAGAGCACAAGGTGAGGAGGTGGGGAAGTGGGGGTGAGATGAGGGGTGGAGGTGCATGCGAGCTTATGGGGAGCAGTTGGTGCCAGAAACATACAGAGCATTCCTAGAAGATGGACAGGGGCAAGAACTTGCCTCAGACCACCCATCTGCTGGACTACCTGCAGGGGGGCCATCCTGTGGTGGGTCCTGGGATGTGGCTTCTCTGGAAGGTTCTGTATTTGGGGCACGTGGAAATGCAGGCCCAAAGGGGACCGTTTCTTCTTTCCCAACTCCAGCACCAGCCCAAGAGTCAGAGCAGCCTCCTGCTCCCAACACCTGGTATCCATCCAAAGGAGCCTGGTTCAGGGTCAGATCTGACCCTGGTCTAGACTTGGAGGGGTGTCCACCTCCAGTGATCATGCTGCTCACAGCAGCAGCTCCATCTGCAGCCCAGGAGCAGGGGCCAGTCTATGCAGCCTTTCCTTACCCAACTGAGGCCTCACCACCCCCCAAAGAAGGTTTCTCCCCGATGCTTTCCCTAGTTCCTAACCACAAGGACAAGCTGCAAGATGCTTCATGGCCAGCTCTAGAGCCACTGGTTGTATCCACTCACCCTATCCCACCTAAAGAATTTGACTTTTTTTTAAAATTTCATTTACTTGTTATGGCTTTTTAACTCCAATGCTTGAATCAGTTCTTTATTTTTTTATTATTATTAGGGTTTGGGGGAAGACGTTGTCTTCATTTTTGCTTTCCTTATCCTTTGTCTTTTAAGTAATAAATAAGATTGTATTTTAAATGGTGCCATTCCTGACCATGAAGTACATTCACGATGCTATGCAACCAACACCACTAGTTGCAAGATGATTCCTCACCCCACAAGGAAACTCTGCACCAACAGTACTCAGTCCCCAGTTCCTCCTGGCCCCAGCAACCACAGATCACCTTTCCGTCTCTGGTCCTTGAACTGTTCTGGACATTTCCTATAAATGGAATCTTACAATCAGTGCCTTTTTGTGTCTGCTCACAGATTTATGTTTGTTTTTGTGTGAAATTGCTTGTAGTTTAGACATCAGATATAACAGAAGAAGCCCTTTAGGTTAAGTGTGAGCATCATCCCAGGGTAGAGACCAGTGTGCTAAGTGTGAACCCAGGGCTAGAATCCACTGAGGAATGCCTGGCCCTTCCTGTGCCTTAAAGGAAAGCAAATTTTAAAAATTCAGAAAGCTAGAGAGACAAACCCCAAGCTGGAAAGCATTCCCCACAACCCAAGGCCAGAGAGAGGTGTCTCCTCCCTGTGGTGCAGACAACTCTCCAAAGTCAGTGTTTTCTAAGGGGACAGAGGGCCAACACTGGCACTTCCAAGGGGAAACAGTGCACATGCCAGTACATGTCAGAGATGCCCCACCTCCCTGATGGGAACACCCACACTGTCAACACTGGGGGAAGGGCACTGTTTCCATCAGACTGGCAGCTTCTGGTCTGATGGCGCCCAGCCCTGGGAATAAAGGGAGGAAGCAGATGCCCCAGCAGTGTGCAGGGCTCATCAAGTTTCCACAGGCACACCCCTTCCCCAGGCAGGGCTCAGTCTAGGAGGTTACCCCACACAAATTCTTGCACAAATACTTCAAAGTTGTATTCTCAGGGCTAATATCTAGCACTCATGAAATAGCCAGAAACAGGGAAAATCATCACTAATGTCCAGTGAGTAGAAACAGGGCCCGCCAATCCTAATCCGACTGGGGAGGGAAGCTGAGCAACTGCTAAAAGGGATGCAGAGGCTAAGAATTAAGGTAACGGGTTTGGTAAATGTGGGTACTCACAGCCTTCCACAATGACATCAAAATTACAACTAAAATATGGAAAGCCGTCATTCAGAATCACCTGACATCTGGCTGAACAGAAGTGCTGCAACTAGAGATGTAAAGAAGAAAGCACACTGAGAATGGTATGAGGGGGAAGGAGCAGAACAGGCTGCTCCAACACCCGTTTGTGCCATTTTTTTAAATAGGAAGGGATGGCTTAGCTGCTGAGGAATCCCATGAGGAACAAGGGGCCCCAACCCCTCATCAGACCACCCACCCAGGGTTCTAGAACTGGGAAGAGAGTCCTCGTAAATTATGGCTATAAAGTAGTAGTTTTTAGGGCTGAGTAGCAAGAGGCTGCTGGAGACCCAGGCAGTTCCTCTTCATGTGCCAGCACCAGGACTTTACACGGTCTGCTCCTGCTGAGCTCCAGCATTGGGCCAATGGTTTGTGGGGATTCAGGGATGTCCTAGAAGGAACTGGATTCTCTGGCATTGAAGCTTGAATTTGGGAGGGTGGGGGGATGATTTTGCAGGTAAGGGGCCAGTGAGCCACACCACCAAGGAACAGAACAGCCCCAAATTGAGTGTGAAAAGCTAGGGGTCTGAGGAACCTGGAACCCTGCTTGACCAGAAAAATATCCCTTTCTCAAAGCCACCTAGGCTCCACAGGAAGCTCACAATATTCATGTGCATCCTGGAGCACCATGCCCATGCTAAACAAACGTGGCAAGAGGACATGGACCTCAAACAAGCACAGCCCACTGGTGAGGAGGTAGGGGAGGTGGGAGTGTGCTGTGATGTGGAGATGCATGTGAGGTTATGAGAAGCACACCTAGAGGCTGACCAGGGGCAAGGGTTGCCAGCAGAGAGGGCATCCTGTGGTAGGTCCTGAGATGTGGCTTCCCTGGAGGGCTCTGGCTGTGTTCTTTATTTGGGGGGGCACATGGAAATGCAGGCCCCTGGGGGTCCTTTTATTCTTCTCCCAACTCCAGCACCAGCCCAGGAATCAGAGCAGCCTTCTTCTACAACACCCATAGTCCATCCTGAGGAGCTGATGCAGGGGAAGAGCTGGAGGCATTTCAACATCCAAAGGTCACCTAATACAGGGGAAGAGCTGGGCGCTGCTCCAGACCTGGAGACATGTACACCTCCAGCGGCTGTGCCATTACCAGCAGCAGCAGCTCCATCTGCAGCCCCAGAGCAAGGGCTGGTCTAGGCAGCCTTTTCTTACCCAACTGAAGCCCCACCTCCGCTCCCTGAGGGTCCCTCCCCAGAACCTACCCTGGTTCCTGACACAGAGGACCAGCTGGCAGATGCATCATGGGCAGCTCAAGAGCCACTTGTTGTATCTGCTCGCCCTCTCCCATCCAAAGAATTTGATGTTTTTCTTTTATTTCTTTTAATTTTTATGGCTTTTTTTCACCCATTGATTTTTTAGGAAGAGTGGAAGAGAGAGGGAAAGACAGAGAGAAACACATTGATAGGTTGCCTCCTGCATGGGCCTGGTCGCCTGGCTGGGAGCAGCCTACAATCAAGGCACAGGCCCTGATCAGAATTGAATCTGGAACCATTTGGTCTGCAGATCGACACTCTATCACTGAGCCAAACCAACTAGGGCTGTTATGTCTTTTTTACTCCATTGCAAGATTTGGTTTTTATTGTTATGGTTTTGAGGAGGGGAATTTTCTTCATTTTCGTTTTACTTATCCTTTATTTTTTAAGTAATAAAAGTTTGGGTTTTTTTTTTCCCATTTTAAATGATGCCATTCCTGACCATGAAGTACATTCAATTTGGCGTGCAACGTACATCACTATCTATTTGCAGGATGATCCCTCAGCCCACAAGAAAACCCTGCACCAACAGTCCTCACTCCCCAGTCTTTCCTTCCAGGCCCCCAGATCAGCTTTCCTTCCATCTCTACTCCTTGAACTGATCTGGACATTTCCTGTAAGTGGAATTTTACAATCAGTGCCTTTTTGTGTCTGCTTACAGATTTATGTTTGTTTTTGTGTGAAGTTGCTTGCTAGTTATGAAGAAGGGGAATCCCAGAAAGATTGAAGATCAGATGTAAGAGAAGAAGCCCTTTAGGTAAGTGTGAGCATCATCTCAGATAGATACCACAGTGCTAAGTGTAACCCCAGGGCCAGAATCCATTGAGGAATGGTGGCTCTTTCTATGCCCTAAAGGAAAACAAAATTTTTTAAAAATTAAAAAAAACACATGTAAAAAGCTGAAAATTATTCCTTACAGCCCAAGGTCAGAGAGAGGCGTCACTCTCCAAAGTCAGTGTTTTCTTAAGGGGACAGAGGGAATCCCATGCAGCTCCAATGAGAGGCAGTATACACGCCACTACATGTCAGAGATGCCCCACCTCGCCTATGGGGAGACACACACTGTTAACACTGGGGGGAGGGCACTGTTCCCATCAGGCTGGAAGGCTTCTTGTCTGGTGGTGCCCAGCCCTGGGGACAAAATGAGAAAGCAGAGGACTCAGCAGGTCCCCTGCAGACAAGTGGGAAAGCCCTCCCACCCCCCGCCTCTCTGGGACAACAGTGTTGAGGACTCAGTAAAGTTCCACAGGAGTACCCCTTTCCCCAGGCAGGGCTCAGTCTAGGAGGTTACCCCACACAAGTTCTTGGTCAATTATTCAAAGTTCTATTTTCAGGCTAGCATCAGAGCATGGATGAAATAGCCAGGTACAGGGAAAATCACTAATGTCTCATGAGCAGAGATATGGTCCACCCACCCTGGTCTTCACGCTCCAGGGAAGCTGAACAACTGCTAAAGTCAGCATAGAAGCTAAGAACCAAGATAGCAGGGTAGGTAAACTCGGTTCCTCCCTGCCACACACAACTGCATCAAAATTACAACTAAAATACGGAACAACCATCATTCAGAATCACCTGAAAAATGGTTGAAAGGATATCCTACAACTAGAGAGGTAAAGAACAAAGCACACTATACTCCTAGCCAGAGCGAAGGTGCAGAAAAGGGTGGGCTGACACCCAGGTGTGGCATCCTCTTAATCGGGAGCTATATCTCGGCTGCTGAGGCATGCTGTGAAGAGCAAGGGGTCCCAACTCAACATCAGACCGCCCAACCCAGAGTTCCAAGCTGGGAAGAGAAGTCCCCATAAAATCGGGCTCTAAAAACTTGTGGGGAGTGGGGCTGAGTGACACGAGGTGAGGCTGCTGGAGACCCAGGCAGTTCCTCTTAATGGGCTTACAAGGACTCACTCCTTCTGATTCCCAGTGGCTTTGGGTGATCAAGGGATATATGGGAAGGAACTGTATTGTCTAACATTGAAGCAAGAACTTTTTTCTCTCAGTAAAGAAGGGGCCAGTGAGGCATGTGACCGAGGCCAACACAGTGCCTAATTGAGGGTGAACAGCTAAGGGACTGGGGAACTTGACCTGGTTGACCAGGAAAAAAAAAAAAAAAAAAAGACTCCTCTCCCAAAGCTGCATGGGCTGCTCAGGAAGCTCACAATGTCCATCTCCATCCTGAGGCGCCATGCCCATGCATTAGAAACTTGGCCAGAGGACACGGGGCTCAAGGAGGCTGATCCCAAGGGTGAGAAGGTGTGGGATGGGTAGTTGTGGTATCTTCAAAGGGGAATGTGGCCGCCAGGCCCAGGCCAGAGGAGGCGAGTGGAGGCACCAATGTGGGCAGGTGACCTGGTCACTCCTGTCTGTAGAGCTACTTGTCACCAGGGATCCAGGCCCATTGGAGGGTGGAGGGGGGCAGGGAGGTGAGGCCCATAGGCATCCTGGGAGTATTGCCACTGCCTGGGGTGGGGGTGGGGGTGCTGAGCTGTGCATGTGTTTCACTTTCCCCTGCCACTATGGCTATGTCCTGTGCCCTGGGGACGAGGTGGGCATCAGTCTGCGCTGGCCCTTCCGCCCCGGTGGGTGGTTTAGAACTCAGTCCCTGTAGACAGGCCAGATGGCCTGCAGCGGCCAGCAGGTGCCTCCCCGGCTTCCTCTGAGCGTTCTCTGCGGGAACATCTCTGCCCGAGGAAGCGTGTGAGCCCATGTGCACGGGCTTTAGTCATGTCTTTCTTCGGTGGCTCACGCTCCAGTTCTTGCCCCAAACAAAGACCAAAGAAGGCCCATTTCTCATTAGACTGGATTGAATAGGCCTGTTTCCCAAACGCCATGCAGTGAAACAGGCATCCCACTGTGAGGGCATCCTCAGGGCACATTGAGTGTGAGGACGGGTAGTTCCCGTCCGTGTTTCCAGCTCTCGTAAGGGAACAACAGCCGAAGGCCGTGTGAGTTACTGCTCAGCAATAATCAGAGGAGTCCATACCATGCCTGGTTTTCTCACATTATTTTGTGTGTGTGTGTTTTCTATTTTTTGTCTACTGTATCTTGTGTGTGGTTTTATTTGGTATTTATTTGTGTTTGGAGGTCTTGCGATGTCCTTGTGTTCCTGATGCTAATAACTGAAGTTTGTACGAGGGTAGACTACAAACCTGAAATGCTAAACTGTCAGATGAAGAAAACCTGATGAAGGAAAAAAAAAAAAATAAACGACACAAAAAATAGACTGCAAAAAAAAAAAGGAAAGATAAACCCCAAGCTGGGAAACATCCCTCACAACCCACGGCCAAGGAAAGGTTTCACCTTCCTGTGGAGTAGATAACTCTCCAAAGTCAGTGTTTTCTAAGCGGACAGAGGGCCAACACAGGCACTGCCAAGGGGAGGCAGTGCACATGCCAGTACAGGTCAGAGATGCCTGCCTCCCTGATGGGGACACCTACACTGTCACCATCAAGCTGGCAGCTTCTGGTCTGATGGTGCCCAGCCCTGGGGACAGATGAGGAAGCAGAGGCCCCAGCAGATTCCCTGGAGACAAGTGGGAAAGGCACCCCCTTTGGGAGAACAGTGTGTGGGGCCCATCAAGGTTCCACAGGAGCATCCCTTCCCCAGGCAGGGCTCAGTCTAGGAGGTTACCCCACACACGCTCTTGCACAAATACTTCAAAGCTGCATTCTCAAGGCTAATATCAGAGCACTGATGAAGTAGCCAGGAACAGGGAAAATCACTAATGTACAAATACCAGGGATAGGATCCGACAATCCTAGTCTACATCTGTGAGGGAAGCTGAGCAACTGCTAAAGGGGGTGCAGAGGCTAAAAACCAAGATGGTGGGGTAGGTGAATGCGGTCCTCAGAGCCACATGTGTACACCTAAAATATGAAACAACCATCATTCAGTCAGTCATCTGAAATCTGGATGAAAGGAATTCCTACAACTAGAGATATGAAGAAGAAAGCACACTGAGACAGGTAGGCAGAGCGAAGGTACAGAATGGGCTGGTTCCACACCCAAGTGTGGAGTTTTCTAAATTGGGAGGGATATCTCAGCTGCTGAGGCTTCCTGTGAAGACTAAGGGGTCCCAACCCCACATCAAACCCCCCGCCCAGTATTCTAAATCTAGGAAGAGAAACCTCTATAAAGTCAGAGTAAAAAAAAAAAAAATTGGTGGGGATGGGGCCTAGTGACAGGAATCTGCTGTAGATCCAGCTTGTTCCGCTTCATGGGCTGGCACAGAGACTTACAAGGTCCAGTTCCTTCTGAGCTCCAGCCCTGAGGCAGCAGACTGGAGGAATCCGGGGATATTTGGGAAGGAACTGTATCATCTAGCATTGAAGCAAGAACGTGGGGGTGGCTGTCTCTCAAGTGAGGGGGTGGTGAACCACACAACTAAGGGCCAGAGCAGTGGCGAAGTAAGTATGAACAGCTAGTGTTCTGGAGATCCTGGCCCCTGCATGGCCCAAAAAAGACTCTTCCTCCAAAGCTGCCCGGGCTCCACAGAAAGCTCACAATGTCCATCTCCATCCTGAGGTGCCATGCCCATGCTTTAGAAACTTGGCCAGAGGACATGGAGCTCAAGGAGGAAGAACCCAAGGGTGAGTCGGTCGGAGGTTGAGGAGTAGAGATGCAGGTGCGATTCTAAGAAACACCCCTAGAGGCTGGCCAGTGGCAAGGACTTGCCTCAGACCACCCATCTGCTAGACTGCCAGCAGGGAGGACGTCCTGGAGTGGGTCCTGGGATGTGGCTTCTCTGGAGGGTTCTGGCTGTGTTCTGTATTGGGAGGTACATGAAAATGCAGGCACAGTAGTGACCTTTTCTCCTCTCCAAATGGCATCACCAGCCCAGGAGTCAGAGCTGGCTTCTCCTTCAACTGTTGTTATCCATCTAAAGGAGACTGATGCAGGAGCAGAACTGGTCCTGATCCAGACCTGGAGGTGTGCCCACCTCCAGTAGCCATGCCACTCCCACAGTAGGAGTTCCAGCTGCAGCCCTGGAGCAGGGTCTGGCGGGGGCAGCCTCTTCTTACCCAACTTAGGCCTCAATACCCTTCCCTGAAGGTCCCTCCCCTAACCCACACTGGTTCCTAACACAGAGGACGTACTGGAAGTTGCATCTTGGCCAGCTCTAGAGCCACTGGTTATATCTGTTCGACTACTCAAACCCAAAGAATTTGACTTTTTTTTTTCCTTTCTGTCTTACTTTCTTTGTTTCCATTACGGCTTTTTTACTCCATTGGGTGGTTCAGTTTTTTAATTTTTATTATGGTTTTGGGAAATGAATTTTCTTCATTTTTCTTTTCTTATCCTTTATTTTTTAAGTAATAAATAAAAGTTGTAGTTTGTATTTCTATGGTGCCATTCCTGACCATGAAGTACATTCACGATGCTGTGCAACCAACACCACTATCTAGTTGCAGGATGATCCCCTCCCCCCAAAAGGACACCCTGCACCAACAGTACTCACATCCCTGTCCTCCCACTCCTGGCAACCCCACATCAGCTTTCCCTCTCTGCTCCTTGAGCTGTTCTGGACATTTCCTATTATTGGAATATAACAGTAACTTTTTGTGTTTTCTCGCAGATTTATGTTTGTTTTTTATGTGAAGTTGCTTGTTAGTTATGGGAAAGGGAATTCTCAGATTGGTTCGAGATCAGATGTAAGAGAACTTTTTGTAAGCCTGTGCATCACCTCAGAGTAGAGACCATTGTACTAAGTGTGAAGAATGGCTGGCTCTTCCTGTGTACACAATGAAAACAAATAAACAAATTGCAGAAACCTGGCAAGACAAACCCCAAGCTGGAAAGCATTCCCCACAGCCCAAGGCCAGGGAGAGGTGTTGTCTCTCTGTGGAGCAGACAACTCTCCAAAGTCAGTGTTTTCTAAGGGGACAGAGGGCCAACGCAGGCACTTCCAAGGGGAGGCAGTGTGCCTGCCAGTATATGTCAGAGACGCCCACCTCCCTGATGGGGACACCCTCACTGTCAACACTGTGGGGAGGGCACTATCCCCATCAGCCTGGCAGCTTCTGGTCTGAGCTGACCTGCCTGGGGACAAAGTGAGGAACAGAGGACACAGCAGATCCCCTGGAGACAAGTGGGAAAGGCGCCCCCTCTGGGAGAACAGTGTGCAAGGCCCATCAAGGTTCCACAGACGCACCCTTTCCCCACGCAGGGCTCAGTCTAGGAGGTTACCCCACACAAGTTCTTGCACAATACTTCAAAGTTGTATTCTCAAGGCTAATATCAGAGCACTGATGAAGTAGCCAGGAACAGGGAAAATCACTGTTTAATGAGTCGGAACAGAGCCCTCCAATCCTAGTCCAACTAGCCAGGGAAGCTGAGCAACTGCTATTGTGGGTGCAGAGGCTAAGAATCAAGATAGCAGGGTAGGTAAATGCAGTCCTTGCCGCCTCCCACAACCACATCAAATGTACCAGTACAATATAGATCAACCATCATTCAGAATCACGTGAAATCTGGCTGAACAGAAGCCTTACAACTAGAGATGTAAAGAAGAAAGCACGTTGAGATTGGTAGAAGGTGTGAAGATGCTGAATGGGCTGGTCCAACACCCAGATGTTATCTTTTCTTAATTGAGAGGGATATCTTGGCTGCTGAGGTATCCCATGTGGAACAAGGGGTCCCAACCCTACATGAGACCCCCATCCCAGTGTTCCAGAGCTGGGAAGACACGTTCCCATTAAGTGGGCTGTGAAAAAACAGTGGGAATTGGGGCTGAGAAACAAGATGCTGCTGGAGACCCAGGCAGTTCCTCTTAATGGTCCTGCTCTTTCTAAGCTCCAGTGCTGTTCCAGAGGCTTGGGGTGATCTCAGGATATCATGGAAGGAACTGGAACATCTGGAATTGGAGCACAAATTCAGGGAATGATTTCTCCTAGTTGGGGGGGGGGGGGCAGTGAGTCACATGTCTGTGGGCAAGAGCAACCCTGAAGTGAGTATGAACAGCTAGAGATCTGTGGAACCCGGGCCCCTGAATGGCCAGTAAAAGAGTCCTCCCAGGAAACCATTGGGGCTCCTTAGGAAGCTCTCGATGTCCACCTCCATGCTGGAGTGCTATGCCTGTGGTATAAAAACCTGGCCAGAGAACATGGAGCTCAAAGAGCAGAACCCATGGGTGAAAAGTTCAGAGAGGCGGGAGTGGGGTTTGGGGTGGAGATGCATGTGAGAATATGAGAAACACCCCTAGAAACTGGCCAGGGCCAAGGACCTGCCTCAGACCACCCATCTGCTGGACTTCCATCAGGGAGGATGTCCTGGGGTGGATTCTGGGATGTGGCTTCTCCGGAGGGTTCTGGCTGTGGGCACATGGAAATGCAGGTACACGGGGTACATTTTCTCCTCTCCCAACTCCAGCACCAGCCCAGGAATGAGCATAGCCTCCTGCTGTAACACCCATTGTCCTTTCTGAGGAGCTTATGCAGGGGAAGACCTGGCTGCTGCTCCAGACCTGGATGCATGTCTACTGCCAATGGTCATGCCACGTCCACAGCAGCAGCTCCATCTGCAGCCTGGAAGCAGGGGCCAGCTCATGCAGCCTCTCCCATACACAACTGGTTCCAACACCATCCCTCCCTGAATATCCCTCCCCCAGCCTGCCCTGGTCCCTGACACAGAAGACCAATTGGAAGATGCATCTTGACTAGCTTTAGAGCCACTGTTTATATCTACTCGCCCTCTCCCACCCAAAGTATTTGACATTTTGGGGGGTTTTGTTTTTTAATTGTTATGACTTTTTTTTTTTTACTCCATTTTGTGATTCAGTTTTTATTTATTTATTTTTATTTTTTACTAGTAAAGTTTTTTTGCGGGGGGTGGGGTGGAATTTTCTTCATTTTTGCTTTTCCTATTCTTTGTTTTTTTAAGTAATATGTAAGATTTTGTTCGTATTTTAAATGGTGCCATTCCTGACCATGAGGTATATTCACGATGCTGTGCAATGAACACCACTATCTAGTTGCAGGATGATTCCCTCACTCCAAAAGGAAACCCTGCACCAACAGTACTCACTTCCCAGTCCTTCCTTCCGAGCAACTTGGATCACCTTTCTGTCTGCTACTTGAACTGTTCTGGAAATTTCCTGTAAATGGAATCTTACAATCAGTGCCTTTTTGTGTCTGCTCACAGATTTATGTTTGTTTTTGTGTGAAATTGCTTTCTAGCTATGGGAAAGGGAAATCCCAGATAGGGTGGACATCAGATGTAAGAGAAGAAGCTATTTTAGTTGTGTGAGCATCATCCCAGAGTAGAGATCACTGTGCTAAGTGTGACCCCAGGGCCAGAATCCAGTGAGGAATGGCTGGCTCTTCCTGTGTCCTAAAGGAAAACAAAACAAAATACAAAGAGCTAGAAGACAAACCCCAAGCTGGAAAGCATTCCCCACAACCCAAGGCCAGAGAGAGGTGTCACCTCCCTGTGGTGCAGACAACTCTCCAAAGTCAGTGTTTTCTAAGGGGACAGAGGGCCAACACTGGCACTTCCAAGGGAGGCAGTGCACATGCCAGTACATGTCAGAGATGCCTCACCTCCCTGATGGGGACACCCACACTGTCAACACTGAGGGGAGGCATTGTTCCCATCAAACTGACAGCTTCTGGTCTGATGGCACCCAGCCCTGGGGGCAAAGTGAGGAAGCAGAGGCCCCAGCAGATCCCCTGGGAGAAGGGGAAAGGCGCCCCCTTTGGGAGAACAGTGGGCAGGGCCCATCCAGGTTCCACAGGTGCATCCCCCACACCTGGCAGGGCTCAGTCTAGGAGGTTACCCAGCACAAATTCTTGCACAAATACTTCAAAGTTGTATTTTAGAGGCTACACATTAGAACTTCCTCAAATTTCCTTATAGGTGAATAGAGGTTGAAATTTATTTTAAGTTAAAGTACACCAAGAGTATTTCATTTTGTTGCTTCCACTCATGACTATAGAAATTTTATCAAACCTCAATCATCTTTTGTCTGTATCTTCTATTTTCTAGTGTGGAGGTGTTCTCTCTTTTCCGTGTCCAGCATGGAAAAGGAACGGGTCCAGTTGCTGATTGGAGGAGCTAGGGATTAAGAAATAAAAGAAAGAAAGAGAGCAAGACCCAGAAATAGAAGCAACTTGGGAGCCAGGTGGGACGTCATTCTCTCTGATGGAGAAGCAGTGAAGACCCTGAGCCCTCTCAGCACATTTATTTTATATCCCCAAATACCAGAAAGTAACACCAAAACTTAGGATCAAAGGAACTTATTTATATTCTTAAGTAGTTCCTGTTAGGTTTGAAAGGAATCAGGAAACAGAACAACAGGGAGTTTTAAAGAGAGTTTATTCCCCGGTAATGGGCGGGAGCCATCACCGAGGTAAAGATCAGAATTAGGGGAGAGGGGACAGGAAATCGGAACCCAACAGGACCAATGGAGATCTCCTCCAAAGAGTGCACGTGTCCTGCCTGGAGTTCCTTTTAAAGGGAGGGGGTTGGGCCCAGGGTAGAACAGGAAGTGATGGGCCCCAAGGGCACCTTGGCCAGTGTTAATTGGTGGCTCACTGTCTTGGAGATGTCCCCTTGGCAGGTGTCAGTCATGCTGTTAGCTCCACCCACCAGTTTGGGAGGGGGAGATAACCTTTCAGTTCCTAGCATTCCTAGTGCTTGATTGGATTTACATATCTAGACCTACCCCTGCTGACACTTGGGCAGATATGAAGGCCAAGCTGATTATACTCTCAGCCATCCTGGAAAGTGTGTGTCCCAGACACGGCTCTGCCAGTCATCTCGGACTCAGCTGACAACAATTTAAAGAAATGCCCATGGGCCTTCCCAGGCGGCCCTCTATATTCTAGACCAAAAGTGTCAGTTCTCATTGATCACAGTGTAATGACTCATTCACTTTTCCCACAGTACACATAGAGCAGCTTCGGTCTAATAATGCAGCCACCACCACCACCACCACCACCACCACGATAACTGACAAGAGTTGTAGATCTTTCCTTTCTTGATTTTTATCCTTAGGGCCTATCCCATGATGGAGGCAGGTTGAAATGTTTGTATCTTAAACTCTTAAACATGAAATAGTTCTCTCTCTGTTTATGCCACTATGTTAATACACAGGTTTATTGGATTGATAGTAATTTCAATATATAGCAACTACTTTTTAATGTAATTTTTTATATAAATATGTAAAACATTTACAAGGTTTTGATGTCAAATCTTCAAAAGTATTATTTTTACGAGGAGTTAGTTTCCATCTCTCCCCTCTCCCCCCAAGCCTGTTTCTCCCCATCATGACCATTATTTTAAAACAAAGCTTTTAATTTATGTCTCTATTAATTAGCAAATATGTATATGTAGTCATATCATTTTCCCTCTTTTAGATTAACAGTTGATATTATATATACTCTTCTCTAACTTTTAAAAAGTTAAATATATCCAACACACTCATACAAGATAATTAGAGATTACTTGTTATGTTTTTAAATCAGAGCTGTATTGAGATAATATTCATATTATATAAAATTAATCCTTTATAATATACACTTCAATATCTTTAGTGTATTGTGCTATGCAATCATCACGGGTGTCTAATGTCAGAATATTTTTATTGCCCCCAAAAGAAACTCACATCCACTAACTGTCATTCCCTATTCCCCCATTACTCCAGCCCTAGTCAGTTTTCTGTCTCTACGAATTTTCCCAGTTGAGCACTTAATATGAATTGAGTGATGTGTTATGTTGTGACTTTCTTTAATTTGGTGGGATCTTTTCAAGGTTTATCTGTGTTGTAGCATGCATTAGTTGTTCATTCCCTTTTCTCCCAAGTAATATTCCGTGATTGCCTCTACCACATTTTTATCCATTCACCACTTGGTGGGCAATTATGTTGGTTCTAATTTTCAATTAATTTGAATAATGCCATTATGGTATTCATGAACAAGTTTGTGTGTGAACAGATCTGTTCAATTTTCTGGGGTATACCTAGGAATAAATTTGCTGGATCATAGGTTATCTCTATATTTAACATTTTGAGGAACTGCTAAACATTTTCCCTGATGTGGCTGCACCATTTTTCAATATATGGCGCTTCAATTTCTCTTCATTCTCACTAATAATCTTTACATTATCTGTCTTTTAAAAGACTATTAGCCATCCTAGTGGGTGTGCAGTGGTAACTCAATGTGATTTTACCTTACATTTCACTAATGATTAATGATGTTGAGTATCTTTTCTTGTGCCTTAGGGGCAGTTTGTATATATTTTCTCAAGAAATGTCTATACAGATCTTTTAACTAATTTTAAGTTAGGTATTTGTCATTTTATTGAGCTGTAAATATTTATTTATATATTATGGATACAATGCCCTTGTTATATACTTTACTTAAAATTTTCTTCTCCCATTGTATGGCTTATCTTTTCACTTTATTAGTAGGTTTTATGGCTTTAGCTCCTACATTTATCTCTGATATCAATTTGGGGTTAAATTTTTTTAATGCTATGTGAAGTAGGAATCCAATTTTTCCCCCTGTGGCTATCCAACTGTCCCAGAACCATTTGTTGAAAGACATTGTTTAACAGTGTTTTGAATCTTACTTAGCCTAAGAAGATAACTTTAATGAGAGCCATAACTAAGCCTCTTACTGAGCATAGACTGACCTTCCAAATAAGCTTATTCCTGATCCCTATTATTAAAGGAACCAACACCCATAACTTGAAGTTTATAAGGCAACATACACCTATGGAAGAAGGCTTTGCCAAAATATTGAACAAATATGTATTGAATAGAAAAGGCAACTTAACTATATTTGCTGAAACTAAATCTGATTCTAGAGCTTTGACTACATACTTTTTCAGCAGTTGCATAGGGACCTTTCAAAAACAATCATACCGTGTGTTACTTTCTAAAACCAACCTGATGAGTAGAATGCACATTACATGGAAGGTTTCAGCATAAAAATATAAAATAAACATGATATCCATTTGCCATCTGGTGTGTTGTAAATATACTGTTGTTCCCCTTTTTCAGAAGCCCTACATGAATTTCATAATTGCCTCATTATCATCAATATGTGCTACCTCCATGGCCGCCCTGGTGATGATAACACGTGGCTTCTTTGTCAAAACAGAGAGCAAAATGGAGAGAGGGGTGAAATTCTATAATGAACGCATACACATTTGAACATAAAGAAAGCTGTCCCTTGAAACCACGCTGTTCCAGGCTTTCAAAGCAGTTTTAACAAATGTAACTAATGGCATCTGCTTCAACCCTGGCAGTGCATCACTGAGACTGCAAAGCACGCTTTGCTAAAAGTCAAATCAGACAGAGCAGAGTCTGGCAGTCAAAGGCGATCAGGCTGTGTCCTCCTCTGACAGCCTCCTTCATGCTTTTCTGTCTTTTAGAATGGAAATGGAAGTGTCTGAAGAGAGGCAGACCATTGTTGAGTCACTTCAGCTATAGATTCTCCTTGTTTGGTGATAGTAACTAAGTGTATCATCTCCGTCATCACTTATTACAGAGCAAGAACATTAAAGACAGCATACCAACTCTAACTGCAGTAGAGGTTATCTTGGTAGGTGGAGTCACATTCCTTCTCAATAGGAACTTTTAGGTGGACCCTGATTTGTTTGTCCCTGATTGTATCAGGCCTCTTCTTGGTGGCTAACATCTGAAAGCAGTTGTAGTGTATGAAATACGCCCCTGAATCTAGGATGAACCCACAAAGAGAATCTCTCCCACACTGACCATTTACACAGCGCTGCAGAATAATGAGGTGGGGATTTGTGCCCAGTCACCCAGACCTGGATTTATTGTGGGTTTTTTGTTTTTGTTTTTGTTTTTCCAATATAACTTGTGTGCATCCATTGGAGAATTTGGAATGAAGACACTTTATTTTGATCTAGTTTTCTACTTCATTTTTCACTGATCTCACCGTATTTTACTAGAGTTTTCTTCTAATTAATTTAAATTCTTTATTGTATAAATATTACATATGTCTCCCTTTCAAAACCCCATTGACCTTTCCCCAGCCATGCTCACCCAGCACACACCCTCACGCCCCCCACCCCCCACTATTTGTGTCCATTGGTTATGCTTACATGCATGCATACGAGTCCTTTGACCTCTTATCACCAATGCCTAATCCTCCCCTGCCTTCCTTCTGAGGTTTGACAGTCTGTTCCATGCTTCTGTGTCTCTGTATCTATTTTTGTTTATTATATTCCACACGTGAGTGGGATCATGTGGTATTTATCTTTCTCTGACTGGCTTATTTTGCTTAGCATAATGATCTCTAGGTCCATCCATGAGTTCTTTCCTTTTTACAGCAGTGTACTATTCCATGGTGTAGATGTATCGCAATTTTTTAATCTAGCCACCTGCTGATGGACTAATTGTTATTTGTTTTAACTCCCCTGATGTCACCATCAGTCTAGTACTATATCACGTATGACTTTTTTTTTAACCAAATTATGTTTCCTAGTAGCTGTTCATAGCTCCAGTGTCTCCAATGAAGAGTAAAAGGAATAAGGATCGTGTCTTTAAAAATGTTTCTATTGTAAGGTAAAAGTGAAGACAGTACATGAAAAAAAAAAAAACATGAAAAAAGCAAGAGAGAAGTTATTAATATTGATTGCCATTTTAGATCACCTCTATAATGCACCTAGTTTTCTTCTTTCTGTTTAATTGTTATTGATTTCAGAGAAAAAGGGAGATGGTCAGAGAGATAGAAATATCAACGATGAGAGAGAATCGTTGATTGGTTGCCTCCTGCACGTGCCCCACTGGGGTTCGAGACTACAACCCAGGCATGAACCCTAACTGGGAATCGAACCATAACCTCCTGGTTAACAGGTCCGAAGCTCAACCACTGAGCCAATGTGGCTAAGGCGACCTCCTTTTCTTCCTGCTTCTGTCCACGAAATTACTTTATCTCGGCCTGGCCCCCAGCTCTGTGAGAGAAATGCTTCCTCACACCTTGATTTCCTCCAATCCCTGCTGCTCATTCAACCAGGAGAGTGGCTTAGGACCAGTGGTAATAATTGCCTAAGCGGTGTAATTGCCGATAAAATGGCACATGTGGTCCAGCATTCACTTGCAGCAAAAGGAGGGAGGGAGAGTGCAAGATCCAGCCACTTGCAATGCTCTGCATCCGCCCCTAGGCCAGAAGACCCTCTCTGCAGTCAACTGGGTCACATAGCTGAGTACACCACAGCTGGTGCTATCTTAGCAGCATGCTGAGCTCGCCCCCATCAAGCCTGCAATACAGAAGGCTGAGGGCAGGCGGGCCACTGACACGCACATGCTTCAGCAGAACAAAAGGCGCACACAGATCCCAGGAGGAGGAGGAGACCTTGCCTCAGAAAGCAGTAAGCCCTCGCAAGCCATGAGGTGAGTTTGTCTCCCAAGGGAATGTCCCAGTCCCAAGGCCACTCTTAGGGGGCCATGCTGGAGGCGGGAAGCCCAAGAGATAACCATGCTTAAAACCCACTAACCCAGTGGGCTAATCTCCCAGGGCTGTTGTAGCCAAGTACCACACTCTAGGTGGCTCTAAGCAACCAAACTGAATTTTCTCCCAGGTCTGGGGGCTAGAACTCCAAAATCAAGGTGTCAACAGGGTGTATTCCCTCTGAGGATGGTGACTGAGGATCTATTCTGAGGCCACCTCTGACCTTCTGCAAACTTCAGGGGTCCCTTGTCTAAGATGGCATTCTCCCCATGCCCTCCTCCTGCAGGAACATCTGTGTCCACATTTCCCCCTTTTTATAAAGAGGCACGTGTCATACTGGATTGCAGCCCTCTCAAATGACCTCCTTTTAACATAACTACCTCTGTGAAGACCGCCTATCAAATGAGAAGATGTTCTGAGGCACTGGGGGTTGTATATGTCAGGGGGGGGAGTGTGATGTGGTGGATACAATTTAACTCATAAAACCTGGCATTTGGAATTTTGATGTCGAGGATACTATTTCAATTCTACAGTTTTCGCAAGTTTTCCTTTGACAGCAGAGAACAGATCCTGGTTCTCAGCCTGAATCACTATTGAAATTTAACAGCAATAGAGACAAGAGCAGTGATCTTTTTTAGTTTGTTTTATTTTGATTTTTTTTTCTGTAAACCTATTTGTCCCACTGATCCTTTTATTCTCACAATAACAGCAAATGTTTAAAGGCTTAGCAAAACCAATATTTTTTTTGATATTTTACTATAAACACAACTATTGTTTCTCTAATCCATATGCTCTTGCTTGTGAAGAGATTAGTGCTCATTAACATATGCTTGGATGGCCAAATGGGTAGGAGCCTGGGGGATAGTTTGCATGCAGGTTTTTCAGAAGCTGTAACTCCCCACCCCCACCCACAAATATTGTGGAGCCATGACATATTTCTACTCTAATGCTCAATTACTTTAGGACTTAGGCACTCATATCTCAGCTTCCACACACATCCACAAATGCTAAATTTTGGGTCACAAGTTTAGCAATGACTCAGTCAGTTGTGCATAAGGTGGTAAGATCACAGAAGACCAAGAGTGGCAGCTGCTTCACACAGAACTCCTCAGTGAGAGGACAAAGGAGTGGAAGTTGCCAAAGGTTCCCCTGAGAAGACAGTGTAAGTTTGCCTGGCCTGTTTGGAACATAAAAACAGTCGTTTTTAGAAGTAACTGAATTATATTACAATAATCTACTAGTTAACTCTATAGTGGGGGAAATGAAAGAATACGATTATAAAACAATTATATAAAAAACTGATTTAGTGTTAAATATAAGATATGACTTCATGTAAACATTGAAAATAAATTGCATGCCTTTTGATAGTGTGAAACATCCCAGTGGCAGTTTTCCCAAGGTAAAATGTTCAATAGAATCCTGAGGGCAAATGTCAATAATTTAGTGATATGATTATAATTGTATTCCAGTACCAGTAATATATACAGATGTAGATAAATTGATTAAGGATCAAATGTTACCCATTTTCAAATGTTAGCCAAACTAAAATAATGTAAGATTTTGATGTTAGAATTCTTAGATAACTATCATTCAAGCAATTAAAATAATCATTATACAAAGACAAAAGATCTTTTTGTATAACCTAAATAACTTCTGAGTTGAAGTAATCAAAACCTGTATTTTCACTTCTAGTCTCTCTCTGTGGTTGTTTATGATGCTTCCATGCCCTAGATAAGAGAACTTTCTGTTTTGTTTATACTTTCAATTTTCTACATGGTTTCAGAACTTGATTGAGAATGTGAGTGGAAACATAGAATTTGAGCAAATTGCACAAATATTGGCTTTGTTATTTCATCTTATAATTTTGGATATTTGAACTTCTTAGCTACTTTTACTATATGTCAAATTAATGGCAGTAATAAAGTCTAATTCAAAGATTTCTTTCGAGAATTAAATAATATACTATTAAAACTAGGATGGAAGAGATAAGAGATCAATTGAAGGACTTGTATACATGCATATAAGTATAACCAATGGACACAAAACTCTGGGGAAGGAGGGCATGTTTGGGAGAGAGGGGGGCAATTGTAAGATATGTACACAGATAAAAATTTAATAACAATTTTTAAAAAACTAGCAGGATGCTTAATGCAAAATAGGTTAAAAAAATAAGACCTTCTACAATATACATGCTTTCTTCATTTCAATCTATATTGTCATCTCTGTTAATGATCTACAAGAACTATTATACTTTATGTTCCTTTAACTTTTGTTTTCATAAATCTTAAAATTTACAGTCAGTTCCATTACATTAAACTCCCCCCTCCCAGGATTGTTTTTCTTCAATCAAAAATCACAAAAGTCAATAGTCCATGCATGCATTCTTCTAGAAGCAGGAGAATGGATTAGCACTTTTCATTACTAAATTCTCCCAAGAGTAATCATGGCCACACTCAGCTTCCTAACCTTCCTCTACAAAACAGATAGACTCAATGTTATGCATCATAAACCCACAACAGATTTTCTACTGAATTTATTTTAATAATATACTCTCCTGTGTCATTTATTCTGTTAATATTCTCTGTTTGCTAAAACATTCCTGTCTCCTAACTTCCCATTTTTTAACTTTTCCATGTCATAGAAAAAGACTAAATCTTTAAAAAATTCATAGTGCCCATCATTCCAATGGCCAAAGCTCCATTGAATGACAATGTACTAAACATTTTCATAATCATTATCACTTTTTATTTCTACAACAGTCCTGCAAAATAAGTATCATTAATTCCATTTTATGTGTAAGATTCAGAGAAAGCATTGCTCATTACAAACTAACAACTAAAATATCTATCATTTATTATAATTCAAAACCAGGTCAAAACTCACAGTCTCAACTTTATAACATGATGTTAACCAATCTGACACCCATCTCATTCCTACAAATATGCTTTGGAACAGAACTTAAATATATATATAATTGATTTTTTACAAAGAGGGCTGGAGAGGAATAGAGAGAAATATTGATGAGAGAGAATGTTTTAGAGGGTGTGAGGGTGCAGCTACCTCCTGCACACCCTCTACTGCGTATGTGCCCACAACCAAGGTACATGCCCTTGACTGGAATTGAACCCAGGACCCTTTATTCTGCAGGCTGACACTCTATCCACTGAGCCAAACCAGTCAGGGCAGAACTTTTTTTTTTAATTAAATTGATTGAGGTGACATTGGTCAACATGAAAGTGTAGGTTTTAGGTGTGGGTTTCTATGTTACAAGATCTGTGTATTGCACCATGTGACCACCACCCAGAGTCAAATCTTCTCCTGTTACTTTATATTAGGACCCCTTTCCCTCACACCCCCTTCCCTCAGACAACCGCCACACTGTTGTGTTCATGAATTTCAGTTTCATATCCTACATATGAGTGAAATCATATGATTCTTAGCTTTTTCTGACTTATCTCACTTAGCACAGTATTCTCAAGGCCCATCTATGTAGCTAGCTGCAAATGGCACTAATTTATCCTTCCTTATGGTTACTATTCCATTGTGTTTATGTACAACATCTTCTTTATCCAGTCCTCTCTCATGGGACACTTTGGTGGCTTACATGTCTTAGCCACTATGAATAATGCTGCAATGAACATAGGGGCCCATATGTCATTGCAAATACATGATTTTGAGTTTTTCTGGTATATACTCAGGAGTAGGATTGTGGGGTCATACGGTAGCTCTATTCTTAATTTTTTGAGGAATCACCAGACTGCTTTCCATAGTAGTTGTACCAGTCTACATCCCACCAGCAGTGAATGAGGGTTCCCTTTTATTGCTTGTTTTGTTGACAATGACCACTCTAATAGGGGTAAGGTGGTATTCATTGTAGTTTTGATTTGTAGTTCTCTAATTGCGAGTGAAGTTAAACATCTTTCAGAAATATCTTCTTGGGAAAGGTGCATTTTCAGGTCCTCTGTCCACTTTTTGATTAGCTTGTTTGTTAGGTGTTGAGTTTTATGAATTCTCTCTATATTTTGGAAATTAAACCTTTGTCAGAGCTATTGTTTGCAAATATCATCTCTCATCTGTTTGGTTGCTTCTTTGTTTTGTTGTCAAGTTGTTTGGCTTGCAGAAACATTTTAGTTTGATATAGTCCCATTCATTTATTTTTGCCTTTACTTTCCTTGCCTTTGGGCTCAAGTTCATAAATGTTCTCTAAGAACCAGATCCAACATTTTTACTTTATAGCTCAGTGAAACTCAATTTGAATATCTGACTTCCAGAACTATAATTTTGTATTGTTTTAAAATACCAAATTTGTGGATATATGTTATAGCAGCAACAGGAAAAATATATAGGGCCTATTTCTAAAGAGAATTTTCACCCAGATGATAATAGGACTAAAATGAAACATCTGTTTCTAAGACCAGATGTTATATTCAATTAATTCTTACTTAAAGAGCCAAATAGTTCCCAAAGTCTTGCTTACTTTTTTCTTCATCATGTCACTTTTACTATCCTATCTCAAGATGCTACTTAAGGCACTAATCAATTAACCAGTTTATGTTTGATGTAAAAATTTCAAAGCCTGCTCATCACTTATCATATAAATCATAGATTCTTTAAGTGGCCATTCAAGGATCTCTATTTTTTAGTACACTTTTACATATCATCCCTTCTCCAAAAGGAAAGGTTATCCCTCCTCTGTTTCAAGTCCAATAGGGCATTTTACATGACATTTGTATTAAATAATTCTATGAATTTGTGTTTTAAGTATAAATTTTTAACATACTATTAAATGGTAAGATTATGAAAAGTGAAAAGGAGGACTGTCTTAACAATCTTGGAGTCCCTATGCCTTATTTTATAGCATGTTGAGTGGAATAGTATTGAATAATATTGACTGATGGAAAGAACAATCTACATTAAGGACAAAGTATGACTAATGAATAAGTATGGGTAGAATTAATTCATTTTATTTTCTTGAGAGAAAAGCAAGACAATGGTGTTATTTAAAAAAAGGGAGGGGATGTTTTGAAATATATTAAACAAAAAATTATGCAAAACTAGACATTTCATTCTATACTGGTCTGGATATATTGAGTTTTATATAGTTACTAGAGGTACAGTGCACAGATTCATGCACCAGTGGGGTTCCCTTAGCCTAGCTTACACCCTCTTGCAATCTGGGACCCCTTAGGGGATGTTGGAGAGCTGGTTTTGGCCCTATTCCCACAGGCCAGGCTGAGGGACCGACCGCACCAGTGTCTCTAGTATACATATAAGATCTTTGGTTAATCTCTTTCCACCTCCCACCTCCTCTCTTTCCTCTAAGATTCATCAGTCTGCTTCATGTTTCCCTACTGTGGTGTTTGCTCCTGTGCTGAACATCTGCCTCCTCATGATCAGTGTGTGCCATAGCTTACCAGCTGGTTGGCCAGTCCCTTAAGCTTTATATATATAGATAGATTCTCTAATTACTGTAGTTAATAACTGTTATTCCAGTTCTTTCTCTCTCTTTGCATTTCTATTTTTTATTAAGATCATCATGACTTCTATTTTTGTTTTCTTACTTTACAATTGTTTATTTTTTTAAACTTATTAAAATCTCATACATTTTAAGCTCTATCAAAATCAGTGCTAATTACTGTACTCATTTTTCAATGTGTTATTTAAAAAATATATAATTTATTGATGTTTTACAGAGAGGAAGAGAGAGGGACAGAGAATTAGAAACATCGATGAGAATCATCGATCAGCTGCCTCTTGCACACCCCTACTGGGGATGTGCCCACAACCAAGGTACATGCCCTTAACCAGAATTGAACCCGGGACCCTTCAGTCCGCAGGCTGACGCTCTATCCACTGAGGCAAACCAGTTTCAGCCAATGTGTTATTTTAAAAAATTATGATTACTTCTTAACATGGGATTACTGATTTTACTGTTTTCACCACTACTGTTAGCAGCACAAGCAGTGTTTTCATGGACTCAAGCCTGCTGAGCTTCCACGGTGCTGATTTGTAAGTTTCAGGTGTGGAGACTCATGTTCTATGGACCTTTGTGGGTCATTCTCACCTTTGGAGCTTTAACGATTTATATTCATGTTAAATCTGGAATCTCTGTCAGTATTAGTATGAGGGAAGAATCTGAAGAACCTTTCCCACTTTCAAATTATAATTCTCCCCAAACTGTTAATTTACTATTTTTGTTAACTTATTAATATAGCCTCCTGTTATTAAAATGTATTATCTAGTATAAGAAGAGCCCTTTTAAGCAGACATAATTTATATTTTAGTATTGCATATACTTTAGCTGAAACTTTTTCTCTGAATATTTTATTCTTATTGATGACAGAGTGAGAAATGAGTAAAAGGAGGACTATCGAACCAGCCAGATGACTGAATGAGCCCTGACAGTTAATAGACTAGAGGTGCCAGAGCAGTTTAATCACCTTCACTTCCGCACCTTAACTATATAAGAGACAATTATCAAACCTTTAAAAGGCAAGATGTAATCAATCGCACATAACCGTTGAACTCAAAGCTAATTTATTTTTTCATAAATTTCTATAGCTTCTTCATTTCAAAGAAGTCTCCTTAAAATCTATCTTATCCTTGTAATAAAAATTCTGATTCCATTTTTAACGTGTTGACTGTTGACAGCTTTCAAGCTTCCTCACTCCTATTTCCTCTTCTATCTGGGCAATCTCATGAGAAAGACTGAGTGTTTCCTATGACACTTTCCTTTCCTATGACAACATTGAGATGTTCAAAACACACAGGCTCCCCTCAGAGGCATCAATCCCACTGTGCCCTCAATCACCATGAAGCCCCAAATTAGTCCCCCCTCCATTCTCTCAAACTGTATCTGGACACGCTTGGGGGAAAATATTTTCCTGGTGCATGTGAGGCATCTTCAGTCTCAACATCCACACTAATTGGGGATCCATCCTGCTTCTGTGAGATGACTACAGCATATGTGTAGTAATGACACTGGTATAATCTGACCATCTAATTTGTATTGCTGATAACTGAACCTAAATTAACTTTTGTCCCCCAAATAGTTTGGGCTAATTTGCATTTTGAAATGTAAATGTTAGTTTCAATGAAAGAGAAAATGATGATCCTTAAATTGCCCAATAAGAGCAAGTTGGTAAGTTCTTTTTTCCTGAATATAAAAAAGTCTGCTAAACTTAGTTATCTCTTCTTTTGTACAAGAGTGGTAATAACAAAAATAATAAGAAATAGTTGTGAATGAAGTGATAAATTAGGAATTAATACAGCCTATAAACACATTTACAAATACCTAGCAAAATTACACATTGAATGAGCATAGATAATTATAAAAAATATTGGTGGTTTGAAAAAGGTAACTAGATGCTGATAATAACAATGCATATTTTACACAAGCTTCCTGCAAAGAAGCAAACAATAAGAAGAGGGAACAAACATTTCTGTACAGGTGTATGCAATTAAAAAGCCTGGGCACATTACCAGTTTTTGAGCAATCAAAATAAATATTTTAATCAGACCATTTTATATTTTTACAAAGGAGTCATCTTTCACAGGAAAATATATTTTTTTCCAATACACGAAGGACAAATGAAATAAGACCCATAGGGAATAATTTCTTCTTTTCATTCTTCTTCCATTTATATTTCCTCCCCTCATTATTACATGTATGCTACTTATGAGTTGAGTCCATTAGCTGATGTTTGCTGACTTTGACTTGCTACAGTTTCCTTCAAAACTGTGTACATAATAAATTTAAAAATTTAGAAATGTACTTTAAAGCAGCATTTATTGTTTGTTTCTTTGTTTGTTTTATCAGATCACCTATCAATAGACAGGAATAAGCCAAGTTTAAATCACAAAACAATATTTGGAAACAGATATCTAAATATAATTAATTATATTTCAACCAAATTGTCCTCTTTGTATTTCAATTTTTAAAGATTAGCTCAAGGGTTCTTATCCCTATATTTCTAGTCCTCATCTTGCTTTCAGCATTGATACTGATGTATCTGCCTAGCCTAGTGGTCGGCAAACTCATTAGTCAACAGAGGCAAATATCAACAGTACAATGATTGAAATTTCTTTTGAGAGCCAAATTTTTTAAACTTAAACTTCTTCTAATGCCACTTCTTCAAAATAAACTCACCCAGGCCATGGTATTTTATGGAAGAGACACATTCAAGGGGCCAAAGAGCCACATGTGGCTCGCGAGCCTCAGTTTGCCGACCATGGGCCTACTAACCATCCTTAGCATTCTTTACTGCTTTATCTGAACAAATGGTGTCCCTTATAGGATTCTAAGATACAACTACCATATTTGCCGGCGTATAAGATGATTTTTTGGCCCTGAAAAATATGCCTCCAAGTGGGGGGTAGTCTTATATGGCGAGTATATAACAAACTCTGTATTTTTAGTGGAAATGTTAGGGGTTCCTCTTATACGCCGGCAAATACGTATTTTTCAGGGCCAAAAAATCGTCTTATACGCCAGCAAATACAGTATATGCATAAGGAAGTAAGTGAAGAAAATCATTCATGCAGTCCATCACTTTTCCTGGTGCCCTATTTCACATCAGTCCATTTTTAATGGCAAAAATAGTCTCTTTTTCTCTCTCTCTTCCATTGTTTCTTCCTATTTCTCCTTCTAAATCTGCTGCTTCTGCTAATTTCTAAGGAACAAAAGCCGTGTTACCTATGCACAAAGGACATAAAATTTAAGTGAAACAGCAGGACACAAAAAATAATTGTCGTATCTATATTCTGCTGGTTGCAGGAAATAAATAAATAAATAATAGTGCATCTTTGGAGAGGTGGGTCAGATATTTCAAGACTTATTAAAATGTTCAAACTCTCGCTTCATTTATATTCTAACTTCTAATAATGGAGCTAAAAACCATGGGGAGAAGGAAGAAAACTGCTGTAGAAGTGGTATGTTTCTTATCACACTTTTCTTTTCATTAAAATCAATTGAAATTTAAAATGTTGTTATGGCATAAAAAATGTGATATAATTGAGAAATGAGTGTGCTAAATTTCACTCAGCTAGTTAAAAACTACGTACATGTATGGTAATATTTATGCAATTTAAAGTATGTTCTTATATTACTATAATCATATAAATGAAAAAAGTATATGCCAGTCCGCTCCATTTGATGACTGAGGAAGCTACTTTAGTTAGTGAGGAGTTATCTGAAGTTACATTCATGAGGACAAAAAGCTTGAGGGTATTTCTGACTAGGGAGACAATGTTTCTCTTAGCTAAACCTTCATGCATGTCCAAATGCAGACATAGTTGCCCAGGTGATTAAAATGAGTGAGTAAGAGCCTTTCCTTTGATAAAAAAGAAATGATGCTTGATTGAAAGTTAATTTATATAAATTTAATACGGGGACCACAGAATCTTGGGGAGTAACTCTGAGTTAAAGAAAGATCCAGAAACACCATTTGGAATAAGGGGATATTAGGTGCTGGACATCCATGATGTCTTGAGCGGTTTAGAAGGTGTTCATGGTCAGCCAAATATCTCAGCATCATAAACAGATTAGCTTAAAAAGCCAACTGCAGTGAAACACTTTGAAGGGAGAGTCATCTAGTAGTTGAAGATATCAGAGAAACTGCCTGCTGGTGTGAAGGTGAGTTTTTAGGTATCATCTGTTGGCCAAAAATAGGGTGGGGAGGGGAGGCAGATTGAGGTAAGCTTTCTATGAGGAGGAAGGGAGCATAGAAGACCCAAGACACTTAGTGGAGAAAGGCTAAGGTTATCATTTACTTTCCACAGGAGCTATGTCTGAGGAAACAGAACCTACTTATGAACACATGACTGCTCTGTAGGAGCCTCAAGCAGAGCATGACTTCCATGAGGCAGGTGTGCTGTGCATCTGCTGTCTACCTGGGTGATGGCTGCTGCTTTCTATGTTGGGTTATTTCTCACTTTGCTCATCAGCCATTCTCTGGACAGAGGAAGGTAGAAAAATAAACCTATCTAACTTAAAAAAGAAAATGTAAAGCAGAAATGTTATCGTCTGAAGCGAGACTAAAACTTCTCTTTAAATTTTAGGGGACTAGACTGAAACAAACATGCATATCAACATTCATTGAGAACCAGTATGAGAAAACCTGAACTTATGGATCGCAGAAGATAAATTACAAACATAGTAGATAGATGGTAGATGATAGCTGTTTTATTCTGGTTTGGGGTCATATCAAGATCATGAGACTATTTTCTCAGGGGAAACAAAACTGCTTTACCTAAAGAGTCACTCTATTGGGAGGATGTGATAAAATAAGGGGGTTGCCAAAAGAAAGACACCCTGATTTGGGGAGTGCATGAAGCTGTGGGGACCAGCAGTGCTTGCTGGAAGCAGGAATAACTGAGTAGTTAACTGTCAAAAATAACTGCCCAACTGGGAGTTGAAGGTGTTGGGAGGGGACTAGAATGGAGCAGATGTACGAGTTCCATGGGTAACAGCTGCTCTCATGAAGCCCCATCATTTCCAACCCAGGCTGGAGTCCTGGCCTGGACAAAGGGACCTATGCTTTTAGGGAGTTTCCTAGCAGTGGTGGCTGGAAATAAAGAACAAAGAAGGACAATATTTCTATTCCAATAAAGACTCTCACTAATGCTGATGTCTGCATATGGAAGTCTCTAGCATAATACCTAAAATTTGTAAATATTCTCTCTCTCTCTCTCTCTCTCTCTCTCTCTCTCTCTCTCTCTCTCTCTCTCTGTTTCTTTCTCTTAGAGAGAATGAAAGAACATGCATTTGTTCTTAGTTTTTTCTTCTCAGCTCGCCTAACTAAAAGATGAATCCCATGCTTTCAGACGTGATTGTTCTTTTTTTTTTTTTGAAACATTGATTTATTGGTCCACTTATTTATGCATTAATTGGTTCATTCTTGCATGAGATCTTGCATGATCTTTTTCTGCCAGATCCCATTTAGGCTATTCACCCCCTATTGGCCTATTTAGCCCAGAGATTCTCAAACCTAGTCCTCTTCACACAGTGTCTACCCCTGCTGTTGTTCCCTTTCTTCTTTGCCAAATTCCTTCTCTCCTCACAACATTTTTTAATTCTTTATTTTACACAGCAATTGTGCTAGCCCACAACACACAGGACAAACTTATCTTGATTAGGAAGTGGGCTTCTTATTAACATAACTTCTAATATGCACGACTGTGATTATATTTAGCAATACATTTGTTTGTTTTTAAATCACACTGATGGTTACTTCTTCTATGCAAAGCTAGTGCTTTTACTTTTTAATTTTTCACCAACATTCCTACGGGTATCTTTTGAAATGATTATCTTTTGATGATGTTGTATATGTATTCATTCCCTCTCCCCATGCCAGCTAATCCTTGAATAGTTACAACCACTACAGCTTCCCCGTTTAGCTTATAAACTGCTGAAATGAAGCCATTTCCTTACCTTTCTTGCCTGCATGCCCTCCCTGAGTCTGAGGAATCAGGCTTGGCCTCCGTCCTCCATCCTCTCCCTCCCACTGAGGATACTCACCAGCAATGACAGCTCCATTCTTTGTGTGTCTTCTCCTACACCCACAGCCTCACCATTGTCTCCATCCAAAAGCAAGGGGCACTTGTAGGCCCACCTCCCCCGAATCCTCCCATGACTGCTGGAGGTGTCTCTTCAGAAAAATCCCTCCACTTATCTTTGTACTTCTGAGATCACATTCTTATAGCAAGACTAGCCCTGACTGTCCTTAAGGTCCCTAGAACTAACTCAGAGCTGTAAAAACATCCTTTAGAGATCTGAACAAGATAAGCTACGTCAAATTTTTTTTCTAGGTGAGAAGACATTATGAAAATGGCACGTTGAACATGTTCTTCAAAATGGCCTTGCCATCAAAAGGAAAGGCTGAGAACCTGAGACAGATTCAAAGAGAATAAAGACACATGACAACTCAATGCAGTATGTGCTTCCACTCTGAATCCTGTAATGGAAGTTTTTAAGAAAGCCACATAGGGGACTACTCAGTACATTGACAAAAATAGACTACGAATGGGACATTAATTAGAAGTTTTATTCCAATTGTTAAATTATTGATGGGAATAACTGTATTGTATTTAAGAGAATCGTTTAAAGAAATATACAATACTGAAGGAGAACATGCACAATATAGGAACTCAAGTATGTAGGAATGCATGCATATTTTCCATATGTGTTTGTTCATATGTGGGGAGAAAGGGGAGTAAAGGAAGGAGAGAGAAACGGACATATCAGAGAGGAGAAAAGTCACAAATACGCCAAAATGTTAGTAGGTAAATCTGGATAAAGGGATTATGGTTTTACCATGCATGCAACTTTTTGAAACATTTAATTTTAAAATAAATACATCTGTTTTCCTGAATTTTACCTGACCTCTGAGATTTCTAGCTTTGATTTCTATAGCTACCACCATCACCACCATACCCAGCCCTCAGAACTGTGCAATGCCAGCTTTAAAACAATGATCTGATTCTATCCCAGGCAAGAAACCTGGCACCCACTGCACATATGAAGAGCGCTAACTTCTCAAAAGGATTTTACAAATTACTGGAGAACTTGCAACCCATCTATCTCCCCATGATCCAGTCCAGCAGATCTGTCCATCCCTTTAGGATCCTTTAGATTTCTCCAACAAAATTTCCAACTTTACCCATTCACCATACCATATATTTTCATTTAGTGAAATTCCCACCAAAGAATAAAATATTTTTTTAAAAAAATATACATAATATAAAACAATACCAGAACAAAAATTCAAGATGTTTACCAGATGGAACCCCTCATTTCTTGGCTGGTGCCACCAGGTCATTCATCTCCTGGGGTTATGTGCTCGATGGGTTTGCCAGCACTTCCCCTGCTCTGCTATTCACTTACCACTCCTCACCTGGATTCCCATCTCCCGGAAATGTGTTGACATCTTTTGTCTTATCCTTTCCCCTATTTGTTCTCCTCAACTACTTACTTTTTAAATCTTTTACTTGTTGAACTTTAAATATAGTTCACATACCATACTCATTGAAAGTATATAATTTTATGATTTTAATATAGTCACAGATATGTGCATTCCTAGTGAATTTTTAAACATTTTCATGACTTCAAAAAGAAACCTTATAATCTCTAGTTATCATCTCTCTCCTCCCCTTTCTTCCCTCACCCCCAGCCCTAAGAAATCATTAATATGTTTTATATTGCTCTAGTTCTCTCTGTTTGGGACATTTCGTATGAATAGAATCACCTGGGATCATTTGTGACTGGCTTTATTCACTTAGCATAATGCTTTCAGGGTTCGTCCATGCTATAGCATGTATTGATATTTTATTGCCAAAATATATTACATTGCATGGATATACCAAATTTTATTTACCATTCATCAGTCGATGGACATTTGGGCTGTTTCCACCTTTTGAGTATTATGAATACTGAATACTACTGCTCTGAGCATTTGTTTACAAGTTTGGTGTGGACATGTGTTTTCATTTCACATGAGTGTATACTTAGAGGTGGAGTTGCTGGGTCATATGGAAACTCTTGTTTGACATTTGAGAAAGGGCCAGACTATTTGTCAAAATGGCTGCACCATTTTTCATTCCCGCCGACTATGTGTGAGGTTCCACCTTCTCCACCTTCTCAGCGAGACTTACCTGACTTTGTGATTCTAGCCTTTGTGTGTGTGCGCGTCTGTTGCTATCTTCTAGTACTTGTGATTTGCATTTTTTTCTGATGGCGAGTGATATTGAGCATATTTTAATCTAATGTTTTACTTTTAATGACATTTTGGAAAGAAAGATAAACAAGTGTGTCTGATCTCCGTTTAAGTCATTTTCATGCATAACAGGAAAAATTCTTCTAAATATTTGAAAACATATAGCAATTCTGTAGTTTTCTACTTCTATACATTTAGAATGTTAGTATAGTTATTGTGTGATTAAGGAACAGCAATACTGTGCACTGGAATTACCCTGTAAGATTACTTTTTGTATGGAGTTGAGGGAAGAATTCACTCAACTGACTTCTCAGCACTGATTAAAAGGCAGATCGGAACTGATTGCCAGAGCCTCTAAAGCTCCATGCTGTTTATTTCTGTGGTGTATATGTGTGTTCCACACGTGATGAATATCGAAGAAAAAGTATCAGTTACTTGGATATGGGCACATAGTATGTGTCTGAGAGATGGATGACAAGGTGTTTCAATGGGCTTTTCCTCTTTATTGTAAAAATGGAATGTATTATAGATGCCAAATAATAATTGTGAAAGTTGGGTGAGGGTACATGGAAAGATATAATGTTCTATCTTCTCTTATGCATGTGTAAAAATTTGTTAACTTAAAAAAATAAAAGACATTGGGTACCTCATAAGGAGCGGGAGGGAGGCAAAGGATACCTGGCAAGGGGGCATTAGTCCATCAATTCGGGAATTTAGCTCTCTCACAATAAGGGAGTATCATTCTGTTGAGGTCGGGAAGAAAACCAAGTGATTTGCCATGGATTTGAGGAGCTTTGGGCAGAGAATGGACAAAGGAAACATGGAACTAAGCTCCATTTGTTTTGTTCACATGTTAGAAAGCATGAGAGCATTGTTTATTGAATGAATGATTTCCAGGTAGTTCCTTGGAACCAGTAGAATCAATTGAGAGATATGATCCAGTAGTGATCAGTTACTTATAGGAAGACATTTCTGGAAAAACATAAAGTTGAGCCAAAACCGGTTTGGATCATGGATAGAGTGTCAGCCTGCGGAATGAAGGGTCCCGGGTTTCATTCTAGTCAAGGGCATGTACCTTGGTTGCAGGCACATCCCCAGTAGGGGTGGTGCAAAAGGCAGCTGATCGATGTTTCTAACTCTCTATCCCTCTCTCTTCCTCTCTGTAAAAAATCAATAAAATATATATTTTTAAAAACATGCAGAGTTGAAATTTTGCCAGACAGGAAGGATTCAAGGGGATTGGAGGGGGCCCATTGTAGTAGAGCTTTTTAAATGTTAGTCACTAGATAGATCATCAAGTCTACCTTAGTAAGGGAGGAAGCCAAGAGATATGTGGATTCACAGGGAGTGGAAAAATGAACGACCTGGAATTGAAAAATTAACAATGGGCATCTATGATGGAAGGATAGGGGGTGAGGCCAAAGGGTAAGAGATAAGACTATATTATTCCAGAGGCAGAGGCGTTCCTGGTAATAAGGTCTGCAGTGTGGCAGTGACTGCACTGGAGTGGAAGTAAAGGACACTGAGATGGTGTAGGAACTGGGAGGCCTCATTACTGGCTGCTTGTCCATGTGGAGGTTAGAGCCCTCCACTGCCTGCTCACCTCTTCACGTTCCGTCTTGGGTTCCATTCCACCTTTAGTTCCTCTTTGGTCTGCGTTTTTCTGTGATCCCTAGCATCAGACATTGTTAAGGCCAATATACTAGTGTGGTAGTGAGAAGGGGCTATGTTTTTTGTTGTTGTTTTGCTTTGTCTCTTTATACTCAGGATTTGCAAGGCTTACTGGGAAAGCTACCTGAAGTGCTCATGAGAACGCTCATTCCATATTTGTGTTTCAGTCTGTACAAGTGGATTTGCCTTCCCTCCAGACTGTTATAGAAAGAGTAGATATGTGTGCAGATTTTCCTCTCCCCCATCCCACCCCCACCCGAAAAAAACACTCCATGGAAGTCCATAGTGAGTCCTCAGATATCTGTAAACCTGGTGCATAGTCTAGAATGCACCTCTGGTTCATGAGCTGAAGGTGTTCTGGGGAGATTATAGCTCTACTAACACCAGGCCTTTTTGGTACAAGGCATCCGTGTGCCGTGTGGTGCTCTGACCAGCCTCGGCAGGTGGAGTTTAGGTCACTTAGAGGAAGCAGGGAGCAAGAGAGTTCCCAATGAGGGGCTGATGAGGCATAAACCTTTGTTTCACCAGAAAGGTTATTCTTTCCTCGCTTCATTTGTTCTTACTTTCTCACTCACTTTAAAGTATCTTTTCCTTACTTTCAGCTTTATTTTACCTGGGAGGTAAGTCGCTGACTGGTTAACATTGCTAACTCTGATAGATGAGTGGTGCTTTTGCTGAGCAAAAAGTAAATATGAAATGAAAATAAAAATAAAAATAATTCCTCAGCCTGAAGAAATGCCCAGAGATGGGAGCCCCTTCCCCAAGGTGACGTTCAGTAGGCATACTTCAGCATCAAGGTTAAAGTATGCTTTTCCAACATATTAACATGACCCATAGAAAGATTTTTGAGCTGTCTATGCTTTTCCTAGTCCCTATCCCAACCAGCCCAACATTCACAAAGCAATATCCCCCCAAAAAAACTCTCCCATTTGGGGTTCACCCATCTGTGGGATCAACCGATCACTGATTCTAAATAATGATTAAGCCACTATCACTTTTTCACTGATATTTTCTGAAAAAATATACCCACTCTGGCTTGTTTTGCTTAGTGGTGAGAGAGAGAGCATTGACCTATGCATTGAAGGGTCTTGGGTTTGATTCCTGGTATGTACCTCGGTTGCAGGCTCCCCAGTCCTGGTAGGGGCACACACAGGAGGCAACCAGTCAATGTGTTTCTCTCACATCAATGTTTCTCCATCTTACTTTCTCCACCTCTCCACCCTCCCTTCCAGTCTCTCCAGAAATTAATGGGCACGAGCCCTGAGAACCCTAAACCCATGCACCCAACACAGGACACAGAGAAGACATCACTGTTGTTCTGGGAACATTTATTAGGCAAGCCAATATTCCCCTCAAGGGAGGAATTATCTGGGGGAGGCAAATGTATCCCGCTGGAAATTCTGGAGGAGCATTGTGTGTCTGAATCGTGGAGGCGGGTCTCTGCGCTCAGTGCCTCCAGAAGTGGCGGGAACAGCAGGACGCCCCATGGCAGCTTGAGGCCTGCAGGTGGGGCTTCGATGGGGCACAGTCCCCTTGAGGGACACAGATTGGGGGTCCTTCTGATGCATTTCCCGAGGCTTTAATGCCATGATGTTATGGGGGTGTTTGTCTTCATTTCTGGTGTGTGTATTATAGGTAGAGCCCTGTCCAGGCAAGATAGTTGTGTGGCGACTGGACCTGGCATTTGTCACTTCATTTGTGTGGTGGAAAGGTTGCCCCTGGCCTGGCTCTGCCTGGGCCTGCGCTGCTCCCTTCTGCACAGGCTTCCCAGACTGCGTTCCAGGCTGAAGCCATTGGAAAAAATTCTTCATTTTATCAAGGAAATGGCTATCTGCATTGTCTACAAGTGAGGAGTTAGGGAGAGGTGGTGGCATCTGGGGAGATTTTCTCCCAAGCTTGTCCTCTAAAGCTTTATCCTGAGAAGGAAATCTCTTCCCTTCAGTTTGGGAAAGTCTCCTTAGTGTGTCTCCTCCACCATGCTCTGCTGATTTGGAGCCTGTAGGCTTTGGAGGAGGGCACACACTACCTTTCTGTACATCTGGCAGGAAATTCTGATCCTGGCAGGTCCTTAATGCATGCTTGTAAAGCCAAGGTTCCTGCTCTACACTAACTGCACTGTCCTTTGAACGGACATGCAGTTCTTCCGACGATCCTGCATCCGCAATAGAGTCGTCATCAGCAGGAGTCAGGGAGGCATTGTCTGAGTCAGGAGACATGCCCCTGGGTTGGCCTTGGGCCTGAATATACCTTTTCTCCAACTTCACCTTTAGCTCAGCAATTACCTGAGTTCTAAGATCTGATAAGACAGGAGCTTGAGCTAATAAGTTAGATGTTGGGTTTTTAATGGTCACACTAGTTTCTCTGTTTATTATTTGGGGGACTCCTGGCTTGCTTGTTGTCATGACACAGCTAGTTTCAGGTTGAAGAGCCCTGAGCCCCTCATCCCTGACTCTCTCCATGGACACTCTAGATATGAAACCAGGTTCTGATTTCTCCCTATCCGCCTGTCGTATATCTGCTCTGTCATTAGAATTCACACTGTTATTATTTGTCTCTGGTCCGGTCCCTGCTCTCCTTGCAGGCATCTTTGGTGATTGAATGTCAGTTATCAAAGAATGGCTCTGACTTTGTCTGTCACTGATGGTCTTTGTGACAGACAGTTTGGTTTTCAAAATTTTCTGGATTTCCTCTGAAAGTATGCGTTGGATGTCAGCAGGTGAATGTCCTTCCTTGCTCCCTGAGGTGGCAGGGAGAGGAAAACTCAGGTCATCAGCTGAACTTTCTGGTCTCACTTTGTCCCTAAGAAGAGACTCAGAGCTTCCTCTCAGGGGCATGAAGGCCCCCGATTTAGTGTTTCCCTTGGAAATCAGTTGGGATGAGGAAGAAAAGTTGGGATTGGTCGACGAAGAATAGGATGGAGTATCTTTCGATTTGAATTTCACTTTAGAATCAAGGACTTTGGTGGAAAGGCTTGAGATCCCCATATGAACCTTGGGAATGTGGGGTTTCTGCATCTGCTGTGCAGCACACTCAAGTGAGGGAAGCTCCTGGGATGTGTCCAGGCAGTAGAGCCCACCCACTGATGATGGCAAACTTCTTTGCTCTAATTTGGTGTGGGGTTCTATAGGATTCTGCTTGTTAGAGGGCTGTGTACTATACACAGTCCCAGGAAGCTGACCCTCCCTGATTTTCTCAGATGTTTTTTTCAAATGTATTTTCCAGACATTTTCTACTCTCTGTGTTACACTCTGCTCAGAAAACATTGAGTTTTCTTTTGACAGGATCATCACATCAGAGCCAGTTGCCACATCCTTAAATGAAGAGGTCTTTGAATCGCTCAACAGATTAACTTTTGGATCATTCTCCTGATTTTGTACCACATCCTTCCCTTCATTCTCTAGATGAAACCTTTCTGAACTGCTCTCATAGGAGCTTCCATCCACAGGGACGCAGGAGAGGCCAGAATTGCTCTGGTCCTTATCCACATGGATGCAGGAGAGGCCATAACTGCTCTTTGACTCAGGTATGGCTGAGCAATTGTTAGGAGGCCTCATCCCTGACAGAGACCCCTGGGTGTTCCAGGGCTGGCCCTTGTGGTGTTTAATTAGCCTCACTGTAAGGTGACTCTCAAATTTCTCTCTAAGTTCCCTGCTTAGAGGAAACTCGACAGGATTGATGGAGATTGCAACATGGGCCTTAGAACTTTGCACCACAGATGTTAAGCCACACAAATTTCCCTGTTCCTTCTGCAACACATTGCATTCCTGGTGTTCAATTTCAGATGAGGTGAGACTGGATGGCAAGATTGGGAGTGGGGACTGAAGGTGGGCCTGGGGTTGGGTCTGAGTGAGATGGAAGTCCTGGGTCTGAGGCAGGGTTTGAGGCAAGGGTTGAGGTTGGACCTCAGGCAAGGATGGAGGGAGGAAAGAAGGTAGTCCTGGGGATTTTTGGCCTGTAGTGGTATTTGAGATGCAATTGAAAAAGATTGAACAGTCACCTGAGGCATGCGCAGCAGAGGATAAGGACTCACTGTGTAGAGATGGGAGACCCCAGAAAGTAAGTTTTTGCTTTAAATTGTTATCCAAGGTCTTAGGATTTAAGTACTTCTGGGCCGAGTCCTGCTCATCAGGGCTGAGAGATAAGAGGTGTTTAGAATCTCTAAATGTGGCTGCAGTGTCTGTCCCAAAAAAGGTTTTTGAAGCATTCAGGGCAAGAAACCCTTGATGTAAATCAGATTGTGTCAAGGTTGAAGAGAACAAGTCTTTGCGTCTGGGTGAAGAATGGTGTTCTGGCTCTGGAGGCAGAGTTTGACCCGGTGGTGAAGGTGACAGAGAATCACCCAAAGGGGTCATTGAGTGACAGGATAGAACAGAGGGAGATGGTGGAGAAGGCTCAGGCAGAGGAGTTGTCTTTAGGTCTCCTGCCGGGCCTGTTGAGATGGCAGTTGACTGAATGAATGATGGCTCAGTCACTGGAGGTGTCTTAGGAGCTGGGGAGGCCACAGGGGCCGCAGCGGGAGTAGACTTTTCCAGGGTCTTTGAGGACACCATTTCATTGATGTCAGCAGCTGCATTATTGCATACCTTGCAGGAGGTGTCTGGACATAAAAGTTGGCGAAATCGGGTGATGTCATAATTCTGTCCCAAGGGGCTGTAGGAGACAGGAGGTAAAAAGATGTAGCCAGGACCAGAACAAGGAAAAGAGGACCTACTGACCAGGTGAGGGTGGGGCACCTTAAGCCTGCTGCCCTTCACATTGCTCCACATCCATGACTTCACAATGCACTCATTCCAAGGCATTCACTCACATTCCAGTTCCTATGGCAACCCCTCCTATGACTAAACAAGGCTCCACTGAATCAATGGAAATGCATAGAACATGATCAAGAGAGCTCAGGAAGAAGGGGAAAGACTAGTTACCTTTTCAGGAAAGAAATCAGCTCCTTTTCCTCATCCACTTTGCTGTGGTAATACCTCGAACCTGAGAACCAGGAGAGTGAATTACATGTAATGAAGGTAGACACATAGGCATTACACAAGAGGCCCTTTATGGGAGACCATTGAGATATTAGACTCTGGAAGACCCAAGAATTAGTAGATGAGGTCAAATGGTCAATGATGATATTAATAAAGTCCCCATATGTATGTTGCTTCATTTATAAAATAATCGAATTTGATGTTCAAAACCACTCTGTGAAGCAGAGGGATCAAATGGTTACAACAAAGAGGAATCTGATAATCCTGAAGCCAAAGCACTTTCTCAAAGTCAGGAGATAGAACTTCTGACTATTGACACCTATTGTGCAACACCTGTGGCCCATGGCCCTCACTGCTGCTTACCCAGGGACAGCAGACCAGGGAATCTGAGCAGTATCTCAGGTTCTGTCTTTCCAGGAGCCTCTTCTATGAGGGCTCTGTCTCCTGACAGGGGCTGTATCTACCAACTGACAGAGATCAGGGACCTAGTCCTCATGGAAAGGAGAAAGGAAGGGTCACCCTTGGGGAGCTCAGGTGGAAAAGGCAGAACCTTACCTCCCCATGTCCCACCTTTCCTTCTCCTCTTGGCTCTGCAATGACGCTGTGAACAAAAAGGAAAGAATGCGTGATTGGGACTCATTTCTCTCCTCCTCTTCCTAGAAAACTTAGATATATACTATATAAGAATAATGTTTCTCTGAGCCACCAAAATACCTTTTAACTGATAGAACTTTGTGTTCCTTTTACCATTTTTTTAAAGCTTTAAGATGTTTTTAACTTTTCCTCTTTGAAACACTCAAAGGAGGACTGTGTTTATGGGGTCTACACTTGGTTTTCTCAGAGGTCCTCCTCTGCTCAAGGTCAGCCTATAATCTGAGGCCTACCTTCCATCTCTGTCCCCTCAGATAGGACCCAGTAACTTAATATGCTCAGGCTGCAGCCTCTGCTCACTCAGAGGCGCTCAGAGGCTCAGCACTGCTCTGCTTATCAGCCCAACACAAAGAGTTGGCCAAATGATGCCTGACAGGACAGTATGACTCAGGATGAAGTGCTGATTAACTCTGCTGTCCCAGAGAGATCCTCAAATCTCTAAGTAACTGGATCCAGGACGAGGGAATCACTGTGTTTGGTGCCAGAAACCTGTCACCACACCCAGATGGTCTGTGAGCTTCATAGGGAAGCCTGAGACCTCCCTGAACCCCTAGCCCTACCTGGTCTCTTCCCCGAGAAGAGTGATGTTCTGTTCTCTCCTCAGATGTCCCAACTTCGGTGTCCCTCTGACTCAAATCAAACTCATTTAGAAATCTGGGAATCCAAATGGCAACAACAATGAAGAACTCTATTGGGGCTCCATTAAACTCTCACTCAGGGTTCCTTACCTTTTGTGTATGTTCATGTTTCCGGAAGTTGGCTCTGTGGGTTGATGGAATTCCCACAGAATAAATGAAGAAGTAGACGAATAAGCTCAACACTAAGATGGAAATTATGCTGAGATTGTCACATAAATATTCTGAGCCGAAGCTCAGAGAAAACTCTAGTAGGCTATTCAGAAATAGACTGAGATCCATTTTCCAAATCGCAACGCCGCTCGCTCGAAGCAACTGAGCTCTGAGAGCTCAGACTCCTGAATTTATAGCCAGGCCTTCATCACAGAGCATTGTGGAGTCGCAAAGGGTTTCTGTGAGTGGGCTTAGGTACAGCTTCAAGAGGGTGTGTCCACAGCCCCGCCCTCCAACCAGCCCAGCACATCCCCTCCACCTCTCTTGGGCCTCTTGGTCCTGCTCCCCTACTCTCCTGTTTTCCAATTTGCCTTTTAACATAGCATATATTCACCTTAATGAATGCTCTGCTTGTTTCACCTGTAACCCAGATATTAGCTGGGTCCCCCTTTAATATTTGGAGACCTTGACTGTCTTTGGTCTCACCAGGTTCACTACCTTGCAAGTCTGAAATAGTACTCCCTGGGAAGTTTGCTTGTGCCCAGACCTTTACACTGAGGATCATATACTGCATATCCTCAAATCCAACTCACACAAACCCAGGTACAGAAAGTTCTTTTAGACTTACTTGTGGATGGTAAATAGCAAATATTAGTTTTTTTCAGTAAGTTGTAAATGAATAATAAAGTTTAAAATATTACCCTTCCCAGGAATACATCTCACATATTTTACATATATCCAACCTCTAAGTTCTGTTATGAAGCTCTCCACAGGACATTTCAGGCTGCCATGGAGGTGGCCAAGTTGGTGTGTGGCAGAGTGTGATCCCCACAGAACCCCATTGTTAGGTTGAGGCAGGGGGTATAGCCCAGGGCAGATGCAAGCATCTGCAGGATGGATGGTGACAAAGATAGCTGGCTGGCTGGTGCCTTCCTAGGGCCTTCCTGGACCCCTGGCCTGAGGCAGGAATTCCACACCTCTCATGCACTCCCCCCTCCCCTCCCTAAACAGCTGTATAAAAGAGATACCTATGCTGCTTTTGGGTGTGAACTTCCCTGGCCCACCCTCTGACCAGAGAGCTTTGCCCTGGAGTGCAGATTAAACCCCCCTTCTTAATGGCCTGGATTCTGTGTCTTGCTTCTGCACAACCTACCTCTCAGCTGGGATCTTACAAACCTCTCTATTGGGACCTTACAACCTTTCACCCATGACTTCTCAGTTGAGGTACATCCCCACACAGAAGTCTGGCCCCAGATTTCAGGCTGCACTTGGTTATATTGTCTAAAAGAAGGAGTGTTTGCCAGAATCTTTACTAGAATAACATGCTGCTATTTGAGGAGGCTCACTGGCCACAGGTCATTAGTTTAGGACTCATAAGTTTTCAGTTTCCTAGGGACAATCCTCAGTGCTCTCTCACTCCCATCCCTGTTACTATTCCTGGGCTGACCCACACGCATACAGGCAACTGATTCATATGAAAAGCACACTGCCTATCAGGGCAGTGAGCACCCCCACTTACTTAGTGGTAGACAGAGCAACCTTATACTCATGTTGAGCCTCACTGAACTCTCACCATCATGGATCCACATAAATTCTGTGCCATGGGACTCCCCAAGTACTGTTTGTGAAGGGAAGGGCAGGTACTCACATTGTGAATATGCCCTCTGCTGATGCCCTCTGCTCATTGTCTCCTTAGACTTCACTTAGAAAGCCAAGTTTTAAGGTAAAATTGTTAAGAGTCTCAAAACGGTGGCAATGCAGCATTAAACCCAGTACTGAGTACTCCTAAAAGTGTCCCCTGAGTGACAGCATAAGTTGTCATCCTGTGACCTGCTCTGTAGTTTCCTTACTTGCCTTGATTCACACCCTGGTCTTACCACATTGACTGTGTGAACTTGAAGTACATTCATGATGCTGTGCAACCAACACCACTATCTAGTTGCAGGATGATCCCCTCCCCCCAAAAGGACACCCTGCACCAACAGTACTCACATCCCTGTCCTCCCACCTCTGGCAACCCCAGATCAGCTTTCCCTCTTTGCTCCTTGAGCTGTTCTGGACATTTCCTATTATTGGAATATAACAGTAACTTTTTGTGTTTTCTCGCAGATTTATGTTTGTTTTTTATGTGAACTTGCTTGTTAGTTATGGGAAAGGGATATCTTGGATTGGTTCAAGATCAGATATAAGAGAACTTTTTGTAAGCCTGTGCATCACCTCAGAATAGAGACCATTTTACGAAGTGTGACCCCAAGGCCAGCATCCAGAGAAGAATGGCTGGCTCTTCCTGTGTACACAATGAAAACAAATAAACAAATTGCAGAAACCTGGCAAGACAAACCCCAAGCTGGAAAGCATTCCCCACAGCCCAAGGCCAGGGAGAGGTGCTGTCTCCCTGTGGAGCAGACAACTCTCCAAAGTCAGTGTTTTCTAAGGGAACAGAGGGCCAACGCAGGCACTTCCAAGGGGAGGTAGTGTACATGCCAGTACATGTCAGACGCCCACCTCCCTGATGGGGACACCCACACTGTCAACACTGTGGGGAGGGCACTATCCCCATCAGCCTGGCAGCTTCTGGTCTGAGCTGACCTGCCGGGGGACAAAGTGAGGAACAGAGGACACAGCAGATCCCCTGGAGACAAGTGGGAAAGGCGCCCCCTCTGGGAGAACAGTGTGCAAGGCCCATCAAGGTTCCACAGACGCACACTTTCCCCACGCAGGGCTCAGTCTAGGAGGTTACCCCACACAAGTTCTTGCACAATACTTCAAAGTTGTATTCTCAAGGCTAATATCAGAGCACTGATGAAGTAGCCAGGAACAGGGAAAATCACTGTTTAATGAGTCGGAACAGAGCCCTCCAATCCTAGTCCAACTAGCCAGGGAAGCTGAGCAACTGCTATTGTGGGTGCAGAGGCTAAGAATCAAGATAGCAGGGTAGGTAAATGCAGTTCCTTGCTGCCTCCCACAACCACATCAAATGTACCAGTACAATATAGATCAACCATCATTCAGAATCACGTGAAATCTGGCTGAACAGAAGCCTTACACAACTAGAGATGTAAAGAAGAAAGCACGTTGAGATTGGTAGGAGGTGTGAAGATGCTGAATGGGCTGGTCCAACACCCAGATGTTATCTTTTCTTAATTGAGAGGGATATCTTGGCTGCTGAGGTATCCCATGTGGAACAAGGGGTCCCAACCCTACATGAGACCCCCATCCCAGTGTTCCAGAGCTGGGAAGACACGTTCCCATTAAGTGGGCTGTGAAAAAAACAGTGGGAATTGGGGCTGAGAAACAAGATGCTGCTGGAGACCCAGGCAGTTCCTCTTAATGGTCCTGCTCTTTCTAAGCTCCAGTGCAGTTCCAGAGGCTTGGGGTGATCTCGGGATATCCTGGAAGGAACTGGATCATCTGGAATTGGAGCAAAAATTCAGGGAATGATTTCTCCTAGTTGGGGGGGCGGGGGAGAGGGGCAGTGAGTCACATGTCTGTGGGCAAGAGCAGCCCTGAAGTGAGTGTGAACAGCTAGAGATCTGTGGAACCCGGGCCCCTGAATGGCCAGTAGAAGATTCCTCCCAGGGAACCATTGGGGCTCCTTAGGAAGCTCTCGATGTCCACCTCCATGCTGGAGTGCTATGCCTGTGGTATAAAAACCTGGCCAGAGAACATGGAGCTCAAAGAGCAGAACCCATGGGTGAAAAGTTCAGAGAGGCCGGAGTGGGGTTTGGGGTGGAGATGCATGTGAGAATATGAGAAACACCCCTAGAAACTGGCCAGGGCCAAGGACCTGCCTCAGACCACCCATCTGCTGGACTTCCATCAGGGAGGATGTCCTGGGGTGGATTCTGGGATGTGGCTTCTCCGGAGGGTTCTGGCTGTGGGCACATGGAAATGCAGGTACACGGGGTACATTTTCTCCTCTCCCAACTCCAGCACCAGCCCAGGAATGAGAGCAGCCTCCTGCTGTAACACCCATTGTCCATTCTGAGGAGCTTATGCAGGGGCAGACCTGGCCGCTGCTCCAGACCTGGATGCATGTCTACTGCCAATGGTCATGGCACGTCCACAACAGCAGCTCCATCTGCAGCCTGGAAGCAGGGGCCAGCTCATGCAGCCTCTCCCATACACAACTGAGGTTCCAACACCATCCCTCCCTGAATATCCCTCCCCCAGTCTGCCCTGGTTCCTGACACAGAAGACCAACTGGAAGATGCATCTTGGCTTGCTATAGAGCCACTGTTTATATCTACTTGCCCTCTCCCACCCAAAGTATTTGACATTTTGGGGGGGGGTTGTTTTTTTAATTGCTTTGACTTTTTTTTTTACTCCATTTTGTGATTCAGTTTTTATTTATTTATTTTTATTTTTTACTAGTATAGTTTTGGGGGGAGGGATTTTCTTCATTTTTGCTTTTCCCATTCTTTGTTTTTTAAGTAATAAGTAAGATTTTGTTCGTATTTTAAATGGTGCCATTCCTGACCATGAAGTATATTCACGATGCTGTGCAATGAACACCACTATCTAGTTGCAGGATAATTCCCTCACCCCAAAAGGAAACCCTGCACCAACAGTACTCACTTCCCAGTCCTTCCTCCCTAGCAACTTGGATCACCTTTCTGTCTGCTACTTGAACTGTTCTGGAAATTTCCTGTAAATGGAATCTTACAATCAGTGCCTTTTTGTGTCTGCTCACAGATTTATGTTTGTTTTTGTGTGAAATTGCTTTCTAGCTATGGGAAAGGGAAATCCCAGATAGGATGGACATCAGAAGTAAGAGAAGAAGCTATTTTAGTTGTGTGAGCATCATCCCAGAGTAGAGATCACTGTGCTAAGTGTGACCCCAGGGCCAGAATCCAGTGAGGAATGGCTGGCTCTTCCTGTGCCCTAAAGGAAAACAAAACAAAATACAAAGAGCTAGAAGACAAACCCCAAACTGGAAAGCATTCCCCACAACCCAAGGCCAGAGAGAGGTGTCACCTCCCTGTGCTGCAGACAACTCTCCAAAGTCAGTGTTTTCTAAGGGGACAGAGGGCCAACACTGGCACTTCCAAGGGAGGCAGTGCACATGCCAGTATATGTCAGAGATGCCCCACCTCCCTGATGGGGATACCCACACTATCAACACTGGGGGGAAGGCATTGTTCCCATCAAACTGACAGCTTCTGGTCTGATGGCACCCAGCCCTGGGGGCAAAGTGAGGAAGCAGAGGCCCCAGCAGATCCCCTGAGAGAAGGGGAAAGGTGCCTCCTCTGGGAGAACAGTGGGCAGGGCCCATCCAGGTTCCACAGGTGCATCCCCCACACCTGGCAGGGCTCAATCTAGGACATTACCCTACACAAGTTCTTGCACAAATACTTCAAAGTTGTATTTTAGAGGCTACACATTAGAACTTCCTCAAATTTCCTTATAGGTGAATAGAGGTTGAAATTTATTTTAAGTTAAAGTACACCGTGAGTAGTTCATTTTGTTGCTTCCACTCATGACTATAGAAATTTTATCAAACCTCAATCATCTTTTGTCTGTATCTTCTATTTTCCAGTGTGGACAGGTGTTCTCTCTTTTCCTCGTCCAGCATGGAAAAGGAACGGGTCCAGTTGCTGATTGGAGGAGCTGGGAATTAAGAAATAAAAGAAAGAAAGAGAGCAAGACCCAGAAATAGAAGCAACTTGGGAGCCAGGTGGGACGCCATTCTCTCTGGTGGAGAAGCAGTGAAGACCCTGAGCCCTCTCAGCACATTTATTTTATATCCCCAAATACCAGAAAGTAACACCAAAACTTAGGATCAAAGGAACTTACTGTATTTGCCGGCGTATAAGACGATTTTTTGGCCCTGAAAAATACATGTTTGCTGGCGTATGAGACGACTGGGCGTATAAGACGACCCCCTAACATTTCCACTAAAAATACAGAGTTTGTTATATACTCGCCGTATAAGACTACCCCCCACTTGGAGGCATATTTTTCAGGGCCAAAAAGTCGTCTTATATGCCGGCAAATACAGTATTTATATTCTTAAGTAGATCTTAGCATTCCTAGTGCTTGATTAGATTTACATATCTAGACCCACCCCTGCTGACACTTGGGCAGATATGAAGGCCAAGCTGATTATACTCTCAGCCATCCTGGAAAGTGTGTGTCCCAGACACGGCTCTGCCAGTCATCTCGGACTCAGCTGACAACAATTTAAAGAAATGCCCATGGGCCTTCCCAGGGGCCCTCTATATTCTAGACCAAAAGTGTCAGTTCTCATTGATCCCAGTGTAATGACTCATTCACTTTTCCCACAGTACACATAGAGCAGCTTCGGTCTAATAATGCAACCACCACCACCACCACCACCACCACAATAACTTACAAGAGTTGTAGATCTTTCCTTTCATGATTTTTATCCTTAGGTCCTATCCCATAATGGAGGCAGGTTGAAATGTTTGTATATTAAACTCTTAAACATGAAATAGTTCTCTCTGTGTTTATGCCACTATGTTAATACACAGGTTTATTGGATTGATAGTAATTTCAATATATAGCAACTACTTTTTAATGTAATTTTTTTATATAAATATGTAAAACATTTACAAGGTTTTGATGTCAAATCTTCAAAAGTAGTATTTTTACGAGGAGTTAGTTTCCATTTCTCCCCTCTCCCCCCAAACCTGTTTCTCCCCATCATGACCATTATTTTAAAACAAAGCTTTTAATTTATGTCTCTATTAATTAGCAAATATGTATATGTAGTCATATCATTTTCCCTCTTTTAGATTAACAGTTGATATTATATATACTCTTCTCTAACTTTTAAAAAGTTAAATATATCCAACACACTCATACAAGATAATTAGAGATTACTTGTTATGTTTTTAAATCAGAGCTGTATTGAGATAATATTCATATTATATAAAATTAATCCTTTATAATATACACTTCAATATCTTTAGTGTATTGTGCTATGCAATCATCACGGGTGTTTAATGTCAGAAAATTTTTACTGCCCCCAAAAGAAACTCACATCCACTAACTGTCATTCCCCATTCCCCCATTAGTCCAGCCCTAGTCAGTTTTCTGTCTCTATGAATTTTCCCAGTTGAGCACTTAATATGAATTGAGTGATGTGTTATGTTGTGACTTTCTTTAATTTGGTGGGATCTTTTCAAGGTTTATCTGTGTTGTAGCATGCATTAGTTTTTCATTCCCTTTTCTCCCAAGTAATATTCCGTGATTGCCTCTACCACATTTTTATCCATTCACCACTTGGTGGGCAATTATGTTGGTTTTAATTTTCAATTAATTTGAATAATGCCATTATGGTATTCATGAACAAGTTTGTGTGTGAACAGATCTGTTCAATTTTCTGGGGTATACCTAGGAATAAGCTTGCTGGATCATATGTTATCTCTATATTTAACATTTTGAGGAACTTCTAAACATTTTCCCTAATGTGGCTGCACCATTTTTCAATATATGGCGCTTCAATTTCTCTTCATTCTCACTAATAATCTTTACATTATCTGTCTTTTAAATGACTATTAGCCATTCTAGTGGGTGTGCAGTGGTAACTCAATGTGATTTTACCTTACATTTCACTAATGATTAATGATGTTGAGTATCTTTTCTTGTGCCTTAGGGGCAGTTTGTATATATTTTCTCAAGAAATGTCTATACAGATCTTTTAACTAATTTTAAGTTAGTTATTTGTCATTTTATTGAGCTGTAAATATTTATTTATATATTATGGATACAATGCCCTTGTTATATACTTTACTTAAAATTTTCTTCTCCCATTGTATGGCTTATCTTTTCACTTTATTAGTAGGTTTTATGGCTTTAGCTCCTACATTTATCTCTGATATCAATTTGGGGTTAATTTTTTTTTTAATGCTATGTGAAGTAGGAATCCAATTTTTCCCCCTGTGGCTATCCAACTGTCCCAGAACCATTTGTTGAAAGACATTGTTTAACAGTGTTTTGAATCTTACTTAGCCTAAGAAGATAACTGTAACTAGAGCCATTACTAAGCCTCTTACTGAGCATAGACTGACCTTCCAAATAAGCTTATTCCTGATCCCTATTATTAAAGGAACCAACACCCATAACTTGAAGTTTATAAGGCAACATACACCTATGGAAGAAGGCTTTGCCAAAATATTGAACAAATATGTATTGAATAGAAAAGGCAACTTAACTATATTTGCTGAAACTAAATCTGATTCTAGAGCTTTGACTACATACTTTTTCAGCAGTTGCATAGGGACCTTTCAAAAACAATCATACCGTGTGTTACTTTCTAAAACCAACCTGATGAGTAGAATGCACATTACATGGAAGGTTTCAGCATAAAAATATAAAATAAACATGATATCCATTTGCCATCTGGTGTGTTGTAAATATACTCTTGTTCCCCTTTTTCAGAAGCCCTACATGAATTTCATAATTGCCTCATTATCAGCAATATGTGCTACCTCCATGGCCGCCCTGGTGATGATAACACGTGGCTTCTTTGCAAAACAGAGAGCAAAATGGAGAGAGGGGTGAAATCCTGTAATGAACGCATACACATTTGCACATAAAGAAAGCTGTCCCTTGAAACCACGCTGTTCCGGGCTTTCAAAGCAGTTTTAACAAATGTAACTAATGGCATCTGCTTCAACCCTGGCAGTGCATCACTGAGACTGCAAAGCACGCTTTGCTAAAAGTCAAATCAGACAGAGCAGAGTCTGGCAGTCAAAGGCGATCAGGCTGTGTCCTCCTCTGCCAGCCTCCTTCATGCTTTTCTGTCTTTTAGAATGGAAATGGAAGTGTCTGAAGAGAGGCAGACCATTGTTGAGAGAGCCACTTCAGCTATAGATTCTCCTTGTTTGGTGATAGTAACTAAGTGTATCATCTCCGTCATCACTTATTACAGAGCAAGAACATTAAAGACAGCATACCAACTCTAACTGCAGTAAAGGTTATCTTGGTACGTGGAGTCACATTCCTTCTCAATAGGAACTTTTAGGTGGACCCTGATTTGTTTGTCCCTGATTGTATCAGGCCTCTTCTTGGTGGCTAACATCTGACAGCAGTTGTAGTGTATGAATCTAGGATGAACCCACAAAGAGAATCTCTCCCACACTGACCATTTACACAGCGCTCCAGAATAATGAGGTGGGGATTTATGCCCAGTCACCCAGACCTGGATTTATTGTGGGTTTTTTGTTTTTGATTTGTTTTTCCAATATAATTTGTGTGCATCCATTGGAGAATTTGGAATGGAGACACTTTATTTTGATCTAGTTTTCTACTTCATTTTTCACTGATCTCACCGTATTTTACTAGTTTTCTTCTAATTAATTTAAATTCTTTATTGTTTAAAATATTACATATGTCTCCCTTTCAAAACCCCATTGTCCTTTCCCCAGCCATCCTCACCCAGCACACACCCTCACCAACCCCCCCCCCCACTATTTGTGTCCATTGGTTATGCATACATGCATGCATACAAGTCCTTTGACCTCTTATCCCCTGCCTTCCTTCTGAGGTTTGACAGTCTGTTCGATGCTTCTGTGTCTCTGTATCTATTTTTGTTTATTATATTCCACAAGTGAGTGGGATCATGTGGTATTTATCTTTCTCTGACTGGCTAATTTTGCTTAGCATAATGATCTCCAGGTCCATCCATGAGTTATTTCCTTTTTACAGCAGTGTACTATTCCATGGTGTAGATGTATCACAATTTTTTAATCTCGCCACCTGCTGATGGAGTAATTGTTATTTGTTTTAACTCCCCTGATGTCACCATCAGTCTAGTACTATATCACGTATGACTTTTTTTTTTTAACCAAATTATGTTTCCTAGTAGCTGTTCATAGCTCCAGTGTCTCCAATGAAGAGTAAAAGGAATAAGGATCGTGTCTTTAAAAATGTTTCTATTGTAAGGTAAAAGTGAAGACAGTACATGAAAAAAAAACATTAAAAAAGCAAGAGAGAAGTTATTAATATTGATTGCCATTTTAGATCACCTCTATAATGCACCTAGTTTTCTTCTTTCTGTTTAATTGTTATTGATTTCAGAGAAAAAGGGAGTTGGTCAGAGAGATAGAAATATCAACGATGAGAGAGAATCGTTGATTGGTTGCCTCCTGCACGTGCCCCACTGGGGTTCGAGCCTACAACCCGGGCATGAGCCCTAACTGGGAATCGAACCATAACCTCCTGGTTAACAGGTCCGAAGCTCAACCACTGAGCCAATGTGGCTAAGGCGACCTCCTTTTCTTCCTGCTTCTGTCCACGAAATTACTTTATCTTGGCCTGGCCCCCAGCTCTGTGAGAGAAATGCTTCCTCACACCTTGATTTCCTCCAATCCCTGCTGCTCATTCAACCAGGAGAGTGGCTTAGGACCAGTGGTAATAATTGCCTAAGCGGTGTAATTGCCGATAAAATGGCACATGTGGTCCAGCATTCACTTGCAGCAAGAGGAGGGAGGGAGAGTGCAAGATCCAGCCACTTGCAATGCTCTGCATCCGCCCCTAGGCCAGAAGACCCTCTCTGCAGTCAACTGGGTCACATAGCTGAGTACACCACAGCTGGTGCTATCTTAGCAGCATGCTGAGCTCGCCCCCATCAAGCCTGCAATACAGAAGGCTGAGGGCAGGCGGGCCACTGACACGCACATGCTTCAGCAGAACAAAAGGCGCACACAGATCCCAGGAGGAGGAGGAGACCTTGCCTCAGAAAGCAGTAAGCCCTCGCAAGCCATGAGGTGAGTTTGTCTCCCAAGGGAATGTCCCAGTCCCAAGGCCACTCTTAGGGGGCCATGCTGGAGGCGGGAAGCCCAAGAGATAACCATGCTTAAAACCCACTAACCCAGTGGGCTAATCTCCCAGGGCTGTTGTAGCCAAGTACCACACTCTAGGTGGCTCTAAGCAACCAAACTGAATTTTCTCCCAGGTCTGGGGGCTAGAACTCCAAAATCAAGGTGTCAACAGGGTGTATTCCCTCTGAGGATGGTGACTGAGGATCTATTCTGAGGCCACCTCTGACCTTCTGCAAACTTCAGGGGTCCCTTGTCTAAGATGGCATTCTCCCCATGCCCTCCTCCTGCAGGAACATCTGTGTCCACATTTCCCCCTTTTTATAAAGAGACAGGTGTCTTACTGGATTGCAGCCCTCTCAAATGACCTCCTTTTAACATAACTACCTCTGTGAAGACCGCCTATCAAATGAGATGATGTTCTGAGGCACTGGGGGTTGTTTTTGTCGGGGGTGGGAGTGGGGGGGGAGTGTGATGTGGTGGATAGAATTTAACTCATAAAACCTGGCATTTGGAATTTTGATGTCGAGGATACTATTTCAATTCTACGGTTTTCGCAAGTTTTCCATTGACAGCAGAGAACAGATCCTGGTTCTCAGCCTGAATCACTATTGAAATTTAACAGCAATAGAGACAAGAGCAGTGATCTTTTTTGGTTTGTTTTATTTTGATTTTTTTTTCTGTAAACCAATTTGTCCCACTGATCCTTTTATTCTCACAATCACAGCAAATGTTTAAAGGCTTAGCAAAACCAATATTTTTTTTGATACTTTACTATAAACACAACTATTGTTTCTCTAATCCATATGCTCTTGCTTGTGAAGAGATTAGTGCTCATTAACATATGCTTGGATGGCCAAATGGGTAGGAGCCTGGGGGATAGTTTGCATGCAGGTTTTTCAGAAGCTGTAACCCCCCACCCCCACCCACAAATATTGTGGAGCCATGACATATTTCTACTCTAATGCTCAATTACTTTAGGACTTAGGCACTCATATCTCAGCTTCCACACACATCCACGAATGCTAAATTTTGGGTCACAAGTTTAGCAATGACTCAGTCAGTTGTGCATAAGGTGGTAAGATCACAGAAGACCAAGAGTGGCAGCTGCTTCACACAGAACTCCTCAGTGAGAGGACAAAGGAGTGGAAGTTGCCAAAGGTTCCCCTGAGAAGACAGTGTAAGTTTGCCTGGCCTGTTTGGAACATAAAAACAGTCGTGTTTAGAAGTAACTGAATTATATTACAATAATCTACTAGTTAACTCTATAGTGGGCAAATGAAAGAATACAATTATAAAACAATTATATAAAAAACTGATTTAGTGTTAAATATAAGATATGACTTCATGTAAACATTGAAAATAAATTGCATACCTTTTGATAGTGTGAAACATCCCAGTGGCAGTTTTCCCAAGGTAAAATGTTCAATAGAATCCTGAGGGCAAATGTCAATAATTTAGGGATATGATTATAATTGTTTTCTAGTAATATACACAGATGTAGATAAATTGCTTAAGGATCAAATGTTACCCATTTTGAAATGTTAGCCAAACCAAAATAATGTAAGATTTTGATGTTAGAGTTCTTAGATAACTATCATTCAAGCAATTAAAATAATCATTATACAAAGGCAAAAGATCTTTTTGTATAACCTAAATAACTTCTGAGTTGAAGTAATCAAAACCTGCATTTTCACTTCTAGTCTCTCTCTGTGGTTGTTTATGATGCTTCCATGCCCTAGATAAGAGAACTTTCTGTTTTGTTTATACTTTCAATTTTCTACATGGTTTCAGAACTTGATTGAGAATGTGAGTGGAAACATCGAATTTGAGCAAATTGCACAAATATTGGCTTTGTTATTTCATCTTATAATTTTGGATATTTGCACTTCTCAGCTATTTTTACTATATGTCGAATTAATGGCAGTAATAAAGTCTAATTCAAAGATTTCTTTTGAGAATTAAATAATATACTATTAAAACTAGGATGGAGGAGATAAGAGATCAACTGAAGGACTTGTGTACATGCATATAAGTATAACCAATGGACACAAAACTCTGGGGAAGGAGGGCATGTTTGGGAGAGAGGGGGACAATGGTAAGATATGTACACAGATAAAAATTTAATAAAAAATTTAAAAATAACTAGCAGGATGCTTAATGCAAAATAGGTTAAAAAAATAAGTAAGACCCTCTACAATATACATGCTTTCTTCATTTCAATCTACATTGTCATCTCTGTTGATGATCTACAAGAACTATCACACTTTATGTTCCTTTAACTTTTGTTTTCATAAATCTTAAAATTTACAGTCAGTTCCATCACATTAAACTCCCCCCTCCCAGGATTGTTTTTCTTGAATCAAAAATCACAAAAGTCAATAGTCCATGCATGCATTCTTCTAGAAGCAGGAGAATGGATTAGCACTTTTCATTACTAAATTCTCCCAAGAGTAATCATGGCCACACTCAGCTTCCTAACCTTCCTCTACAAAACAGATAGACTCAATGTTATGCATCATAAACCTACAACAGATTTTCTACTGAATTTATTTTAATAATATACTCTCCTGTGTCATTTATTCTGCTAATATTCTGTTTGCTAAAACATTCCTGTCTCCTAACTTCCCGTTTTTTAACTTTTCCATGTCAAAGAAAAAGACTAAATCTTTAAAAAATTCATAGTGCCCATCATTCCAATGGCCAAAGCTCCATTGAATGACAATGTACTAAACATTTTCATAATCATTATCACTTTTTATTTCCACAACAGTCCTGCAAAATAAGTATCATTAATTCCATTTTATGTGTAAGATTCAGAGAAAGCATTGCTGATTACAAACTAACAACTAAAATATCTATCATTTATTATAATTCAAAACCAGGTCAAAACTTACAGTCTCAACTTTATAACATGATGTTAACCAATCTGACACCCATCTCATCCCCACAATTATACTTTGGAACAGAACTTAAATATATATATAATTGATTTTTTACAAAGAGGACTGGAGAGGAATAGAGAGAAACATTGATGAGAGAGAATGTTTTAGAGGGTGTGAGGGTGCAGCTACCTCCTGCACACCCTCTACTGCGTATGTGCCCACAACCACGGTACATGCCCTTGACTGGAATTGAACCCAGGACCCTTCATTCTGCAGGCTGACACTCTATCCACTGAGCCAAACCAGTCAGGGCAGAACTTTTTTTTTTTAATTAAATTGAGGTGACATTGGTCAACATGAAAGTGTAGGTTTTACGTGTGGGTTTCTATGTTACAAGATCTGTGTATTGCACCATGTGCCCACCACCCAGAGTCAAATCTTCTCCTGTCACTTTATATTAGGACCCCTTTCCCTCACACCCCCTTCCCTCAGACAACCGCCACACTGTTGTGTTCATGAATTTCAGTTTCATATCCTACATATGAGTGAAATCATATGGTTCTTAGCTTTTTCTGACTTATCTCACTTAGCACAGTATTCTCAAGGCCCATCTATGTAGCTAGCTGCAAATGGCACTAATTTATCCTTCCTTATGGTTACTATTCCATTGTGTTTGTGTACAACATCTTCTTTATCCAGTCCTCTCTCATAGGACACTTTGGTGGCTTACATGTCTTAGCCATTATGAATAATGCTGCAATGAACATAGGGGCCCATATGTCATTGCAAATACATGATTTTGAGTTTTTCTGGTATATACTCAGGAGTAGGATTGTGGGGTCATACGGTAGCTCTATTCTTAATTTTTTGAGGAATCACCAGACTGCTTTCCATAGTAGTTGTACCAGTCTACATCCCACCAGCAGTGAATGAGGATTCCCTTTTATTGCTTGTTTTGTTGACAATGACCACTCTAATAGGGGTAAGGTGGTATTCATTGTAGTTTTGATTTGTAGTTCTCTAATTGTGAGTGAAGTTAAACATCTTTTCATACATATATATATATTGGCTGTTTATATGTCTTCTTGGGAGAGGTGCATTTTCAGGTCCTCTGTCCATTTTTTGATTAGCTTGTTTGTTATGTGTTGAGTTTTATGAATTCTCTCTATATTTTGGAAATTAAACCTTTGTCAGATCTGTTGTTTGCAAATATCATCTCCCATCGGTTCTGTTGCTTCTTTGTTTTGTTGTCAGTTTCTTTGGCTGTGCAGAAGCATTTTAGTTTGATATAGTCCCATTCATTTATTTTTGCCTTTACTTTCCTTGCCTTTGGGCTCAAGTTCATAAATGTTCTCTAAGAACCAGATCCAACATTTTTACTTTATAGCTCAGTGAAACTCAATTTGAATATCTGACTTCCAGAACTATAATTTTGTATTGTTTTAAAATACCAAATTTGTGGATATATGTTATAGCAGCAACAAGAAAAATATATAGGGCCTATTTCTAAAGAGAATTTTCACCCAGATGATAATAGGACTAAAATGAAACATCTGTTTCTAAGACCAGATGTTATATTTAATTAATTCTTACTTAAAGAGCCAAATAGTTCCAAAAGTCTTGCTTACTTTTTTCTTCATCATGTCACTTTTACTATCCTATCTCAAGATGCTACTTAAGGCACTAATCAATTAACCAGTTTATGTTTGATGTAAAAATTTCAAAGCCTGCTCATCACTTATCAAATAAATCATAGATTCGTTAAGTGGCCATTCAAGGATCTCTATTTTTTAGTACACTTTTACATATCATCCCTTCTCCAAAAGGAAAGGTTATCCCTCCTCTGTTTCAAGTCCAATAGGGCATTTTACATGACATCTGTATTAAATAATTCTATGAATTTGTGTTTTAAATATAAATTTTTAACATATTATTAAATGGTAAGATTATGAAAAGTGAAAGGGAGGACTATCTTAACAATCTTGGAGTCCCTATGCCTTATTTTATAGCATGTTGAGTGGAATAGTATTGAATAATATTGACTGACTGAAAGAATAATCTACATTAAGGATAAAGTATGACTACTGAATAAGTATGGGTAGAATTAATTCATTTTCTTGAGAGAAAACCAAGACAATGGCATTATTTTTTTTTAAAAAAAGGGAGAGGATGTTTTGAAATATATTAAACAAAAAATTATGCAAAACTAGACATTTCATTCTATACTGGTCTGGATATATTGAGTTATATATAGTTACTAGAGGTTCAGTGCACAGATTCGTGCACCAGTGGGGTTCCTTTAGCCTAGTTTGCACCCTCTTGCAATCTGGGACCCCTTAGGGGATGTTGGAGAGCTGGTTTTGGCCCTATTCCCACAGGCCAGGCTGAGGGACCGACCGCACCAGGGTCTCTAGTATACATATAAGATCTTTGGTTAATCTCTTTCCACTTCCCACCTCCTCTCTTTCCTCTAAGATTCACCAGTCTGCTTCATGTTTCCCTACCTGTGGTGTTTGCTCCTGTGCTAAACATCTACCTCCTCATGATCAGTGTGCTCCATAGCTTACCAGCTGGTTGGCCAGTCCCTTAAGCTTTATATATATTGATAGATTCTCTAATTACTGTAGTTAATAACTGTTATTCCAGTTCTTTCTCTCTCTTGGCATTTCTATTTTTTTATTAAGATCATCATGATTTCTATTTTTGTTTTCTTACTTTACAATTGTTTATTTTTTTAACTTATTAAAATCTCATACATTTTAAGCTCTATCAAAATCAGTGCTAATTACTGTACTCATTTTTCAATGTGTTATTTAAAAAATATATATTTTATTGATGTTTTACAGAGAGGAAGAGAGAGGGACAGAGAATTAGAAACATCGATGAGAGAGAATCATCGATCAGCTGCCTCTTGCACACCCCTACTGGGGATATGCCCACAACCAAGGTACATGCCCTTAACCAGAATTGAACCCGGGACCCTTCAGTTCGCAGGCTGACGCTCTATCCACTGAGGCAAACCAGTTTCGGCCAATGTGTTATTTTAAAAAATTATGATTACTTCTTAACATGGGATTACTAATTTTACTGTTTTCACCACTACTGTTAGCAGCACAAGCAGTGTTTTCATGGACTCAAGCCTGCTGAGCTTCCACGGTGCTGATTTGTAAGTTTCAGGTGTGGAGACTCATGTTCTATGGACCTTTGTGGGTCATTCTCACCTTTGGAGCTTTAACGATTTATATTCATGTTAAATCTGGAATCCCTGTCACTATTAGTATGAGGGAAGAATCTGAAGAACCTTTCCCACTTTCAAATTATAATTCTCCCCAAACTGTTAATTTACTATTTTTGTTAACTTATTAATATAGCCTTCTGTTATTAAAATGTATTATCTAGTATAAGAAGAGCCCTTTTAAGCAGACATAATTTATATTTTAGTATTGCATATACTTTAGCTGAAACTTTTTCTCTGAATATTTTATTCTTATTGATGACAGAGTGAGAAATGAGTAAAAGGAGGACTATCCAACCAGCCAGATGACTGAATGAGCCCTGACAGTTAATAGACTAGAGGTGCCAGAGCAGTTTAATCACCTTCACTTCCGCACCTTAACTATATAAGAGACAATTATTAAACCTTTAAAAGGCAAGATGTAATCAATCGCACATAACCGTTGAACTCAAAGCTAATTTATTTTTTCATAAATTTCTATAGCTTCTTTATTTCAAAGAAGTCTCCTTAGAATCTATCTTATCCTTGTAATAAAAATTCTGATTCCATTTTTAACGTGTTGACTGTTGACAGCTTTCAAGCTTCCTCACTCCTATTTGCTCTTCTATCTGGGCAATGTCATGAGAAAGACTGAGTGTTTCCTATGACACTTTCCTTTCCTATGACACCATTGAGATGTTCAAAACACACAGGCTCCCCTCAGAGGCATCAATCCCGCTGCTTTAAAGTACATTTCTAAATTTACTTTGAAGCGCTTCAATCACCATGAAGCCCCAAATCAGTCCCCCCTCCATTCTCTCAAACTGTATCTGGACATGCTTGGGTGAAAATATTTTCCTGGTGCATGTGAGGCATCTTCAGTCTCAACATCCACACCAATTGGGGATCCATCCTGCATCTTTGAGATGACTACAGCATATGTGTAGTAATGACACTGGTATAATCTGACCATCTAATTTGTATTGCTGATAACTGAACCTAAATTATCTTTTGTTCCCCAAATAGTTGGGGCTAATTTGCATTTTGAAATGTAAATGTTAGTTTCAATGAAAGAGAAAATGATGATCCTTAAATTGCCCAATAAGAGCAAGTTGGTAAGTTCTTTTTTCCTGAATATAAAAAAGTCTGCTAAACTTAGTTATCTCTTCTTTTGTACAAGAGTGGTAATAACAAAAATAATAAGAAATAGTTGTGAATGAAGTGATAAATTAGGAATTAATACAGCCTATAAACACATTTACAAATACCTAGCAAAATTACACATTGAATGAGCATAGATAATTATAAAAAATATTGGTGGTTTGAAAAAGTAACTAGATGCTGATAATAACAATGCATATTTTACACAAGCTTCATGCAAAGAAGCAAACAATAAGAAGAGGGAACAACATTTTTGTACAGGTGTATGCAATTAAAAAGCCTGGGCACATTACCAGTTTTTGAGCAATCAAAATAAATATTTTAATCAGACCATTTTATATTTTTACAAAGGAGTCATCTTTCACAGGAAAATATTTTTTGTTCCCAATACACGAAGGACAAATGAAATAAGACCCATAGGGAATAATTTCTTCTTTTCATTCTTCTTCCATTTATATTTCCTCCCCTCATTATTACATGTATGCTACTTATGAGTTGAGTCCATTAGCTGATGTTTGCTGACTTTGACTTGCTGCAGTTTCCTTCAAAACTGTGTACATAATAAATTTAAAAATTTAGAAATGTACTTTAAAGCAGCATTTATTGTTTATTTGTTTGTTTGTTTGTTTGTTTTATCAGATCAATAGACAGGAATAAGCCAAGTTCAAATCACAAAACAATATTTGGAAACAGATATCTAAATGTAATTAATTATATTTCAACCAAATTGTCCTCTTTGTATTTAAATTTTTAAAGATTAGCTCAAGGGTTCTTATCCCTATATTTCTAGTCCTCATCTTGCTTTCAGCATTGATACTGATGTATCTGCCTAGCCTAGTGGTCGGCAAACTCATTAGTCAACAGAGGCAAATATCAACAGTACAATGATTGAAATTTCTTTTGAGAGCCAAATTTTTTAAACTTAAACTTCTTCTAATGCCACTTCTTCAAAATAAACTCACCCAGGCCATGGTATTTTATGGAAGAGACACATTCAAGGGGCCAAAGAGCCACATGTGGCTCGCGAGCCTCAGTTTGCCGACCATGGGCCTACTAACCATCCTTAGCATTCTTTACTGCTTTATCTGAACAAATGGTGTCCCTTAGAGGACTCTAAGATACAACTACCATATTTGCCAGCGTATAAGACGATTTTTTGGCCCTGAAAAATATGCCTCCAAGTGGGGGGTAGTCTTATATGGCGAGTATATAACAAACTGTGTATTTTTAGTGGAAATGTTAGGGGGTTGTCTTATAAGCCGGCAAATACGTATTTTTCAGGGCCAAAAAATCGTCTTATACACCAGCAAATACGGTATATGCATAAGGAAGTAAGTGAAGAAAATCATTCATGCAGTCCATCACTTTTCCTGGTGCCCTATTTCACATCAGTCCATTTTTAATGGCAAAAATAGTCTCTTTTTCTCTCTCTCTTCCATTGTTTCTTCCTATTTCTCCTTCTAAATCTGCTGCTTCTGCTAATTTCTAAGGAACAAAAGCCGTGTTACCTATGCACAAAGGACATAAAATTTAAGTGAAACAGCAGGACACAAAAAATAATTGTCGTATCTATATTCTGCTGGTTGCAGGAAATAAATAAATAAATAATAGTGCATCTTTGGAGAGGTGGGTCAGATATTTCAAGACTTATTAAAATGTTCAAACTCTCGCTTCATTTATATTCTAACTTCTAATAATGGAGCTAAAAACCATGGGGAGAAGGAAGAAAACTGCTGTAGAAGAAGTGGTATGTTTCTTATCACACTTTTCTTTTCATTAAAATCAATTGAAATTTAAAATGTTGTTATGGCATAAAAAATGTGATATAATTGAGAAATGAGTGTGCTAAATTTCACTCAGCTAGTTAAAAACTACATACATGTATGGTAATATTTATGCAATTTAAAGTATGTTCTTATATTACTATAATCATATAAATGAAAAAAGTATATGCCAGTCCGCTCCATTTGATGAGTGAGGAAGCTACTTTAGTTAGTGAGGAGTTATCTAAAGTTACATTCATGAGGACAAAAAGCTTGAGGGTATTTCTGACTAGGGAGACAATGTTTCTCTTAGCTAAACCTTCATGCATGTCCAAATGCAGACATAGTTGCCCAGGTGATTAAAATGAGTGAGTAAGAGCCTTTCCTTTGATAAAAAAGAAATGATGCTTGATTGAAAGTTAATTTATATAAATTTAATACGGGGACCACAGAATCTTGGGGAGTAACTCTGAGTTAAAGAAAGATCCAGAAACACCATTTGGAATAAGGGGATATTAGGTGCTGGACATCCATGATGTCTTGAGCGGTTTAGAAGGTGTTCATGGTCAGCCAAATATCTCAGCATCATAAACAGATTAGCTTAAAAAGCCAACTGCAGTGAAACACTTTGAAGGGAGAGTCATCTAGTAGTTGAAGATATCAGAGAAACTGCCTGCTGGTGTGAAGGTGAGTTTTTAGGTATCATCTGTTGGCCAAAAATAGGGTGGGGAGGGGAGGCAGATTGAGGTAAGCTTTCTATGAGGAGGAAGGGAGCATAGAAGACCCAAGACACTTAGTGGAGAAAGGCTAAGGTTATCATTTACTTTCCACAGGAGCTATGTCTGAGGAAACAGAACCTACTTATGAACACATGACTGCTCTGTAGGAGCCTCAAGCAGAGCATGACTTCCATGAGGCAGGTGTGCTGTGCATCTGCTGTCTACCTGGGTGATGGCTGCTGCTTTCTATGTTGGGTTATTTCTCACTTTGCTCATCAGCCATTCTCTGGACAGAGGAAGGTAGAAAAATAAACATATCTAACTTAAAAAAGAAAATGTAAAGCAGAAATGTTATCGTCTGAAGCGAGACTAAAGCTTCTCTTTAAATTTTAGGGGACTAGACTGAAACAAACATGCATATCAACATTCATTGAGAACCAGTATGAGAAAACCTGAACTTATGGATCACAGAAGATAAATTACAAACATAGTAGATAGATGGTAGATGATAGCTGTTTTATTCTGGTTTGGGGTCATATCAAGATCATGAGACTATTTTCTCAGAGGAAACAAAACTGCTTTACCTAAAGAGTCACTCTATTGGGAGGATGTGATAAAATAAGGGGGTTGCCAAAAGAAAGACACCCTGATTTGGGGAGTGCATGAAGCTGTGGGGACCAGCAGTGCTTGCTGGAAGCAGGAATAACTGAGTAGTTAACTGTCAAAAATAACTGCCCAACTGGGAGTTGAAAGTGTTGGGAGGGGACTAGAATGGAGCAGATGTACAAGTTCCATGGGTAACAGCTGCTCTCATGAAGCCCCATCATTTCCAACCCAGGCTGGAGTCCTGGCCTGGACAAAGGGACCTATGCTTTTAGGGAGTTTCCTAGCAGTGGTGGCTGGAAATAAAGAACAAAGAAGGACAATATTTATATTCCAATAAAGACTCTCACTAATGCTGATGTCTGCATATGGAAGTCTCTAGCATAATACCTAAAATTTGTAAATATTCTCTCTCTCTCTCTCTCTCTCTCTCTCTCTCTCTCTCTCTCTCTCTCTCTTTCTCTTAGAGAGAATGAAAGAACATGCATTTGTTCTTAGTTTTTTCTTCTCAGCTAGCCTAACTAAAAGATGAATCCCATGCTTTCAGACATGATTCTTCTTTTTTCTTTTTTTTGAAACATTGATTTATTGGTCCACTTATTTATGCATTAATTGGTTCATTCTTGCATGTATCCTTACTGGGGATGAAACCCAAAACCTTGGGTTCTAACCAGCTCAGCCCACCCAGCCAGGGCTTTTTTGTTTATTTCCTTTCTTTTTTTTTTTTTAATTAAGGTATTACATATATGTCCATACTCCCCTGACCCACCTGCCAGCCCTCCACTCATACCCTCGCCCCCCTGGTGTCTGTATCAATTGGTTAGGCTTATATACATGCATACAAGTCCTTTGGTTGGTTTCTTCCCCTTACCCCCACCCTCCCCTACCTTCCCTCTGAGGTTTAACAGCCTGATCAATGCTTCTCTGTCTCTAAATCTGTTTTTGTCCATCAGTTTATGTTGTTGATTACATTCCACAAATGAATGAGATCATGTGATATTTGTCTTTCTCCAATTGATTTATTTCGCTTAGCATAATGCTCTCCAGGCCCATCCATGCTATTGCAAATGTTAGGAGTTCCTTCCTTTTTACAGTAGCATAGGATTCCATTACGCAGATATACCACAGTTTTTTAATCCACTTATCTGCTAATGGGATTCTTCTTTTGATCTCCTGTAATGCCTATAACTTTCTGCTATCCAAACATTAAAGGGGCAGGCTGCCAAAAAAGTGTATTATATGCAGGTTCATATGGTAAAGACTATACAGATGAGTTAGAGGTAGGATTTAATTCCCAAGAAGAGAGGTTTTTGGCCCCAACGAGAGTGGGACCCTGGCGGGATGGTGGATGTGGTAAGTGGGTGGTGCCAGGCCAAGGTGGGTGCGAGCAGGGGTCCAATTACCCCGTAGACAGCCATCTGAATGAAAGCTTTGGGTGGGATGGTGGAACAGGTGAGGGGGCAGCACCAGCCAAGGAGTAGTGCCAGGTGGGACTGCAGGGCTGCAAGGCAGGGAGAGCCAGCTAGAGCCTGATCTCCACAGGCCACCCTGAGGAACCCTCCCCATGCACGAATTCATGCCCTGGGCCTCTATATGCATATAGGTTCTTTGGTTAAACTCTCCCCTCCCACTCACTTATCTTCACCTTCCTTCTGAGATTCATCAATCTCTCTTTCCATGCTTTTATGACTATTACTGGATTTTATGGGAACCAATTATCTGCAGTGTTCGAGGTACTAGAGTACTGGTCAAAGATTAAGAAAGAATCAAGGTGTTTATAATTTGTTTTTAATACGTTTTATCTTTGAAGATTTTGGTAACAAGGCTAAGAATAGGAACCTGACCATCTGGCAAGAAAATCCTAACCTAAGACCAGATCCTAAGAAATATGAAACATCAATCAGAAAGAATATATGTGCCCTTATGTTCATAGCAGTGCAATTTACAATAGCTTAGATCTGGAAACAGAGTGGATAAAAAAGCTGTGGCATACTTACACCATGGAATACAATGCAGCAGTAAAAAAAAGAAAGATCTTTTAACCCCGAGAAAGCATGGAGGTACCTGGAGAGTAGTATGCTAAGCAAAATAAGAGAGTCAGAGAAATACAAGTATCACATGGTTTTACTCATTTGTGAAATCTAATGAACAAAAGAAATTCATGAACAAAAAGATCCAGAGCCATAGAGGCATGGAACAAACTGTGGGGTCTCAGAGGGAAGGCACAGGTTGGAAGAGATCAACCAAAGAATTCATATGGATCTATGCATAACCCATGGACACAGGAGGGTGGTGATGCCTGTGTCAGATGGTGGAGGTGAGGTAGAAAAGATCAAGAAGGGGAAAAGAGGTATATATATAATACTTTCAACAATAAAGATTTTTTAGAAATCCTAGTAAAGAGGCTCTTTTACTTTAGCTCAACTGAGGTCTATGTCTTGAAATCATAAGGGTTCCTAAGAGAAGAATACAAGCCTAGCATTTAGGTGAAGAGAAGAGAGAGGATTCAAATATCTTTATTTACTAACCATTAGATCTCATATGATTTTCTTGCTTCCCTATACCTCAGTCTTTTTATTTCTAAAACTAGAGGCCTGGTGCATGACATTCATGCACTGGGGCAGGAGCAGGGGGCCCTCAGCCTGGCCTGCACCCTCTCCCAGTCTGGGACTCCTTGGGGAATGGCCTAAGCTTGCAGTCAGACATCCCTCTCACAGTCCAGGACCTTTTGCTCATTACCACTTGCCTGCAGTGGAGCCGGGAGAGGCTCCTGCCACTGCTGTTGCACTCGCCAGCCCTAAGAAGGCTGAGCAGTGCTCCCCATGTGGGAGCACACTGACCACCAGGGGGCAGCTCCTATGTTGATTTTCTGCCCCCTGGTGGTCAGTGTGCATTATAGCAACCGGTCCTGTCATTTGGTCGATTTGCATATTAGCCTTTTATTCTATGAGAATAATGGTAGATACAAGTCATTGTAAAAAATATATACCTGAACTACTTGGCACAGTGTATTGCATATAATTAATAAATTTCCAAAATGGCAGTTATTGTTTTATTATTGGTCTTAGTATGCTCTTCTGAGTATTGTTTCAAGAAATGCTTATTATATCTCACAATTCCTTGATAATGTATGATGAGCTTTGAAGTGGCAAACAGGGTGATGTATTTGGGAACCATGTCAGATGAAACATGACTAAAGAATCTGCTAAAAATAGAGTTTGGGAAATAGAGACTCACAACAGAAAGTCTCTGCGTGAATGTAGAACCCTGTCTTATGTGTGTGATGTGGGTAAAGAGTTAATGATGAGCTCCCTGGCAATGAATGTTCACACCCAGGCTGGATAGCATGATGAGGTCATTCCTGAACTGAATAAATGTTAGAAATTGATCTTTAACCCTTTTACTCAAATAAATTATATATAGGACCAACTAACAAAAGCATGTAATCCAGATATATCATTAACATTTTAATTTAGATATGTTACATATTTTACAAATTGTAAGTAAAATCAGCCTGCACATACTTTCTGACTCCATTTTAGTTTTCTGAAGATAACATAGAAAATATTAAGGCAACTTAACATTCCTCATATGAGTCACTTTAATTTCTACGTACTATACAGATGCATTTAATCACTGAGTGATTATTTGGTGTCTTCTGTTTACAGCCATCGTGCTGGAATAGCCCTCATGGTCCCTGTTCTGAGAAAGCTTACAATCTATTGTCCAAAATCCACTATACAATACATTGAAAAAGAGTCTTTGTTATTAAAGAAATAAAAAATGAGCCGAAACCGGTTTGGCTCAATGGATAGAGCGTCGGTCTGCGGACTGGAAGGTCCCAGGTTCGATTCCGGTCAAGGGCATGTACATTGGTTGCAGGCACATCCCTGGTGGGGGGTGTGCAGGAGGCAGTTGGTCGATGTCTCTCTCTCATCGATGTTTCTAACTCTCTGTCCCTCTACCTTCCTCTCTGTGAACAATCAATAAAATATATATTAAAAAAAAAGAAATAAATAAAAAATGAGAATCAAATGTAAAACCAGGGAATACTCACTCAAGTGACTGTAGTCCAAAAACAATACCAAAGACATGGATAAATATTTTAACTACCTTCTTTCCATTTCGTGGCTTCTTATAGACATATATAAGCATCATATATTTTGTCATATATGCATTATTGTAAACAAATATGAAACTGTGTATATGTATACTATATACAATTCACTTGTCATATCTATTTGTAAGTGGTTGAAGCAAAAAAAATGAAAACAATTAGTTTTTACATTTTCCTGAGACCAATATAATTTTTATTAACCAATGTTTATTATTTTAAATAAAAATATTAAAATTTAAATAAGTTAATTTTCTAACTAGAACTTGTTTTATGCACAGAAATACTTTTTTAGCCAGAGTCAGTTTGGCTCAGTGGACAGAGCATCGACCTGAAGAGTCCCAGGTTTGATTCCAGTCAAGGGTACATGCCCAGGTTGCAGGCTTGATTTCTCATATGGGTTGTGCAGGAGTAAGCTAATCAATGATTCTCTCTCATCATTGGTATTTCTATCTCTCCCTTTCTTTCTGAAATCAATAAAAATATGTTATTTAAAAAGTACTTTTCAATGTTGAATGAAACCTTCACAAGTATGAATTATAAAAGACAATAAAGTTTTGATGTGAAAAAATGCAAATTTTGCTTATCTTCACACTTAAAAATATTTTGTAAAAGAAACTTTAAATTAAAAGTAAAGGTAAAGCATATTTTAACATAAAGCAAGAGAGCCAATGTCAATTGTCTCCTGTGAACCCAGTAGCACTCAGAATTCTGTGCCTCTTAACTCAAGGACTTTTTCAAATATATCATCTCTCTGGAAGGTCAGGCAAAATCAGTTTTAAAAAAATCTTGATCCAATACATGCTTATAAAGAAGAAGAGATGACAGTACTTAGGTAACTTAATTTACCTGAGAGAGAGAGAGAGAAGTGACAGGTAGAGAATATTTCTGTCAAGCCTTGGAAACCCTGAGATAAAAAGGAAACTTTTTATATAAGCAAAGGTCATATCCTTAGAACTTTTAAGAAGCCCTCCTCAATGGTATCTCTTCATTGTGTGTTGTGAAGTGAACTGCACGATTCTGGATTTTTTTTTTTTTCATTTTAATGAAATTAGAACCTCAAAGAAATAAGGCAAAAAAAGATGAAGGAATAAGAAACTGAATAATTACATTCAAATGATAGATTATTTAAAATGGTAAGTTAAGTGCCTTTTTCTTTTACTACCTATTTTCAACATTATAAAATTTCTATAATATTTTTTAAAAATATATTTTAATTGATATTTTACAGAGAGGAAGGGAGAGGACTAAAAGTTAGAAACATCGATCAGCTGCCTCCTGCTCACCTCCCACTGGGGATGTGCCCACTACCCAGGTACATGCCCTTGACCATAATAGAACCTGGGACCTTTCAGTTCACAGGCCGATGCTCCATTCATGAGCCAAACCAGTTTTGACAAATTTCTATAATCTTTGAAGGTATAACAGATTTGGCCAATCTATTGTGAGATTATTACAGTGTGATTTTTGACTACTATTTGTCCTTGTCTACTAGAAGAATTATTATTTAAATATTTTTCTCTATTGATTAAGGTATTACATATGTGGCCTTATTCCCCTATTGACCCCCACTCCCCACTCATGCCCTCACAGGAAAATAATTTTTAAGGAAAAGCACCTGAGCAATGATGGGTGCTGTAGCCGGAGCACAGGGAAGAGGGCAACCCCAGAAAGCGATGTGTGGAGGCCGCTGGAAACATGCTTTGTGGCCATGGGGAGGGTTTCGTTTGGTCTGAAGGGAAATGATGCAGGGGTCTCAGCAGTGCATTGACTTTCTGACCATGGTTTAATGACATTTTTACACATAAAATACAATAAAAACCAAGACAATAAATGTCTCTTTTGAAGCTCAAAAGCTTGCAAAGGAAAATGATGCTTTAATAATTTCTAATTAAAAAAAAATAAGTTTGTATTTCTAAATCTGTCAACTCTATTATTTTCAAACCTCTGTAAGGAACAATACCAGAAAGGTAAAATGGGATGTGCAGAATCATCACAGAAAAGAAACATTAGAAGGAAATGAAAGGCCAGCAGGGGGTCTCAAAAGCAACAACTCTGATCAACAGTTACTCAGATCAGACAGACATTTTGGGAGGCCTTATGTGTTCACATGATGGCATCATTCATATTACTTTTCTCTTTTGAGTTCCTGCATTTGTTATTGCAATCAGACAAAGTTGGTTTATCTACTTGAAAGTCAAGGCCAGCACGAAAGCACTGAAGGTTTTGTTATTAGGAAACATTGTGAGAGCAGACAAACTTGAAACAACTTAGGCCTTTAACAAAACCACATTTCACTATATCTGTGCTTTGTCCCTCTGTTCTCTTCCTGTTAAATACATTATGATGTCAATGTTCAGGGGAAAAATCCAAGTTCACAGAACTGGAGGAACCTCTCCTCTACCTCCTTTTGTTCTTCCTGCGAATCCGGTTTCAGTTTTTAGAGTTTGTCTTGTTTCTAAGACAAACTCTTAGAAAGATTAGTTAAAAAATAACACATGTCCTTAAGTGGGAAAATAATCATCACATTTTAATACTGTACATTACACAAACCTAACTTAGAAACATTTTATTGGCCAACTGCCATTGCCAAGCTATGGCTTATATTATTTCATTTAATCTCCCTGATATAATCCCACTCTATCTACAAGGAAATGGAGGTCAGAGAGTTTCTTTTACTTCTTAAAGAAAGCCTGGTGTAAAGCCAATACACTATCCTATGTGTGTCTGCTCTCACTGTGCTGTTCATCACACCTAAAGCATTCATTTTGAATCGCACAGAGTTCCTTTAGTTCCACTTTATTTTCTGCCAAGCTTATGCCTTTAACTCCCTTGCCTTTTCTCATTCTATTTATGCTCATCCTTGACTCTATTTTCTGTCTTTGTCTCTGTATACAGAGACCTGACTAGATCTACACTCAACTAGCTATATGAGGTATGATTTCTGTTTTAAGTTATGAAACTGTTGCTTTAATACCTTGCATATGACTGACTAGACTTGCTCACAGAACTACTTATACCATTAACTAATTATCCAAAATGTGCTTCATAAAACCCTAGTCCAGTGAATTGATCCCAGAAAATGGGACACAAATAAAATAAGCTTAGAAAAAATTGCTTTTATGACTTTATTGATATTAAGTTACTCCCTTATCCATTATCATATTAAGTTGTCATAGACATTGCACAGTGAAATGATTCACCATATTTAAAAAGTCTTTGACCCTAGAAAAGCAGCGTCTTTTTGGACCATAACTGTTTCCTGGACGTGCGACTCTGCTCCCCTTAGGGGCACTCACTTGCGTTATGCTCAGGGTGTGCCAAGCTCACCTTGCTACATGGGTTAGATAAGTTTAGAGATAGTTATTTTATTTTTTAAAATATATTTTTACTGTTTTTTTTTTACAGAGAGGAAGGTAGAGAGATAGAGAGTTAGAAACATCGATGAGAGAGAGACATCGATCAGCTGCCTCCCGCACACCCCCTATCGGGGATGTGCCTGCAACCAAGGTACATGCCCTTGACCGGAATCGAACCCAGGACCTTTCAGTCCTCAGGCCGATGCTCTATCCACTGAGCCAAACCAGTTTCAGCTAGAGATAGTTATTTTAAAAAGCATATGCTAGTACACAAAAGTCTTCTTTTATGCCTGTGAGTATACTCATTTTCCATGCATTGCTGTGACTTGCAAAGTTCCTGTGTAACCTTGGGAAATTAAACATTTAACATGTTTATATTTCTACTGTTCACATGCTGTTCATCTGGTTTGTATCGGAATTTTAGAGGCCACATGTGATCTCCAAGTCATCTTTGCTTTTTATCTTATATGCCAACATATGAAAGCACAATAACTGTTAGCCTTTCATATGTATGATCCTGATTATGTGTGTTTTATACAAGTGTATAAATCAAGTGTCATTTTTGAAATATGTATGATATACTTACATTAGTGCATAGGAAACATGAAAAATCATACTAGTAAAAGGAGCAAAAGTCATTTAGGCCTCTCAAACATATGTGATTTTTGTGGATCATTGACACAAGAGTCAATGTGTCCTGGGAGCACTGTCATAATAATTATTATCTTTTCATATTTTCTCTTACAATAGGGAGAAATTACTCAAAAATCAATGAACAACTATGCTAGCAATCTAGGTGTTGATTGATTCAGAAAACTGTTTACTTCTGCATAATTTACTACCCAAATAATTACTACCTAACTATATGCAAACTCAAACGCAAGACGCCAGAGGAACGTATTGATTTCCATGACAAAATATGAGCAGCAGTGCATGAGCAGCTAGGTGTACTTCTTCTGGCCAATGGCTCGGGCACAGCCATTCTCCATGGGCAACTAAGCAGAGCATCCATGTAAATTCTATTGCCTTTGCAACCAATGACCCATCATAGGTTTGAGTGTGAAGTGGTGACCTGTTCACCCTATCAAACATGGCCTTAGAGCAATCAGTAACTTTTGTAGAGTTTACTATACAGAGAGATGAATAAATGCACACAGGAGGGCTTTCTCACGGTGATGGGAGAGAAATGTAATTGAATCTAAGATGAGAATTAAATTTGCCTCATTTACAGAAGGGCCAAGACAAATGTGCTTAGGCAGTAATGTCATTTCAGTAATTCATCTTTGGAATAATGGTCAAAGATACAGTTGATCCTCAAATAATGTAATTTTCTTCAACATCATTTCATTATAATGTTGGTAAGAAAATCAGTTCCTGGCCGGGCCCACTGCCTGTGTGGAGTGTGAATGTTCTCGAAATGTTGCTTGGGTTTTCTCCAGGTGTTTGGTTTCCTCCCACATTCCCAAGATGTGCACATGAGGTAATTTTGTGTCTCAATTGTCCCAGTTTAAGTGAGTGATGGTTTGCATGTGAAGCACCGTGTTGGAAGGATGTTCTGTACATCATGGGGTTTCGCCTTGCATCCTGAGCTGATGGGACTGGCTCTGGCCACCTAAGACCCTGAATGGGAATAAACAGGTTTTGGTAAATCATTATCTTGTTTTAATTAACCTTCCTTACATGTTTATAGAGCTCACATTTATTTCAGTGCTTAGTATTGGAAGTGTTTTGTGTCTTTACTTAGAAGTTTGGTGATACTTTTGTGACCAGAAATATGCTATAGGAATTTAACTCTTATTAGCCTGAGGTCAAATTAGTTTCCTTATACTTTGTTTCAATTAAAGTCACAGTCTCCCAAAATTTATTATGAATATTAAGTGAGAACTTATTTACTGTACACTTATTTTAAGGGAAAGAAAAAAAGTCTCTTAATGTGTTGAAGTTATTCTATAACTGCTCTCAACCAAATGTGTTTAATTCAGTAGAAATGTCCACAAGAGTCTGGAGCAGAGAAATACTAAATGTAGGGAGACTAAGATGTTAGTATAGGCATGCCAGTTGTTACGATTATTATAAGAAGAAAATCTCTTCATGTAATCTTTTCTTAATTTATGATGGCATTGTTCTTGTTAATTGCATACTATCTATAGATAAGAATAATGTGGTCAGTAATTGATTTGAGCTGGGGAGCCTAATTTCTGGACCCATAATCACGTATTTTGTTTCAATTTGACTTCATAATTTATTAATACACGAATACATATGTATCTATAATTTCCTTATGTCTTTATATGTTGAGTGATTACTTCATATAATAAATGTTGTCTGCTCTGCATGTGTGTTTCAAGTATCCATTACTTGATCACTCTAAAACTGATATTACATTATATTTTAAACTTACTCAATATCCTAATTTTCTTACTATACAAGTAGTAGCCTTCATTATTGATCACCCATTTCATTATCCACACTATTTATAACTTTTTTATGTAGTCATTCATTAAAATGGCTACATGCACTCAAAATACCATATGGTGCTGGGAATTTTCCTTAACTCTCTACCTAATAAAATACTTGAAAATAAAAGTCTTAACCAGGTCTGTGTGTCTACATGTGTTTCCCTTGCAGCACCTTCCAACTAAATCTACAGTTTCTTCTTTTTAAATCTTCATTGTTGAAAGTATTACATATGTCCCCTTTCCCCTCCACTCCATAGACCCTTTCTAGTCCACCCTGCCCTCAGGCCTTCATGACCCTATTGTCTGTGTCCAGGGGTTATGCATATATCCATACAAGTCCTTTGGTTGATCTCTTACCACCCACCCACCTTCCTCACATTCTCTCTGAGAGTCAATAGTCCACTCCATGCTTTTATGCCTCTGGATCTATTTTGTTCATCAGTTTATTTTGTACATCTACATTTTTCAGGATCAAACACATATGGAGCAGAGATGCACAAATAAGGTGCATCCAGAGCTTACTGGGTATTTTTTTTTTTTGCACATTATTTCTCCTGTTAATGGACATAGAACTGATAATCAGGTGACTGATCATCTCTCTAATTTCAGCCATTCAACTGCCTGCTCAGAGACTGAGCAAAAGTGTCATATTTTTGGCATTATATAAATATGAACAGGTGATTATCAAAGTTATTTGTTTTCATCACAGTCCTATCCTATAAATTATATATAATAAAGAGATGATATGCAAATTGACCCTCACACCTTCACACAAGATTGTTGCCCCCATGTGGTCAAAGATGGCCACCACAAGATGACTGTTAGGGATGGGCAGTTAGGGGTGACCAGGCCAGCAGGGGAGGGCAGTTGAGGGCCAATGGGGTGGCGGAGGAGCAGTTATGTGTCTATCAGGTTGGCAGGGGAGTGGTTAGGGGGTGATCAGGCTTGCAGGCAGAAGCGGGACTAATCAGGCAGATAAGCAGGCGAGTGATTAGGAGCCAATAGTCCCAGATTGTGAGAGGGATTCCAGATTGGAGAGGGTGCAGGCTAGGCTGAAGGACACTTCCCCTCCCAGTAGACAAATTTCATGCACTAGGCCTCTAGTTAGTAAATGAAAGAGTATATAAGCCAAGGTCCTCTGGACAAGAATAAATTTGAAAACAATATTTCTGCATAATAGATAATTAAATTTCAAAGTATTTGAATCTATGGTCAGAACATGAGCCATTTACAAATTTCTTTTTTTGTGGTTTGACTGTCAGTACAGGATTGTAAAGCATTCTTATTTGATGACATGCTTTTCACTGAGAATATTCCTATTCATTCAAACTCTGTTGTAGAATTGAAATGAGCCTCTATTATGAAAATGAAGTGTCTTAATTTTTAATCAGTGTGGATCACCTCTGGGGCTGATCTAATGAAAAAACTCTGAAAGGGACAGGAGTGATAACAAAAGAGCAATCATAAAAATCCAGATAATATTTTAAGGGCTGCAGTTTAAGCTTTGAATAGTCACAAAAATCTTTTGACATTTGTCATTCCATATTCCAAAAGCATTTGCCCTTGCAAGAGAAGTCAAATGTGTAGCCTTGGTCGTTTAGATAATGGCACACCAGTAACCAATTAGTTTTGCTTATTAATCCTCATTAGGCTTTCTATATTGTATTCAATGTAGTAATGGCAGTAGTAAAAATAATAATAGAATATAATTAATAGCAAAACTCTTATATCATCAATGGGGGAAGCATAAAGATAAATTCTATTATCCACCACTTAGCACTATGCTTCATTCATATTAAATAGAGAAAAATATTTTATTTTTATAAAAACAAAAGAAACAAAGAACAGTGAAATTAGGGATATTCAGCATGGACTTTAGATAAATTCAAAAAGGATAAAATCTCACTACCATTTGAAATTTCATCAAGTGAATTAGACTGATTCCTAGTAAACTGTACTTTTAAAATATCTCTTCCTTAATAATTTGTTGTGATGACTAAATAAAAATATTCACACACACACACACACACACACACACACACACACAAAAGGGCCTGGTATGATTATTTGGGCTAAAGAGACACTGTTAAAAGCCATTGTCACTGGCCTGATAACTTTAAAGAAAAAGTCACATTTACTATTAGGTATTACTTGAAATAATAAAAGTGATATTATATTTTAAATAAGAAATTATAATATTGCCGAAACCGGTTTGGCTCAGTGGTAGAGCGTCGGTCTGCGGACTGAAGGGTCCCGGGTTCGATTCCGGTCAAGGGCATGTACATTGGTTGCGGGCACATCCCCGGTAGGGGGTGTGCAAGAGGCGGCTGGTCGATGTTTCTCTCTTATCGACGTTTCTGGCTCTCTATCTCTCTCCCTTCCTCTCTGTGAAATATCAATAAAAAATATTAAAAAAAAGAAAAAAGAAAGAAATTATAATATTAAACAGTATTAACTTGTATACTTAGAAATGTCCTGACACCGAGCATTCAACACCCGGTAGACAGTATTATAAACAAAATAAATATCACTGATATGTTCAGAGATAATGTCTATATTTTATTGATTATTTTTCTCAAATATATATACACACATAAAAATCCCAAACAATTTAAATCAATTTTCTGTTACTCTTCATGCCATTTTAACATTTTTATTTATACTTGTAGCATAAGAATTTTGCCATATCATTAAATTCTTACTGCAGGTATGTTCTGTAAGTTAACATAATGTACTATTTCACACACGCAGCATGACATAGTCTGCATTTCACAGTGAAAATGACTTTAAAGAGTATTTGGACAAAGCAAGTGCTTAAGAGCTGCAAATATATATAGAAAACATTGGATATCTGGGAAAGAAACAAGTAGGGCAATTAGGAGATAAACAGATAAAAAAGTGTGGGGGGCTATTTCTCTGTTTTCAGGACCCACATGGAAAGCAACAGGTTCCTGAGTGGAGGAGCTGGGGATTAAGAAATTAAAGGGGGGAAAAAAAGAGACCAAGACACAGAAATAGATTCAAACTGGGACCCAGGTGGGGGGCTGCCACTCTGATGGAGAGAGAGTCAACACCTACCACAGACAAAGCAGTGCATTTATTTACATCCAAAGGGGGGTTTAAGGCCAAAGGAGTTTTGGGTGTGCCTAGGTCCTATTCAATCCCTCATTCCTGGGATTTAGCATATCAAGACCTGGGTAAGTCAAGGTCCTATTCGTTCCTCATTCCAAGCACATGGATAAAGATAAGAAATCAGTACTGATAACAGTCTCCTACATTTTGGGGAAACATGTTCCCAGGGCATGGCTCTGCCTACACCTTCAGTTCAGCTGATGATAATTAAAGGTCATCCATGTGCATTACCTTGGGGCCTCTACAAAAAACAAACTACATTTTAATGAGAGATGTAAGGAAAGCCAGATACAGAAAATGCATTTGACAAAATCCAACATCTTTTCATGAAGAAATGACTCAAAGAATTAGATGGAAAATTCCTCAATCTAATAAAGAGATACTACAAATAATGCAGTTAACACTATACTTATAGTAAAAAACTGCATATTTTCCCCCTAAGATCAGGAACTGACAAGGATGACAGCTCTAACCATTTGTGTTCAACATTGTACCAGGAATTCTAGCAGAGCAATTGGGAACAAAAAATAATAAATAATAATAATAAAATAAATAAAAAGCATCACGTTAACTTAATACTTAATAGTGAAAGATTGAATGTTTTCTTCTATAATTGGGAACATAGCAAGGTGATTGTTCTCTTATTTCATAGAGTGCTTATTCAACATGATGCTGGATTTAGTTTTTGCCAATGCAAAAAGTCAACAAAAGGAAATAAAAACAATGCAAATTAAAAAGAATAAAACTGTCCTGAATTGCAGATGAGATGATTGTGTTTATAGAAATCCAAAGAAACCTGCAAAATAACTTTTAAATTAAAACTAATAAATTATTTAATACAATTTGCAGGATATAAGGTAAACATAAAATACATTTTATTTCTATATTATAGTGCTACACATGGACACTGAACTTAAAATTATACAATTTACAGCCACTCAAAAAATCATTTGTTATAAATCTAACAAAGCATATATAAGACTCAGTTTGTAAAGCCACACAACACAGATTAAAGGAAAGACCACAGAGCCCAAAGCCAACATATCACTGCTATAAATTGGATATATGTGGAGGGGGGAAGTTGGCTCCGGGTCTGGTTTATGGATTTTTTTTTTTTTTTTTACATTCACTGTATATTTTAGCTAAAGTTGTTGCAGAAGACCAAAGAAAAATCAAGCAATGCTTTTAGAGAAAAGGAGTGACACTGTTTATTTACACCAGCAGACCCAGAGAAATAACTTCCCAAATCTGAGTAAAGTAACATGCAGGGGGCTTCTCTTTTATATCTTTCTGGGGTCTTTGTACCGCAAATATGGATTATGCTTCTGGTCTTTTCATGAGTTTTGCAAAAAGGTTTTAGGTGTTGGGGGTCTTGAGACTATATCTGATGGTCTGGCCTGGCACCAGTGTTAATAACCCCCTCTGGGGCTGTGCACTGCTCACAGTTTTATGGCCTCTGTATTTAGATAACAAGTTCTGTAAGACCAGTTTCTGGGACAGGGGTAGTGACTTAATTATAGGTAATCAAGAATGCACACTGTGCTTGCTAGCACAGATTCAGATTTCTACCCCTTCCCCCCAAATATCAGGGTTACATGGGAATTAGCCCTTTAGCCTCCTCATTCCCCACCCTGTCCCTTGTCCCACAAGCTTCTCTTAGCTTTATGTTACAACAACCAAGGGATGTTATGGTGAACAGGGATGATGACCACTCTTAACTACTTTCTGCTGAAAAGGGATGATGACCAAGGGATTAGCATCCTGTTTCTTTTTCTCAGAGGTGTCTATAGGGAATTCTTCTGGTTTGTAGGGCCATCTGAAGTTTAAAGGCTTCTAGGTGTGATGAGATAAAGCAAGTTAACATATTTAGAAGACATGATCCTAAGGTTACGGCTAGGAGTAGCATTAACAGTGGTCCTGTCAATGGAATGTGCCATTTCAAAACCCACCTCCATCCTCCATGCACTCCTGTATTATTTTTGAAGCTCAATCAGCTAATTTCTTGGCCCCATCCCTTATAATACCAGATTGGTTGGCATAAAAACAGCATTCTACCAGCATTCTACCTCAAGGAACAGGCACAGCCCCCTTTTCTCCACTGTGAGAAGGTCTAGTCCTCTTCAATTTTGGAGAGTAACAACTGCCAGTGAGTCAATCTGGTCCTGTACTGCAACAATACTTTGGTCTATAACTTCTAAGCTGTCATCCAGGTCTTTGGATAGGCTCTGATAGTAGAAGGAAGTTGCCAGCCCCCCTACTCCAGTGCTAACCTGCTGTAATGCTTAGTGTTATAAGGAGAGGGATTAGCTGGACTGCTCTTTTGGATTGCATATAGTGTGTTACTGGGACAAGCAAAGATTGATTGTTGGGGGCTATGTCTATGTTGGGTGAGAGATAGATGAGAGTGCATGTCCCTGTCCAGTTTATGGGGAGACAAATATGCATGTTTTGTCCACAGAGGAATAAGATTCCCTGATTGTGGAGACAAGCTGAAAGGTGTAGAGAAAAAAGATGAGTTGCAGGGTAGGAGGGGTCTCTGTCCTGATTCTGTGCTCCAAACCGAGAGGGTGGCTGCCATGGCACTTCCAATAAAGGGTGACAGGTGAGAAGTTGAGACTCCCTTGTGTTGAGAATGGGCAGAAATACTAAGATGAGGTGTTATCCAAGGAAAAAGTAAAAGGGAAGGAAAAGAACAATTGAAGCCTCGGGCCTGGACTGTTGGATAAGAAATAAAACTGACTGGCTGTAAGAAAATGACCATTGGATTCTGGGGAGACCTGGTAGTGAATCTGTTGAGACCAATGGGTACTTGGTAGTTCCAATTTGACTATGGTGTTGTAAGCAAAGCATGGGAGGTCTCCCATTGATATATTGTCCTGTGATCTTGTAAAGCATAAAGGGGCCTGGGATAGCAGTGGGGTATGTAGTGTAATAGGGCATATGACTGGGATAGAGGATGAAGCCACTTTAGCAAGAGATTGAACATAAGTACAAAAAAGAAGGGAGGCTTGATTTGCCTGGGCAGTAGGATAATAACCAAATAGGGTATCAGCTCTTTCCGAAAATATGTTCCCCTTCTCTTTTCTATAAGCCAAAGTGGTTTTTGCCTGGTTCCATCTCTCATACACTGAAGGAGAGAGGGAAAGGCAGAGCCAGCACTCCCTCGCACAGCAGGAGGCAGGGCGCCTCCTAGTGCAATTTCAATTGAGTACTAGGTCTCACGTCTATGATAAAACTAAGTCAATGTACTTTATGCATTGCATTAGGATTCAATCTGATGTGAATTTACAAACGTTTTTAATTAGAAATGATTGAAATGACTAAAGCATGAAAAGTATATGACAATATTGGAAAGAAAATTTTAAGTGAAGCTAGGAAGCAGTCCTAGCCAAAATTATGTATATAATTTCAAACTAAAATTAGAGGGCCCTTGGGAATGCACATGAATGATCTTTAAATTAGGCATTCCAGACACATTCCTGTAGACCACACTGCAATGTCCAAATCTGGGTGTGTTTCCATTAGCCATCATGCAAAGCTGTGCATAGTTTAATCTGTACAAGTTTTTATTTCTTCCCTCTAAAGTGTTTTTAGGCCGAAACCGGTTTGGCTCAGTGGATAGAGCATCGGCCTGCGGACTGAAAGGTCCCGGGTTCCATTCCGGTCAAGGTCATGTACCTTGGTTGTGGGCACATCCCCAGTAGGGGTGGTGCAAGAGGCAGCTGATTGATGATTCTCTCTCATTGATGTTTCTAATTCTCTATCCCTCTCTCTTCCTCTCTGTAAAAAAATCAATAAAAATATATTTAAAAAATAAATAAATAAAGTGTTTTTATGTTTCTGTCAAGTTCCAATCATTTTCATTTCTTCAGATGTAGGCACAAACTGCAATTTGAATTATAATGATCATCGTCATGACCGCTCTCATTTATTGAACATTGACTGGGACCAGATACTATTAAAAAAAATATATATATATATATATATATATATATATATATATATATATATATATATATATATATTTCAGAAAGGAAGGGAGAGGGAGAGAGAGAGAAAAAAAAACAAAACAAAACACATAACATCAATGATGAGAGAATCATTGACCGTCTGCCTCCTGCACTCCCCACACTGGGGGGTCCAGCCCCAAAGCCATGCATGGGCTGTGAATTGAACGGTGACCTCCTGGTTCATAGGTCGATGCTCAACCAGTGAGCCACACACACCAGCTGGGCAGTCCAGATGCTATTTTATGTAATCTTCACATGACCCTGACCCTGTGAGATATTATCCCCATTTTTCATATCAGGAGGACCAAACATTCAAAGAGATACAGACACTTGTCAAGGGTGCTCTCAGCTTGTCACATCAAGACTGGTCTGTTTGATCGGACTCTGTGTCTGTCATTACACTCCTGGACCTCCAACACTGGCCTAGCTGACCCAATGTTGCCAGCCCATCCTGATAAACCAGACCACATGGTGGCCCAGAAGGGGGCGCTATACATCCTGCCACTGGGGAGCACACACCTGCATTCCTTACTTAGGCCGCCAACCTCTTCAGGGAGTTTCCCTTCCCTGATGAACCTTCTTCGCCGTGGGCTTTTCTGAAGTCACCGTGGTGCCTGGCGAACAGGTTCATGGCTGATGAGTTCTTGTAGCTCCATTTATGGGCTGCAGCCACAGACAGAGTTGAATTGCCTTGTCCTCCTGGGCCTTGACCTCCCACTCCTGCCTAGAGCATTTCCCCCTCTCCATCCTCCCTTAGGATTCCGTGAAGTTTATTCTTTTGATCTGTGACCGTGACGGCATATATCTCTGGGTGTATTCTAACAGGAACCTGCGTTCCTTCCACTGCAGGGCTGGCTGAGGAAGTTATGCAGGGCTCAGGGGAATCCTGGAGGAATTTGCTCCAGTCTGCTGGGGTCTGTATCCTGACACGCAAGTGCATAAGTGCGGCCAGGCCTGTTTGACAATCAAACCCAGGCATGAACGAAAGAGGCGGGAGCATGGGGGCCGCTATGGACTCTAAGCTGGGCCAGGCTCCTGTCTGGAGGCCTGGGGGGCGGGGGGATGGGGAGGGAGAGACAGGACAGGAGGAGGGGGCCCTAGCCCGGGAGGGGGTGCATCTGCAGAAGAAGAGAGGAGAAGATAATGGAATCCAATAGAGCTCCTGAAAAAGTGTCATCCTGCTGCTGCCGAAACCCTTTGAATACATTAAATCCTTAAGCAGAGTAGCCTAAGACTGCAATGACTACGCAGAGACATGTTAGTCCGGGTAAATCCTTGCAGGTTTCAAAGATCTGAAGGGCCCCGCACTTCCCTGTGCAGCGGCTGCCCTCTGCCCTCTCCTGCGTGATGTCATTATTGAAGTTTCGCTCTCACCACGCATGGCCTAAGTTGACATTGACAGTTGTAGCACTCGCACACCGCCTCTGGAGGATTATTAGCTTTGAAGCTATTTGTCCTTGAGCGGTGAATTCTTTTTAGAGCTCACACTGGCTTATAATATCTGAGAAGGCCTGCTCCACTCAGGCCCCAGCTCAAATGAGGAGAGAAGGCCGCTTTCCAACTTGGAAAGGATGCCAGCAGGAACAGAATGGGGAATATTATCCATCTCTGGTGGGCAACGGAGTGAGTGCTCTCGAGTCCTCCCCGCCGGAGGCCTTCACGCCGAGTTTCCATTTGAACATCAGAGTTGGAGCCGCAGCCGGGGCTGCCTCTGCCTGTAGTCGCCCGCCGCGCGGCCTCGCAGCTGGACGCGGGGAAGGATCCAGGAGTACATGGTCCTCTGGCCTCTAATCTGTTTGTTATTAGGCGGTTGGAAACCCCTCTGCGGGGCTGGAAGCTGATGTCAGAAGAACATAATTCAAGTATATGTTTAGAAAAAATATATAGAAGGGGGAGGGGGAGAGCTCCCTTCTGTGATAATTTGCATGTGGCGAATGCTAGTGTCTGGGGGGATTAATTAGCTGAGCAAAGCTGGGGAAGGGGCTGCCAGTGCATTGGCAAAAATCGTGACCTGAAGAGCATCTGAGCTGCTCTTAACTTGCCCTCGGGATTTAAGCAAATGTCTTGCAAAACTTATTCCCGGGAAAAGGGGTGCCCCCACCCGCAGGCCCAGCCTCAACCTTCGCCTTATTCATGGAGAAAAAATGTGTTGATCACCCTCCACAAGCTACACCGCTGTATACAAGGAAGCTTGGAAAACGAGCGTTGTGGTCTCAATTCCACTAGGCCACTTTCTTTGGTAAATGATGGGTCTGCGGAGAGATACTAGAGAGCTTTCTCCTGAAGAAAGTAAGGATCTTCCAAGTTTTCAGGTTGCTGATTTAGGGAGAAGAAAAGTTTCTTGAGATTATCACTTATTTATCTACATGTTCTTATTTGTCTGGCTGTTATCACTTATTCATCTGTCTGTGCGAAGGTCAATCTTCCCCAATACTATCGATGTCCATAATTTATGGGCTGCATCTGTCCTGATGCAACTGGTTTTCGGGATGTACCAGCCTTGGAGCTTGAAGAAACCCAATGAGACACCCTCAGGTTCGAGCTGGCCTGAGTTTTTTGGTTCCCTGGAATAAACTCAGCACCACTGTGAAATGGCAAAGCTGAAGAAGTAGACGTGCCCGGGAGGAGATGCTAACCAAGGGGAAAGTACAACATTGGTGAGAAGGTGGTGGTGATGGCAGGGGTTGGGGGAGACCACTGGAGAACAGCTGGAGGGAACGGGTGAGTTAGAGAAGGAAAGCACGCCAAAACAAACCCAAACCATTTCTCTCTGCGATGGTTTAGTTGAAAACAAAACAAAACAAAACAAAACAAAACAAAAAAAACTACTGAGTTTATTTCTCTGTTACTCAGAAAAGTAAACGGCCTATTTCCCTAAGTCTGGGAGACACTCCCCGCCTCCCATCACCATTTCTGAGATTGGGACGTCTCACAGCTGCCACGCCCACTAAATGTACCAGAGCCACCAAAATACCAAAAGGTGGTGTTAACACAATGGCCTGACTTGCAGCCAGTGCGCTTGCAACAGGGAAATATGGTAGGAAGGACAGTGTTGAATCTTTACAAAATGACAGGGAGCCCTGTAACCATTTGCTCTCAGAGAAAGCCTGCACACAGCTATCTATAAGCATGCACACAAATGAATTGGTTTTATGCTGATGTGAGAGTCTATGAACCGGCCGGGTCCACAGTATCCGGACCATGAACCTGTGGAGCCTATGCTGACAGTCCCGTTTTTAACTTATTTAAGCAATTGATGGGTGCTCACCTCATCAAAGCTTACTTATTTTGGCAAAATGATAAATTGCACTCATATTTTTTTCCTGCCCCAAGACAAATTGGTGAGTTTTTTAAAAAATCATAAAACTCTTTTGGGTCTGTTAATAATTTCCAAAGAAAAGAGCAGCCAATGGTTGAATAAATAAACCATTTTTGATGACAATTTAAGAACCACAGTAACAAATGAGTGCATATGTGTGCTTGTGTATGTATGTGAACACACAACAGTGCAATCAACTTCTAATTAATCCTATTAATTTGAGAAGTACTATACTGGCTGATTCTGTTCGAGTGTGTGCATTTCTCTATACACACATCATATTTTTCAAAGAAGAGTAAGGAAAAAAAATTAGCTAATGTCCAGGGTTAAATTATGCTTTGTTAACAAAAGATAAGTAATTCCAAAGAATAGTTTAGTAATTTACAACCATCATTTCAAAGGTGGAACAGGCTACTTTAGGAGACAGTGAGTTCCTGGTCTTTAGAAGTATCTGAGTAGCAAGTGTTGAAGGACTTCTTGATGGAAATGTTTTGGTTGGAGTCCTTTTGTCCATTGTGGAGAATTGGAAGTGGTGAATTTTTAAGTCCCTTCTAATACGGCAGGAGAATCTATGATTCTATGACATAGAATCAGCAATAACGTCTTAAATGAGAGCATAATAAGGCAAGGTTACATCTTTAGCACAGGACGTATAACCAATGTGGATGGAAGCATGAATAAGTTGGATTAGAGGATTTCCCAGCACAAAGATGGAAGTTGATGAATTAATTGCATTAGTCAGGCCTCTCCAGGTACTGAGCATGACCTTTGGATTTATTATGAGAAATTGACTCATGCAATTGTGGAGCCTGAGAAGTGCCTCTACAAGCTGAAAACTCACTGGGTGGTGTAATTCAGTTGGAGTTAGGAGGCCTGAGAACCAGGATTGCCAGTAGTGTAATCCCAGTCCAAGGGTAGGAAAGACCGATATCTCAACCAGGCAGGAAGGAGGAGAAGGGGTGAATTCCTTTGACCTCCACCTTTTCTTTTATTCAGGCCCTCAACAGATTGGAGGGCACCCACATTGGGGAGGGTTATCTACTTTTTGGAGTCCATCAGTTCAAGTGCTAATCGTATCTAGAAACACTCTCACAGACATACCCAGAAATAATATTTACTCTGGGCACCCGATGGCACAGTCAAGTTGACATGTAAATTAACTATCACATTAGTGAATGTCAGCCTATGACAATAATGTATGTGGGATGCATGACTTTCCTCTTCAGGGCTGTATTTCCAACCAATGGAACTCTTCCCTTCTGTAGTCCATGCTCTTTAAATCTATGAATTTTTGGTGGCACTTCTGATGGGAATTAGTTATATGCACAGTTACTTCCTGTCCTTCAGCATTGAGTTGCCCTTGAATGGAATTATTGACCACCTCGACCACACAGTGTTATACGCTCCTAAGGAAAGTTCTCCCAGTTCCAGCCAATCCTGGTTCATCCTGAGCACTGGCTTTTTGCTATGCACCTCTTACACTTTCTCCCTGACAGGTGGACCCCACTCCACACTCTTGTGTGGCTGGCTTGGCTCTGTCTGCTAGACATCACCCAAACAGTATGCATCTCTATCTTAACAAAAAATGAATTTTACTTGCTGGCTGAAATTTGGTGCCGTAGGGGTGAAAGGTAAGAGAATTGTTGTTCTAAGTGTCTCTATGTTGTTGAACATCTGATGTTCAGCAATAAAACAGACCAAGTCATATTTTAATCTAGAGGGCTCAAGTCTGCTGGGAACCTTTAGTTGATGCTTCTGAAGCTCTGTGTGCTTTGAAAGAAGTCAGGCTTCTCTGTGTATGAGGCGTGATTTTCAGAAACTTTGCTGGAAATCAACAAGGGCTGGCAGAGGCAGGGCAGCGTGTCTTTGCAGTGTGGGCAACCTCATAAAACAGCCTATGACAATAAAGTCAGCAGTCAGTAATAAGCATCTTGGAGATGACACAACATGCACAAACATTTTTCCTGACTCTGTCTCCCAGATTCAGCTTTTAGGCATCCAGAAAGGGTCCTGGGCTCTGCCTGGATTGCATATACATGTGCATACAGCCACATAAGCAAAGCCCTGCACAGCTCCGGGGTGGAGGGAGCAGTGATGTTGATGTGAATGGAGCCCTGCTCGCTAATTGTTGCTAGCTGCCTCTTATCACAAATCTTAGCCTTTCTTTCCTGTGCAAACCTGAGTCTGTGTAGTTTGCTTCAACACATCATGGGCTCAGTTGAGATGTTTTAAGGGAGAAGGACTCCTGTGATTTTTCATTCCACATCTCCCACTTCCTCCCAACCATTGGCAGCACTCTTCCTCTCCCCCGCTCCCAAAGAATGCTGACCTCCACTTTTACAGAGAGCACAGTGGGGTTCAGCAAGTCTCCCAGCAGCTTTGATTTTAATTCAAGTGATGCGAGCATCGAGGACTTCTCAGGAGGATATCTTGCAAACTTCAAATTGCTATTGCCTTTCTGGGACATTAAAGAAAGTTTCTCGTGCCCCTAGGCTTCCCGGAGGACACTTCCAAACACCAAATTTGCTTTGACTTCAAGGAAGATGACATGTATGGTAAGGAGCAGCGAGGAATAAAGATGTAGCAGGGTTGAAAATTCACTCACACTCCACTCAGATGTGCAATATCAAATAGTTTCTGTCCTTCCCAAAGCTGGTGTGATCTTCTTTTGACACCCCCTACTCACCAATTAACAATATCTGAGTCTCTTCCAATTTAAATGTCCTCATTTAAATTAAATATTTTATTTATTAGAAATTCAGTTTCTTTCTGGGGCTGATTTAAAATTTCCCTGTCAGACATCTTGTCCTCTGTAGGTAAAAGCTCATTCTCCATCCCACGGTGGTTTCAGGGTGATTAAAGAGGCTTCCATATTATTTTGTAGGAGAGGGGGGGAAAAGGGAGGGGCTATTTGGGATCCTGTTATGGCCCCTTTATTTTTATCATGGTTTGCATCGTCCCACCTTCACATCCCTAAACCTTGGAATCCCATCCCAAGAGCCCTGCAGACCTAGAGAGCTGCCTTAGACCCCCAGGCTGGGTACGATTTGCTTCCACTGTTGTCCCCTTGTCTTGCATTTCTTTGGAAGTGACCATACAGGTGACTTCTTGAGACTTGTAGCCTCCCCGGAGAATCCCTATGGAAGCGTGACATGAAGTGAGTCTCTACTCTCCTGATGTTGTCAGTCTTCTCCTCAGTCTATCTATGATGCTCCCCTGTTCTAGGACTTAGGACCTGAGAGGAAGGTTCAGGACCCACCTGCCTTCCCTTGTCCACCTGCCCCTTTGCCTTCTTCGTCCATCCCCTCAGGCGAAAGCAGCTAGCTTTTCACTCCTCTGAGTCCCATCCTGATGGCATGGAGTAAATCTCTAGGATCTATTCCACCAGGTATGGCTCTTGATACACTAATGGAGCTAAAGGAATTTAGAAAATCCCTTTCCTTCTCAACAATGCCAGGCTTTGAAGACGATTTTCCTGCTTAAGAGGTCAAGAAAGTCAGCTTTGAGATTCAAACTGATCAATGGTCTCTTTGTTCTAGGCAGTATCCCAGGGGCCAGAAGCCTTATGCCTCTGCCTTGGAGGTGGAAGACTGCAGAGGAAGGTGATTTAAGAGGAAACCAAAAAGTTAGAAGTGTAATATTTGCAAAATATTATCCCTGTTACAGAAATATGATTCTGAGCTTCCAAGAAGCACAGTCAAACACTCCCTTTTAGGAAATGTCCATTTATATGATTTTCCTGTTTGAAGCATCCATAATTTTCAACTTCCTTCCTTAAACACTTTCCCCAGAGTCCTATGTACTTTGAAAGACTGTCTTTGAAGAATTTTATTCCACGTTCTTTCTCTATATTTCTGGTTAACAAACAACACTGAAGCAACAACAAATGTTACCTCTACCAATTGCTCTTTCTCTACTACACCAGAGTCTTCCCTCACTCAGCATCCCCTTCCCTCTCTCAGAAACTACTAAGTCACAAGGGCTTTATACAGAACGGAATTACAATCCTTGTGACTGTAAGTAGGATGGTTTGATAGTAACATGCTGGGTGGTTGCTGTGATAATTACTAAGAAACAACTGGCAACTTGGTTTTCATTAGAGGTATACACTCTAGTTCTTTTATGTTGTCTCCACAGCAATGACCATGACCGCAAATAAAACGAACATGGCACAGAGAGAAGTAAGTTTTTCTCATGTTTGTCAAAGCATGCCAGTGTTCTCCCACAAAGTGTGGGTACAGGTCTCCTAATGCAATTAAGCAGCACCTTCTTTTACCATGAAAATGCACTGAGAAATGTCAGTCTGGCTTGTGGTCACCAGGCTGGGAAGAACTGTGTTATGGAACTTGAAACCTGTCCTGATTATATATGTTTTCCAACAAAACCCCAAAGTTCACATGAACTTTTCAACTGGTGAGTATGCCCTGGGGTGGTTCATCATGGATTCACTTGGATTTTTGGATAGAAGATTTTGATTTGATGAGCTTAGTAAAGTGCTTGTCATTTCTCTCCAACCTTCTGGGCAGCACTCTCATTCCTATTCTTTGGATGTGACAGAAAGCCACTTCTCCACAAACCTCTGCGGGTTGGATGAACTCTTCATGACAAGCTTGAAGTAGAGAGCAGCTGGTCTCTGCTGATCAACAAGCAACCAGCCCTGCTAATTGGTTCCTCCCATGACTGGTTCAACCTGGGAGGCAATGGCAGTTTTACCCGTCATTGGGCATGTGTGTGTGATGAAAGTCACAATTTCTGCTATGAGTATAGATATATAACTGTTACTCAGCATGTTCATTTAATTCTCATAGGTACCTAGTAAGAGAGGTAATGGTGGTCAGTACAGTCCTTCAAACCAATGTACATGCAATAGTTTTGGAAATGGATTTGTCTTGGGGATGTGATACAGTGTAGCAGCTGATGATGCCAGATTTAGAACATTCCTTCTTGGGCCATTTACATTTGTGGGGTCTAGAATAATAAAAACATTATTTATTTTGACCCTTGTTCAAAAAATGGGAGAAAATGTCACTAAAAATGGTTCAGTGGTTGAGCATCGATCTATGAACCAGGAGGTCATGGTTCAATTCCCAGTCTAGGCACATGCCTGGGTTGTGGGCTCGATCCCCAGTGTGGGGCTTGCAGGAGGCAGCCGATTGGTGATTCTCTGTCATCATTTATATTTCTGTCTCTCTCCCTCTCCCTTCCTCTCTGAAATCAATAAAAATATAGATATTTTAAAAAGTACTAAAATATGAAGTTTTTTTCTTTCCTCTATGGTTTCTCTTTTGACTCATCATGGTATTTTTTTAATTTCCTATTTAATTTTTTATTTAATGTAATTCTAAATAAGGAGAAATTAAAATATTAAATTATTAGCACACCCTTTACCATTCAACTTTTTGTTGTGGAATGCCAGTTTTAAATGCAACCATAAGAGTACTCATGCAATTAATCAAGTACTTAACTCCACAATTCATATTTTGTACCTCACACATGTATTTATTATTATTAGAATAGTGAAGACATTGCACAAAACTAACTCATCTGTTTTATTTCACTTCCTGATATGAACACATTCTACCAATGCTCCCTACCTTTCGCTAACTGCCCAGTAAGGAAGGACTAAAAAGAAATACCATTTTTTACTAAGTAATATTATAGAACACTTCATCCAACAATGCAATACACATTCTTATTAAGCTCACATGGAACATTCACCAAGAGAGACCATATTCTGGTTAGAAGACACACATTAACAAATATAAAAGAATAGATATCATACAAAGTATGTTTTCAGACCATAATGGAATTGAACTAATAAATAAATGATAGGTAGCTGGCATGTTCTAAAATGCTTGGAAATTAAACAATACACTATTCACATATGGGTCCAGGAAGCTGTCTCAAATTTAAAAAAGAATTTTAAACTAAATGAAAATGCAACTTAAAGTTTGTAAGAGTCAGCAAAAGCAGTACTTAGAGGGCAATTGATAGCATTGAAGGCATCTATGCATAAAGAAAGATTTAATATCTCTTAGGGACTCTGGTTTACTTATCTAATTGATATCTCTGTTTCCAAAGTAATGAGAAACATGGATTCCTTTCTAGGTAGCACAGTGACAGAAGGAGAAGCCCCACCCCACAACAAGTCTGGGAATACCTAGAAATTTAAGCTGTTGTTCAGCCATGGTACAGTAAAGCACCTCAAAGAAGGTGGTTTGCATCTTCAAAAGTGCATTGGTACCTTAGGCAGCTGGACATTGAGAGCACTGTCTAAAGCAGATTTTCAGGCCCATATCACAGAACTGTAACAGAGACCTCAAAAGTTCTTGAGGGTGGGTTGGGGGATAACTCAGGGACAGTGGACTCACAACCCAACTCCCCATTGCCTAGCCCAGCAGATCTGTCCATTCCTACAGGGATGGCCCTTTATATTTCTCCAACATAACTTCCAACTTCACCCATTCAGCATACCACATATTTTAACCTAGTGAAATTTTCTATTTATTCCCCCTCTTACCCAGAGCCCCTTTACTGCTTTGTGATCTCCTTTTGGACTCCAATTACCCTTAGAAAGCCTGCTGTACTCTGTCCTCAACTGCAGCTTCCCCTTGAACATTATGTTCTTACTCGCATGAAACCAGAGATATACTTACTTGCACAAAACCAGAAATATACTTAGCAGCAGCCCCACCTCTATATCTCCCCCAAAGAATCCACATTTACCAATTAGATATCAATTAGATAAGTAAACCAGAGTCCCTGAGAGATATTAAAGCTTTCTTTGTACATACATGCCTTCAATGCTATCAATTGCCCTCTAAGTAGATCTTATATCCCCAAGTTCTACTTTGTCCTCAACTGCAGCTTCCCCTTGAACATAATGTGTCCTTACTCGCATGAAACCAGAGATATACTTACTTGTATGAAACCAGAAATATACTTAGCAGCAGCCCCCACCTCTATATCTCCCCCAAAGAATCCACATTTACCGAAAAGCATAAGAGAGCAGATCAGCCTGTACTAATGAACAGAAAGCGTGACAAAAAGAGAGACGAGGGCATGGCACTCATGCACCAATGGCAAACATGTGTAACTTCTTTAATAATTCTTTTTCTGCCAGATCCCATTTAGGCTATTCACCCCCTATTGGCCTATTTAGCCCAGAGATTCTCAAACCTAGTCCTCTTCACACAGTGTCTACCCCTGCTGTTGTTCCCTTTCTTCTTTGCCAAATTCCTTCTCTCCTCACAACATTTTTTAATTCTTTATTTTACACAGCAATTGTACTAGCCCACAACACACAGGACAAACTTATCTTGATTAGGAAGTGGGCTACTTATTACATAACTTCTACTATGCACGACTGTGATTATATTTAGCAATACATTTGTTTGTTTTTAAATCACACTGATGGTTACTTCTTCTATGCAAAGCTAGTGCTTTTACTTTTTAATTTTTCACCAACATTCCTACTCGTATCTTTTGAAATGATTATCTTTTGATGATGTTGTATATGTATTCATTCCCTCTCCCCATGCCAGCTAATCCTTGAATAGTTACAACCACTACAGCTTCCCCGTTTAGCTTATAAACTGCTGAAATGAAGCCATTTCCTTACCTTTCTTGCCTGCATGCCCTCCCTGAGTCTGAGGAATCAGGCTTGGCCTCCGTCCTCCATCCTCTCCCTCCCAGTGAGGATACTCACCAGCAATGACAGCTCCATTCTTTGTGTGTCTTCTCCTGCACCCACAGACTCACCATTGTCTCCATCCAAAAGCAAGGGGCACTCGTAGCCCCACCTCCCCCGAATCCTCCCATGACTGCTGGAGGTGTCTCTTCAGAAAAATCCCTCCACTTATCTTTGTACTTCTGAGATCACGTTCTTATAGCAAGACTAGCCCTGACTGTCCTTAAGGTCCCTAGAACTAACTCAGAGCTGTAAAAACATCCTTTAGAGATCTGAACAAGATAAGCTACGTCAAATTTTTTTTTCTAGGTGAGAAGACATTATGAAAATGGCACCTTGAACATGTTCTTCAAAATGGCCTTGCCATCAAAAGGAAAGGCTGAGAACCTGAGACAGATTCAAAGAGAATAAAGACACATGACAACTCAATGCAGTATGTGCTTCCACTCTGAATCCTGTAATGGAAGTTTTTAAGAAAGCCACATAGGGGACTACTCAGTACATTGACAAAAATAGACTACGAATGGGACATTAATTAGAAGTTTTATTCCAATTGTTAAATTATTGATGGGGATAACTGTATTGTATTTAAGAGAATTGTTTAAAGAAATATACAATACTGAAGGAGAACATGCACAATATAGGAACTCAAGTATGTAGGAATGCATGCATATTTTCCATATGTGTTTGTTCATATGTGGGGAGAAAGGGGAGTAAAGGAAGGAGAGAGAAACGGACATATCAGAGAGGAGAAAAGTCACAAATACGCCAAAATGTTAGTAGGTAAATCTGGATAAAGGGATTATGGTTTTACCATGCATGCAACTTTTTGAAACATTTTAAAATAAATACATCTGTTTTCCTGAATTTTACCTGACCTCTGAGATTTCTAGCTTTGATTTCTATAGCTACCACCATCACCACCATACCCAGCCCTCAGAACTGTGCAATGCCAGCTTTAAAACAATGATCTGATTCTATCCCAGGCAAGAAACCTGGCACCCACTGCACATATGAAGAGCGCTAACTTCTCAAAAGGATTTTACAAATTACTGGAGAACTTGCAACCCATCTATCTCCCCATGATCCAGTCCAGCAGATCTGTCCATCCCTTTAGGATCCTTTAGATTTCTCCAACAAAATTTCCAACTTTACCCATTCACCATACCATATATTTTCATTTAGTGAAATTCCCACCAAAGAATAAAATATTTTTTAAAAAAATATACATAATATAAAACAATACCAGAACAAAAATTCAAGATGTTTACCAGATGGAACCCCTCATTTCTTGGCTGGTGCCACCAGGTCATTCGTCTCCTGGGGTTATGTGCTCGATGGGTTTGCCAGCACTTCCCCTGCTCTGCTATTCACTTACCACTCCTCACCTGGATTCCCATCTCCCGGAAATGTGTTGACATCTTTTGTCTTATCCTTTCCCCTATTTGTTCTCCTCAACTACTTACTTTTTAAATCTTCTACTTGTTGAACTTTATATATAGTTCACATACCATACTCATTGAAAGTATATAATTTTATGATTTTAATATATTCACAGATATGTGCATTCCTAGTGAATTTTTAAACATTTTCATGACTTCAAAAAGAAACCTTATAATCTCTAGTTATCATCTCTCTCCTCCCCTTTCTTCCCTCGCCAACAGCCTTAAGCAATCATTAATATGTTTTATATTTCTCTAGTTCTCTCTGTTTGGGACATTACGTATGAATAGAATCACCTGGGGTCATTTGTGACTGGCTTTATTCACTTAGCATAATGCTTTCAGGGTTCGTCCATGCTATAGCATATATTAATATTTTATTGCCAAAATATATTACATTGCATGGATATACCAAATTTTATTTACCATTCATTAGTTGATGGACATTTGGGCTGTTTCCACCTTTTGAGTATTATGAATACTGAATACTACTTACTGCTCTGAGCATTTGTTTACAAGTTTGGTGTGGACATGTGTTTTCATTTCACATCAGTGTATACTTAGAGGTGGAGTTGCTGGGTCATATGGAAACTCTTGTTTGACATTTTGAGGAAGGGCCAGACTATTTGTCAAAGTGGCTGCACCATTTTTCATTCCCGCTGGCTATGTGTGAGGTTCCACCTTCTCCACCTTCTCAGCGAGACTTACCTGACTGTGTGATTCTAGCCTTTGTGTGTGTGCGTCTGTTGCTATCTTCTAGTACTTGTGATTTGCATTTTTTTCTGATGGCTAGTGATATTGAGCATATTTTAATCTAATGTTTTACTTTTAATGACATTTTGGAAAGAAAGATAAACAAGTGTGTCTGATCTGCGTTTAAGTCATTTTCATGCATAACAGGAAAAATTCTTCTAAATATTTGAAAACATATAGCAATTCTGTAGTTTTCTACTTCTATACATTTAGAATGTTAGTATAGTTATTGTGTGATTAAGGAACAGCAATACTGTGCACTGGATTTACCCTGTAAGATTACTTCTTGTATGGAGTTGAGAGAAGAATTCACTCAACTGACTTCTCAGCACTGATTAAAAGGCAGATCGGAACTGTTTGCCAGAGCCTCTAAAGCTCCATGCTGTTTATTTCTGTGGTGCATATGTGTGTTCCACACGTGATGAATATCGAAGAAAAAGTATCAGTTACTTGGATATGGGCACATAGTATGTGTCTGAGAGATGGATGACAAGGTGTTTCAATGGGCTTTTCCACTTTATTGTAAAAATGGGATGTATTATACATGCCAAATGATAATTGTGAAAGTTGGGTGAGGGTACATGGAAAGATATAATGTTCTATCTTCTCTTATGCATGTGTAAAAATTTGTTAACTTAAAAAAATAAAAGACATTGGGTACCTCATAAGGAGCGCGAGGGAGGCAAAGGATACCTGGCAAGGGGGCATCAGTCCATCAATTCGGGAATTTAGCTCTCTCACAATAAGGGAGTATCATTCTGTTGAGGTCGGGAAGAAAGCCTCTTTCCATAGAAACTAAGAAGGAAAAAGGAAAGGAGAATGTGAAAGGTTTCTTTTTAAGTGTTTTGTTGAAAAGTCCCCATCTCATGGCTTCTTGTTCCTCTGTGTCCAGCACATCTGTTGAGCAAGTGGAAATGGCCTCCATTTGAGGAAAGTGATTTGCCATGGATTTGAGGAGCTTTGGGGAGAGAATGGACAAAGGAAACATGGAACTAAGCTCCATTTGTTTTGTTCACATGTTAGAAAGCATGAGAGCATTGTTTATGGAATGAATGAATGATTTCCAGGTAGTTCCTTGGAACCAGTAGAATCAATTGAGAGATATGATCCAGTAGTGATCAGTTACTTATAGGAAGACATTTCTGGAAAAACACAAAGTTGAGCCAAAACCGGTTTGGCTCATGGATAGAGTGTCAGCCTGCGGAATGAAGGGTCCCGGGTTTCATTCTAGTCAAGGGCATGTACCTTGGTTGCAGGCACATCCCCAGTAGGGGTGGTGCAAAAGGCAGCTGATCGATGTTTCTAACTCTCTATCCCTCTCTCCTCCTCTCTGTAAAAAATCAATAAAATATATATTTTTAAAAACATGCAGAGTTGAAATTTTGCCAGACAGGAAGGATTCAAGGGGATTGGAGGGGGCCCATTGTAGTAGAGCTTTTTAAATGTTAGTCACTAGATAGATCATCAAGTCTACCTTAGTAAGGGAGGAAGCCAAGAGATATGTGGATTCACAGGGAGTGGAAAAATGAACGACCTGGAATTGAAAAATTAACAATGGGCATCTATGATGGAAGGATAGGGGATGAGGCCAAAGGGTAAGAGATAAGACTATATTATTCCAGAGGCAGAGGCGTTCCTGGTAATAAGATCTGCAGTGTGGCAGTGACTGCACTGGAGTGGAAGTAAAGGACACTGAGATGGTGTAGGAACTGGGAGGCCTCATTACTGGCTGCTTGTCCATGTGGAGGTTAGAGCCCTCCACTGCCTGCTCACCTCTTCACGTTCTGTCTCGGGTTCCATTCCACCTTTAGTTCCTCTTTGGTCTGCGTTTTTCTGTGATCCCTAGCATCAGACATTGTTAAGGCCAATATACTAGTGTGGTAGTGAGAGGGGCTATGTTTTTTGTTGTTGTTTTGCTTTGTCTCTTTATACTCAGGATTTGCAAGGCTTACCGGGAAAGCTACCTGAAGTGCTCATGAGAACGCTCATTCCATATTTGTGTTTCAGTCTGTACAAGTGGATTTGCCTTCCCTCCAGACTGTTATAGAAAGGGTAGATATGTGTGCAGATTTGCCTCTCCCCCATCCCACCCCCACCCGAAAAAAACACTCCATGAAAGTCCATGGTGAGTCCTCAGATATCTGTAAACCTGGTGCATAGTCTAGAACGCACCTCTGGTTCATGAGCTGAAGGTGTTCTGGGGGAGATTATAGCTCTACTAACACCAGGCCTTTTTGGTACAAGGCATCCGTGTGCCGTGTGGTGCTCTGACCAGCCTCGGCAGGTGGAGTTTAGGTCACTTAGAGGAAGCTGGGAGCAAGAGAGTTCCCAATGAGGGGCTGATGAGGCATAAACCTTTGTTTCACCAGAAAGGTTATTCTTTCCTCTCTTCATTTGTTCTTACTTTCTCACTCACTTTAAGGTATCTTTTCCTTAGTTTCAGCTTTATTTTACCTGGGAGGTAAGTCGCTGACTGGTTAACATTGCTAACTCTGATAGATGAGTGGTGCTTTTGCTCAGCAAAAAGTAAATATGAAATGAAAATAAAAATAAAAATAATTCCTCAGCCTGAAGAAATGCCCAGAGATGGGAGCCCCTTCCCCAAGGTGACGTTCAGTAGGCATACTTCAGCATCAAGGTTAAAGTATGCTTTTCCAACATATTAATATGACCCATAGAAAGATTTTTGAGCAGTCTATGCTTTTCCTAGTCCCTATCCCAACCAGCCCAACATTCACAAAGCAATATCCCCCCCAAAAAAACACTCCCATTTGGGGTTCACCCACCTGTGGGATCAACCGATCACTGATTCTAAATAATGATTAAGCCACTATCTCTTTTTCACTGATATTTTCTGAAAAAATATACCCACTCTGGCTTGTTTTGCTTAGTGGTGAGAGAGAGCATTGACCTATGGATTGAAGGGTCTTGGGTTTGTTTCCTGGTATGTACCTCGGTTGCAGGCTCCCCAGTCCTGGTAGGGGCACACACAGGAGGCAACCAGTCAATATGTTTCTCTCACGTCAATGTTTCTCCATCTTACTTTCTCCACCTTTCCACCCTCCCTTCCAGTCTCTCCAGAAATTAATGGGCACGAGCCCTGAGAAACCCTAAACCCATGCACCCAACACAGGACACAGAGAAGACATCACTGTTGTTCTGGGAACATTTATTAGGCAAGCCAATATTCCCCTCGAGGGAGGAATTATCTGGGGGAGGCAAATGTATCCCGCTGGAAATTCTGGAGGAGCATTGTGTGTCTGAATCGTGGAGGCGGGTCTCTGCGCTCAGTGCCTCCAGAAGTGGCGGGAACAGCAGGACGCCCCATGGCAGCTTGAGGCCTGCAGGTGGGGCTTCGATGGGGCACAGTCCCCTTGAGGGACACAGATTGGGGGTCCTCCTGTCCAGGCAAGATAGCTGCGTGGCGGCTGGACGTGGCATTTGTCACTTGGAAAGGTTGCCCCTGGCCTGGCTCTGCCTGGGCCTGCGCTGCTCCCTTCTTCACAGGCTTCCCAGACTTCGTTCCAGGCTGAAGCCGTTGGAAAATATTCTTCATTTTATCAAGGAAATGGCTATCTGCATTGTCTACAAGTGAGGAGTTAGGGAGAGGTGGTGGCACCTGTCCCTTCTGTAACATGATCTGGGGAGATTTTCTCCCAAGTTTGTCCTCTAAAGCTTTATCCTGAGAAGGAAATCTCTTCCCTTCAGTTTGGGAAAGTCTCCCTAGTGTGTCTCCTCCACCACGCTCTGCTGATTTGGAGCCTGTAGGCTTTGGAGGAGGGCACACACTACCTTTCTGTACATCTGGCAGGCAATTCTGGTCCTGGCAGGTCCTTAATGCATGGTTGTAAAGCCAAGGTTCCTGCTCTACACTAACTGCACTGTCCTTTGAATTGACATGCAGCTCCTCTGACGCTCCTGCATCCGCAATAGAGTCGTCATCAGCAGGAGTCAGGGAGGCATTGTCTGAGTCAGGAGACATGCCCCTGGGTTGGCCTTGGGCCTGAATATATCTTTTCTCCAACTTCACCTTTAGCTCAGCAATTACCTGAGTTCTAAGATCTGATAAGTCAGGAGCTTGAGCTAATAAGTTAGATGTTGGGTTTTTAATGGTCACACTAGTTTCTCTGTTTATTATTTGGGGGACTCCTGGTTTGCTGGTTGTCATCACACTGCTAGTTTCAGGTTGAAGAGCCCTGAGCCCCTCATCCCTGACTATCTCCATGGACACTCTAGATATGAAACCAGGTTCTGATTTCTCCCTATCCGCCTGTCGTATATCTGCTCTGTCATTAGAATTCACACTGTTATTGTTTGTCTCTGGTCCGGTCCCTGCTCTCCTTGCAGGCATCTTTGGGGGTTGAATGTCGGTTATCAAAGAATGGCTCTGACTTTGTCTGTCACTGATGGTCTTCGTGACAGACAGTTTGGTTTTCAAAATTTTCTGGATTTCCTCTGAAAGTATGCGTTGTATGTCAGCAGGTGAATGTCCTTCCTTGCTCCCTGAGGTGGCAGGGAGAGGAAAACTCAGGTCATCAGCTGAACTTTCTGGTCTCACTTTGTCCCTAAGAAGAGATTCAGAGCTTCCTCTGAGGGGCATGAAGGCCCCCGATTTAGTGTTTCCCTTGGAAATCAGTTGGGATGAGGAAGAAAAGTTGGGATTGGTCGACGAAGAATAGGATGGAGTATCTTTCGATTTGAATTGCACTTTAGAATCAAGGACTTTGGTGGAAAGGCTTGAGATCCCCATATGAACCTTGGGAATGTGGGGTTTCTGCATCTGCTGTGCAGCACACTCAAGTGAGGGAAGCTCCTGGGATGTGTCCAGGCGGTAGAGCCCACCCACTGATGATGGCAAACTTCTTTGCTCTAATTTGGTGTGGGGTTTTATAGGATTCTGCTTGTTAGAGGGCTGTGAACTATACACAGTCCCAGGAAGCTGACCCTCCCTGATTTTCTCAGATGTTTTTTTCAAATGTATTTTCCAGACATTTTCTATTCTCTGTGTTACACTCTGCTCAGAAAACATTGAGTTTTCTTTTGACAGGATCATCACATCAGAGCCAGTTGCCACATCCTTAACTGAAGAGGTCTTTGAATCACTCAACAGATTAACTTTTGAAACATTCTCCTGATTTTGTACCTCATCCTTCCCTTCATTCTCTAGATGAAACCTTTCTGAACTGCTCTCATAGGAGCTTCCATCCACAGGGACGCAGGAGAGGCCAGAATTGCTCTGGTCCTTATCCACAGGGATGCAGGAGAGGCCATAACTGCTCTTTGACTCAGGTATGGCTGAGCAATTGTTAGGAGGCCTCATCCCTGACAGAGACCCCTGGGTCTTCCAGGGCTGGCCCTTGTGGTGTTTAATAAGCCTCTCTGTAAGGTGACTTTCAAATTTCTCTCTAAATTCCTTGCTTAGAGGAAACTCAACAGGATCGATGGAGATTGCAACATGGGCCTTAGAACTTTGCACCACAGATGTTAAGCCACACAAATTTCCCTGTTCCTTCTGCAACACATTGCATTCCTGGTGTTCTGTTTCAGATGAGGTGAGACTGGATGGCAAGATTGGGAGTGGGGACTGAAGGTGGGCCTGCGGTTGGGTCTGAGTGAGATGTAAGTCCTGGGTCTGAGGCAGGGTTTGAGGCAAGGGTTGAGGTTGGACCTCAGGCAAGGATGGAGGGAGGAAAGAAGGTAGTCCTGGGGATTTTTGGCCTGTAGTAGTATTTGAGATGCAATTGAAAACGATTGAACAGTCACCTGAGGCATGCACAGCAGAGGATAAGGACTCACTGTGTAGAGATGGGAGACCCCAGAAAGTAAGTTTTTGCTTTAAATTGTTATCCAAGGTCTTAGGATTTAAGCACTTCTGGGCCGAGTCCTGCTCATCAGGGCTGATAGATAAGAGGTGTTTAGAATCTATAAATGTGGCTGCAGTGTCTGTCCCAAAAAAGGTTTTTGAAGCATTCAGGGCAAGAAACCCTTGATGTAAATCAGATTGTGTCAAGGTTGAAGAGAACAAGTCTTTGCGTCTGGGTGAAGAATGGTGTTCTGGCTCTGGAGGCAGAGTTTGACCCGGTGGTGAAGGTGACAGAGAATCACCCAAAGGGGTCATTGAGTGACAGGATAGAACAGAGGGAGATGGTGGAGAAGGCTCAGGCAGAGGAGTTGTCTTTAGGTCTCCTGCCGGGCCTGTTGAGATGGCAGTTGACTGAATGAATGATAGCTCAGTCACTGGAGGTGTCTTAGGAGCTGGGGAGGCCACAGGGGCCGCAGCGGGAGTAGACTTTTCCAGGGTCTTTGAGAACACCATTTCATTGATGTCAGCAGCTGCATTATTGCATACCTTGCAGGAGGTGTCTGGACATAAAAGTTGGCGAAATCGGGTGATGTCATAATTCTGTCCCAAGGGGCTGTAGGAGACAGGAGGTAAAAAGATGTAGCCAGGACCAGAACAAGGAAAAGAGGACCTACTGACCTGGTGAGGGTGGGGCACCTTAAGCCTGCTGCCCTTCACATTGCTCCACATCCATGACTTCACAATGCACTCATTCCAAGGCATTCACTCACATTCCAGTTCCTATGGCAACCCCTCCTATGACTAAACAAGGCTCCACTGAATCAATGGAAATGCATAGAACATGATCAAGAGAGCTCAGGAAGAAGGGGAAAGACTAGTTACCTTTTCAGGAAAGAAATCAGCTCCTTTTCCTCATCCACTTTGCTGTGGTAATAATACCTCGAACCTGAGAACCAGGAGAGTGAATTACATGTAATGAAGGTAGACACATAGGCATTACACAAGAGGCTCTTTATGGGAGACCATTGAGATATTAGACTCTGGAAGACCCAAGAATTACTAGATGAGGTCAAATGGTCAATGATGATATTAATAAGGTCCCCATATGTATGTTGCTTCATTTATAAAATAATCGAATTTGATGCTCAAAACCACTCTGTGAAGCAGAGGGATCAAATGGTTACAACAAAGAGGAATCTGATAATCCTGAAGCCAAAGCACTTTCTCAAAGTCAGGAGATAGAACTTCTGACTATTGACACCTATTGTGCAACACCCATGGCCCATGGCCCTCACTGCTGCTTACCCAGGGACAGCAGACCAGGGAATCTGAGCAGTATCTCAGGTTCTGTCTTTCCAGGAGCCTCTTCTATGAGGGCTCTGTCTCCTGACAGGGGCTGTATCTACCAACTGACAGAGATCAGGGACCTAGTCCTCATGGAAAGGAGAAAGGAAGGGTCACCCTTGGGGAGCTCAGGTGGAAAAGGCAGAACCTTACCTCCCCATGTCCCACCTTTCCTTCTCCTCTTGGCTCTGCAATGACGCTGTGAACAAAAAGGAAAGAATGCGTGATTGGGACTCGTTTCTCTCCTCCTCTTCCTAAAAAACTTAGACATATACTATATAAGAATAATGTTTCTCTGAGCCACCAAAATACCTTTTAACCGATAGAACTTTGTGTTCCTTTTACCATTTTTTAAAGCTTTAAGATGTTTTTAACTTTTCATCTTCGAAACACTCAAAGGAGGACTGTGTTTATAGGGTCTACACTTGGTTTTCTCAGAGGTCCTCCTCTGCTCAAGGTCAGCCTATAATCTGAGGCCTACCTTCCATCTCTGTCCCCTCAGATAGGACCCAGTAACTTAATATGCTCAGGCTGCAGCCTCTGCTCACTCAGAGGCGCTCAGAGGCTCAGCACTGCTCTGCTTATCGGCCCAACACAAAGAGTTGGCCAAATGATGCCTGACAGGACAGTATGACTCAGGATGAAGTGCTGGTTAACTCTGATGGCCCAGAGAGATCCTCAAATCTCTAAATAACTGGATCCAGGACGAGGGAATCACTGTGTTTGGTGCCAGAAACCTGTCACCACACCCAGATGGTCTGTGAGCTTCATATAGAAGCCTGAGACCTCCCTGAACCCCTAGCCCTACCTGGTCTCTTCCCCGAGAAGAGTGATGTTCTGTTCTCTCCTCAGATGTCCCAACTTCGGTGTCTCTCTGACTCAAATCAAACTCATTTAGAAATCTGGGAATCCAAATGGCAACAACAATGAAGAACTCTATTGGGGCTCCATTAAACTCTCACTCAGGGTTCCTTACCTTTTGTGTATGTTCATGTTTCCGGAAGTTGGCTCTGTGGGTTGATGGAATTCCCACAGAATAAATGAAGAAGTAGACGAATAAGCTCAACACTAAGATGGAAATTATGCTGAGATTGTCACATAAATATTCTGAGCCGAAGCTCAGAGAAAACTCTAGTAGGCTATTCAGAAATAGACTGAGATCCATTTTCCAAATCGCAACGCCGCTCGCTCGAAGCAACTGAGCTCTGAGAGCTCAGACTCCTGAATTTATAGCCAGGCCTGCATCACAGAGCATTGTGGAGTCACACAGGCCTGCATCACAGAGCATTGTGGAGTTCAAAGGGTTTCTGTGAGTGGGCGCAGGTACAGCTTCAAGAGTGTGTGTCCACAGCCCCGCCCTCCAACCAGCCCAGCACATCCCCTCCACCTCTCTTGGGCCTCTTGGTCCTGCTCCCCTACTCTCCTGTTTTCCAATTTGCCTTTTAACATAGCATATATTCACCTTAATGAATGCTCTGCTTGTTTCACCTGTAACCCAGATATTAGCTGGGTGCCCCTTTAATATTTGGAGACCTTGACTGACTTTGGTCTCACCAGGTTCACTACCTTGCAAGTCTGAAATACTACTCCCTGGGAAGTTTGCTTGTGCCCAGACCTTTACACTGAGGATCATATACTGCATATCCTCAAATCCAACTCACACAAACCCAGGTACAGAAAGTTCTTTTAGACTTACTTGTGGATGGTAAATAGCAAATATTAGTTTTTTTCAGTAAGTTGTAAATGAATAATAAAGTTTAAAATATTACCCTTCCCAGGAATACATCTCACATATTTTACATATATCCAACCTCTAAGTTCTGTTATGAAGCTCTCCACAGGACATTTCAGGCTGCCATGGAGGTGGCCTAGTTGGTGTGTGGCAGAGTGTGATCCCACAGAACCCCATGACTTCTCAGTTGAGGTACATCCCCACACAGAAGTCTGGCCCCAGATTTCAGGCTGCACTTGGTTATATTGTCTAAAAGAAGGAGTGTTTGCCAGAATCTCTACTAGAATAACATGCTGCTATTTGAGGAGGCTCACTGGCCACAGGTCATTAGTTTAGGACTCATAAGTTTTCAGTTTCCTAGGGACAATCCTCAGTGCTCTCTCACTCCCATCCCTGTTACTATTCCTGGGCTGACCCACACGCATACAGGCAACTGATTCATATGAAAAGCACGGAGCCTATCAGGGCAGTGAGGACCCCCACTTACTTAGTGGTAGACAGAGCAACCTTGTACTCATGTTGAGCCTCACTGAACTCTCACCATCATGGATCCACATAAATTCTGTGCCATGGGGCTCCCCAAGTGCTGTTTGTGAAGGGAAGGGCAGGTACTCACATTGTGAATATGCCCTCTGCTGATGCCCTCTGCTCATTGTCTCCTTAGACTTCACTTAGAAAGCCAAGTTTTAAGGTAAAATTGTTAAGAGTCTCAAAACGGTGGCAATGCAGCATTAAACCCAGTACTGAGTACTCCTAAAAGTGTCCCCTGAGTGACAGCACAAGTTGTCATCCTGTGACCTGCTCTGTAGCTTCCTTACTTGCCTCAATCCACACCCTGGTCTTAGCACATTGACTGTGTGAACTTGAGGTTCCTCTTGGGACCCCAGCTTTCTTTTTTGTTTTTTTAAATACCCTTTTTTCAGGGCTCCCTGTTTTCTCTCTTTTTTTAAATATATATATATATTACTGATATTTTACAGAGAGGAAGGGAGAGAGATAGAGAGCTCGAAACGTCAATGAGAGAGAAACATTGACCAGCTGCCTCTTGCATACCCCCTACCGGGGATATGCCCACAACCAATGTACATGCCCTTGACTTGGAATCGAACCCGGGACCTTTCAGTCCGCAGACCGACGCTCTACCACTGAGCCAAACTGGTTTCAGCAAGGACATCAGCTTTCTTATTGTTAAGTTAGGAATGCATATAATGCTTATTTTCAGCATTGGTGTAAAGCATTTGTTCAGTGTCTATCATAGTACTGACCAATAGAAATATAATGTGAAAAAGCCAGTGTCATATGTACTTTTACACTTTTCACTAGTCTTTTCCCAGGTCTTTGCTCAAAAGTAACCAACATGCAAAGCCCTTCCCTAAACATCTGTCTCTCATCAGGAACATTCTAAGGTAGCCCCCATGAGCTCCACCCCTGGGTGTACTGTCCTGAGCAGGTGGAACCTGTGATTAAATGAGATCCAATTCCCATGATTATATTATTAATACGTGACTCTGAATGGAGATTACCTCAGGTGGGCCTGACCCAATCAGAGTAGCCCTTAGAAAAGATAGAAACAGTTGCAGACATTTTCCTTCTGCTTCCACAAGTTTTACAGCTGCAGGCACTGAATTATGCCAAGAAACATGCGTTTGGAAGAGATCCTCAAGCCTTGGATTCGACTCAGCCCTGGCTGATCCTTTGACTACAACCTTGTCTTAAGCAGAGATTTAAGCAGAGAGCCATAGACCTTGATTCCTGACCTTGAATAATGGGATATGATACATGTGTATTGCCTTAAGCCACTAAGTTTGTGGTGATTTGCTATGCAGCAATAGAAAACTGATATGTCTAAAATATACTCTCTACATCTATTCTCTATTTCTCTTTCCTGTATTATTTTCCCTCGGAGCAGTTTGCTACCTGAAGTTATATTATGCAGTTATTTCCTTGTTTAGTCTGACTGTCCTGCTGGATTATGGTCTCCACAGGGGAAGGGACTCTGGCTTGTTTACTACCGAATTCCCAGCTCCTTACAGCAGTGCTTGGCACACACCAGGCACTCGGGCCATATTTGTTGAATGAATTCATAAACAAACATGTGTGTGTTCAGTGTTTATGTAATTTAACAACAATTCTGATAGGTGTACTTCACTTCAAGCAAACTTGGCATTTAGTATGTATTAAAAAAGAGTTTAGTGTTGGTTTCTATTTTGTTTTAAATATAAAATAGAAAACAATTTACCAAAAATGCTAATTTGGCTCTGAGTAATATTTAAAATTATTTTAAAAATATATTTCAGTGATGGCAGCACCCAGAACAATGTAATGGGCTACTCAAAGTTGTTAAAAATAATGGTGGATAGCTATGTGAATTAAAAGTTATAGCCAAATGAAAATGGATAAAATAAACGTGCTAATATGCAGTGTTCTCCCCTAGGTGTTCATTTGTGATGCTCAGTGATACACTGGGACACTCATTTTCATTTATCTTTATGAGGAGATAAGCAGGTGGATAAAGGGCTGGTCATGAGTGTGGATTCCTAGGCTGCCCTGGGAAGTTCCCATCAGGAGGTGGGAGGTGAGCCCAGACAAGCCAGTGCCTTTACAAAGCTCGTGGGTGGTTCTATTATTCAGCCAGGGTAGAGAGTCCTTTCTCACCTCATAGCAACACTTGTGAATGAGAATTATCACGTGATTCCACTTTAAAAACAAACAAACATGTTTTTATTTATTTCAGAGAGAGGAAGGAAGAGGGTGAAAGAGAGAATCATCAATGATGACAGAGAAGCATCTATCAGCTGCCTCCTGCATGCCTCCTCCTGGGGACTGAGCCTACAACCCTGGGCATGTGTCCTGACCTGGAATTGAGCCATGACCTCTGGGTTCATGGGTCAATACTCAACCACTGAGCCATGCTGACCAGGCTGGGTCTCACTTCTGGTTGTACATTGAACCTTGACATCATGTTCAAAGCTGGCAATGAAGTTTATTAATATACATATTCCATAAACAGGCTGAACACCTACTGTGTGCCAGCTCTTGGCTAGGTATGGGGAGTCTGAAATATGGTAGAAGTCATATTTTGATAAAGCCTGCTGTTTGAATTCTAACTCTGCTAAGTCTGATTAAAACACAGGGTACTTACCTGAGCTTCCAGGTGGAGACCTGGAGGCTAAGGCAATTATCCCATGCTTGAGACAAGAACCAGGAAATTGATTCCCACTGACTCAGAAGTTCAGGGATAGAAATTGTAGATAACCTTTAGGGACTAACCTCTGAGCTCTGCTTTTGTTTTGTGTTATGGGCTATCCTCAACTTTTGTTTTGTGTATGGGCTATCACAAGATAGGGCCACATTCCAATGTCTGGCAGGATGTGACTGGGAACCAACCCTGTGGGATGTCCCCAGTCTTTAGAATTTAGCCTTTAAAATTCAAACGAAGGAAAATTCCTGTGGTTTGAGCCTTTAAAAAGACTTGCCTTCCCCTAGAACAGTACAGTCATATAGAGTCTACCTGTGTGTAGTGCTCTTGCGGCTGTCCTTTTTTTTGTTTTTTTTTCCTTTATTTTTTTTATTTCAATAAATCTTTGCCTGCTTTTTAATAAATCATCAGCCTCCAGTGGTCTTATTTTGAACCAAGGATTTGACCCCACAACAGAGTCCTAATTTTATCATCATTATTTCCTAGTAGGTCTTTGTCAACTGTAAGGTCCCAAGACCCCCGGTGAATCCAACAGAGTGGGCGACGACCCCAAGTCAAACGCCGAGACCGAAACTTGATGCAAAACTCATGAGGATTTATTACAAGCGCAGCACAGGGTCTCTCAGGCAGACAGCAACCCGAAGGAAATGCTGGCTGACTGGAGCGCCGAGTAACTGCAGAACATGAGTTTATAAAGGCAAAAACCACACGCAGGTGGGGTTACACATGGAGGGGGAGGAAGGGAACAAAGAAATTCCAAGAAGGGGAGCTGGGCTCATTAATTACATGTTTTATGACAGGGTCTATGCTTAGTCAACAGTCCCATCTGGTAATCTTGCAAGCCCCTTTGCCTCCTCTCTTCCCATTCCTCTGGGTAAGTCCTCAGGGTAGGGAGTTTCTGGGGACTGATTTCATTCTTGCCTGATCTTCAACCGTAAAGAACTGATTTCATTCCTATCTAATCTTTAACCGTAAAGGTCACATCCTGGAACAGGTAGTGGGAAAGGTCAATTCCTCAATCTTTGCACAACAGTGAGGGGCCCTTACATTCCCTCCTTTTCTTTTCAGGGAAGTTCCAATCCTGGAACTATAGGTCCCCATCTTGAGAGACAGGGGCCGGGACCTCTGCTGGAGTATCAGGACTTGGACTGCACTAATTCTCTCCCGAATGAAGGTTACTAGTCTGTTCAGGATACAGGGGCCAAAGGTTAGGAGTAAAAGGAGAATGATGAGGGGTCCCACCAGGGTGGAAATCAGGGTCGTGAACCAAGGGGAGCGATTAAACCATCCCTCGAACCACCCCTGATTGGTCTCCCATTCTCTCTTCCCGGTCTCAAGCCTTTCTCTCAGTTGGGACATGGAGTCTTTTATAACCCCAGAGTGGTCTATGTAAAAACAACACTCCTCTTTCAGGGCAACACATAACCTACCACCCTTGAGGAATAGGAAATCTAAGCCTCGCCTATTCTGTAGTACTACCTCTGCTAGGGACCCGACCGATTTTTCTAATTCGCCTATAGATTTCTCCAGGGTACTTAAATCCTGGTCTATTTGTTGACTTAATTCTTGCTTGCACATTTAGCTTTACTAAGCTTTAGACTTTTTCACTGGCTAGCAAAAATGTTTTTACCACAGTTCCCATTGAAGTCCAATTCCCCTCCTGGCGGCATCAAGTCTCCTCCTGGCCCGTGGAGCTCAGGCTAGGGATCTCACAGGTGAGGCCGCTGGTTGCCAGGATCCAGGCCGTTTTCTGTGCAGGAGGGGGGAGTGGTGTAATCAGGTCTGGGTGCCGTCTACTTCAACAGCCATGGGCGTGGGCGTGCTCAGGGTAACAGTGTAGCATCCTTTGCAGGTTGGGGTTAGTCTTTGGGCAGTGAATTTCTTTACCTACACAGAGTCTCCGGGCCGGAAGGGGTGTACAGGGTCCATGGTGGGCACTGGCAGTGCATCTGGAATAAGCTTATGGGTGGCTCTCTGGGTAAACTGCAGAGCCTGTAGGACTTAAGCAAGGGAACGGTTACAAATTTTAGCTTTTAGTTTCTCCCTGACCCTGGGAAGGATGGAGAGGAAGTTTACCATACATGATCTCAAAAAAAAAAGGGGAACCCATCCCAGTAGAGGGCACATCTGGTCCATAAGAGGGAGAAGGGCAGGGGTTTGGTCCAATTTTCACCAGTTTCTAGGACAAATTTAATTAAACTTTTTAGAGTCCTGCTCATGCCTGTCCTAAGGCTTGAGCTATATTTTGAGATACCTTGCTACAAAGGCTGGGCTGTTATCTGATCCTATGATTACTGGCAGCCCAAACCTAGAGGCAGTTTCTGTCCTAGTGGGGTATGCTTCAACCTGACCTGAGGTGTTTACAAAAAACCAAAACAAAAAAACAAAAGAATTAGCATGTACTTGTACCTTAATGTTGGTGGCTTAATCTCTGCGAAATCCACCTCACAATGCTCTCCTGGGGAATTTCTTTGAATTCCCAGGGGGACCCTCTTACCTTGCTTAGTATTTACCTATGCACAGATAGTACTTTTAGTGACTATGCTTTTAATTACCTTATCTAAGCTTGGTAGCACCTGTCTTACAGAAGTTCAGAAGACATGGTGACACCTAAGTGGGTAACCTGGTGTAACTGGGCAACTAATGTCTGACCTGAAGCCTCTGGGACCAACAGTCTGTCATCTGGTAGAGTCCACCAACCATCTGGTCCTTTGATGACTTGCTTCTGTTCAGCCAATTCCTCTTTTTGCTTGGTGCAGGTCGGGGTCCGGCAGGGTTACTAAGACTTGTAAAGGCCCCACAGGTTTTTGGGCATCTTCCTTAGCGGTTTGGTCTGCAGCTCTATTTCCTCTGGCTTTAATTGTCTCCCCTTTCTGATGTCTTTTGCAGTGCACTATTGCAGCTGCCTTTGGGAGTCAGATGGCCTCAAATAAGGCTAAAATAATGTCCTTTCTGGCTGGAGTTGGTAACCCTCTTTCCTGGGGGATGGCACTGTGTCCCCATCAAAGGGCCTGGATTAAGGCCAAAAGTTCAGGAACTGCCCAAACTGTGCGGTCCATGGTGACTACTGCTGCCCCAGCATATCAGATCCCATCCTATACGTAACTGCTCCCATCCGTGAACAGTACCTCGTCTGGTGATGATGGCAGGACATCTGTCAGTACTGCGTCTGTTACCTCTATGCAGTCATGAATGGGTTCCTCTGGATCATCTGGAAGCAGGCTGGCAGGGCTGATGGCCAGTGTCTTATGGAACCGGACACAGGGCTGGTCCAGGAGAAGAGCTTGGCACTGGGTGATTCTGGTGTTTGACATTCATCTCTCTGGATCACTCAAAGAGGGCCTCAATGGCATGGGGTGCTGTCTGGGCTAGCTCCTGGCCCAGAGTCTGCTTATCTGCCTCCTTCACCAGCAATGCTGTAGTGGCCACTGCCCAGGGCACACTGGCCACTCTGCTGCCACAGGGTCTAGCTTCTTAGACAGATAGGCATCAGGTCTCTTCCAGGGACCTAGAGTCTGAGTGAGAACCCCTTTTTTAATGCCCCTTACCTCAGTCCCTTGGTGACATCTGGCAAGGCTAGGGCAGGTGCTGAGATGAGAGCCTTCTTTAGCTCCTCAAAGGCCAGTTGTTCCACTTTGGTCCAGTTCAGTGGCTGTATCCCCCAGTGCGTGTTCATTCCCAGATCTATGGTCCTTCTCGATGTCCCAGGAAAACAGGCAGTTTGTCTGGTGGCTCTCTGGACTGATATCTTCTTAGAGGTCCCATTTGCTCTGTCAAGACTGAATAAACTGCCCCAGTGTTCACCAGTAAGTTAATAGGTTTGCCTCTTACTTGTAAGGTTACCCGTGGGGGCTTAATGGAAAGGAGCCCTGGTCCTGTTAGTCCTTTTCCTCTATGTTAAAAAAACTCCTGAAGTTTAAGTCTCCCTTTCTTGCCTCTCTAGCTAATCTGCTAGGACATCCTCCCTTGCAGTGCCTTTGTTTCCTACAATAGGCACACTAATTCTTTCTTATTTACTGCTGGCCTTTTCCTCCTTTCAACCTTTCTCTGTTCCCCTTATCATCACATGCACAACCTTCACAAAAATCTTCACTATTTTAAATTAGCCTTCAAACTTTCTCTCTATGTCTTTCAAAAACGCAAAACCGTGCCTTAAACCTTCCATTATTAAAAAAAATACTTAGAAAAGGAGAGAGGGAAGAGAGAGCAGGCTCAGCCCCCTGTTCCCAGGCCTCCAGCTGCTTGAAATTTAAAGTGACACATTTTTCCTACAGATAAGGATCTCAGTTTCTGATAAGCCTGAACAGAGGAATAGGGGAATTTCTTACTGCACTTTTAAGCTCCTTAAGCCCCCTAACAGAACTCGGTGAAAAGCGTCCAAGCAGTCACTGGTGTTTGGGGGTCTCATTGGGGTACAGGGGGGTCACAAAAGAATTTCCCTCCTAGTCAGCCGCCCCCTCCAGCTACTCTAAACAACCCCGGGAGGGAATGGACACCGGGTGGGTGGAGACAGGGAGCGGTGTAGGTCCCAGGTGGCGAAGGCACTGCTTCCACAGAGGCATTTTCATCTGGTGGTCCACTGAGAAAATCACTTGCCTCCCGCTGGTGAAGGTGGCGCAGGGGAACCGGTGATCCTTACACTGAAATCAGACTCCCTGAATGTTCTGAAAAGTTCTTCTGCTCGACTGTGTTTCCATTAATATTATTGATTTTAAAACCATAACTTAAGAGTTGACATACACACACCAGGACCTAGTTGTCCTCAAAATATTTTCTTTTCTTTCTAAAGATTTTACAATGTACTGTAATCATTAATCACATCAAATTTAAATGACCAATTGAGACAAACAGTCCTGAAACCCTTCCTCCACCACTGATGACAACTGGGTGGCGGCAGGTGTCTGAAATAAGATTCATTTAGTTGTTGAGCTTGCTGGGCAGACTTGGTGATTTTGCCAGTACAAGCTTCCTTCTTGCAAATAGTTAGCTTAAGAATTTGGTATCTGCTTTTAACTTTTTGTACCACAATTGTTACAACTTCATACCTTCAAATTAATAAACATACATAGAACTTTTGTTAGGCCGGCCGTTTTCCCTCTGGCAGAAAGCAAGCACCCTGGGGGAAAAAAGAGTTCCCCCGTGGCCATTTGGGGCGGTTTGCTAGCCGTCAGAGCACTTAGTTTTAAACAAATTTTTCCCACAGATTTTCACACTTACATGAACAAATAATTATACCCAAGCAGACAAACAAAATATCAAACAAACGTCTGTACTTATACCCTTTCAATAAACAAGTAACATTATAGTGTTTCAGCAAAATAGAAAAGGCACTCATGTTGGACAAAGAAACCAAGACTAATACTCTAGGAACCATGAGAGGAAAGTTATCTTACAGACCGGCATTGACCTGGGAAAAAGTGTGGTTAAATCAAAAGCATTAATATAAGATAGAGACAAATAACAAAATGAGTATGTGGCACTCTTAAAAATAAAAGTATTTTATTTAAACATAAAATAATCCACAGAAAAAACATTGGGAGTTAATGAGGAAAAAAAAATGAAATGTAGGGAAAATCTAGGAGCTATCTTTGGGACTGAGAGTGGCCTGAAAGTATCTGTGTGCAGTGAACTGTGCTTTGTCATTTGTACAAAGTACCATATATAATATATCATAAAGGTATAAAAAAAGATATAATTGAAGTTAAATCCATTAAGAAATTAAGATTTTTGTTACTTAAAAGGGAGAGATATGAAATAAAGGCATAGACATAGATATTAATAGATGGATATACACAGATAAATACTTTCATCATCATTGAATAAAAAATATTGGGAAATTTTAAAATATTTATAGTACTTGAACAAAGGAAAATTTATTGTTAAAACAAGCAAAGATTTTCTCCTGACTAAATTAAATATAGTGAGTGTGCCCCCCCCACACTCACTAATTAAAAGGCTTATTTACAAATAGTCTTTTTAAAACTAAAGAGATGAGAGGGCATAAAAATATATATAATGTCTTTGAACATCTTGTACTTTCTTCTGAGAATTTATCTTCACAATTTTAGATTTTATTTTGTCCATCCCAAATCATGCATAATTTACCTGTTTACATCTTTACTATCTTACAGTTCAGAGCATAAAGATATTTTTTGGCATGCCTATCACACCCACCCAGGTTACATTGTCCTTCATGAATAGTTTTATTGCCTGTCCATGGGTTTGCCTTTGTGCATCATTTTGCACATTCAATTTTCTATTGGTTATCGAATAATTTGAATTGGTCTCCCTCTGTGCTTCCATTGAATTGTAAAGCAGCACTTACCTTTCACATCTGATTCTCTGTATGCAACATAATTATTCGCAAACAGTAGGGGAACCATAATATTTATTTGATTAATACATAAAGGGAATAATTGCGTTTCTTCATGACTAATAGTTATTGACCATGATTTTATGTGCTTGCTTTTCATTTGCATCTTTGGTACAGTATCTGTTCAGATATTTTGACCCTTTCTATTGAGTTGCTCACTTTCTTGATACCAGATTGTTGTCAGATATGTGATTTACAAATACATTCTAGGATTTTTCTTTTTTATTTTTCTAAACACTGTCTTACAATGAGCATGGATTTCTAATTTTAAGAATTCTAGTGTAGTCGAGGTTGGTTTGGCTCAGTGGTAGAGCGTCGGTCTGTGGACTGAAAGGTCCTGGGTTCGATTCCGGTCAAGGACATGTACATTGGTTGCGGGCACATCCCCGGTAGGGGGTGTGCAAGAGGCAGCTGGTCGATGTTTCTCTCTCATCAACGTTTCTGGCTCTCTATCTCTCTCCCTTCCTCTCTGTAAAATATCAATAATATATATATATATATATATATATATATATATATATATATATATATATTTTAAAAAGAATTCTAGTGTAACATTTTTCCAATCATACATTGTTTTCATTACTAATCTGAGAATCTTTGCCTGATGCAAAAATATAAATGTTACATCCTGTTTTCTTATAATATTTTTAGGTTTACATTTAGTTTATAAAGCTTTTTGAGTTATTTTTCCTTATGGTGTGGGGACATGTGGATATCCAATTTTTTCACAACCATTTATTGACAAGCCATTCTCCAGCAGATTGCCTTTGCACTCTTATAGATACTCCACGACAGCATGCATTTGTGCAACTATTTCTGTATTCCATATTCTGTTTTACTGATCTGTTGTCTCTCTTCTTGCGTGGTGCCTGGATTACTGTGACTTTATTGGAAGTCTTGACTCAGGTAGAGACTGCACTCTGACTTGATTCTTCTTCAATCTTGTGTTGACTTTGTTGGATCTCTTCTTTCTCTTTATAAACTTTAGAATCAGTTGGCTTATAGTCACAAAATAACTATCTGGGATTTTGATTGGAATTGTGCCAAAACTATATATCAGGGTGGGAAAACTGATATCTTAAGAATAATGGATCTTTCTATCCATGTATTTAAATTATTTCTACATTTATTTAGATCTTTTGATTTCTCATATACCAGTAAGAGTTTTATAGTTTTCCTCATATAGATCATATGCATATTTTTATAAATTTACTAGAGGCCTGGCACACAAAAATCATGCATGGGGGCCAGTGTCCCTCAGCCCAGCCTGCATCCTCTTCAATCTGGAACCCCTCAGGGGATGTCCAACTGCTGATTTAGGCCTGATCCCAACTGTTTGCCTGACTGCCTAATTGACCCTAACCACTTTTTAAAAAATATATATATTTATCGATTTTTTACAGAGAGGAAGAGAGAGGAATAGAGAGTTAGAAACATCGATGAGAGAGAATCATTGATCAGCTGCCTCTTACACACCCCCTACTGGTGATGTGCCCGCAACCAAGGTACATGCCCTTAACCGGAATCAAACCCGGGACCTTTCAGTCCGCAGACCGACGCTCTATCCATTGAGCAAAACCAGTTTCAGAGACCCTAACCACTTTCACCTGCCTGCGTGATTGACCCTAACCACTTCTGTCTGCCAGCCTGATTACCCTCTAACCACTCCCCTGCCAGCCCAAACGCCTTCAACTGACCTCCCCTGCCAGCATGGTTGGACCCAACTGCCCTTCCATGCTGGTCTGGTACCCCTAACTACCATCCCCTGCTGGCTTGATTGCCCACAACTTCCCTCCCCTACTGAGCATCTTGTGTTAGCCATCTTGTGACCTCATGGGGGTGGGCATGCTGTGTGAGGGTGTGATGGTCAATTTGCATATTATCTCTTTATTATATAGGATGACAAAATATATAATATTTTTGCTACTAATGTAAATGATATTCTGTTTTTATTTTTAAATACTATTTTATTGCTGTTAAGTAATAAAGCAATCGATTTTTGTATATTAATCTCATATGCTGCAAACTTGCTATAATTGCAGATTAATTAAAGGAATATTTTTGTTGATTCTTTGATTTTTCAACATAAATGTTAGTGTTATCTGTGAACAAAGGACTTTTTGTTTTTTCTTCTCAATCTGTATACTTCATATTACCTTTTATTGTCTAACTAGAGGCCCGATGCACAAAGATTAGTGCAAGAATGGGCCTTTCTTCACCCTTTCTGTTGGCATCACTTTCACTCTGGCCAGAGCTGCCTTTCTGGCTTCCCACAATGCCCAGAGGCCTGGAGCAGCTGAAGTGGTGCAGAATGCCTGCATTATCGCCATGGTGATGACGTAAGTGTCCCGCCCCATCCCCAGACTCTCAGTGCCTGCATAAGCATATTAACCCACCATCTTTGTTGGGTTCATTTGTGTACTCACTCCTGATTGGTGGGAATTGTGAAGGTATGGTCAATTAGCCTGTTGCACTTTTATTATTTAGATTGCATTATCTAAGACTTCTAGAACAACGCTAAATATTATGTGTGTAAAAACACACATATGTGCCTTTTTCTGATCTTGAGAAAAGATCTAGTTTCTCACATTAAGTATATATGTGTTTTATATATATTCTTTATAAAATTGAGCAACTTCTCCTCTATTCCCAGTTTGCTTTTGTGTGTGTGTGTGTATATATATATATATATATATATATATATATATATATATAAAAAGAAGGGTGTTGGACTTTGTCAAATACTACCTTTTCTGCAACAGTGGACATAATTATGTAATTTTTCTTTAGCCTGTTGATGTGGGGAAGATAAGGCCCTGTGTTTCACAAGCTGAAAGCTGCCCAAACCTTTTGGCCTTGTTTAGTTTCCGGGTCTCAGTTTCCCCATTCCACTTGCCCAGGGATTTTCCTAGCTGCTTATTACCTGCTACGTGTGATACAAATCTGTCTCTGTGTTTCCTTTGTGGACGAAAGAGGCACATGGGAACCTAACAAGCTCAGGGGAGGCCTGCATGGAGGGCTTGCAAACTCAGAGACCTAAAGGAACCAAAAAGGATGGTCTGAAATTAAACTTTAACTAAAAGCAGTTCTGGTAAGTAGTCACTTCCTAGGCTGGTATTTTCACTGACAAGGTCAACCTTTACCTTAACTGAGCCTATCTGTCGGTTTGTATCTATGATAACAAGCCCTTGAAATGTCTGGGTAGCTTGTAACTTCCTTTTTCTGGACGGCTTGGGGCATAACTTAAAGACAGAAACCGCAAATTCCTTCATTATCATGTTAATTGTCCCTGCACACTCCTAAGTATGTGTCTATCATTTTACTTCTTACTCAATCCCAGGGGTCTCCTGGCTTTGCTTCCTCCCGCCTCTCTATCACCAATGCATTTCATGTAAACCACCTATGTCCTTGTAGGACCCCAAGATTGAGGAATAGACCTTCCCCACTGCCTGTTCCAGGAAGTGACCTTTACGGTTAAAGATTAGACAGGGATGAGGTCAGTTCTTTAAGGTTGAAGATTAGGCAAGAATGAAATCAGTCCCCAGAAACTCCCTACCCTGAGGACTTGCCCAGAGGAATGGGAAGGGGAGAGACCAAGGGGCTTGCAAGAATAACATGTAATTAACGAGCCCATCTGCCCTTCTTGGGATTTCCTTGTTCCCTTCTTCCTCCTCCATGTGTAACCCCACCTGCGTGTGGTGTTTGCCTTTATAAACCCATGTTCTGCAGTTACTCCGGGCTCTAGGCAGGCAGCCCCGTTGCTGTCTGCCTGAGAAGCCCCTGCGCTTGGACTATTAAAACCTCATGCTTTTTGCATCAAGTTTCGGTCTCGGCGTTTGACTTGGGGTCGTCGCCCCCTCCGTCAGACTCACCGGGGGTCTTGGGACCTTACATCCCCTTCTTTGATTGCAATGTATAAAAATAGTTGAGAAACCACCATTCTCCGGAGCATTATCTCAATTCGTTGAGGTTCTGCTTCCAGGCAATTTCAACAGTTTGGCTCAAAAAAACTCACAAAAATTCTTTACAGGTTTGAATGTTTTTACATTAACACCTTGCTGCATGTGACCAAAATTTCACTCAGACATTTAGATTATGTGAATTAACTGATTGAGTGTTGTAGTAAAATATAGAAATGTTTCAAAATGCTTAAAAATGTCTTAAATGTTAAAAAGGTTTGAGTTAACTTTCTTGAAACTTAAAGTGTGATATTAAGAACACATTTCCCACTGCCCTGAGTGTGTGTACTCATAGATAAGGATTTGAACTTCAGTTACTGACTCAGAGTAACTTGCCAAGAGAACCATTTGTGAGAGGGATGCACTCCCCCTAGAAAACCACATGTAGCCCCTCGCCCTGTTTGAGATTCGTGTGTGAGCATTGACATTATCCATTGATAGCCACCTGGACTGCTGTGGGTACGAAACAGGCTTTAAAAATAAGGTTCTGGCCAGCTAACGGTGCTCGCCTGTTGAGATAGACACAAAGACTCGTCCTTTTGTCAGTCCAGCAAGTGACGCCGCTTCACGCTCCTCTCCCTGCCAGACCACAGAGGAATGGCTAGTACTTCCTTATCAATGGAGACATGACTGAGCTATCAGGTGAGGAACGCCAGCCCCCTGCATCCAACCAGCCCAGCCCAGCTGCAGGACCCCATTAAGCCTGTACCCGCAGCATCAGGAACTTGTATGAGTAATAAAGTGCTGTGTGATTTGCAACTACATACGTTTGATGTGGTATAATTCCTCTGGCAGTTAATTGAATCATTTTGGGTATGCTTAAAATTGAAATTACAGCTTCTGGTCATTTGGCCCTAGGGCTACCCTTGGTCCTGCTTGCGTAGAGTAGCCTCTTCACCAGCAACTACTCGCATGTCCCAACACCTGCACGATTAAAGTTTATCTAAAGGGACACCTTAGATAAACACCCCAGATCCTTTCCTGGGATCTACTTGGGACAACGAGGAACGCTATTTTCTGAGACAGAGGAGTCCAAATAACACATACCGTATATGGGTCATGACAAAATGGCCACTGTCTAGGAGGACACTGGAAACAGCTCAATATTACTTAGATTAATTAAACAGAGGGACTTAAAACTTGTTGGAAGAAAACTGAAAGTTACTGTCTGCATTGGTGACACTGCAGCAACTTTCATCAGTGTCGTGTCTGTAAGTCAGTAATGTGTTTCTGTTTCTTCATGTGATAGCGAGGGAAAGCTGCCTGCTAGGTGAGTCAGTCACAAATCAGAGAGGGGAGTTTTTGATGGAGGAAAGGTGATGGTTATCACTTTGGCAAAGTGAACAATGTACTGTGTCTTTGGCTATATGGAATTCATTTATGTTTAAGAAATTCAGCACCACCCCCCCTTCCCCCATAATAAAGTGTTTCTGGAGACATCAAGTTTTAGTCTTATGTTTAAAAAGAAGTGAAAGGGGTTAAGAAAGAATCATTTAAAAAAAAGAAAATTTAAAAAGATAATTTTAAACTTCTATAATTTTTTAGAAGTTAATTTTTTATGTTGTAAAATAATGGGTATCTCAGAGTTAATAATAAAGAGAAACAAAACACGATGAAGCTTATTTAATACAATCACACTAAAACTTGGTTTTATGCCAAATAAAGAAAGAAGTTTAGTTGGTCAGGATTATCTCTAATATATTCTTACAGGCAAGTTTCCCTTATTATTTATTCAACTCATGTATTCATTGTATGCATAGTGTATATCAGGCGATGAACTAGGTTTTTGAAATATAATACTTCATTAAAAATTATAAGTTATTCATGTTGTAATAACCTCTTGGCAATAATATGCATTTAAATAAGGTCAATGATGTGTGATAAGTGATGGAATTGAAACAGAATAAGAGGTCATTAACCCCTTCTGGGATTTTCTCATTAAATAAATTTGTACTTTTATCATGAAGAGTAGAGATTATAAAGCGAATAGAAATGGGAAAAGTGTAGATATTATGAATAGCAGTATGAACAAATGGAAGATGACGCTATTCTTAGACAATTATAGTTAATGTACACATGCCAAGTTTAGCAGTCATGAGAGGATGTGTTGTTTGCTGAGGGTAAGTAGCAAGGCTGCAAACAGAACAAGGGTTTTTATATAACACTTAACGTCTTTGGATATAAGCTTTGAATCAGCTGAGAAATCTAGCAAGATTTAAGAAGAGTTGTAATATAATTTATATGATATTATTTTCTTACATTTAAAGATATAATATTACTAAGTAAAATAATTAATTTTGATTTTCCAAACTAAAACTGTTTTTGCATCTCAGTTTCCCTCATGTTAAATATCACTGAGTCATTAACTCCCGTCTTCACATTTTGTATTCAAATAAATAGAAGATAAATAAATGAAAATGGAATTAGGAGAAATTATGGCCACTATAATTTTTAAAAATTAAATATGAATATGTTTTACTGCTCTATGTTGTTGCCAATTACCCAAATGAGACACTGTCTGTATTTTGTCCTTAGATAACTGGAGGAGAACTCGCGTTTGTTTTTATTTATGTAATCATTTGTTTATCGCCCTTCTAATGGTACCCACTGAGTTTGATTAAACTTTCATCCAACTCCAGTTCCACACTATATGAAGTTTAACAATCAAAAAGCAAGTTTTGGTCCTTTCTTCTTGTTGTTTTGGAAAGTTGAGAGATACTGTGGCAGGGTCTTTGGAGTTTCTACTCATTGGCTAACTTTGCAAATTCAATTTTGATTATTAAATTATATTGTGGCTCTCACTGTTTGGAAACTTCTGAATAACAGTGGGCCAGATGCTGTTGCTTGATTAGGTACTGAGATATTTTAATCACCAGCTGTGGCATCATAAACCTGCTCTTTTAATACTTCACTATAAGTTTTCCATCTGCTTCCAGCATCTGGTCAGTTCTGTCTAGGTTGTCATTTTATTGCATTTTTTTTTCTTCATAACTCCACATACAACATTGCTAACATGGAATTTCTCTATCAGTTGTTATGATCGACCAGATTTCATTACTCATGCTTCTATGGAGTTTTCATTTTCAGCACATCGATGGTACATAATATAGACCAATAATATATATTATACTTAATATGGCAATGTTCACTAAAGAACATTTATTAATGTGACTCATTAAAATGAGGGTCTACCTTGCTTTTTAATTTTGGTTTTAAAGAGAGAGAAAAGGAGAGGGAGAGAGAAACTTTGATGTGAGAGAGAAACATCAATAGTACATGCCTCAACTGGGGTTCAAACCAGCAACCTGGTATGTTCACTGACTGGGAGTCTAACTTGTGACCTTTCCCTGTATGGGAGGAGCTCCAAACAACTGAGCCACACCAGCCAGGATCACCTTGCTCTTTTTGAAGGAATTTATTAATTAAATGCCCTTGCTACTGTTTTAATGTAAGTGAGCATTATTTTAAGTGCTATTGCTTTATTTTTGCATCCAGCTCTTGACTTCCCATAGTTCAACCCCAACTTACTTCAATGGATGATCTGCATTTGATATGCATGTGAAGAAATGACTCTTGGCTGTCACACTGTCCCCCAAATGCCCCTGGCTGGAACTGAAGAAGTTAGGGGTCTATTTTTATAGAGGGTTTATTCACCATCAAGGTGCCTGGGGAGTCAGAATAGACTTCTATAGTTTACCAATTAGTCTGCAAGGGCCCTGGCCAAAACTGGAGAGCAGTGGGCCTGTTGAGATTTCCCAAGGACCTGTGTGGATAAAAGCTCCTGTGGTAAGCAGCACCACAGCTGGCTTCTCTCCATTCGTAAGAACTGTAACGTTTGATTATATGGTGGAGGCACATCAAGAGATTGATACTTTTGACTTAGACATTCAGTAAAACAGAGTAAGAAAAAAGCTTCAAGTTATGTAATACAGGTCAGGCCTTTAAAATCATCATACCTCCTGCTTTGAGTCAATATTTACTTGGTTCACTCTTCCTTTAAAAAAAAAAGTCAGAATTAAACTATTTTTTGAGGAGATTGCAACAAGATGGTGGCATAGGTAAATGCCTAACTGCAGCCTCATTCAACAATTTCAAAAAATACAACTAAAATATAAAGTGGACATTATCCAGAACTACAGGAAAGTTGATTGACTGGAAATTCTACAACTAGAAGGAAAGAGAAAATCAGAAGGAAAACCAGAGGAGTTGTAAAAGCCTAAGGTATGGAAAGACACAGTGCGCACGTGGGGAGAGGACAGAGCAGGAGAGGAGGGTGGCTGAGTGCCTGGCTGATGTTCCCTAGAGGGAAGGAGATAAAAGTTCTGGACTGTGTGAAACCCCAACTCCGACTGCACTGAACCCCAGTTCTGGGCGAGACCCTGGGGTCCCAGGCTCATACAGAGGGAATCTGGGCTGAAAGGCGGAAGCTCAGGGGAGCCGAAAAAGGCAGAGCTCCGGAGTCTTGCAGAGGACAGAAGGTTGATTGGGCTGGATTGCCCTAGCGGGGAGGAGACATAAGCTCCATATTGCTCATAACCCCACTTCCAACTGCACTGAACCCCAGTTGCGGGCTCATTGGGGGAGAGACTAGACTGTATGGTAGCGGGCGAAACTCTAGGGTGCCTTTCTGTCAGAGATGCTTACAGAGAACACCAAAGGACACTGAGGTACACTAAGACTCTGGAACCTCAGAGGGTGGGGCTAACAGGAAGCCAAGGCTGTAGGCTCCACCCTGAAACTCCGCCCATTCCAAGCTGAAAACAAGAGACTTTTGCAGGTTTCCAAGTCTATTGGAAT